>JAJLRJ010000004.1:19110500-19367679 GCA_024195265.1 Dendrophyllia cribrosa
GGAACCTAATCCATTCCATGTAAAATCTAACTGGATACCAGTCCAGCCACCTTTTGCCCTTGAAAGGCAACTTGCAGAGGTCAACATAACAAACTTAAGCCAATGTGTCTGTCTCACAACGAACAAAAACCATTGAAGGAACTTTAAAACAATGCTGAGATTAACCTTAAGTGAGCTGTTAAAAGCACCACTATGGTTATCCTGAATACAAAATACAAGAGGCACAAGTTTAACTATAAACAACAGAGATCATTATCAATTTCTTGCTGTGCCCATGTCTATCTCTCAACTTCGTCAAGGCAAACACATCAATGACATGACAACAAATAGCTTTCACAAACCCTTTAAACACGAAGTTCCGGTATAAAGGGCTTAGCTCCTCCCCCGTATCACACCTTTTGGGTGTGAAAAGCAAATTAAGGCATCTTTCTGTCACAAAATGTGGTTAACTTGCACGTCCTTTAAATATAATTTGCTTCAAAAATCTAATTAAGGACGTTCACGCTAATTGTTTATGCGCATCCTTACTGCGCACACAATTCATGTCGCAACGCCATGCTACGTCATGCAATAGCGCACGCGCAAGAGAAGAAATCTAAGCACATAAAGGACTGGTAGCCGTTGCGTTAACTTTGCTTAGATTTAACTCGCTTGGATGGTCAGTGACCCCTAATTTTTTTTTATAGATAATTTTCTTTGCCACTTCTTGACAGATCGTGAAAAAATGAACAAAAAATCAATGTAGGAAGTTCATTTTTTTTTCCATTTTTCTACCTGCGCGACATCGAGTCAATTTGCGGCTGTCAGAGTTTGCAAATGCTGTTGTTTAAAGATTAAATTTACTTTAAAAATCCTCACCAGTTAAATGAATTTGCTAAACAGACCTACTCGCATACAATTTGGGAAAGAAAGTTGCATTTTGGAGATTTATTTGCAATATTTTTAGACTAACAGACATCGGGGTCTCATCCCGTAAGGAAGACCAATTTTTAAAAATTAGGGTCGCCTTTCAGATATCTTATCTCGGAAACGAAGTCGGTGACCCCCTCATTTTTTTGCATTTCTGACATGAACAACTCATAACCTAGCTGTAGCAAAAGTTTTATAAAAAAAGCACTGTTAGAAGGTTTTTTGCGCGAACGTCCTTAAACCAAGATTTTACCTAAGCAAAAAAAAGAAATAGAAGTTCATAATTAAAAGACTTCTGATATACATGTGACTTTCATAAAGTTTTTCCAAATTGTGTTAGCAATGGTCTTAGTTATGACGCATGTGTTTTGTCAGTTGTTAATGCTTCAGTGGTTGATTGACGACTGGAGGTGAGAATGGCCAGGTCAGGCTTCTTTTATACCGGAACTTCGTGTTTAAACACCTTGAATACCAATATTTTACACCCTCACAAAATTCCACAAAGCAAAACCGGTTTAAAGACTGTTATTTCTGGATGTGAAGGGCCTACAGAAAGAATATCATCCTTCGTGGATGGTTTGCTCCAACCTATTGCTAACTGCTAAACTTCAAAGCAAACTAAGAATGTGTCACTAACACAAAACCACAGTTGGAAGTCTGTGTAGGCTTTGTGATTTTTTCAAGCAGGCCCGTTCCTACTGTGATCTCACACAATGAAATAGATTATACAAATGTACAAAACAAGAATACAAAATCACGACATGTACGCTATAAATTAGCAAATTAAACCTCTTGAACATACTGCAAAGGTTTAGTATTAAAGGCATATCTATTTCACAGTACTCAAAAGCGACAAAAACGTCATCTGAACGTTAAATAGAGAAAAATAGCCTTTCAAAGAAATACAACATTTTCAAAAAGCCTCCTATTATATTATATAAAAGAGGAAAATGATTTGACGACATGCCCGTAAGAGCTAAACTTTGAAGGCAAACTAAGAATGTGTCGATAACACAAAACCACAGTTGGAAGTCTCTGTAGGCTAGTCACGTCATTTTGAACTTCGCAAACTCGCAACCCTCAAAATAGTCGATCCCTCCTTTACTACCCTACTAAAACTTACAGAAATTGGTTGACAATTATATAGAATCTTTATCAACAGATACCTGTACTTTCTGTGAACAAAATTTAGAAACTCTGACTAATACATTTTTTCTGGGATTGCATATATCCTCAAACGTTTTGGCAGAACTTTTAATCTTGGTTGTTTCAACATCAGGTGAAACCAAACATTTTTGTTTTGTCACTACCCATCTGCTTTGGGTTGGTTGATAATATGGAAGATGTACTCCTACGCCATGTGCTATTAGTTGCTAGCTAGGTTTCACATGTATACATGTATGTCTAAAATAAAGAAAAACCTACCAAACATAGAAATATTTTCCAAGATTTTTCTTTATTGTCAAGAAATTGAACGATTTTATGGGTTCGAGACAGAAACTGTCAAAAAATTCAAATCGAAGTAGAGGCGTATCAAGTGAACTGGCGATGCCATCCAATTGTTCTCTCTAACCTTTTATAATCCTGAACTCTGCCTCAACCTTTTATTGACTTAGGCTATCAGTGTTCACACTTGGTGCCCGAGCATTGGTGCCTGGGCACCAGCACAAAATGGTGCCTGTGTTCTGACACTGGGTACCCAAGATATCAACATGTTCACATTCAATAAACCAGGAAGGTGCTCACTTCGCAGATTTCATAATGTATCTGTTGCATGTGCGATATTACTGCTTTATATGGCTTTTTTACTTTTTTAATAATGTGTATGTACATGAAATACTTAAGAGAAGGCGTGGATGAGGACAACAGGCGAAGACTAGCGGGGATTGTCACCGAAACCTGTGCTGCAATTACAAGAAGAATTTGCGTGTTCGTTGCGTTGAATCAAGTTCAGGGACGAGCAGTTTGGAAAATTCCACGAATTGAAAATGTCTTGGAACATGAATTCCTTCATTTTCCTGATAGAAAATGGCTGGAAAGCTATCGCATCTCTAAAAGTATGTTTGTACAGTTGACACGTGATTTGCAAAGCCTTCAGCGACAGGTAACAAGACTGCGCAACCCTGTACCTATTAGAACAATCGTAGCAATGCTGCTTAAACGCTTGGGGAAAGGATTGGACTACAGGGAGATTGGAGACAAATTTGGAATCGGTACTTCAAAAGCATGCATGAAAGTTAATGAAGCTATGCAGCTCTTGGTTCGTTCCAAGATACACATCATTAGCAGGCTACAAAGGGGTATAAACTTTCAAAGAATAATAAATGGTTTCCAAAGAAAGTGGAATTTTCCATAGTGTTTGGGTGCCATTGACAGTACCCATGTACCCATAAAAGCCCCCCTCATCCACCACACTGACTACTACAACAGGGAATGTTTCCATTCTGTGATTCTGCAAGGTGTTTGTGACAGCCAATGTTGCTTCACTGACGTTCTTGCTGGCTGACCTGGTCGAGCACACGATTCACACAGAGGGAAGGTTGATACCGAATAATGCAAATTTGTCTCAGAAGAATAATCGAGGGAGTTGAAGCTAATAACATAGAAGCTGTCATGACCTTCATTGACTTCAAGAAGGCATTCGACTCTATCCATCGGGGTAAAATGATGCGTATTCTTAAAGCCTATGGGATTCCACCTAACCTATTGCAAGCTATTGAGAAGATGTATATGAATACAAAGGCCAAGGTGATTTCACCAGATGGAGAAACAGAGTCGTTCAACATTACAACCGGTGTACTGCAGGGCGACACATTAGCTCCTTTCCTGTTTATAATCGTGCTAGACTATGCTATGAGAAAAGCTATGGCTGTGAATGAAGAAGAGCTGGGATTTACCATCACCCCTCGAAAATCAAGAAGACACCCTAAAGTAGTCCTTGCTGACTTAGACTTCGCAGACGACATAGCTTTACTGTCGGATGAAATAGCTCAAGCTCAGGAATTACTGCTAACAGTAGAAAAAGAGTGCAAAAAAGTAGGCCTTGTACTGAATGCTAAGAAAACAAAATCAGTTGCTTATAATATTGATGAACCAACACCATAACATACATCTGATGGCACTGATTTGGAGTGGAAGGACGACTTCAAATATTTGGGGTCATGGGTTGATAACTCAGAGAAAGATATCAGCATAAGGAAAGCACAGGCTTGGAGAGCTTTGAATGGTATGACGAAAATATGGAAGTCCAGTATGAGTAGAGATTTGAAAATCAGATTCTTCATAGCCACCATTGAATCAATCTTACTTTATGGGTGCGAGAGCCGGGCTCTGTCAAAAGCACAAGAAAAGTCATTGGATGGAACATACACTAGGATGCTGCGGAAAGCTTTAAACATCCACTGGAGCAGCCATATATCAAACCAACAACTGTAAGGAGAACTTCCAGCAGTCAGCAACAAAATTGCCTCTCGTAGACTACAACTAGCGGGGCACTGTTATCGCCACCCAGAGTTAAGTACCCAGAAATTAGTCCTATGGGAGCCCACACATGGTCATCGTGGAAGAGGAAGACCGAGAACTACCTATATTGACACTCTTAAGAGGGATACTGGGGTATTCGAAACAAGTGAGATTGCTGCACTGATGGCTGATAAGAGGCTGTGGAAAGACCTAGTGGTTGCCTGCCTTCGGGCACCGTAGTGGTAGTGGTAGTGGTAGTGGTAGTGGTAGTGGTAGTGGTAGTGGTAGTGGTAGTGGTAGTGGTAGTGGTAGTGGTAGTGGTAGTAGTAGTAGTAGTAGTGGTGTCTTGGGTTATTGGCAACCACAATATTGAGCCATTTATTATCGGTGATCCAGCAAACCCCATTTCCAAGAATTAAATGAAGAATTATCCATGCAGTAATCTCACACCAGAAAAAGAGCATTTCAACTACAGACTTAGCACGCACGCATCCAGATTGAGAGAGCATTTGGAAGGCTTAAGGGTAGATGGAGATGTCTGCTCAAGCCACTGGATTGTGAACTTGACAAAACTGTACTTCATGCTACATCAGCCTGCAGCCTGCAGCCTGCACCCTGCAGCCTGCACAACATGTGTGAAGAGCTAAAGGAGTGCTACCCTGAAGAGTGGAACAGGCTGGGCGAAGATGAAATTGGTGACCTACCAAGGCCTGATCCCTTCAATGAAGATGACAATGCAACTCACGATTCCAACGTCATTAGGAACGTCCTGGCTCATAATATGTACAACTGAACGGAAAACCCATAAAAACATGGCCTGTAAAAATTCATAGTTTTCAACTTCTGGATAATAAGGCAAAAGACAAGCCATACCTGTTCAAAAATTCAACTGTTTTATTTTACAATATACTGTAGTTCCAACCTTCATTTGTTTGAAATGTTCTAGTTTATGTCAAATAGGGTTGGTTTTAAATAGCACTCTAGTTATAAACACTGTTGTTTCTTAAATATTGTGCATCTTCACAAAATATACATACCTCTCCGGTGGATGGCAAAAAAGCTTAACTTGGGCTAAACTGCCTCCCATTGGGAAGGTATGGATACTTTCTGGAGATACAAATTGTGTACCTTTATAAACAAACAGCGGCTAACAGAAACTAAAGTCTACAGTATCAAGATTTTGATATTGGATCATCATTCGCACAACTAAACAGAAAGCCCATACAAACATGACATGTATGAATGCATATTTTTCAACTTCAGGACTACAATAAGCTAAGGCAACAGACAAGCCATGCCTGTTCAAAAGTTCAACTGTACTACATATAACTATTTGTTAACATTTGTCAACATTTGTTAAAAGCTGTTGAAAACAGTTCCATTCATCATTTAATTTTTTTTAGCTTAATGCCAAGTAGGCTTTGTTTTAAATAGAACTCTAGTAATAAAAACTGTTGTGTTTTTTGGTATGTATTGAACACGTTAACTTAACAATCACCTTACCCAAATTTTATGTAGAATGTTTACAAACGTTTTCTGAACACTCTGCATCTGTAAGGGAACAGATCCTTAATTTAAGTAACTCTTCCAGATCTAGCACAGTTATATGAAACAACAGACACATTCTAACCGATGGAAAATCGGTGTTCTATCAAAGCCTTTTTGACAAAGGAATAATCACATTAGAAAATCTCGTAACCTACACAAATGTTTTACTAGTCAGGCAGAATCCAAACGGGTTACTTTTCACACCTCTTGAATGGTTTCAGTTAATTCAAATTTTTAAGGCCCTACCAACTCAATGGCGACAATCTTTGACATCTTGCGGACCTAAAAGTGGCAAAACATTCTTTTCGTATGATCAAATTAAACTATATCTTAAAAACCAGGCCGTACAGATCGAGAACGTCCTTTCCAAGAATGTTTATTCTGAAATTAGAGCAAGATATGAAACTAGACCAACTGCACAAGCGAGATTTGAAGAACAGTTTCCTGATATACGCCTTGATTGGCACGATATTTATAAATTGCCTTTTAATGTTCTTATAGACACCAAATCCAGAGAATTCCAGTATAGAATTTTAAACAGATACTTGACAACAAACTCTTTTCTTTATAAAACTGGTCTAGCGAATTCACCATTATGTACATTTTGTAAACAAGAGAGCGAATCCTTGAGCATTTATTAATTATATGTTCCTGTACTAAGAGTTTCTGGTCAGACTTTATTACTTGGAGTAATCAATTAAACATATTCTTAAGAGATCTTTCAAACAGCGATATACTTTTTGGATTTTGGCAAAGGAAAGAAGACTACTTGTTTATTAATCACATGTTAGTCTTAGCTAAGCAACACATTTCTGAATGTTGTAATAAATGTACTTATCCTTCCTTTACAATTTTTTTAAATAAAGTCAGTTACGTTCACCAGTTAGAAAAGAAACTTATGATTTCAAATAACAAAGTTGCCGATCAGGAAAATAAATGGGAAAAGTTTCAGTTATTCTGCCGTGGTAGTGAAAATTAAAATGTAAAAAAACTTATATCCTATTTTATAGTAGTAATTGTACCTAAACATTCTTTGTATTAGCCTTCATTATATGTATAGTAGGAAGTGTATTTTGTGTGTTTGTAGAGTAGTTTATTGGTATAGATGTAGTAGTGCATGTTTATAGTTAAATTAAAAAAAATAAAAAAAAATAAAAAATGAAAAACACATTAACATTAATATGCTGTTGTGGACTAAAACAACTGTCACTGGTTTAACTCAACATAACAACAAAGCCCACATTATTGTTGAATATAAAACATGCACCTGCATTTACAGTTTCTACAAGTTATAAAACTCATTTTCTTCAGGTGATGTTTGTTCACTTGTAACTGAGCTTGACAACGATGGCCTTGCTGGTGAAGTATACAAACCATAGCCCATGCCACTGGATGGAAAGGTGTAGTTCGGTTGTACACTCTGAGGAGCATATGCCTGGTTTGGTGGATGATATCCTGGACCAGCTTCTTGCATGAAAATTTGGGTCATTCCTATCATAGTTAAGGACATCATACCAACATTTGGCAAAAAAATTCTCGGTCTTCTTTTCTTTCTTTAGAACGTGCTTCTGCCGTAACCAAACGTCCCTGCATGTATTCATGCATCTGTTTCATCTGTTCATTTGATTGTTCCACTACATCAAACAGGCGAGGTTTTTCTTAGGGCCACCAGACCTACCATTCTTTCTCTTTGGTGCTTTTTCCGAGTTGTGTTTGCTTTCACTGCACTTGATTCTGTTTCTGCTGCACTTGACTCTGCTTCATTTACTGCGTTTGATTCTGCTTCATTGCATTTTTCTCTATTATCAGCTAAGCTTTCAATCAAATGTTCTTCTGGGGGTCTTCAACTGGGTGAGTACGTGGATGACAAAAATACACTGACAACAACATGGACTAGAACCCTTAAAAATGAAATTGAACATATACCATATCACTAATCTCACAGTTGATCTTCCTTGAGCGTAGCGCTGGAGAATGAGCCCGGAGGGCGAGAAAAAAAGGAAAGTCTGTGGACTTCTTTTGAGAAAAGACGCTTTTTAGACCCCTCCCCAATGTCAGAACCTTATCATTAGTAACTCCGCCTTGGCTATCTTAATTAAATTGGACCAATGAGAATCGAAAATTTAATTACTCACGTAATTGCCTGAAAGGATCAAAATGCAAAACAACGTGTGTGGTGTCTGGCACGCCTTGGAGTATGTTGTCTTAGACGAATGCTTCAACACCGAAAAATCTGCCAAAAGAGGCCGAAAACCAAAGCAATTCGGACCGTCGGATTTCTGTAGGATATGTAGATGTTCGTTTTTCATCCGTACGGGTAATTTTTGTAAGATTGGAACAGAAAATTTATTCCACAAAACTGTCCGTCAAGGTGTTTATACCAGACGCAAGTTGGCAGACGTTTATTATGTTCATTCATCGTTTTGCTTCTTAACGGCGATGCAAGCAGTACCACAACATTACTTTCAGTTTGTTGCTGTTCTGCAGACAAAAACAACTGATAAATTAGACTTTTCCCGAAACCAGTGAGAAGAATGGCGACGACATCCTTCTCCTCGAGCAACCTTAAAATAGCTTCTTTCTGTTCTTCTTTAAGGGCAGGAATACAAGTAAACTTTTCAACACGCTTGTCCAGCCAACGCTCCATGATTACTTTGTTCATCACTGATTGAAAACCAAAGTTTCAGTGAAAGAAAATGAGAGAAACAAGTTTGTTTGTAAAATTCATTAATAATTCATAAGGGTACTAACAAATAGAAATAAGCCATTCCAATCACATGGTTACCCTGTAAATATACAACTCACTAGTGAGTTGTATATGGAATGTAAATTAGATACAACCACTAGTGAGTTGTATCTGGAATGTGAATTTCACAAGTTGTTTACTGCATTCGCGTCCGTGTTGTATAAGCACTATACATTCACTCGGCTGCACCTCGTGATTGTACAGGCCGATACAACACTCCCGCTCATGTAGTAAACATTACTTACATGTCGATTTCATGTGAAGATTGAGCTATTGAGTCGTTATGCAAATTGCAAAGTGTCGCGGTGAGCACCTCGAACTGATGACAGTTGTTGTTAATCGCATGACGCGCGACTGATGGCCGTTGACATGTTGATGACAGTTTAATCACCTTTTAGCCAATGGCATTTTTCTTTTTTAGGAAAAAACCTAAATTCACTTTTTTAGAAAGAAGTCCACAGATCCTATTTATTTTTTCTGTCGCCATAGGGGCTCGTTCACACTCTATGCGCTTGCACTTGCGCACACTCTACGCGCTCGCACTTGAGCACGTTCGACTCGCTCGCGCTGGGCTGAAAAAGAAATCATGGAAAATGTTAATGCAGAAAAGTGCCGAAAATTTGAAAGTTTTCAGACGTTTCGGGCTAGGCCCTTCTTCAGTGAAATGTCAATTTTAAACGGTTGACCGTTCTGTTCCTGTATAACACGCCATTTAAAACAGTGCGCGCGCCTTAAATAAACCGGAAGTCAGTATTAAGGCTGCGCGGCTGACTCATACCAAGCTTGAAAATTAGCCGCATCTCATGTCTCTTTCTTTGCTTGCTTGTGCCGCAGAGCTTCACGCCACGCACTTCAGCGTCATGCAGAGAGTGGCCGTTTGCATTGAAATGTTGTGCGACGGGGAAACCAGGCAAGTTTTTTTCAATGCTGCAGAGGTGTTCGCCAAAGCGTTCCCTAAGAGCACGCCCAGTTTCACCAATGTAAACTGCAGAGCAGCGACGACAGGAGATGCAGTAAATGATATTTGATGCCTCGCAAGTGAAGGCTTCTTTAATGATGATGGTGCCTTTGGGGCCTTGCAGGGTGGTGTCGGAGATGTGTTGACGCGTCCGACAGCAAGAGTGTTGGCAAGCAGAAGAGTCTGCGAGACGATCAGGTGAATTTCTATCGGCAGTGTGGAGCAAGATGTCACGCACGTTCTGATCACGGCGATATGCAACCAATGGTGACTGGGGAAATATTTCTCTGGTTGCGGGGTCATCAGTGAGAATGTTAAAGTTGCCAAGTAGGATTGTTTTAATTCTATCGTTCAAGGGATGGTATGTGAGAACTAAAGGAATCCTACTGCCATTGTCGACGGCGATATGCGTCCCAAGGGTGTCGATCTGTGTAAGTTGATGCAACTTGTTGAGGTCTTGTCGAAAAGAAGACGGCAAATAACCTCGCATGACGAAAAAAGCGGTCATTTCATCCGCCTTCTCTAAGAAGTCAGCATCGTTAGAACAGAGACGGCAAAGACATAATAGCTGACTGTACAGTAGACTATCCTTGCAGTGGCGAGGGTGTGAAGAGAGGTGATGAAGAGAGCTGTGCGTGTCAGTGTCTTTGTAGTAGATGGAAGTGCTAATATGATCGTCCAAAATGCACAAAGTGATATCCAGGAAAGGTAGTTCAGATTCAGAGATAGTGTGTGTATACTGAAGAGCAGGATGAAAGCTGGATACGACGTTGATGTAGTCCTCCAGTTCTACCCGGCTACAACAAGCTACCCCGACAACATCGTCAATGTACCTCTTGTGTTGAGGTACAAATCCGCGGTACTGTCTCATAATTTGATCTTCGATGTAACCAACGAAAAGGCATGCGCAGTTGGGACCCATTTTGCCGCCCATTGCGACCCCTCCTGTTTGGTTGTAAAATTCGCCATTGAATGTGAAGGCATTCAGGGTTAGCACAAGTTCAGCAAGGCGTGTTAGTGTCGATGTTGGTGGTTCAAGAAAGGACGCTTGTAGAGAAAGTAAGCCAACGTTGCTAGGCCATCGTCATTCGGTATGACAGTGTATAAGGATTTGATGTCCATGGTGTATAGGAAGCGTTGACCCACCATAGCATTGGCAAAGCGGAAATCACTGAAAATCTGGAGTGTATGGTTTGTGTCTTTGACATAGGTGTCAAGATTGGGGACAAGGGGTGACATGATCTGGTCCAGATATGAGGCAATGTTTTCGGTGGGGCAGCCGCATGCGAAAACAATAGGTCTCCCAGGATTGTTTTCCTTATGGATCTTTGGTAGGAGGTAGAATCTGGCGGTTCTTGGAGTTAAGACAACTAGATGTTTTGCTGACTGTGGTAATTGCCCAGAACTGATCATATCATTGACCATTGACTTAACGACTTGTTGATAAGCCTTAATAGGATCGATTTCTAGGCGTTGGTAAAATTTCCCGTCCGAAAGTTGACGTTTAGCTTCAGCGATATACAAAGGACACGACCATACAACAACCGTGCCCCCTTTGTCAGCAGGTTTGATGACAATATCCCTTCGTTTGGTGAGTTGAAGTAAGGCCGCTCTCTGCAGATGGAAGATTGTTGTAGACAGTTTTCGCCTCAAAACCAATAGTGTTGATTGCACGTCGGTAACGGTGAATATAGTGATCTACTGCTGAAAATTCGCGTTCGGGTGGAGTCCAGGTCGACTCCTTAGGATTGAATTTGGCGAAGGGGTCTTCTGTATCAGGAGAAAGCTGGGAATCACTTTCATTGGTCGTGCCGTCAAAATGAGCACGCAAACGTTAGCCAGAAAATGTTTGGCAGCGGAATTCAACGGTCCACATACAAAACTACACGGCAGTGGTAAAACATCCTCAGCGGATTTTAATGTCCAAACTAAGACCATAAAAAACTACGGTAAAACATGACAACAATTCGCCACAACATTTTCACAACACCACCACGAATCCTCGCTCGCGCGATGCTCGCGCCATTTTAAATACGTCATAGCGAGTTTGAATTTGAAATAGATTGAAAAATAGGTGAAAAAATACATGAAAAATAAATCAGTCTGTAGACAGACTAGGTTCGGCTTCCCCAGGTGGGGAACCTTGAACATATAAAGTTTCCTTTCCTTTCCCCAGGCTAGGGTAAAAAATTCTCATAAAAGACAAATGCCCCACATATTTCCTTGCTTCTCTCCCCTCTCGCAGGCTAGCATGACAATTTCATAATTACAGAATTCAACCTACCCAGGATGCGGTCAAGTTTATCCCAGTGTTGGAAGGCACCTTTCTCCACACTGGTGAGAGCTTTGGAGTCATAGGGACGTTCAGCTCCGAATATCTTCA
This sequence comes from Dendrophyllia cribrosa, assembly GCA_024195265.1. Lineage (NCBI taxonomy): Eukaryota > Metazoa > Cnidaria > Anthozoa > Scleractinia > Dendrophylliidae > Dendrophyllia > Dendrophyllia cribrosa. The sequence goes on from JAJLRJ010000004.1 coordinate 19,122,507, forward strand.
TAGGGTCCTTCAGCTTGCCATAAGCAGATTTCAGTTTCTTCACCTTGGTCTCGATCTGTTTCGTGGAGGGTTCGATATTATTATTTTTATCGAAGTTCTTAATTGTGGTATAGAGGTCCTTGTTCGTTGTCATTGGGTCTGCAGACGTTTTGGCATTGCTGTAGGCATCTATTAGCGCACTAATTTTGTCCTTGCTCCATTTTGCTCCGTCGGCCACCATTTTTGACCACAAACAAGTGAGTGTACCAGGGAATTGTGGGTATGCAAAGCAGTGGTTTGTGGGTAAAGTGCCTCGGAACAAACGCAAAACGCATGCACACTGGGAACAAGTGCCCACCTGAGTGCCCAACCCTGGTGAGAAGCTTTGAAGGATCTTTAAGGATCCTTAAAGATCTGCACGAGGATCTGTGAGGATCTTACTGAGGATCTTAATAAAGATCTTTGATGATCTTTTAAATTCCTGTAAGATCCTCAATGATCTTGCCAAGATCTTCAAGAATCCTTTAAATTCTTGGCAAAGATCTTCAAGGATCTTTAAAAATCTTTGCAAGATCCTTCAAAGGATCTTATTAAGATCCTTGAAAGATTCTGATAAATTCTTGAGGATCTTAAAGGATCCTTGCAAAGATCCTCACAACGATATTTTGCTAGGATCCTTTCAAGATCTTCATCAATTCCTTGAGGATCTTTGTAAAAAAATTCTACAATAAATTGCAGATGAAGAATCTTTGAGGATCTTTCAAAGATCCTGTGAGGATCCTTTAAAGATCTTTATCTTTAAGGATCTTTGACAGGTCTTTGAAGATCTTCAAAGATCCCTGAAGATCCTGTAAGGATTTTTACCAGGGAAGTACAAGGTCTCAATCAAATTCAAATTCTGGCGTGTGTTCTTGGAAAAAAGGTATGTTCACATTAGTGCCCAGCAATAATCGTTCTCGGGCATCGTGCTCGGGCAACAAGTGTGAACATAGCCTTATATACCTATTTATTTATTCTATTTATCCTTTCATTTATATTTTTTCTTTAATTTATTTCTCCTTTTTCAGTTACTTCTCTTTCTTTTTTCTTTTCACTTCATAGTATGACTTCATATAACAAAAAAAATGATGCTAATTGGAACGGGAATAATTATGCAAATTGCCGAAAGTGATTTATACCTGACTAATCCGTGCAATCGTGGACTTCATTTTAAAACGTATCACACAATCACAGGGACGAGCAAAACTAATGGAAGTTTCATTGAAGTTCATGGAAGTTTGTTTGTGCCTGAAAATGCACCTTTCACAGTGCGTTTTCTATGTGGCACAAAGTTATGGCTGATATCACAGATTCAGATGTTGACAAGTTGCAAATTCTCATACTGAATAGAGAGTTTTGGAAGTTTGCTCTTTACTTTCTTTGTACATGCCTGATACAAAGTCAGTATACTGTTTTTAAAGGAATGCGGGTGCTGCAGTGGTGTCTCACTTTCAGTTCTCCATACAACATCATCTTTTGTCACTTGTTGGGAAGAGACATTTACAACATGGTGAACAAATAAATAAATAAATAAATAACAATAGCCATGATTATTAAATTTTTCATTATGTGAAATCATACTTATGTGTAACTCAATGTAACTAAGTAAAAGAATAATTAAAACAATGTAAATAATGTAGTGTAATGTTAGTAAGTATTAGTAATATTTTTTTGTGTGTACATAATAAACAATATATTGTAAGTAAGTTTGTATTGCATCGTAAGCAAATGTTTGTAAGTAATATAGTTTAATGCAAGTAATGGAATGTTTGTTTGTAATAAGCACTGTACACTAAATACAAACTCATTAAATTACACCCCAGTCCAATTTTAATACAGACAACCAATCGCATCCCATCAACAATAGACCGTCATTTTCAGTGACAATCACTGGCAATAAGGCTTCCTGATTACGATGTGAAACTTGAACTTTAGTATCCCTGACAACCTGAATTATGTGCCGAATTTCACGTCAGTGTTCTGCACACGTTTCTATGCCAGTACATTGAACCATACATTCTTTGGTATGATTGTCACTAAGGCACCAGTATCCAACTACATGTTTACTTGCTTTCCATTGATCAGCGCAGGCATGATCAGCTCCTTGCACCTCCAGCGGGAGTAGACGATAGTAAACAATGGCCACACGTACTTATCCATAGGTTCTTCCACCACCTTATGGATTTCACTTGGTTTCCTCCCCTTTGGCTGGCAGTTTTCCGTGCTGACCATTTCTCCAAGCACTTTGTAACAATGTGTCCAATCTTCTGGCTTTCGTGACATCATGATTTCCGATGAAAACAGCTATCCAACAAGTGGTTCATTTTACCACATCTGAAACATTCTGGAAAAGTTCCTTTCCCTTTGTTAATGTGGGAATCAACACGGACAACTAAGGTTTCCTTCTCTGTTAATTTGGCTGCACAAGCTTTCTTGACTGAAGACTGCAAGTCAGCGTAGCTTTAGCCAGCCATTTGCATTAAATTGTGCGATCCCTCAAACCACATACAAATTGGTCACGAATAGCTTCCTCGCGATAAACTCCAAACTCACAAGTCTCTGCTAACTGTTCAATAAAGTGTCGTGCGGATACTGAATTCTCTTGTTCGGCTTTATGGAACCAGGTGCTGCCTCAGCAAATCCACCATTTGAGTAAAGGTGAATTCTATAGGCTTTCTAGGCCTTGAAATGGACCTAAGTAGAGCATACATCTTACTACCCTTTAAGGTTAGTATACTTAGCACACGCTTTTCCGCCAAGACACCATTTAGTTCCAAGAACATCAAGAGTGATTCCACATGTTTTCAGTTCCTGCCCAGCATGAATTCTTCAAATTTACTCACCCAAGGAATGAAGTATTTACTATGACGTTCTGCCCTGCAGTTGAAGGGGCCGCTATTGAATTTCCCTCCGGCTGAGTCATCTTTCTCGCCAGTTGTTGCGTACTCAAGTGAAACACAGCCTTGTAATTTCTGAAAACGACTTTATTACACACAAACACTGATAACTAATTTTATGATGTACATTTAATTATCTGCATACTAGAAATATGTCTTGCAGAACTGCAGGAAGCTCCGCGGAGGGTGCACTGCGGGTCGAAACTTTGGTGGCATCTCGATTTGCATATGAGGCTTTTCGCCATTCCAATTTGTTTTCTTTGAAACGAAAAACAATGGTAGGTCCTTTTGATGGTTCGCATACTGTTTACCGTCTGCCATCTTTGTTTACCATGCTCCTATATGGGCTTACATGAAGTAGTACCACAGGCACTCCCATCATCCTCTTTTGTTTGTCTGACGTCATTCAAGCTTTGTTGCGCTGTTGCCAGGCAACTGCATGACATCTTCAAGTATATAAACACATTTTTCACTCAAATTCGCCTAGCTCCCGAGACACACACTATGTTCGGGCCTTTGGCCCTCACTCGCGAGGAATGAATCCAGTGCTTGATAATCATGGTATTTTGAGAGGCATGGGTCGCATAGCATCACCTCCAGTCGCTGATACCACTAGGAATCAGATAATCTTGCCAAGAGTCCACTCAGAAACAGTAATACGACATAACTCTGTTAATGGATGATGGTTGCAAGGATTGTACCCTCTGCTCATCATAACAATACAATTTTATCATTTTCTTTTTTTAAATTTTAGCTTTTATTATCATTTAATAAATTGTTAGCTTTATATAAATTTTAAATATTAAATATATTTTAGGTTTTAGATTAATATTAGATATTTTATACTTTTTTATGTGTCCCCAAATTAGTATGGGTTTACCCAGGCTATAAGGTCTTTTGACACTTAAATAAAGTTTCTATCTATCTATCTATAATAGCTAATGGTGGTTTGCCACATCCATTAATCAACTGGTCATCTGTGGCATGAGCACCTCAAAGGTGCAAAGGAACCTATGGATTCCCCAGTTAAGAGTTTTGGCCAGTTCTATCCTTGGATAATGTATCTGACACAAGAGGTTGAATGCCAACCCCTTGAGTTGGTTCAGTCGATGAGCACAGATGACTTTATGTTTTTTTTAAGGTTCATCAGTAGCCATTATAGTGAACAGAAGTGACTGAATTAAGATTCAATCAAGGATCAAACTTTGCGGGTGGTGAAAAAGAACTGAGGGAAGGCCTTGAGAAGTGGAATCAGTGTATATGGTCTTCCAGAACTGTTTTCTTGTGGTCCGCACAATGGGTTGTTGACATCATATGAGCTAGTAATTGCATAACTAGTTCTGCCTAGCTGCCATTTTGGATCCGCCATCTAGGATTTCTGGACTTTTTCAAAACCTCTTAAAAACCGTCCAAATTGACTGAATAATCAAAACCAATAAAGAATACTAAAATGGCACAAAAAAGGTAAATGCTGTGATGACAAAAGTAGTTTTTTTTCCATTAAAAGCTAAACAAACTGCAAACATTGAGAACATAACTTTAAGAGTAGCAAATTCTATGAGATTACTTCACGAGCATTAAAGTTATGACAGTGAAACCTAGAGGGTATTATAACACATCCAAAACTGTTTCCTTTTTGGTCCGCAAAATGGGACAGTGGGGTTAAACTAAGACCCCCTTATTTTTTTTATTTTTGCCAGGGTCTTAGTTTTTAATTTTTACGGCAGTGTTATGTTATGTTTTGTTGATGAAATATCAGGCTCCGTTTTTAATTTTTCCAATTGCAAAAGACAACAAACTGCTGCTGATTTAGCTGAATGAAAAGAAGAAGTACCACTGTAACAGTTATCAACACTGCTTAGACAGGACGCATATTAATGCTCTTCGATTTTTTTTCAGCTAAGATCCTCAGTCTTCCAACAACATGTGGGTAAACACGTATCTGGTCTACTTCAGTTGCATGATGTGTCATAGGATTGACAATCTTCCCACCAGTGCGACCATACTCCCTGCTGACTTAAGGTTTTCTTTCTGGTTGCGGTTTTGAATTTTCTGTGGTGTTATTGTCGGCAAAGATGAACAATTTGCCCATGTGCGACCCATGCCTATAAATGTGCTATTTTAAACACTGTTCTACATTTAAATAAATCAACATCGTATACACATTGCAATGATGTGTTAGTTTGTGTCCTATCAAGTTTTGTGCTCAGCGCGCTTCTCTTACAAATACACAAAACGTTCGCTGTTGTAGTCCTACACTCAAAACATAGATAAAGGCCGTTTTAGAATTAACAAGGAAACGAGAATCCAACAAGAGTTATCGGGGGATGGGAACAAATGACTGCAAATTAAGGAATAAAACCAGTGTTTGATTACATGATTTACCACAATTGGAAAGATTAAAAATGGAGCCGGATATTTCATCAACAAAACATAACATAACACTGCCATAAAAATTAAAAACGAAAACTGAGACCCTGGCAAAAATAAAGAAAATAAGGGGGTCCTAGTTTTCGGGTCTTCGTTTTCGGGTCTTAGGTCTTAGTTTTCGCTACAACCTATGCACAGCCGCCACCTTGGATTTCTCCAAAATCTCAGATCACATGTTTAGCCCAGAGCGTAAGCTGTGATCTATTTTTTATTTCGTTATTGATATAGGATTTTTGTTTCCTTCTGACACTTTCTACATCATTACATTGGTCACATGACCTCAAGCAGAAACATCTCTCAGAACTGCTTGAGGTTTGTGCACAGTTCTACATCTACAAATTTAATCTATAACAGTTTCCCATTACATAGATGTGGTCAGCTGAAGCTCACAGCATTTACATAGTAAATAGCAAGTAGAACTGGATTAACATTAAACAATACACATAATAAATCATCTATACTCTTGTTGCAACAAATTAGATAACCAAATTACTCACAGCCCATTTGAAGCCATCATATGAATCAGATTCAATCACAGAGTAACTAAAATTGTTCCAGTCCCTAATTGTTCTAGCAAAGAAACTAAACTTGTAGGTTTTTCTATTTTCTATCAGAAAATTGTTATGATCGCTTTGCCTGCCACATTCCACATGTATGAGTGCGTGGTCAAGTCAGCTGGAGTCATAGATTGTACGAGAGCTACTGTCTTCAGAGTTGGACCGGTCTGCAACTAATCATGGGTTTAATTATCATTTTAGGCAGCACTCAGTTCAGTTTCAAATGAACCTTCGAGCTGTGATGACCTCGAGCAGCTACAAATTTTCAGAATTTTAGCCACTATGTGATTCTTCTGGTATAGATACCATTTTTTAAAAAATTGAATGTCCGAGGTATTACCTTAAATGTGGTTTTCTATGCCGATCAATGAAAAGACTTACGAACACCTCGTGCACTGACAACAAATAATATAATATTTGAGCCACAACAAGCACAAATCGGCATTGATTAAAGATGATAAGAATCCACTTTTTACTCAGAAGGGTTTTATGCCGACTGATCGATCAAAAGTCACTTATTAAAGACAAGCTGGACGAGAAATTTGCAATGAAAGCTATATAAAATCGAGGATGCCATAATCAACTGGGAAAATCTCTGAATTAAAAATCTGAGGTTGGTAACCACAACTATCGATTGTTGCATTTTATAGATGTAAGTCCTCTGAGTTCTAGAAATATGCGAAGGCAATATTATTGTACTGTATGCTGGTAATACTGGACTTGTATTGCTGTGAAGGATCAGGATCTTTGGCAGCAAACAGGTCAGGCGCCAGTGGAGATGGAGTTAAGAGCAGGGCATGGGAGTGGATAGGTCCCATACTCTAAGGAAACTGGATGGAAATATAACAAAGGCAGCACTCGACTGGAACCCTCAGGGTAAGAGAAGGAGGGGGCGTCCGGCTCAGACATGGAGGCATTCTTGTTTGGCAGAACTACAAGACATAAGTGACATGGACGGCTGCCAAGAAAACAGCGCGGAACAGGACTGGGTGGAAGGTGTTGGTTTCAGACTTATGTTCCGCAAGGAAACAAGACGATGAAGTTGCTGTGATATACAAATAAATATATAAATAAAAAATAAAACGGTCCCTTGGCTAAAACTTCAAAAGCAAAACACGATTTAAAAACCTAATGGCAACAAAGCAGTAATATACACACTGTACATTGTTGCATCTGAACAAGAACAAAAAAAAACTTATAGAAAGGCCATAAAGACCTGTTGAAAATTGTGATTAGGAGGACCTCAGGAAAAAGGAATCCAAACATCTGGGCTTGCAAATGAAAATGCAGGGTGTTTTGGCACTCTACTTTGAGTTTGTGTCTAAACAATTTAAGGTACTAAGGAACCCTTTTTTCTTTGGGCCCTCTACTTGGAATGTAGTTAGGACACAACAATCAGGACTGTTCACATGAGAACTATACAGTGTACGTTCTTTCACTCGAGAACAAATCTTACTGAGGTAACCACCCCAGCTCAGAACCAGGAAAGGTGGTCGCTAAGGGAGGATGGTTGCTTATGAGAGTCAAAGTGCGACAATAAAGAATGGTTGCTCACAGAAAGCAAACTGTACAATGTAGTTGTTATAATAATTTTTAGTAACTTTCCTAACAGACAGATAATTCTTAATGACGTATTTATGTAAACTGTTGAACAATCCCCTCAATTTAAAAATTATGCCGATCAATGGTGCGGCAAGGAAAGAAGGGTTGAAATGTTTCTATTGTCAACTATTTTCACTATTGCCTTCCCCATCCTCCTTGATGGTTTTATTGGGTAATTATAAAATAACTGAGATACTACGCACGTTCTGATTGGTCAAAGACCTATTGACTATTGTGCCGGTAAACTCATAGAAAACCGCGCAAGAGAAACTGTAAAGTAAACAAAGTTCAATTATCCGTTACCGCATCACCACACGCGTGAGGAAAAAGAATTTCACAACTCGAGCCGGTTTAGTGTCTTATTGCATATTGTGGTCTGCTAGAAGATGAGAACAGAAGATATGTTTCTTGTAAACAATAAGTTGCTGCTCAAACCTACAAAAAAAAAAATTTCCCACGCATGCAAGCAAAAAATGGCTTATCGACAAAAGAACACTAAGCTTATTTTAAAACTGATATCAACAACAGGAATATATTTTCATTTAACATTGGCTTGAAAAGGCTTACATGAAGCGATCAATGACAATCAAAACAACCTCGATATGTACTTTGTGAAGTTTACTGAGCTGAAGGTTTAGTGAAAAGCTAAAAAAATTTGGATCCCAAACAGCAAACAATGGCTTTCAAACTGAGGAAATTTGCGATTGAAATTCACTGAACTAAAGTTATAAATGTCCCTACAAATCCTAAGATAACTTCTAAATAAGACGGATTTGCACAGTGGAATTAAAAAGCAAGGCTTATAGCTTTGTTGTTTAGGATAATTATTTTACGCTGATTCCATTTATTCTTGCTTTTCACCCACGTGACCTTTTGCTTGACAACGGTTGCTAGCCGCCATGTTGGTGTCCCTCGACAGTAAACAAAGTGATCGAAAAGAAAAGCTAGTGTGAGGAAATGTAGGAGAGTTAACTATGGTTTTATGCATTGTGTGGGGATGTGGATCCAAAAGTGGCAAACATAAAGGTCTTGGATTCTTTCGGATACCCAAAATCATCACTGACCAAGGCGAAAAGTACGAGGAACTGACTAGAAAGCGTAGGGAAAGGTGGATCAGTGCAGTAAGTTGTGGCGACACTGCAGAGAAGAATATCCTCGAGACAGAAAAAGTTTGCCGTCATCATTTTCGCCAAGGACAACCAGCAAAGGACTTCGATCAGTTCAATCCAGACTGGGTACCTTCCCTAAATTTAGGAAAGAAAGAATATCGACGTCCAAAGGACTTTAAAGCTTCTGTAGAAAGATCTGAGAGAGTTGAAAGGAGACGGAAGGCCGCCATTGAACAACAAGAGCAGGAAGCTACAAAGAAGAGAAAACTTCTAGAACAAAGCGGTGATCACATCTGTGATTTAGACTTTGAATCTGGGGATAGTACATCAGAAACTACAGAGGAACAGCTAACTGATGGAATGGATACAGATAACTTTTGCGATGGGCAGGGAGCGAAGTGCGAAACTAAAGAGTTCGCACATTCCTCCACACAAACAGAGCCCAAAGTGGCACCAACTGCTGCCAGTGAAGGGACTCAAACTGAAGAGTTTGAGTATTTATTTGAAAGACCTTGTGGCTATAAGGCACCTGGAAGAGATTTCTTCGATACCGACGACAAAGTGCGGTTTTATACGGGGCTGCCGTCCATCAAAGTGCTGATGAAAACATTTGAACATGTCGCACCTTCCGTGAACAGGAAAAGCCTTACTCTTGATAAATTTCAAGAGTTTATAATTGTTCTGATGAAGCTACGGCTTAATGTCCCATTTCAAGACTTGGCCTACCGTTTTTCTATTTCTGTTAGTACAGCTTCAAGGATTTTTTCTTCCTGGATTCGGATTATGGATGCCAGGCTCTCTCCACTCGTGTACTGGCCAGAGAGGCACCAGCTGTGGCACACTATGCCTATGTGTTTCAAATATTCATTTGGAAACAAGGTGACAGTAGTCATTGACTGTTTTGAGGTGTTCATCGAAAAGCCTTCTAATCTACTTGCTAGAGCTCAAACATTTTCTTCGTATAAACATCATAATACCATCAAAATATTAATTGGTATCACACCTCAAGGGACAATTTGTTATGTGTGTAAGGCATGGTGAGGTCGCACATCAGACAAACATCTCACTGAGAACTGTGGTTTCTTGGAGAAGTAATACTGCCTGGAGATTTAGTTATGGCCGACAGGGGTTTCACCATTTCTGAAAGTGTCGGTCTGAAGCATGCTAAGCTAGTGATCCCTGTCTTCACCAAAGGGTTGAAACAGTTGGACCCTATCGATGTTGAGGAGACCAGAGGCATCGCCAACGTGCGTATCCATGTTGAGAGGGTAATAGGGCTGCTCCGCCGCAAATACACCATCCTAGAAGGCATACTTCCAACAGATTTTCTCTCCAGTAATCACCGTGGAACACTAGACTTTCAAGTTCCTTTAACTGACCGAATTTTGAGGGTGTGTTCAGCACTTGTTAACTTATGCCCTCCTATAGTCCCATTTGACTAGGTATTTTATTTTCTAATGATGGTTCAGAAATAATGGAACCAAATAGAATGTCTGTTGAACAACATGCATTGTGATCCTAGTTTACAGGAACCTGAGCCTAACTTTGTAATGAACTTCTTTCAGTTGAAATATGTATTTTTTGTTGTTTTCCCTCTTTCTCTTGAAGACGTTCTTCATCAGCTCTGTTATCAAAACGCCCCCCTCCCATGCACAAATGCACCATAGGTAAAAAATGTAGGCATAATATAACTGGTTAAGTGTACCATTTAATAGCATAATGCAGTATATTGACTTGACAAAGTATCTTGACTGAACATAATGTTATTTTCTTTCCTTCACTAACCATCTTGGACACCTGGCTAAGCTTCAATTTAATTTGCCCGAGGGGGACTCCCATAAAAATGACAGCGGGTCTCAAAACTGATATCAGCCCCTTAGGGATAGCGAAAATAGGTGGGGCTAAGTGATTTTTCACCCAGAGAGATGTGAAAGGAACATTTAAGCTTTCCCTAAAAAAGCAGACATCTTGGATCTAGTAACTCTTGACAGCACTGTGAGTGAAACAATGAAGTTCTGTCAGTATCAATAAATCCCCTAGCACAAGCCCCCTTAGGAATACGAAATAATTTGAACACCCTAAAGGCATAGCACTTGGGGCTAATTTATAGCGCAATTATGGATGGGACAAGCACCCCCTTTAATGTTTATGGAGACCCCCACCGCCCCCCCTCCCCCCCCCCCAAAAAAAATTGAATATTATCAAGCAACTCATGCAAACAGAAAAAGAACTAATTTCCCAAGTGATATGTCATTGGTAAATATTGGTATTTAATTTTCTCAATGTCAGTTTGACCACCACCAGACAATATCCTATTATTCAAATTTGGTATTGATTCCATCTTCCCAATAAATAGGCCAATGATTTCATTAGTCTATCCTTGTAAAAATTGAATTAATACCAAATATTTACCAATTAATATACCACTTTAGCAATCACCTTTTTTCCTGTGATATGTAGAATCTCAAATTCTATTGGGCCTATTTACAACGAAAGATATAGTCATCCAGCCCTTAGATCTATGACTAATTTGTTCCTTTGAATTCTTGCATCCTAATAAATAAACAAGTATTGCACTAGGTTTGCCCATGTTACTACTAAAATACTGGGAAATTGCTCATCTTCCCATTTCTCAGACATTCAGCCAAATGTGAACGCATTCTTGAGGGATCAAAGGTTACCTGCCTAGGGTCTCTGCCATTAACAAGATCGCAGGCAAAAGCAATGGCAAAAATGGCACAGTCATTACCATTATTTTGCTGTTGAACTGGTGCATAATTGAGTGAATTCAAACGACCACCTAGAAGATCATTCGTTTGATCTGCCACTTCCTGGCAAATGACATCTTGATAGAGACTGTCATATAAATTTACATCAAAGGGTTGGCAGCCAATATTACTGACACACACCCAATGAGCAGAACCTGTATGTAAAATCTGTATAAATTCACCAGACACTACATCAAAATTACGAACAGGCCCTAAAGTTGGGCGTTGAAAGCCTTCAATTGACTGATTTTCCTCGTGCAGCAGTACCTGAGCTTTGTGTACAATGTCACAAGTGAGCCAGCCAGTTGGGTTTAAAATAATTTGGTAGTCAGATGTTGTAAGATTTGCAAGAGGAGCTTGCTTGTTAATGTCACATTTAGCAACATTGGTTACCGTAACATCAGCATCTACTGAATCTTCAGCTTGGCTGTCACTACTGGAATCACTCCCAGAGTCAGCTGCCGTGGCTAATCCTTGTAAAGAAGTAGAAGTGGTAGGAGGTGTAGTTGGAACAACAGGGGAGGGAGTTTTCTTACAGACTTTGCAGCACCAGGCTGTCTTGGCATTGTTTGGCATTCTCTTTAAACCAACACAGTTGAGGTGGAAAAATTTCCCATTTGTGCAATCCCTGTTATGACACTCTAACAACTTGTCAGAAGGTGCTGCCTTTGATTTGCATGTACAGATCGCATTTAGTTGGAGAGCAGCTTGACAGGCTGGAGGTTGTTTTGGTTGCTGCTTTCTCTTTCGCTTGAACTGGGGCAACCGACAACAGTGTGGACAGTACCATAACTTTGGTATTGCAGCTGCACAAAGAGACAAACAGGAGGTGTGAAATTGTGCATAGGGACATTCCACATTACTGCAGGTGATCACATCATTATCTGCTGGTTTACGACAAAAGCAGATTGCATCCACAACAGGCTTGACATTTGAAGCATTACACCTCCTTGTATACCAACGTCCTAGTATCTCAGGGAGGATGCATAGCCTCCAAAAGGTATCTAGCCTAGGAAGGACGGTGTGGTGGTGCTGCTTATCAGGGAGAATCCTCTCTGTTACTATTACTACCCTGTTATTCACATTGTCAATGGCACAAACAACAAAATCAGTGTTTCCTATCTTTGAGAGTAAACAGTTGTTGTTGTACCTGATAACAATAGTTGTGGCTTCTGATGAGCTTAAAATTGCCATCTACCTTTTCCAAGCAAGAGGACTTCTTAAGGGCATACTTATCAAAATCACAGTCTTGGATAGATATTGGACATTTGACCTCCCCGCAGCCCAATCCACAACAATCACATGAACTCAAAAAGTCAGGTGAGGCATGGAGGAAGGGACGCTGTGAGTTGATAAAAAGTCCACACTTCTCAACCTTGAAATTAACATGCTTGGTTGACATCATTTCAGCATATGCCTTAATTGCAATATCTTCATACTTGCAACCATGATTGATTGCCTTTGTATTTACCTTGAACAAATGTGGGTAACAAATAGTTCTTATTGTTGACTGCGGAGGCTTTGCCAAATTGCACTTTGAGGCAGCACCACTCATAGAGGCCCCACTCCTACCTGCCCGATGTCGATAGAAACCCGAGCATTTCGCCTGAGAGCGCGCGTCTTTTTCTACTAGCGCAATGTTCTCAGTTATTTCAAGTTTCACGGCTAAGCATTTCCTCAGCAAGTCAGGATAGTTTAGATCGAGGTTTTGAGTCTCATATAAGTCTGTAATCACAGGAACAGCTCTACTTCCTACTACAAACTGGCCTGCGTAATCATCCTGCAAACTCAGTGCTACAGGCTTAACGCTACACTGGGATAGTTTTTCCGAGTCGTCTTCGAGTGCAAAATCCATTGAGAGGTCGCGAGATTATCAGTAAAGAATCTAGAAATGGCCTATATTTCCCTCTAATTTACATGTGATAACACGCTTCGAGGGACACCAACATGGCGGATCACCAAATTTGCATAATCTGTGACGTCACGTGAAAAGCAAGAATATGCTTTATCGTGTTTTGTTTTGAGATTTTTTTATGGAATACTTTTGTGCCGGATGCAGTTTAAATTCTGATTATGACTTTGTGTCCAAGCAAAGATGATCCTGATTAGCAAGAAGAAAATGAAGCTAACAAAAATTATAGGTTTATGGTTAAACAAATTATTTGCATGAAATGATCAAACAATTCAGTCTGTTCCATCAAACCAATCAAACTCTCAGAACTGTAGACTTCAAAACAACGAGCTTAGTTTTCTTTAAGCATTTAAAATGTAGAGAAGTACGGGCTTCACTGTACACTTCAAAGTAATAAATAAAGTCGAAAACAGTTTCAGAAGCTGAGTTTTTGGAACTAACCTTTATTCCAATTGAAAAATTCTTGACAAGAAAGCAATCTTTGAATCCAACATACGCCATAAAAATTGTAGGCTTCCAAACTTTCCTCGTACATTCAGGTTTGCGGCGGCAGATTTTGGACACAATTTTCTGGATTTCCCATTCAAAGAACTTTTGAATCATTAAATATATATTTTCTTCTTTCAGCTTATAAATTTCAACTGACGAATTTCAAAGCGCTAAAACTTTTCATCACTTTCATTGAACCCGTGAATTTGTCAGTGCAGCTTTGTCAGTGGCATCTTGTAAAGTTCATTTATTCTTTCAGCCACTTTGATTGGTTTTTCCGCGTCATCCGATGAATGTTATGAGAATAAGCTACCTGATCGGCACAAAACTACAACAAAGTTCTCTCTTTCTAAACGCTTTTCATAGTTATTTCATAAAAGCAATAGAACACATTTTCTATGAGTTTACCGGCGTTATAAACCCACTTGGGATGTTGGGAGAACAATCGAAAAGCTTGTAAATCACGAGCCGCACTTTTCTCGTGTTCTCCCAACATCCCGCGTGGGTTTATAACGCCGGTAAACTCATAGAAAATGTGTTCTATTGCTTAAATAAATAAGTAAATGAAGCCCTTTGAGAAGTCAGTACACAGAAATGGGAAACAGAAACAGAAACTTCACCTACTGGCTAACAGCCCCCCTCTCCCCCCTGCCATCCTTGATAATCAAGGTATACTGGTAGTTATATGGCCTTGATAAAAGAAAACAATCAATGGAAATCAAAATTATCATTAATATAATTATAGCAATTCATAAGTGATACAACTCAAGGCTTAGCTCCAACAAATATCATAGTGAGCCACAATTCTCGCAATTATGAAATCTATGGTCCCCACCAGCACTTAGGTCTGTGCAAAGAATAAGTTTTTATTGTTAACTGAAGACGAAAGTAAACAACCCGGGGCTGCTGTGCATTTTTAGCAGGCTTAGCTGCTAGAGCAGAACCCAGCAAATATCGGCATAGACAATTATTAATAAGCTGAGGAATCAACAAAGAAATATATTTATTTATAACAGACTGATAAAATAATTGATGCATTTTGTCTATACAAGTTTATAGTTTTATTTATATAATAACACCATATTGATGATTATCTGGTAAAAAATGAAACAAACTGGCAATATGAAAAGGGCCGTTTACTCAATAATTTACAGTTCTCAACCCAATTGTGGGTCTCAAGAGCTAATTGGATTTTAAGCATTCTGCTGCTAAGACCAGGACTTTACAAAACATAACTATGACAGACCAAAACCCTCAAGCCTTAATATTTTGGGATGGGCAATAAAAACGTAGTTCTTGTTTGGCTGCTATTTTAAAAAAATGAGCAGACTGAAGCTATATTTTGCTGTTAAACCTAAAAGAAAAAAGGAAAGACTTTAGGAAGACACTCCATGAAAAGAAACAATTATAAATGCTCATTTTTTCATATATTTGCAATGTTCAAATCTCAGTGTCTGCAGATTGCACAAGAATATGAATCAAGCATCATAAATTTCCTCAGAAGACAAGCACCCTGGAACCCTGGAAGCTTTCGTAGCTCACTCATGTTTACCTCCAAAAATCGCCGAAGTTTGATCGCTAATAACACAAAAAACAGTAAGTGGTATGATGGAGTATTACGTCCTAAAATTAAAGAATAACTATTTCTGCAACAGACGGTGAAATTTTCTTGGTTAAAAGATGTCGGGTCAGGAAGCGAACGCGTTGGTTGACTACCATAACATGGACAAAAGCCGCCATGTTGGACAGGCTCTCAAGGAAGTCAAATAATGACAAAATCAATGAAGATAATAATAAGAAAATGTAAAAAACAGTTACTTTCATTAACAACCCACCTTTTGTTTCAACTCTTTCATTTGAATAAAAATGCACCACATCTTGAAATATCCAGACATAAAATCTTGATAGTTTAAAAAATAAACTAGAAAACGACTTGTGACAAATAATTGAAAATAAATTAGTTGCATTTTAACCCTTTCACTCCTAAGTTATGGAGACATGTAGTGTAGTTCTAACATTTGAGTCTGTGAACGAAATCCTATGGTGATGGTGTTACCACTCAAATGAAACCTCTTTTAATTAGTGGTTCTTTTTCATGTTACCATTGGTTTAATATTTGACAAAATGAAATTTGGGATTTTTCTTGAATTCTGTTCTTGTTGGCACTCTTGGGAGTTAAAAGGTTAATGAAATTGCTATCTCTTGATGACCTCGAAGTTGCTATGTCAAGTGATATGACATCACTCAGTGGTCATTTTCAGTTTGTATTTATTATGATGATGAACAGATGTCAAGGTCATTAAAAGAGGAGTTTTGCAAACATATGAAAGGAAAGACAGAACAGAAAGCATTACTTATTTAGTTTCGTAAGATTTTTTAATGTCCTTTTTGAAAACAGAAAACTTGTATAGGTATAAACAGGTAAACTTTCAATGTGGACGTAAAGATTCAGGTACAGTTGTATAAGGTCACGTTTATTCAACCCATGCATCTACAGCTACGATGGATTATGTACAACCCGTTTATCCAGCAGACTTAGTCTGCATCTACAGCTACGATGGATTATGTACAACCCATTTATCCAGCAGACTTAGTCACCAATTTGAAACTCTATACGCTGTTAAATGCTGTTATGTTGTTGGACACATTTTCCACCGAAATTTTGGGACATTTTTCCTTAACGTGAGCAGCTCAGGGAAAGTAAGCTAACATTGTACATGGCAGCATCGTACTTGTAAGTTCGAAGCACATGCATTCATGCATTTATTTGGAACCACTTTTGTTTTATTATTTTATTGGTGACACTTATGTATCTACACTATCAGCAATGAAATCATAAATTTCACTTCGCCAGTTTCACCTTAGATTGCATTACACAACATCACAAGTAATGTGCAGCAATTGTATTTTTAATTACTAGTTTTCAATATATTTTTCAAACTCCCTTCACTGTGCACAATGGCTTTCTTTTCCAAAAACTGTGCAGGAATGTTTTCTATTTTGCAACTGCCCAACCTCCAGTCCCCATCAAAAATTAAATGCTAAACAGATATTCAACGATCCTACAAACAATGCTTACATGTATCTTCATAATCTTACTTACCCACTAGCTGGCTTTAATACCTGGGCCGCTCTACGTTCAGCCCGGCTAATTATGCATCAAATTACTGTGCTGACACAACACTTACATTATAGAAATAGAGAAACAAATAAACTAATAAAATATAAAAAAATCTCTGTCACTTATATTTGGGAGTACCTCCTTTAGAACAGGGGGATTGTCAGTCTTTTATCTTTGACACAAAACCAGAAAACTCACCAGCAGAGCGCAGACAGAGGTTCATGAGTAATGCAACAGAATATTCCAGAGTGTAGTCTGACAAGTTGTCATGATCTGTCAACAACTGTGACAGCCAGTGGATCAAGTCTCCTTCAATCATGATTGACTGCATTTGGCGTCTGAAAAAACAGTTACCATAGTATACTTAAATAAACCAGACAGTAACAGAATGTCACACAGAGTATTTTAATTGTTTTTTCAGGTTAGTGACAGTCCTACAATACAGGTATGTATTTTAATTCTGTCATAAATAAGTGTTATGCAATCAGTTTGATCTAGGGTCATTATGTTCAGTGTTATATACCACATGTATTACAATACAGTACAGTAATGTTGTACATGACTCAGACTAAATAATAATGACATGAATTAAACATGATTTGCAAGTTTGTGTGTTCCCTGAAAAAGAATCATGCTTGACATACTCAGGTTTTTCATTAGTCCAGGATCGATCTGCAGTGTGATAAGCATAAAGCATCCTCTTCATTTTGTTTTGGTATGTAATCACCCAGTCAATAAGTTTTACTTTTTGCATAAGCTTACATTCGCCTTAATTTTTCCCACCGACTGGACACATGACAAGATGTTTTGGCTAAACTTATTTGCATAAAATTGAATGATAATACTACGTTATTGTGTAATGCCTCATTCTTCAAAGGGTTCAGAGACATGTAAAACAAGTGGAGCAAAGTTCTCCATAAAGTTGTTTTTTACGAATTTACTTGGGAATGGCTGGTTTCTCCAACATGACGGCAAATTAATGAAATTAGATTTGGGCTTATCATTTGGAAAATTAATTAGTTAAAAAATTCATGGCCTTTACACACATGTACACTGCCGCTTCTGTTTCCCTGTTTTTACCCGCTTTTAATCCCAAGGGGACCTGCTCCCTCACAAGTTCGGGAGCGGGTCCTTGGGGTTAAAAGAGGGGTAGACAGAAGCACCAGTGTACATGTATGTGCACGCAAGTATTATTTCAATGTCACGTGGGCATGTGCACGCAAGTACTTCAAAGCCGCGAGCTATTAGCACTGTTTTATTGCAAAATCATTACTGGGTAACAATATTGATTTTTTATTAAAGAAATATTTTCCTTGTATATATTCCCGATGGCAGCAGCAAGGTCCTCACTTGATGCGTTGCAAATGGCTTATCATCAAATTTCTGAAGAGGAAAACATAAGTCTGCAACCCCCAATCCAACCAGAGGTTGTAGCAAGATCTGCTTATATAGATATCGTTAACAATTTTAACGACTGGCTCCATATTTGGAGAATGGATGTTCATTAAAACTATCCGCATGAAGCCGATCTTTTGACTTTTGCAAACAAAACACAATCAAGATTTGATGACTTGGTCGAAAATGAAATAGAAAACCTTGGCAGTGTGAAAGTACAATTCGGCATAGTTATAAAGTTTTCGATTACAAGACCAAACGAAGGAAGGAAACAAATGGAACACTATTTCAAAAATGAGATTGAGATTTTCAACAGAAACAACACAGACACAATCAAAAATGTGTACAACAGCTTCATTGACAAAATAAAGGGGGAAATCGAGGCATGGTCTGAAAGAGGATCAGGTTTGGTTCATAAAAGAATTGTTAAAGCATACATCCATGTTGCACGTTATGAGCCATGAGTCTATAGGCGTAATTTCCTTTTCTCCTCTGCTGGTTGTGCTGATGCATTTTCTTTTTATTACGCTCAAGAGTGGCTGAAATGGCTTCATGTTGGTAGTACACCCCAAAGGAGAGACAATTAAGCCACCAATCCCAAGAATGTAGTAGCCTGAGATGTTGCTATCTGGGGTGACATTGGAAGCAGCAGCTGGGGTGGCATCAGGAGTCTTTTTGCTGTTGTTGTTTTTTTGCTTCGCGAACGTGTTTGTTGAATTCTGCCAATCTCTTGCCAGCAGCAACCCGACCAGGGAGAAAAAAAATTTTTTTAGTTAAAGGTTCTTAATCGAATTCTAAGACAAATTCTTTGGCAGATTCCTCTACAGGTTTTGCACCAGGTTCTTGTTAAATTTTTTCTTACTTTAATTGTAATGTGCTTTGTTGTGATAAGAGCAGCGCTGAAAACTGCCAACATTTGGTCGCATCGCAAGGTTGCCAGCCAAGGAGGACTATTTTTTTGTTGATAATGTAGTCTTGCTAGAGGTCTTTTTGTAGCGCTAAGCCCCTTGCTAACAACCATGAGAAAGACCGAATCTGGCGACGTGTCGATGTATACTCTAGAAGAGGGAAATGAGAATGACCAAGGCTCGTCAAGTAAAATAGAGATTGAAATATACCATGCCTAAAATAGGAGTCATTTTCTAGTAGTAATTTTTAGTACGGCCCCCTGTTTGCCCTCACTTATATTCTTAGTATGTTAGTACGGCCCCCTGTCTGCCCTCACTTATATTCTTAGTATGTTAGTACGGCCCCTTGTTTGCCGTAACTTATATTCTTAGTATGTTAGTACGGCCCCTTGTTTGCCGTAACTTATATTCTTAGTACTTTAGTACGGCCCCCTATTTGCCTTCACTTATATTCTTAGTACGTTAGTACGGCCCCTTGTTTGCCCTCACTTATATTCTTAGTACGTTAGTACGGCCCCCTGTTTGCCCTCACTTATATTCTTAGTACGTTAGTACGGCCCCCTATTTGCCTTCACTTAAATTCTTAGTACGTAAGCACGGCCCCCTGTTTTCCCTCACGTATATTCTTAGTACGTTAGTACGGCCTCTTGTTTGCCCAGGCAGCATATGGATTGAAATGCCTCTGAGTAATAACGATATACACACTGCAATTGCAGCACCTTCTGTGAGAAAAGTGGAAACGGGTACTCATCCAGAGGGCCAAAGACAAGGTACGGAGGATCCCCAAGACTCCTTGATTGATGTCGAGATGGAAATACCCGCTGCAGAAATGGAGACACGTATCGATGAGAACAAACTGGATGCTACAGAAGTAGAACAGATTCGGGGCTTGTATGAAGGAATCAAAAACAAATCTATACCAGTTGCCAGTGTTGCTGAATCAAAGAAACTGAAGAAGTTAGATGATTGCTTACTGAAGTATAGAGAATCGCTTGCTGAGAGGTCACCAACAGCAAAGTTGTGGTTGCAATATATTGAATATGTGGAAACTTTGCGCTGAAAGAACCGGAGATTGGAACCTGCATCTTATAGCAATTACAAACATGTTGAATTTATTTGCTGCAACTGGCCACATCAATTATGCAAAGAGTGCACGACTGTATTTGCAGCTGATGCTGGAATTATCAACAGACCACCCCTGGCTACACCATTGCTTCACAGAAGAAGGATCCCATACAGTCCGCAGAAGCAATCGCTTCTGGGCAGGAATATGGACAGACCTTATAATTGAACAGGTCAAGATGCGATCCATCAAAAGCAGATGAGGACTGACTAGAGGACAGGGTGTGATGGAGACTGCGACACCACCTCTGCAACACATGGGCATGGCAAAACCAGTCTCTTGAATATAAAACAATGAGAAGAATTATCCTTCTTGATTACCAATCCTGAGGCGACAGTGGAACAGATTTGCAAAGCTGGTATCTGGTTATATGTTATCTTTATATGGAGGCAGAGCAGATGATTCTTTGAACAGTCTACGTTACGCTAAATATATGGAGATGGTGTCGACAAGCAAAACACCAATTGAACAACAGAAGCTTCCACCTTAAAAGAAAGAGCAGCATATTTTCATACTTTGGTTCAAGCTTGCAACCAATGACCTGGATCTGATGCAATGGGGTTAGAGACTTGCTGATACTATACTAACACCAGTCCTGACAGACTTGGATGCAGCACCAGAGAGCTTACTGAAGTTTGTGCGATGTAAATGCAAACTTTCTGCCAGAAATCCATGTGGCAATAACAGTTGCTCTTGTCGTAAACATGAAACGACTGAAATGTGTAACAGCCTGTGGATACTGCAGAGGAGAAAGTTGTCAAAATGCCAAGGTTACCCTTGAGGGGAAAGACAATGTTGACACTAAAGAAGAAATCGTGTTTCAGTAGTTAATTAAAAGTAAACTTGCATCTTTTTTAATTTCTATTTTTTGCCTTTAGCACACTTATACAAAATACATAACAAAATGCATGAAAAATGTGCAGTGCCAACCAACAATTCCAGAATTATTTTTTCAAACATGTTCTGGCCCTTTCCCGGACACAAACCCACCCCTATTTTGAGGGGACTCTACCATTGCCAGGGAGGAGGGGTGGGGGATTGTGCTTATACCAGAGGTAATGTGGTAATGACTATTATAGTTCATAGTAAAGTAACAATGTTCAGCAACTTAGACTTTGTATTTTCTACAATGAAGGTGAATGAACCGCCAAAAGTCACCATATAATCCTTCCTTTTTACCTTTTCCATACAAAAACATGAACAAAATTATTTTCAAAATATTTAAACACTCATAAAACATTTTTCCCAAAAGGGATTTTTGCAGATTTTGGATATGTTGTTCTATGGCACATTTGGCTTATGTGGTGTAAAAATCATCTTTATACCATTTTTCTCCTGGTAAAAATGCCCAACGACCAGACTAGTTTTAGGTTGTCTTGATACCCACGTAGGCCTCGTACCTTTTGTAGTATTTTTCGACTTCCTTATGTGTGAGGTGTTTAACCTGGTCGTGTGTGAGCAGGACTCCAATGGCTTCTTTTGATTTGCCCATCAAGACCAGAACCACCAGCCTCTCATGTTGAGCGGGAGTGTCATAGGCCCCGCTGATGGTGTGGAGCTATCTGGGTTTGCCTCCAGTATCTGCATAACTTCGTTAATGCGGCTTGCTCTTCTCGTTTGCCATGGTGTATATCAAAAAAGATTTTAATTTGCGTCGTTGACCTTTTAAATTATTTTTTGACATTGGGCAAAAGCCTTTCAACCTCCTGTCAAGCTAGGCTGTGGTTTTTGGCATTTCAGTGAGTTTCAAAGGGTAGTGGCTCAGAAGCTTAAGACGCAAATCATCCTCACCTGCGGCTTTGATAATTTTGAATTGCATTGCCTCTGTTTTTGATTTGTCAAAATCTGAGAGAAAGCTGTGAGCTTGTGAAGACTGGTCGGAGCATCCATACGTATATTTTATATATTTTTCACTTCAATTCCGTAGGGGTGGCGCAGTGAGAACACTAGGTGGGAAAACTTTGTCCTTTCAGCCTTGCAATGAGCTCTTTGTACTCTGTGCGAAAGCTCGCTGGTGTAGTCTTCGAAGATGGCATTCGTGGTCTTGCTCGAGGGGGTGTAAAAAAGTATGATTCCCGTCACATTCTCCTAAAAGGGCTTTGCGATGCTGGTTATCTGCTGGGTCAGCACCCACACGCTGATGCAACTGTGGCGCACACTGAAGCCGAGATTAACCAGCTGACTCATTCGGCCTTTCACATCTTTCAATCAATCGGTCGAGAATGATGAACATGTTTGTGGCCTCAAAAAAGAAACTGGCTAATTTTAGAAAGCATTTAACCTCGTGCTGCAAAAATGCGTGGCTCATTATCAACAATGCCGTCATAGGTCTTGTTGTGGACAAAGTTTGGGCAAATGAGCACAATGTAGTCAAACTTGCCTATTTTATAACGAAATTCTTGTGGCTTATTTAAACCAAGGGGTGCGAAAGAAAACAACTGAGCACTCCAGTAGGCCTCTTTAGTGATTAAAAGTTTATCAATTCTACCAAAATTGCTAGGTGCTGCCTGCACCTGGTCGATACATTCTAAAAATAGAATTAATTACAATTAGTGCATAAGTGTGACTTTGCAATCAAGCGGTCCTCACAGTTTAGTTCTTCAAAGGCCCCCGTCCCGGATTTTGTTAGCTTTGCAGGTGCTGGGTGATCTCAGGGGCCTTGTTCAGGGAATTTATTACAATGCTTAATTGTTTAAGGGGCCCCTTCGAGGAACCTGTTGTACTTTAGTGTGGTAATGTTTTAAGGTCTTGGATCAGGGATTTTTTTGCGATCTTTGCTGGAAGGATGCTGATTTTCACAATTATACCTCAATTATTGAAAACCTTTTCTTAAGCTTCAATTTTTTGTACCGTATTGTCTTAAGGTTTCTTACTGTTAGGCGCATACAGCTTGTTGTAATTAACACCTCTCTGGCATTTTTCCGACGCATTACGTAACCAATATTATTGTTGTTTACTTTTCATTGAACCACTGTTTGTGAAGTTTTGTGCTGCATTGTTTAGGTATATTTTTTAGATTCCATCGAATTTTTAGCATGTTATTGCCACGCCTTTTTTTGATTAACAACACGTCTTTGTATTTCTTGCATTATTATGTAACCATTGACACTGTAATCATATTGAAACAAGTGTTATTTTTACTCTGTACTAAACTGATGAAGGTCTAATGCACCACATTGTTAAGCCCCAGGGTGGGGGGGGGGGGGGGCAACCCATGGGAAATTGACAACCAAGGCTGGTACCTGGGTCGGGATTTCGACATATACCTGATGCCCCAGGGAAGGGAATTTGACAGAGCCGCCATTTTGGAAAAACTGAGAGAGCCTGAAAATGAGTAACCCACCATCTTGGAAAATACCCAGAAGTGCATGGGAATCAGCTGCTCTTCCTTCTTTGCACGATGGATGTAAGAAAGGTAAGACAATCAATTTGCTTGAATCTCTTTTTATAAAAGGCCATCGGTTGTTTTTAATTCCTTCAGCTGGTTTATAAAAAGTGTTTTGTGTTTCTGTTTGTGGAATAAAACATGTTTTGCATATCGTTGCATATTCATGTACATGTAAATTTATTTCCTGATCGGCATGCATGATTTGTTGTCAATTAGTTTATTGCTTTGCCATTTTATTATTAATAGGTTCTTGTTCAATACGGAGAGTCAAGGAAAGCTTTTTCCTTTGGCATTAATGAAAACTTGGCCTTGACAATTGCCAGCACCTTTGAAATAAAAGGTGAAATCATTTTACAAATGTTCGATGCAGAATGGAACGAGTATATTGATGTAGAAGCTGAAGACAAAATCAAGGACAAGGCTAAGCTTCGGGTAATAGAAAAGGTAAGTGAAATACAGATATATTTATTGTAACTTACTGCCGTATTGTATGCCTTTTATTAAAAAACGTCATGTTTCTTTATTAATACATAAACACTCTGTGATTGGAAAACACTACAGGGGCGAGCACGACTTGACAGCCGTCGACTTAATTAAGAACTTCAAAGTGCTTAAGAAATGCCGCAGGAAACTCAAATGTTTGATCTTCAAAATGCTGCTTATTAAGAACAAAAGACCGGAACTGAACACACAAGCGGATTCCATTCGCGCGAAACTCTTTACTTAAATGCTTTCATGCCACGCATTCTAATTTATTTTCTCACGCCCTTATTCCTATAAATATGCTTAACCGTTACCCTCAATTTATTCATTCGACAATGATGACATGAAGTCATCGAAACGTCATGTAGTTTTCATATCGTTAATTGTCTTGTTAAAAAAAAGTAATAGAAACCATAAAATTGTTCCTGTGTTAACAAATTTCAACAATCATTTCAGTTTGTGTTTGTTCATTATTGGAATAACTAAATTTTCTGATTTTATAGAAAAATTCATTGATAGTGAGTGCCTCATATTGTTTTTTTTTTAATTATTGTAGGAATGTAGGGTTTCCCCTCCCAAGAAGAAATTGTTAATTTAGCGAAAATATACGGCAGAGGATCAGACAGGGCATTGACTACATATGAGACTGCCGTAAATGAAGCAGCAGGTAAACTAGCAGTGGAAGATCCTACAATGCTTACTAAAGGAGACATTCTGTTTGAAAAAGCAAAGGAGATGGTTAGGTCTGGAGACAGCTTCACTTTCAAGAAAGGTAAATCTCGGTCAAATTTGGAGAGTAAACCAGTATCATCAAAGAGAAAGTACACCACAGAAAGTTCCCAAAAGGAACATACTTCACAACTTATGGCAGATATTGAAGGGAAACAAAAGCAAATGAAATACAAGCAGTTGCAACAGAGTAAAGCCCAAGCTTCTAAGGACTGGGAAATTTGTGAAAGGCTCCAGAAGGAGATGAATACTTTAAGGAGAGACATTTTTGCCGGTCAACAGGAGCTGCAAATGTTTCACCGTAAAGAAAAAAAATCCAAGTGATATAAAAAGAAGGCAAAAGTAAGTTGTGATGATGGTCCAACAGGGAACCAAGCTACGTTGTTGCAATGTAGGAATAAAGAGAAAGACATTGAAAAGTGCACAGAAACAAGTGATGCTAAAAAGGAAACGTCATGTGGTACAACTGAATGTGAGACACAGAACAAAAAGGACATTGCAGGAACCAGTCGTCATTCAGGTCAGGATTTTCTTTGAAGCCCCCTCAAGAAGAATCAGGACTTTTGAGGGGGCCTGATAGTGATGTGTTGTTGCTAAAGAGTTTTCAAAATTTGTCTAACTATATAAAAGTTGATGAACATACTGAAGTATCAAGTTTGGAAGGCTTTACATTGAACCAATACATCGCCACAAGAGAGAAACTCTGTAAAAAAGAACATTGCCAACCTTGCAAATTGTGTATTGGTTTTCTGACTGTTGCAAGACATGTTGCTGACCAGGGTTTCATTACATTAAATGAACTACTAGCCCAGATGTGAAACATAAGTCTAAAGATGCAAAAAGGAAACTGTTGCAATTGCCTCTTGCTGCAATAAGGATGAAAGAAAATGCAATCTATCTTGTCTCAAAGGAGATCAATTTGGAGTTGTCAAGAAGTCTTTTGAGTAGAATGGACAGTGATTCAAAAAGTGTATTCTCAGGGAGTGTAATGCCTGCCAGTTATGTGAAAGAAATACTATCAGCTGCAGATTCGGAAGCTGAGAGAGAAAGACTTATGTATGTTATAGCAAAGGTATCTGTGCAAAGCAATACAAGGTTGAGGAGCTTTATGGCTTTGAAGATTTAAAAAGAAGAAAACTTCAGGTAGAAAATGCATCAAGGGAAGCCAGAGAGATACGAGAAGCAGTTAACTCTATTGCTCATATACAAGAGAAAGCTGTGCTTCGATCAATTGGAATTGACCTTGAAAGTGAGGATGATACAAAGGGAAATGAAAGTGAGACTGACACAGAGGATGAAGATAGCATGCAGCCTGAAACACAACACAATGAGGTTTTAGGAAATAATGAGATTACTGGAGCAGGGGAAGATAGTATCACTAACTGTGTTGGTGCATGTACTAGGGAAAGACCTTCTGTTATCCAGCCTGAAACACAAGATGATGAAATTCGTACAGATAATAGGAGTAATGATTCAGGAATTTTGGAAATAACTCATCAATTTTCCCTAGACAAACAGATAACCGAAACTGGTTCAGTATACCAAAATAGTAACCAACTGATGGACGTCTTGCGGTCATGTGAGCTAAACTGGTTTAGTTTTGTTGAAGTTGTTAGAAACAAAATACATGGCTATAGTAAAGCTGCTATAGATCAATTGCTTTTGGACTTCACTGGACAAATTCCTATCCTTAAATTAGATGATGGAGAGGAAGGCCTCACTGAACACAGTAGACAGGCGTTTCTCCTCAGTGAGAGATTAGCCGAAAACAGTTCTCCAAATTATGATGGTGAAAATATACAATCGGAAACGGAAGACGTTTATAGTGATGACTGGGGCATTATCCATGACCCTTTAAAACCTGAAGCAAGAGAGATTGTAACTAAGAAGCTTAATCAGGTTCGCCTTAATGCTAAAAGAAAGGCAGCAAAACAAATTGCAGAAGCCAGGTTTCTGCGAAGAAGAAGCGGGGAAAATGTTGGAAAAATACTCAAAGAATGCCCAGATATTGGTCACACCATTGAGAGTTATGTAAAGAGTACAAGAGCAGGAGCAGATAGTTGGCGGAGAACTAGAGTCACGACCTTCGATGGTAATCGCAAAGTCCAAAAAAGGCCACATTTGGCAGAATAAAAGAACACCTGGAAAGACTTTACCAAAGAAAGTTTGCATATGGCAAAGTTGTGCAACTCTGTGTCGCGGGAAACAAGCAACGGAGATCAGCCAATCGCTACAAAAGTGTTGCCAAAGTAACTTGCAGAAGGGCGAGGAAGGGCTTTTCATTGAGGTATAACCCCGACCAACATTGGTCTGCAGCATTATAACGAGGGCTCGATGCTCTTCAGCTAAAGGATGGTACCGATGTTTTGAACATCAACCGTGATGACCAGGCTGGGTTTCGTTTGGATACACTTGCAACCCATTCCAAACGTGCAACTTTATGCATAGCAGATGAGGCGCCATTGACAACTAAGAGTGACTATGTAAACAAATACTCATCAACGCTTCAAACAACATCATACAACTTTTCAGGAACAGGTACAACAGCTGAAATTTGTGCTGGAATTGTTAAAGCCACTCCTATCCATAGTAAGAATCCTGCTCAGCATTATGATTTAGAGGTCATTGAGACATATTCGGATGTGAAACCAGCGTTTGTAAACAATTTGACTAATGAGAGGAAAAGCAAAGTGTGCATACGAGTAGATGGTGGCCATGATGAGGGACCGGCACACAAGGAGGTTCAGTTTTGGTGGACTAACTATCACCTCAAAAAGTCTTCTGCAGTTCTGATTGTTTCAACAAGAGACAGTGGTTCCAGCAAAAAGAACAGGGTGGAACTCCAGAATGGGTGCCTCGCACTTGGCCACAACAATTTGTTTATCCCATCCACACTAAATGGATCATACTTGGACTCCTCAAGTGGGAAAGTAGATGGAGGAAAACTAAAACAAAACCTAAGTGATGCAATTGATGTGTACATCAACAGGGTTAACAAATGCCCTTGTGCTAACACTGTCATTCACCTTTTCAAAGGCACTGATAGCTCTGAAAAGCAAAATCTAAGAGAAATGGTAAAGACATTCCTGAATGGAAAGCCAAATCTGAAAAAAAGTTAAAGGAAGAGCATCCAAATGAGTTTAAGTGGATTGATGATATATGGCGCTTGACAGACAGCCATCTAGTTCCTCGGATGCCTTCGAAGTACGTATTCCATTTAACTTGCTATTATGAAAAACAATGCATCCACCCCCTGTGCCAGAAAGGGCCACCACCACAAGAGGAAACTTGGTTTGAGGGAGGCCCACCACTAACGTACATGTACACTCCTCTTCCAGTTCCAGATCTGAATAGGTAAGAGCAATTTAAATGTATTAACACAATACAGAATGTTCACTTCATTTTCAAAAAGGCAACTAACTAGTGTTATCATGTTCATTTTCTTTACAGGCCTTATGGAAATACAGACTGCCTGGAATGCAAAGATTTTTGTGCTGGGCATTACATGAAACCGGATGAACTGTTTCCTAAATTTCCTGATGCCTCACTGGTTGCATCCCCACCTCCTCAGAACTACTTAAGGATCTCTTTGACAAGAAGGACCTTGAAGGGGCATCAGCACAAGTGCTACTGCCTCCAAATGAGGTAAGACGGTTTTTACACTTAAATACAGGAACACTGAATGATTATTTACAATGTGGGTGGACCATCTCCAAGCAGTCCAAGACAACAGAAGGAGAGGGGCATCCAAGGCTGCAAAAACGAGGAGGGAAAAAGGAAAGGGCAACAAGTCAAGGAAAGAAAATACAGAGATCAGTAATGTATGTGTAGTAAACAAATCCAATACACAGTGGACTTGTAACACAGCACTATTACTGTCAAGATATGGGCGAGTGAATTTTTATGTTCTTTCTTTTCTTTACACAGGTGGAAGTTTGTCACATTTGTAAAACAGAAGGATCCTGGGGAGGAAGAAATGCAAACCATGAAGGGCCCAACCACGTGGATACAGTGTGATTCTTGTCATAACTGCCCTGAAGCAGGGGTTGATAATACGTTCTGGCACTGCATCTTTTGCATTGCAGTTGATACCATGTGAGAGAGACCAACCTGTAAGCTAATTAACTTTGGGATTTCATATGCTAAGATAGAACAAAAAATGAAAGTGTTGTTGTATTGTATCTTCTGAAATACATGTTGTAATATGGCTACGTCTGATGCAAAAAAAGTACCCCAGGGTCGGGAATTTGACCCAAAAGTGCTGCTCAAGGGAGGGGAAATTGGCATTTGGCTCTGAAAAAATGTCAAATTCCCCTGGGGTGGCCCCCCCCCTACCCTGGGGGTTAACATTGATAGGTGCATAAGACCAAAACGATTTATTAATATATATATATATATATATATAGAAGTGTAATGAAAAACGATGGGGCGAACTTCTTACTGCTCCTGACAGGTTTTATAACGTTTCGGCCTTCAGCCTTCTTCAGAAATTGCGAAGAATTAAAAACTAAAAACTAAAAACTATGTACAATGATAAAGTTATACAAGTTGTGACTTATATACGTTAAGCTACAAAAACAAAAGAATACGAGGTTACGTAACATAACAAAAGAACTAAATTACAAGGAAAATTTAACGCTAAAAATAAAAAACATGATGTGATAAAAACCTTAATTAAAAATTGAAACAGAGAAATAGTGAGTAACGCTAACAAAAACAATTACAACATGAAAGGAATAGTTAACAAATAAACGTACGAAATATGCGAGGAATCTAACATTACAAACTCCCTATCGAGGGCCCCCGAATAATCATATAGGTCACTGTCGGAATGACAGGACCAGCACGTCTTACCAAGTGCCCCCGACAAAACGTTCGAACAAAAAACAACTACAAACAATCCAAAGAATAAAACAAAGAAAAGAAAAAGACAATCCTATTTTTGCAAGATACGTGCGTTAATTATTATAGTTAATTCGGTGTTTTGATCTAAATTCACGTCTCTTGTTAAGGCCATGCGGATTGAGCGTAAACAATTGGGTTGTCCAATAAGCCTCCCTAGTGAGCAACAATTGGTCAAGGTGAAGTGCATTTTGAAATGATCTAATTTGTTCGATAAGAATAAAGCTAATTTGTGAAATGTCATGTTCAGAACTATTAAAATGTACCGCCAATTCACAAGTTCTCCTATTATTAAGCATGCTAGATTTGTGGTTTCTGAATCGGACTTTAAATTCGGTGGATGTAGAACCAACATACTGCAAATTGCATTTATTACAGGTGGCCAAATAAATCACATTTTTAGACAAACATGACAAACCTTGGCGAATAGAATAATAACGACCTGTGGCAGAACTCTGGAATTTCGAATCTTGAAGTAAAAATCTTTTACAGAGGTCGCATCTTTTGCCACATTTAAAGCAACCCCCCTCTTCTTCATTAAAATTTACGTCCGTAGCAGACCGAAATTTAGATGGTGCTAAAATTTCTTTGAGATTTTTGGTTCGGCGATAAGCTGGAAAAATAGATTTAGCTGGAAAAATTCATTTATAAGAGGTGAGGAATGTAATAAATGAAGGTGCTTCCTAATGACATTTCGGATGTCGGGCAAAATTGGATTGTAATCAAGAACCCGAGGAAAGACTTTCTTGTCAAATTGAATTTTTTTGTTTAAAAGTTCTGATCTTGGAAGACTAAGAGCCTTGTCGAACTGTTTGTTCACTAGGTCCACAGGGTAATTTTGCGATTTTAAGTAACCCTTATATTCATCACATCTATTTTGCAAAAATTTGTCAGTAGAACAATTGCGCTTAATTCTCAAAGCTACCCCATATGAAATTGCTCTTTTGCAATGCGACGGATGTGAACTAGAAAATGGCAAGTAAAGGTGACTATCCGTAGGTTTGGCATATACATCCGTAATAATGATTCCATCCCGAAGGTGCAATGTAAGATCCAAAACGAGCAAAAAACTATGAGAATGTACTAGTTCAAATTTAATAGTGGGGTACAAAGAATTTATGTAATCAGTGAATTCAAACAATTTGGGTAAACCTTGGGTCCAAACGTCAAAAATATCATCTCTATATCTCCACCAAAGTAAAGGTTTCAGACTACCCCCAAATTTAGCTTTCTCATCAATGGTGCCCATCGCTAAATCAGCATAGCTACAGGCATTTTTAGGCCCCATGGCAGTACCATGTTTTTGAACGAACCTTTTGCATTGCAGTTGATAGGAAGGCGATTCACAGCGATTTCTGAAATATATACATAGACAGTTAAAGTGAGAACAGAAATTTTCACAACAAAGATTATGAGTGAAAAAGTGCCTCAGCCGGGAGTTGAACCCGGGTCTCCTGATAACCGGACAGATGCCTTAACCACTAGGCCACTGAGACAACCACACTTACACAAACACAAACAACACATTTGTGGCTTCATAGTGGAAAGCTCTTTGGAGACATTTACACAAATTCTGCAATTAGGATCGTGTCACTTTACCCAGTCGTTCAGCGATTCACAGTCCACTCCCCAAGGAAATTAAATTACAAATTAGTGTGGGAAGGGAGATATGGACAACTAATTGCCTCATAATCTTTGGATCACCAACCTATTCTCGTTAGGAAGGCGATTCACAGCGATTTCTGAAATATATACATAGACAGTTAAAGTGAGAACAGAAATTTTCACAACAAAGATTATGAGTGAAAAAGTGCCTCAGCTGGGAGTTGAACCCGGGTCTCCTGATGACCGGACAGATGCCTTAACCACTAGGCCACTGAGACAACCACACTTACACAAACACAAACAACACATTTGTGGCTTCATAGTGGAAAGCTCTTTGGAGACATTTACACAAATTCTGCAATTAGGATCGCGTCACTTTACCCAGTCGTTCAGCGATTCACAGTCCACTCCCCAAGGAAATTAAATTACAAATTAGTGTGGGAAGGGAGATATGGACAACTAATTGCCTCATAATTTTTGGATAACCAACCTATTCTCGTTAGGAAGGCGATTCACAGCGATTTCTGAAATATATACATAGACAGTTAAAGTGAGAACAGAAATTTTTACAACAAAGATTATGAGTGAAAAAGTGCCTCAGCTGGGAGTTGAACCCGGGTCTCCTGATGATCGGACAGATGCCTTAACCACTAGGCCACTGAGACAACCACACTTACACAAACACAAACAACACATTTGTGGCTTCATAGTGGAAAGCTCTTGGGAGACATTTACACAAATTCTGCAATAAGGATCGCGTCACTTTACCCAGTCGTTCAGCGATTCACAGTCCACTCCCCAAGGAAATTAAATTACAAATTAGTGTGGGAAGGGAGATATGGACAACTAATTGCCTCATAATCTTTGGATCACCAACCTATTCTCGTTAGGAAGGCGATTCACAGCGATTTCTGAAACATATACATAGACAGTTAAAGTGAGAACAGAAATTTTCACAACAAAGATTATGAGTGAAAAAGTACCTCAGCCGGGAGTTGCACCCGGGTCTCCTGGTGACCGGACAGATGCCTTAACCACTAGGCCACTGAGACAACCACACTTACACAAACCGCAAACAACACATTTGTGGCTTCATAGTGGAAAGCTCTTGGGAGACATTTACACAAATTCTGCAATTAGAACATAGTTTCAAAACATATATATATATATATATATATATATATATATATATATATATATATATATATATAAACAGAGAAACAATATAAAAAGTGTGAGGGCGGTTGGAATGATCCCGCTTCTGATTGGCTGCATAGAACTTATTTTCATGACGGCATTTCGTAATCAACTCAGATCTCTTGTTAAGGAGTGATGACCTGTCGGCAGTTAAGATGCGAAGCTTCTCAGACAAACATAGATTGCATCGGAAAGGATGACCCTTGTAAGTGCTTGCTCGTTTAATAATGGACCATTTGATGGAGTAATCAATGCCATTGTCCTTTAGATCCCAGATGTATTTTGAGGACTGTGTCGTGCGAGTGTTTGCGGTGGTTGAACGAAAGTTTGTGTTTGTTGTACCTTGTTTTGAAACTATGTTCTGTCATCCCGATATAAACCTTTGTATCACCGGAAGTAGTGGTGACATCGGCTTGATAGACGATACTACCAGTAAGACACGCACCATCGAGAGGGCAGCGGTCTTTGTTTCTGCAGTTACATTTGAAGGGCCAAATGGAATACTATTCCAAAACAAGGGTCGGAATCGAACCATTCCATGTCAAATTTTATGCCTTGTTTTGTTTTTCTCGCTCTGGTTTGCCTCATTTTAGGCATGTGACCTACAAGTTAACTGCAAGACATCGTTCAGAATATTTTTATGCTAGTTTTTCCGTCGTTTTAGAGAAATAACGCATGGAAAAGGAAAACTAACTAAAATAAACTACCTGAAACAGCAGAGTTCTGGCCCTCTAGTGCTTTGACTGTACAATCCGACCGCAGTTCCTTCAAAAACTGCAGCTAGAAGTTTAACGACGCCATTACAAACAGCAGATTGGCCGTGAGAATATGCGACCGCAATACTCCTGACCCGCGCCAACGACCTGAACGAACATACCGTCATTTAAGGCAAGCGTATCGATGGCGTTCGCCACTTGCAACAACATGGCTGAGCGCTGGTTTAAGCCATGTTTGAGGTCCACTCGGCGATGGAAGGACATGATGAAGTCCGGAAGTCCTTAAGTCTCTAGCACCTCTCAAAGAAACGAGTCGTGTTTCTTGTCATACCTTGGAGTATGGAAGGCATTCCATCAGATACTTGGGCCCATTGTTATGGTCCAAGTTGTCCAGCTCTGAGAGAAATGCACCAACTCCGAAAGACTTCAAACGAATGATAAACTGTAGAGATATCTCCGCATTGGACAACAGTAGCTGTGCCTCTTGCTATTTATGTAATACCTAATATGATATGTAAATTTTCATGATAAATGTTTTTAAATTTTATATGATTAATTTGATATAAATTGTACATATTTTTTAGGAATTTTAGATTCTTAAGTCTTAATTATGATAATTTTACTTTATTTTAATTAGCTTTGTTTTAGTGTCCCCAATTAGTACTGTAATGTACTAGAATTTTATGACACTTATGACACATAAAGGTTTCATCATCATCTTGTGTCCAAAGCACCATTCAGCGCTCGTGGTGAAAAATGGACGTTGGTGGACAAGTACGAGCCGGCGGGAAAGTCTGCAATCATTTCGGATCAAAAAGGGACAACATTGTGAGTTGTGGCCCATTTGCCATCCCGTGCCGTGGTCGAAATGCCCGATATCCGAAATGCTTCCAGACTTATAATATTTTGGTATAATTTTTGGAGCGGGAACTCCATTTCCGATTTGCCATAGAATTTCCCGACATGCTCTGCGACAGTGGCAGAGAGGCACGCTATGCGTGTTCGGGCATTTAAAATACAGCTTTGGGCAGCTCAAAGTGAGTTCTTAAAAGGCAGGCGAAGGCTATGAGCCGGCAGCGGAGAATCGGGAGCGCTTCCTAGGAGGTCCGCAAAGGAGATAGCGCGAAACTATTAGTGGCTGACTATTGGCGATAAAATGAAGCGGTTTTGAGGGAACGAACTTCGGTTCGGGATTGGTTTTTTTTTCTTGAGCGGGATTTAGTGGCACAGACCCAAACTTGGCCATCTGAACTTGTGCTTTTTCCGTGCTTTTCCAAACACTAACCCTAAGCCAAAACTTAACCCTAACCCTGACCGACTCGCGCATTTTTCAAGTGAAACGAACATTAAAAGCAGTG
The DNA here is from genome assembly GCA_024195265.1 of Dendrophyllia cribrosa. Lineage (NCBI taxonomy): Eukaryota > Metazoa > Cnidaria > Anthozoa > Scleractinia > Dendrophylliidae > Dendrophyllia > Dendrophyllia cribrosa. Next base: position 19,157,214 of record JAJLRJ010000004.1, read on the forward strand.
AAACCAACAACTTGAGCGGTTAAAAAGCAGTGAAAACAGTAATCCCAAGAGGAATCAAGTATACAAAGACAAAGTGCTGCAGTGTTCGAGTTTTATTAGCCGACAGCATTTTTGGACCGTTTTTTTTTTTCTAAAAAAGAAGCACAAAACCAGCGAAAAACATACAGGGCAATATTTACCACATGAAAACAAGTCCGTGTGACAAAAACAGCTAATTAGGAGCAATGTTTAATTTTTTTTTTTCAATTCATCCTACTTAGCATAGTATTCCATTTGGCCCTTCATTTGTTAGTTTCCATGTTAGTGTTAGTATTGTTGTCATTTCCTAGGATTTTTGCGTTGTGGCCTTTGATGATGTTTTCCATGTTACTTGTGCAGCTATAGCTGACTTTCACATTGTTTCTGTTAAACAGCTTGTGGGGAGTGTGTGTTTTAGGGAAATGTTTATCAATCAAGCAAAGGAATGATCTAGCAACATTCGTCTGGACATTTTCGCTGAAAGGTGGGTTAAACCAAATGATGTTTCTTGGTCTGTTTCTGTTTCTGGCCCTTGTTCGGTTCCCGCTTCTCGTATATTGGATACTCTCACGGTAGCCGCTGGTCTTGAGGGCATCATTGTAGTTCTTTGAGGCCTTGAGGCTATTACATTCACTGTGATCTGGTTGATAAAGAGCAAAACTTATTCAACGGAAAACCATCAAGTGTCTTGGCACGATTTGAAAAGAAAAGCATTCGAAAAAGTTAATTAAACTCCACAACATGTCTTGCGTGACACATCAACTGGCGAACATGTGAACTTTTCGATTTTAATGGACTTCCGCTTGAATTAGAATTAATTAAAAAATTATTTTATATACACAAGCCACGTCTACACAAAATGTTTTACCGAGTGCACCTCAATACGGTGAGACTGAAAAGTGCTATCCAGTTTTGCCGACACCACAGCCTGAAAACTTTCAGCTGACTAAGATTTCAGAAATCGAAAAGTAATTTGAGCATTACAGAAAGGTTGGAAAAATACAAAAAAGCCTACACCACTACACATTATAGCGCTGTTGGCTTTGGAATAATATTGGCTATTTTATTGTCTGGAGCTGTTGTTACTGCTCTCACTGGAATTAATGCTCCTATCACAGCCGCACTTGGAGGAGTAGCAGCTCAATCCGGTTTACTTTCCACTGGGCTACGTGCTGCAAGCAAGAAATTGAATTTAAAGTTCTAAAACATGAAAAAATATTGACACTTGCCATTGCCAAACAGGCCTCAATTGACAGAATTGTTTCTAAAGCACTTGACGATAACCAGGTCACTGATGAAGAATTTACATTTATAAATAATAAGTGAGAACAATACTACAAGATTAAGGAGGCTGTGCGTTCTAAATTAAAAGACAAACCAAACAAAAACCCTGAACCTATCAAGCCAGATATTGAGAAATTGAGAAAACAAATTCGCGAAGAAGAACGTAAAAAGATTTAAAAAAAATTAAAAATATTACAGAATCGAAACTCTGGTTCTCGCTTTTGCTGTTAAAAAGCCGTCACGCTTATTGACCCCTCCAAATGCATTTTAATTAACACGTCATAGGGTTAAAGGGAAAACCCCCTTCACACTTGAACTCTATTGTTTCAAGGCTTAACTTTTTTTAAACCTTAAAAGGTGTAATCTAATTTTTTCTTTAACTATCAGATTACGATGTACAGTAATGCCACATTTCCTTACTTACAAAAGGGAAAAAACTGTTACGCATGACCTCATGCCTTGATAAAGCGAAATCTCAAAAGTTCTGAATTGTCACAAAACAACTCCGGGAAAAACTCCTGTTCCACTTAAAACACCCACCGAACATGGATGAGAAACGTTTCACAGAAAGTTTCTCACGCGTCTGAAAATAATTTTTTAATTTATTAAAAAGTTTCTCACGCATCGAAAAATTTTGAATGGATAAGAAATGTTTCACAAAAAATTTCTCATGCACCATTAAAAAATTTAAATCGGGTTTTTCCCTTTGTTACTTAAGGGAAAAACCAGACAGATTACAATAGATTACATTCCTGAAGGCTTAAAATGAAAAAGTTAACACTTCAGGAATTTTTATCAGAGAGCATTAAAGTGGAAACGGTTTTTCCCTTAATAATTATTAGGCGTGTGATATTTAACAAACAAACCGCTGGCTAAAAATAAAAGGGATTTACCCAAAACAGTGATACTTTAATAGGCGCATGAGATCATGTTTAAAAATAGCGTCAATCATGTGTGAGTGAAATACGACACTGATTAAGATTAACCTTTTCCCTTTTCTCAATTAAGTAGTATAGGGCGTTGGGGCGTCCGGGACTACCTGAAATAAGCTGCCAAACGCCTGCCAAACGCCTGCCAAACGCCCGAGTTACCGGCCCCCGCGGACTCATTGCATTCGTCCTGGGGGCCGGTAACTCGGGCGTTTGGCAGCTTATTTCAGGTGGTCCCGGACGCCCCAACGCCCTATACTTCTATTCTGTTTGCATATGCTGATCCGGTACGAGATCACCAATTGGAGAAATCCCACCCCCTGTATATACCCACCCACATGGCAATGGCAAACGTGCAAGCTTTCAAGGACTTCCTGAAATCACGTGAGACTGGCCTGATTCAAAAGAGTGAAGAATGGGTCAAAGCCAGACAAAACACAATCGGTGCATCGGAGATCTCTGCCTTGACAGGATCTTCGCCATTTGATAGTAAGTCAAGTCTAATCTGCAAAAAAGTAAAGCCCATTGATATGGGCAAAAATGTGGCCTGCGCTTGGGGCACATTACTTGAGCCTCTAGTCCGTGAATACTTTGAGAAGAAACATTCTGTCAAAGTTTTCGGATATACGGGCTCTCTAAATCTTGCAAAGGATCACCCTCTTTTCGGGAAGGTCACTTGCAGTCCAGATGGATACTTCTCGCACAAAGACGAGACAATAGTCTTGTTAGAGTTCAAGTGTCCTTACACCAGAAAGATCACAGACAATAAAATTCTTAAACAATACCGTGATCAAATACAAACCGGCCTTGCTCTCAGCGGGGAGAGAGTTAACAAAGGCTTGTTTGCTGACGCCTATTTCAGAATGTGTTCTTTGAAGCAGCTTGGCCTTAGCCTTGAACACAATTCCTTGCCAAACAAAGGGGTTGTACACAAAACAAAAAAACCATCAGCACTCGCCTGTGGTATTTATCTTCTATCTTGCAAGCAAAAACTATTTCCAGATCAAACAAAATTGCTTAACATCGGGGCAACAAAATCAACAGCAATGTTTGAAAAAATTATGAGAGGAATTTCATCGGGAGATATCTTATGTAGCGGTGATTGGTTTTATATGACATATGATGAGGATCAGAAACTAAACGATTTAGAATTTTTGAAGGACATAGGCAGAAGGACATTCAGTGAAGACTGGCCCCCAAACTATTACAAGACAGTAGCCTTTTTCGGATGGAAGCTGCTGGACATAACAGAAATTTGGGAAACAAAACACCAAATTTCTTAGAAAAACTAGCCCTATTGAAACCTTTGAAAACAACATTGGTGATGATAGTGTCCTGTTGGAAGCCTTTTTACATAGTAGGTTCCCCCAGACAGCCCTTGTTGCTTAAAAGGGACATTTCGTGCCGCATATGCAATATCTTTCTTTGCCCGTCTCAGTCCCCCGCGGCCAGAAGGCTTCGATATTCCTTCGGCCGCCATTATTGTCAACTTTGGCCGATAAAATAGCGCCAGAGCTTCAATCTTGTTTAAATACACTGCAGATGTGGCCGCAGTAACTTCGAGAAATGCCACCTAAAGTGCCAGAGTGACAGAATCAGAAGAAAGTGAAAAAATCACCGGATTTGCAGTTCAATAGATCGATCTACGATCGTGAGGAAACAGTTTCTTTGACATGTTTAACTGATGATTCCTTCTGTGATGCTTCAAGGATGGATTCCATAACTTCATGTTATTTGTCTGACATTTTTCTCAATCTTACATGGTAAGAATAAAGTATTTTGGCTTTTATTACCTCAAAACCGCATGTAGAATAAAGTATTTTGGTTCATGCAGAATAAAGTATTTTGACTCATGTAGAATAAAGTATTTTGGTTTTTATTGCCCTAAAAGCGCATGCGTATTGCTTCAATTTTTCAGTGTTAACCAAATCGAAACCACAAGTAAGCGGATTGTTGACCTAACGCTAATAAATAGAAAAATCGCCCCATATATTGCTTAGTTCACAGATTTTGGTGAAGTCTAGGGAGGTGAAAGGTGGCCACTTTCTAAATCCCGTTTAAAAGCTTGTGCGAATGGTGAATTACAGAGTAGAGGGGGATTTCTTCCAGTGGACGGTACCCCCGGGTGAGCCCGCTCTGGCCCTACTGGTTCCAGGGGGGTGCCAAAGAGAGTTCTCCTCGGAGTTCTCGCCCTCGCTCCCAGAGGTAAAATGTGGAATGACAACCGCCTTGTCAGCGGTTAAAGTCCTAGCCGAGGCTAGGCAAAGAACAGCCACCGGCACCCCCCTGCAAGGGTTTTTCTCCCTTTTTTTGGTCTGTCACGCAATGTGTCGCGCGTGACAAGTAACGCAATGTCACACAACGTGACCCATCTTTCCAAGCATGATCTGCCATTTTTGCTTGTGTTTCCACATTGAGTTTTGTGGAATTTGTAGCAAGAAGTAATTGACAATAGCACGTTGTGGCCATTTTAGTACTATCTCGTCTAAGATTTGGTAGGCTACAAATGGCATAGAGATTCTATCCGGTAGATGTTCTTCAATGAAGTTGAAGGTATCATTTGCATGTTGTATTTCTTCAGGGGACAAGGTGGTGAAGGGCTCACAAAATTTCAGATGTTTGTTGACCACCATAGAGCTCGTTATAATCAAAGGTCACACCATCCAGAGGCTCTAGGAGCCCGCAGTTCTCACAGCAAAGTTATGATGAAAACATCCTGAGGCTTAATTTGCCTTCGCAGTTTTGGCAAGCTTTTATCCTTTCATTCAAAGGGGTGAAAGGTAGGTTGTGGTGGTATTGTGCCACGTGAGAAAGACACTCCTTGATGTGATGAAGGCGTTCTGTCAGGTTTGAACGGCGCATTTCCTTGTTGTATTGAGCGAGTGAGCGTAGGAGGATAAATTTGTATTCTTTATCCAGCTCATCGAGTTTGGCTTTGTATTCGCCTTTAGTGTCCAAGCGTTGAACATCAGCCAGTTGTTTAGCAAACTCCTCCATGGTTGTACACAGCCGTGTTGTCTATTTAATTGGGCGCAAATGATTTATCCTTCCTATCTCTCAAATCGGACTTGGAGGCTGCGGTGAGAAGATTTATCTTTTTTTGAAATTATTGTTTGACCTCCTTGCGAAGTTCGTTTTTGAGTTTCTGGAGGTCTGGCGATTGTGTTTGAGTGGCAACATCTTTTGATGCCTTCACACCATCCCTGATTGCAGCCTTGAGTTCGTGATATTTCTCCACCTCACGAGTGATTATAGTGAATTCTGTATCACTGATCCTCTTGTCTTCCAGAGCCTTTGAGACAAGCTCATTGACAGAGTTGCGTTTAGCCTGGGCCAGTGTGTAGATATTCTCGTGTTTAGTCACTTTCCGCTCTAGCCGCTTGTTTGCAGTTGCAAAGCCAACTGAGGACAACCCACAGAAGGTCGCAACACCGGCAAGTGCAGGGCTTATAACAATGCCTAACCCGGTCAAGGCAGTGGCTAGGGCTCCTGATGACAGCCCAACAGAAAGCGACCCAAGTCCAACCGCCGAGTAATGAACTATTGATTGGGTCCGTTTGTATTTCTTTGCGACTTGCCTGTAGTGCTCGGCTTCGTCAGACAACTCCTTCAGCAAGTCAGAGATCTTTTTGAGCCGGAAGTCTTCTGCATTGATTTGAGTGATCTCACGCGTAGGGTAAAGTGGTTGGGTATCACTGTATTCCGGGGCCGATGGCAGCACGTTTGCAGAACTCATGGCAGATGTGAGTATATATAAGATATATATACTCACATATATATTTATCTCAACTTCAAATTCCAAAGGCATGTTATTGAAGCCGAAGAGGTCATTGTTCTCATCCCTCACTGACAGTGATATGCTGTTTACATAATCGCCAGACGAGACATCACGCAAGACGTTCTGTTGTGTTGATTCGTAAAAAACCTTCTCAAAGGGCTTTCCACGAACATCAAACCAAGCCAAAACTGTTGAAGGCTTGCCATTGAGGAGGTTTTGTTCTTTATCAACCAGATCACAATGGATGAAGTAAGTGCTTGGTGTCCTTAAATGCTTGACGAATGTTGTTGGCCATAGCAATTTAGGACTTATACTGAGCAATTCAGACAGCTCGTGGTCTAGTTTCACTTCTTCCATGTATTCTTTGAAAATGATCATCTGGCCTAGGGGTGTGTCTGTCTCGACCCCTAATTCAAAGTTTTTGTCTTTGAATACGTTTTTCAATTCATTTGCCAAAGACTCAAGAGTGTAATGTCCTGGAAGGAGTCTCATGACGGTTCCTTCTTTACTGCTACCATTTTTGAACAATGTTATCTCTCCTCTTTGTTTCAAAGTATTCCACGAGTTGAAAATCGAGCAAGAGATGAGCCAGATGTAACTCGGCTTTTGAAGCGGGTGATCGAAGTAGATTGTGTGAGGGTTAGAAGGCGCGACGATTGTTAGCAAAACCATGATTGCATATATAATTACTTTTTAAAAAAATATAAATATATACAATCATGTTTGGCAGACGACCCGTTGGATTTAATCCTAATTCAAATCTTGGTCTAAACATTGGCGGCCACAACTACGGGCCCCCACCCCCTTTTAATTCAACCCCAAACGTCTATAGCCATGTAAAGCCACCACCAGATCCACAAGCCTGGATGAGAACACCAGAAGCAGCAAAGCTCTCTGCTGCAGCCAAGGCCAAGGCGATATCAGACTTCAAAAAGCGTTTCCCGCGCGCTGATATGTCCCACTTTGAAGTGCAAGTAGAGTTTGGCGACGACAACAAAACCGCCACAGGGGAAGTGCTTTACAAAGAATACTTTTACAAAGCGCCGGCTGCCTTTTTGCCAAGTTCTTTAAGCCCATTTCCAATAGCCTTGGTGGCCCTTGCCAGGCCCTTCAAGATGGTGAGTACCACAGCGCTGATGGTGATGCCAGCTGCCAGAACAACCGCTTGCAGTGTCCATCCGTATTTCTTGAAGATTTCTCTAACCCTCTCTAGCAAGGGCCTTTGCCTTTCCAGCACCTCAATTTCTGCATTGAGCCTTGTCAGCTCTTCTTCACGTTCTGCAAACCGGGCTTCCGCGGCCTCTTTTTCAGAGGGAGAAGTGTTCTCATCCTCTATGACGCGCTTGTATTCAGCGTTCTGTCGTTCAAGCTCTTCTTTTTGCTGTTTCAGTTCGTCCAGTGGTTTTATGGCGTCCTTTTTTGCTCTAAGTTCATCTAAGCGTCCTTCTAAACCTCTATTTTCAAGCATGAGTTTGTTGATGTCTTTTTGTAGTTTGTCTGCTTGTTTAGCAGCTTTTTGCGCATTGTCCAGTTGTTTTCGTTTGGCTTGGTGCTCAGATTCAAGATTTCTCTTTTCATTTTTCAGTCTTTGTATTTCCTCCATATTCAGTGGCCCATGTGCATCTTCCAGTTCCTGAATCTGGTCATCAACCTCTGATTCTATTTCTGATGTCCTCCATCTCGCGGCGAAGTTTTTGTGCATCAGCAAGCGTTTGTTTTATTTGTTGTTTTTGCTTTTGTTTTGCTTCCAGTTCTTTTTTATTTCTGTCTCGTTCTTGTTGAAAGTCATTAATCTTATCAGGCATTGACTCTCCGAGAGAGTTTCTGATTTCTTGTGGGAGTTTTGGGTTTAACCTTTGTTTCCCAGTTACCCTTTCTGTTGTATAAAGAGGGTATGAAGCTTTACCAGCGCCGGCTTTTCTTACCATTAGCCTTTGTGTTAGCCTTCAGATCCATATAAGCTTCCAAATCTGCAGCACTAGCAACAGGATATAAATAAGTAAGTGCATTCCATGCCGCCTCTCCTGGGCCCTGTGCCAGCCCACTCTGTTCTTGGGGAAAATGGGTCATTTCGTGCTCTTCACCACCATGATATGTGGTGGATGTGCCGCCTGGTTGCGTGGTGTCGGTGTCTGGGCCATCCCATGGGTTGTAGTCGTCATCATCGTCATCCTTTGTGTCTGTGATGAAAGGGGTTTCCTCAGTTGTCTCAGTTGGATCGTAGTCGGCTCCGCCTTCTGCCATGAAGATATATAAATAACATATATAGTTAGGCTTAGCCTAACAGCGGCGCCCTCTGAAGACCCTCTGAACAAGCTTAACTAAGATGAAACTTAACTAATAGGTGAAAGGTCGGAAGCACAAGAATTAAGATTAATATTGACGACCGGGCTATTTTTCAATTTTAGCAATTCTCAAAAACAGTATTACCCGACCGTCTGCACAGTACATTTAGACCGTACAAAAGTTCACAAAAACAACTTTTTCTCCGTCTAGAATAACTATTACGACTACTGTTAAAAAATACAGTTGTAGCTTGTCAAAAAATGCCTGAGAAACTGATTTGGAAATCAAAATTGCCAAAAATACAAACATATTTGCATACGGCCACGCGAGTGAAGTTAGAACAATAATAAAATTCAAGTCTTGTTTTGTTTACATAAAATCGCTTTTCAACCTATGTAATGAATGAACAAACACATAAAAATGGACAACACAATCTTCTTTCGATAAATTTTATTCAAATCTCCATTAGTTTATGTTGAAAAGCAAAACGGAAAACGCGCATCGAGGCCGAGCCGTGTCTTCGATGAAATTCAAGAAATTAATACAACTGAATTTAAGCTACACGTTTAAAAACAATTCTCCAAACCTAACGAGAACACATTAACAAAAAGTCAATCACAGATTGATATCTAGATAAATTTCCATCGAAAAATGTAATTTGTTTTACCTTTAAGTCCCTCCGGCGACTACTCTGCTTGGAAATTCTTTAAATCTCCGCTTTGGTGCTGAAATCCGTAAAACGAACCCATCTCTCGCATTGCTAAAAACGTATATAGTTCCTCGAAGCAAGATTTTATCCCTGAAAGCTCTTCTTTTTCCACTAAAGCGGCTCCTGAGTATCCCTTAATTAGCATCCCTGTCTTGAGTAGCAAACCACGAAAAAATGCAGGAAAATAACGACTTTAATTTAAACCGTTTTCTCCGCTCAGTAAACACAGCAAAACATCAAAGTGTTTTCCCAGCTGACGTGACATTCGGCCGTGTAACCGCGCGAAAAAAAAGCCTCGCTTTGGTTTCAACATGACGTCGTACGCGCATATTTTGCGACGTCATACGCGCCCGCGAGCTAGTCCTCCGCTAAGATCCCGGATGTTGTGTGGCGTCATACGCGCATGCGCGCTAGCCTTGCGCGACACACATCTCCGACACATGTTTTTGTTGCAGACAGTGCCCGCGAAACATTCCGCTAGCCATGACCATGAAAAATGAGGGCATAGGTTCTATGAGTATGGGGCTCCGCAGCCGGGCCTTTGGCCTGGCTAGTGCTCCGCTATAAATTTTAAAAACACAAATATATATCATGGCTGTGCAACCGAATCTACTCCCATCTCACAGTGAAAAGACACTGGGCGCCATGAAGGCAGAGCGAACCGTCAAGCGCATCACATTCAACCCATCTGAGACCAATCCTGGCGAGACACTGTACGTCTAGGTACCCAAGCTGAGTCAGCACGATGTCATCGTCTCTGGTTCACTTGCACTGGTGTTCAACATCAATCTCTCCGGCGGCCATGCAAACAACTTTCTTGTACAAAATGTTTCTCGGGCCCTGGTGGACAGGTTCGTTGTAAAGTTTGCCGCCACCACCGTCCAGGACACGGTTGGGTGCGACATGTACAAAATCTTCGAAGACCTATTCAAATCAACCGATGAGCGGGGCAAAATGATTATGGAGGGCATCCAGAGTGTGGATTTGCGCAAGATTCGCACTGGTGCTGGTGACAAGAAGACCTCCAGTGTGGATGCAGAGAACAAGCTGGAAACAATATACAAGAATAAGTACCGCATCAAACTGGATCACCAAATCTTAACTGATCACGGAATCATATATCCTCAAGCACTATTCAATGATCTGGTCTTCGAACTAACCCTCGCCCCTGCATCCCAAGTTGTCCAGCATGCAGCAAGCTCAACTTCTATGCTAAGCCGGCTCCACTACCATCCACCAGGCCATTATCATACAATGAAATACAAAGACTTCTGGCAAAGGCACCCTCCCCACCAACACACGAACCAACTGTTTGCAAACCAACTAATATAGGTGTTGGGTATGGACCCAAGAAAGCTGCCTTTCAATGCACTAATCGTGGGACCCACTAACTCTGGCAAGACACAGTATCTTCTAAACCAACTGCGAGGCCCCTTTAGGGGTTGTTTTGACTACATCGTTTTATTCTGCCCCACATTTGTCAAGAACAAGACATACGATGGCTTCGTGGACCGCGATCCGCGAATCTTCGTGATTGTCTGCCAACAGCATGAGATCGAAGACTGGTTGAAGTTGGCGAGCTTCTTTTTCACATGCACCAACACTTTATTCATACTCGATGACTGCGCCGCCTCCAAAGATGTCAAAGGCCGCACTAGCCAGCTGGTCAATCTGGGGTTCAGTGCAAGACATGATGGCATATCTGTGTGGGTCTTGACACAGCAGATCACCAGCATTGCCAAGCCATATCGTGATAATATCGCAGCGATCGTGCTCTTTTACACGCCCTCCAGCAAGACTACCAAGGCCATCTTCGAAGACTATGCCGGCGAGCTCTCCAACGAGGAGTACAAAGAGTTTATCGCAAGGCTCAAGTCCCGCAAGTTCTCCCACCTTGTATTCTCTCTGAGGCACGCGTATGATGAATTGCGCAAACACACACTTGATGCGCAAAACAAAATTATCAAAGCCGCTGGTGAGGAAGATCTGCGCCTCATGCTTCTCAACAGATATCCATTGCGGCTGAATTCTATGCCAGACACCATGGCGGGGCTTATACGGGAGCTTGAAACCCTTTTGCCCGACATCAAGAGAATTATCGAAAATTAAAAACAAAAAACAAACACAAATGTATACACACTTGCTGATGGCACAAGCAGCTGAAGACCAGACCGCTTTGAACGAAGTATTGCAGATGTTGGAGGCCACCCCTGATACCACACCTCCCGCTGGGATAGCTGGTGACAATGGCATTTCAGCCAAACGTGAGAAGCTGGCAATCCTTGTTTCTACTGGCAAGGCCAAAGAAGCTATCAGCGTGCAGCTCACACACGATCATGTCAAGCGGCTGTCAGACAAGGACGTTGACAAGTACTTCAAAAGGTAGGAAGCCTATATCGGCAACAAGACAACCGAATCCCTAGTTGATTCCGCTATCATGCTCGTGTCCAAAGGCGTTGGCATGGTGATCCCGGTTGAGGATGTCAAGGAGTTGCAGCAAGAACTCAGGAACGACTACATAATCAACCAGGAGCTGTCAAATCTTGCTGGGGCTCTTGCCATGCGATGCGGACGATTGCTGGCGCTTGCCAATGCTGCTCTCATCACGATAAAACACATCAAGCTTGAACGAGAGCCTGATCACAAGCCTGACTTGATAGAATTGGAATCTCAACCCACACATCCAAGCAGAGACAGTGAAGGCTATCCACTTGAGGGCTTTGATGAAGTTGGTGTTAATCTGGCAGCAACCTCGCAGCAACTTTGAAGGAACCTGGCTGGAACCTGGCAGCAACCTGTCAGCACACTTGTCACATTTTGCAAAAAATAAAATTCACATTTATATACACTATGGCCACACCACTCGAGGCGATCCCTGAAGAAACTCAAACTCAAACTCCAACCCACACACCTGTCCGCTGCAGCACCCCCATCTCGAATTCCGGTAAGACAAGGAATTATAAAAATGGAATAAAAAAACACATATGTATACTGCACACAAACCATGTCTGACAACAAGCTTGTGAAGGCTATCCTCGACGCAGCAACAATCACTGGCCTTGTTGCCGGTATTGGTTGGATTGGGAAAAAGACCATTAAAGAAAACTTCACTGCCGACCCCAGTGCAAGCTTGATGAACTACGTCAAGTTCACAGCCATCATGGCTGGCAGCATCGTGCTGAAGAAATATCTCGAGGACCAGAAAATCCTCCCAGATAACATGTAAATCTGGCAGCATAGCGCCAACATATAAAACCATATGTATACACACCATCACAATGGCCTCGATTGCAATAATGACCCTTGGCGCTGTTCTCAATGCGGCCGCTTTTACGGGCGGCAACTATCTCGCAAAATATCTGTCTGGTGATAGCGGAAAGACAGCAATGGATGAGAAAATCTGTCACGACAAAGCCCTGGAACAATACCAAGCGGCTTACGCTAAATACCAGAAGGGCCGCACCAAGCTCCTCGACTGGATTGCAACCAACGATCGGATGAAACACCAAGCTAGCCAAAACTTCCAAACCACCGACCAAGCCCTGGCCTTGTATAACAAGATGCACCAAACACAACCAGATAAACAAATCAAAGACTACAAAGAGCCTCAGTTCTCGGACTTCTACAAACCCAGCCCACAACAGCAGACTGGTGAACTTGCGTTCATTGGAGGCACCCTGCTTGCAGGTGGGTATGCAGCCTATCGCTTTCTGTAAACAAACAACAAATACATAAGTATATACCCCGCACACCCTCTATGGAGGCCAAACTCTCTAAAATATACTACAGCCCGAAAGGGTATTGGAAAGGTCTTGCCACTGTAAAAAAGCTGGCCACTGTGGCTAGGGTCTCTGAAGAGGCGACAAAGAAATGGCTGGCCAAACAAGCCCTTTGGCAAATATATCTCCCGGTGCCACGCTACATTCCTCGGCCCAAGTTTGATGTCTCCTCGGCCAATACGGTGCATCAAGCAGATCTTCTCTTCCTACCCCATGACAAGCTCCCTAAAGGCAGAAAGGTCTAGAAATACGCCCTGACAGTTGTGGATGTGGCTAGCCGATACAAAGCTGCGGAGCCCTTGACTTCGAAAGAGTCTGAAGAAGTCTCAAGGGCATTTCAGAAAATATATAGGAAGGGGCCTTTGAAGTGGCCTCAACCCTTGCAAGTCGACCCTGGGAGGGAGTTTATGGGGGCTGTGACTAAGACCATGGAAAACAACAAAACTACCACTCGCCGAGGGCGCCCCGATATCCACAGAGACCAAGCAATTGTGGAGAGATTCAATCGCATCCTGGCTGAAAGGCTGTTTGGCTACCAGTATGCCGTTGAAATGAATATGACACAAGTGACTATCCCAAGGACCATCCACTCCACAGCCAGCTTAACAAGAAGGCCATCGGCAAGATGAAGGACGAGTGCGCGGGTAAGCCGATCTCGGAGGTTGTGTGTCTTCGCTCGAAGATGTACTCCATCCTTGTGGATGACTCAAAAACATCAAGAAAGCAAAGGGCACCACCAAGGTTGTCACAAAGAAAGAGATCACCCACCAGAACTACAAGGATGCGCTCTTCAACAAGCGAACCTTCAAGCACGGGATCAAGCATATGTCATCAGTGGATCTGTTCCTCAAGTGAAAATATATCCTTGTGTTTTTCTACTGAACAGAATATGTAGACCTTACATGTATATATCACACATATCATATTGCAGAAAAAATTACAGTACTTTAAAAGATATTGAACCATGTTTATAATTTAAACATACCATACATTGCATAATGCCTTAAAAAGATAAATTTGACAATCTTATTGCAAGTGTTAATTGATGCAATAAAGCTTCCATGAACTTGAGTACTGTCTCCTCCATCAAATGGACTAAGCAAATGTCTAAATTCAAACTTTCTATTTAACCACATTCCGACACCTTTTTGTAAGCAAGGCGCACTCAAATATGAGCCAGCAATGTGTAAAGTATTTCTTACTCATGGGTTGGCTGACACAGGAGCCTTCGATTTGATTTTATATTTTCAAAATTATGTGCCTGAGAAAACTGCAATTACACTGGATCACCAATTTTCCAATTTTCCGAGTGGGTCAAAAGACTGTCAGATGTTGTCTCTGCTTTGAACAATGAAGTGACCCGGCTCACTGGCAAGAAGCCAAAGGATGCGATCAAAGAGAAAGCAATATCTTCCAAGCCTTCAACCCCATATGCTAGGCCTGTTGGGGTCTATGAGAAAAAAACTCCCTCCTCGAGTCCATGTACGATATCTGTACTACCCCGGCGAGCTGGAAGGTGGTGGGAGGCGTGCCACTGATCCCATCTGGTCTTTGAAGGTCTATAACATTGAGAGAGTTGTCACCAAGCCGAATGAGCCAGTGGTGTACTACCTTTACGATGGCCCAAGCGAGGATTTGTGCGTGAGGAGTTGATGGTTGTGCCGCCGGGCACTCAGTTACCACCATCTGGTCTCTAGCGCGGGCTAGTGTATGTCTTTGTGTCTGTATGCCAGCGTGTGAACACCATCATCCTTGATCCAGCGCTTGGAGTCAAAGGGGGAAAGTGTTGTCTTGGTTAGATGCTCACCGAAGATCTGGTGGCCTTTGCTTCGGATCCTGTCCATCCCGTGCTTGAAGGTTCGCTTGCTGAAGAGCGCATCCTTGTAGTTCTGGTGGGTGATCTCTTTCTTTGTGACAACCTTGGTGGTGCCCTTTGCTTTCTTGATGTTTTTGAGTCATCCACAAGGATGGAGTACATCTTCGAGCGAAGACACACAACCTCCGAGATCGGCTTACCCGCGCACTCGTCCTTCATCTTGCCGATAACCTTCTTGTTAAGCTGGCTGTGGAGTGGATGGTCCTTGGGATAGTCACTTGTGTCGTAGAGTTCGTCCAGAAGGTTCTCCATGTCTTTGTAGACATCCTCCGTCTTGATCTCGAGGAGTAGGGAGTCGGTGTCTGTGTAGAGTAGGTCTACTCGCAGGCCGTACTTCAGCTTGAGATGGTTGTAGTAGAAGTCGTACATCAGTGTTTTGGAGAGATCAAGGATGCACATGCCTGTGTAGACTGGTCGGTTGAAGAGGATTTTCTCCCTCTGCATCTGGATCCCCGCCAGGTTGGTTCCAAAGACCGCTGCTCTGGAAAATAGTGGGCTTGCGATAAGCTTTCTCATCTTGTCTCGCTCGTGCGGTCGGACAAGCTTCATGTCGATTCGATTTCTGAGGTTCTCCATTGTCTTACCGAAGACGGAGTTGTTCATGAGCTTAAAGAAGTTCTTCTCGAAGTCGGAAGTGGCCTTCTTCCTGAGCTCGGTGTTCAGGGAGATGTATGGCTCCATCCACACCCTCTGCTCGAACTTGAGGATTTTGTGGATTTTCCTCAACTTCATTCCAAGATCCAGGTACTGCTGGAGGGCTCTGTAATGCAACACATACCGGGATTTATCGTGTAGGGTAAGGAGCAGCTTCTGTGTCTTGTCCTCTGGCTGCCCCTCTACCAAGGCCCTTTGGTGGGGCTAGAGGATAGGCATTGTGCTCATCGTGCAGCTCCTCTGGGTACTCAAGATCAACCTGGAGGATGTAACCGATCTTTCTGTTTGGCCTCCACTTCCTGATCTGGTGAAGTGTTGGAAAGACAGGGCACCATGCGAACTTGCCAACTGGGAGAGGCTGACTCATGGCCCAGCCGTAGAGATTGTTTGCGTCGTAGTACATGATGTAGCTTGGCTCTTCGTTGGTGTTGTAGTCGCGAAGATATTTATTGTTGGCCTTGCAGTGGCGCCTGCTCTCCATGGATATACCACCTCGCAAGCCTCTTTCAACAAAGAGGTGCATGTTGACGTCTGTGAGCAGCTCCAGGTTAACGCCCGTATACTTGAGAAGGACGTCCCAGGAAAGGCCCGGGCTTGTATAGTAGTGTGCCGGGTCAAGCTTGTAGTGGTTCAGACATGTTTTTCGGAAGTTCTCGAAAACATCGGCCAGAAGAAGCACATCCGTCACGAGGTAGAGATCGTGGTAATCTCCGAGTGTCTTGCATCCGAATGCCTCCCACACTTTTTGCGCATGGGCGTAGTCTTCATCGGAGATGCCTTCCTTCTTGAGCTCACTGTAGAAGGCATCCTTTGGTGGTAGTGTTGTCTCATCGAAGCGGGTCCATGAGTCCATGTGCTCATATGGGTAGACACCTTTTTGTAAAATAAGCTCGCGTTTGAAAGGGTTCTTCTCGTAGTCTGCCGCGATTGTAAAGGACTCTGGCTTGTTTGCTTCAACCAGGGTGCTTAGGCTTGACTGCATGAACTGCAAGCTGTCAATGAACCTCAGCTTGCCAAGTGAGAAGGATATGTACTTCTCCATGTTGTTGGGAATGCATTTCAAATCGGAATGCACGTCTGCAATACCACTCATAATGTGGTGCGCATCGTAACCCTTCAAGTTGTGAAAGATTACTGGGATTATTTCCGTTTTCGAGCTGGTACGGAAATAGTTGGAAGTTGCAAGCACTGTGAGCCGCACCCCAGTACTTTCCTGTGATGTGGCAATGATCTCTGACTGCGTCTCGAACAGAGCCTTGGATAAGGGACTCTCCGCAGAAAAGGCAGTCGACCTGCTGGAATAAATTTCCGGGGTGGCCTGCCTTTGGTTTCTTGGTCCAACAAATGGGAACTCTTCAAATTTACCGTCCTCGCCCTGGATGTAAGTTTTGAATGTCTTTTGGTAGCATTTATTGGTGTGCCGATGAATGAAGCCCGCGTGTTCTCCGGTTTTTGGGTCATAGACCGCAACGGCATCCCTGTGGTTCTCCTTGATGAGAGACTTGTCACAGATGTGGCAATCTGTTGCACGGTTGAATTCTGCCCAGTCTGCTCTTGTCATGGAGAGTGGTTCCTTGCGTTGCAGCTCGTCTCTGATCTCTCCTTCCAGCTGCTGTAGGCTGTTAAGAAATAGTGGCACCGCGTCCACTCTCCATCAGAGCGAACGGCTAACATGCAGAACCCGAAGGGTTTATGCACGGATGTTTCAGTGGTACTGCTCTGTGATGGGTCTGGTGTGCAACCGTGGACTTTCGACTATGCTTTCAAAGTCAGCATAGATAACCCAAGGCTTCTTCATCTGGTTCTGGAAGTTCTCGAAGTGAAGGAAGTTTTCGCCTTCTTTTGGCATTTCAGCTCGTACCGGCCTGCCTTTGACTCCCCTACAGTAGAAGAGATGGTCAGTGAGAACCCGTTCTGAAGAAAAGGCTTGGAGACACCTGTCACAGTGATGCATACGGCGCCTTACGTTGTACTCACTGTGTAGGAGCCTGCTCATACTCTTGATATAGCAGTAATGCGAGGTGTGCCTATCTGTGAGCATCATCAGATTGATCCTTCGAAGATTGGGGTCCTCTAGCTCACTGACTCTGATTACAACCACCTTGTTGTTCTGGTATCCATAAATGTTGATTGGAAGGTTGTTTTGATGCTCAACCTTGGATATCTGGCTCAATGGTGTTGGAAAATTGATTCCAGTGAAGTCTAGACCATCATCAACGGGATAACTACCTGGCCGGTCTGAGTGCGCCTCGGCAGGAAACAAAGCTGCTCTAAGTGCCCATCGGAGGCACTGAATGTCTCTGTTCTTTACATTGATGATGGCTTGCTTTGACCTGAGTTTTGATGGAGTTGGGATGAATGTACCACCTCTTAGGGGCTGGTACAACCCAAACTCAAGGTAGACAGTGTTGACTTTCTCAATCACCCAGCCAGAACCCATGTGCTGCCATCTGGCAATCTCTTCCTTAAAACCATTCACAATGCCTTCCAGAATGTCCCCCTCTTGCAGCTGATAGAGATGTGTTACTATCAGTGGGTTGACGTTTCAAAAGAAGTGATCCATTTCTCGATTGTCATCACCTTCCTTTGAAAAATGAACATAGAATGACAAAGTGACCTTCACTCCGCCAAGCTCTGTGACTTTGCGTGCTATTTTCTGGAGAATAGCCGCCCTATTGGCTATGAAAAAAGCATTAAGGTCCTTGATTTGGTAGTCATTAGGGACATTCATCTTGTAGCCATGCAACCAACTGCCGAAGTAGTCTTGGTTCCTTGGGTTGAAGTCAAGACCTTGAGCCGCCATTGCCATATGGGTGGGTATATACAGGGGGTGGGATTTCTCCAATTGGTGGTCTCGTACCGGAGCAGCATATGCAAACAGAATAGTAGTATAGGGCGTTGGGGCGTCCGGGACCACCTGAAATAAGCTGCCAAACGCCCGAGTTACCGGCCCCCAGGACGAATGCAATCAGTCTGCGGGGGCCGGTAACTCGGGCGTTTGGCAGCTTATTTCAGGTGGTCCCGGACCCCGAACGCCCTATACTACTAATTATCAATTTGTTGCACGATATTGAGTAATGGATTTAATACGGGCAAGAGTGAGAACATTTTCACATTTCTTTTCATTAAGAGCCGCGATGCTTGGCAGCAAAGGGTTTGCAAAGAGTTTGTGAAGGGTTTGTTGGGGGTTTGGAAAGGGTTTATGCCAGTGTTTGTGAAGGGTCGTGGTTTCAGTGCACTTTCTTTCACAACCTTCCTAAAAGTTTGGACTTAAACATGATGACTTAAGAATCTTCATGTTTGAGTAGACGTTTAAAACTGCAAGATATATTTGCTAATCCTTAGCAAGAATTTATATCAAAAGTTTAGAAAAGGCCAAAAGTGTGGCCGTAAAACTTGGCAAAATGTATTTAATTAAACATCATTGCGTTACGCACTGTTTACTAGGGTTTCAAGTTACAAAGGATGTGCATGCCCACGCTTTGCAAAGTTCAATTTTTAAAATTGGTCTCATGGAAGACTTTTTGATGGATGTTATTTAACGTTTAACCCACGCCATTTCTATAGATTCTGCTATCATAAACTTTGTTAATTCAATTTTATCATCTCCCAAATTAACGTGGGGTTCATAATGTCATCATCTAAGTTTTAAGTCAAAGCATTACAGACTGCTACACGTGGCATATTATATGACAACAACAGATGCGTTTGATTCTCACATTCTCGGCTCGCAAACTTGCCGGTTTTCACTAAAAAATAAACCTTTGGCACCCAGGGTAGCGAAACAGTTGCCACTCTCCCTCGTAGGTCGGTGAGCGCCTTTTTCAATTGTTTTTTTCGTTGGAGGTTTTGCAGCACTTAACAGTGCGATAACAAAACATTCAAAGGGATTATGCTAATTTCAGTATAATCGCATGCCACAAAACAAAATGGCGTCTATTGAAAGTTTGCTAAATGAGATGGCTAAATGCAATAACACAATCACAGCATTCGTTCTGACAAATTACAAATTAATAATAACAGCACTCAATCAAGTTTAATTTATGAGGAAAAATCGCCTGTAAAACAGCTTTATTTTGAACAAGCGAAAACGATCTGTTTCCAAGGCGGTATGCATGCCATGTACGAACTCAAATTTTGAAGTGTTTATAATAGAAAAATACAATATTCTTAGCCATAGAAGAACTGTTTGAGTCGAACTTTCGCCCCTTTTTCGTATTGTTTAGTTCGAAGGAAATTAAAGTTCAACTTTTATCAAATTTTCCAAATTACTATTATTAACTGAGTACTGTGCATAACAAGGAAATACTATAGCCAGATGCATGGAAGTTATGGATGCACGGTACAACATGTACAACAACACGCTACCAGATTTATACCTTTTATATGCGATCGGCTTTTCTGGCTGTCGAGAACATGGTAAGAATATTAATTATTGAAGCAAGTTTCTTTTTCTTGCATTGAGCAAACTTAAACGAAAGTTTGCGTGTGCTTTGTCTAGCATTCACGAAAACACTTCGAAAACTTGCAATACTCTTCAAAAAATTTGCGATGCTCTTCGAAAATTTTAAACAGTGCGTACAAAATTTCATGACTCTTTCCGAAATTTCGTTTCGTTTTGTGCAAATTTTCGCTCGAACTTTCGTGAGTAAGTTAGAAATTTCGAAAATGTCGAGACAATAGCAGCTTTGAAAATTCATCGAAAGTTCGTCGAAATTTCGTTTCGTTTAAAAATTTGTTGTTTTTCGTCGAAAAGTCTCAAAATTCGTCAAAATCCGCTCTCACATCTTTGGCACAGTACTGTAGGAGAGAACTGGATTGTTATGCGCTAAAGGTCAACTTTCATATGTCATCAGTGGATCTGTTCCTCAAGTGAAAATATATCCTTGTGTTTTTCTACTGAACAGAATATGTAGACCTTACATGTAAATATCACACATATCATATTGCAGAAAAAATTACAGTACTTTAAAAGATATTGAACCATGTTTATAATTTAAACATACCATACATTGCATAATGCCTTAAAAAGATAAATTTGACAATCTTATTGCAAGTGTTAATTGATGCAATAAAGCTTCCATGAACTTGAGTACTGTCTCCTCCATCAAATGGACTAAGCAAATGTCTAAATTCAAACTTTCTATTTAACCACATTCCGACACCTTTTTGTAAGCAAGGCGCACTCAAATATGAGCCAGCAATGTGTAAAGTATTTCTTACTCATGGGTTGGCTGACACAGGAGCCTTTGATTTGATTTTATATTTTCAAAATTATGTGCCTGAGAAAACTGCAATTACACTGGATCACCAATTTCCCGAGTGAATCAATGACCACACTGTTGTTTAATGTTTAATAAATCTGTAGAA
The DNA here is from genome assembly GCA_024195265.1 of Dendrophyllia cribrosa. Taxonomy (NCBI): domain Eukaryota; kingdom Metazoa; phylum Cnidaria; class Anthozoa; order Scleractinia; family Dendrophylliidae; genus Dendrophyllia; species Dendrophyllia cribrosa. The sequence goes on from JAJLRJ010000004.1 coordinate 19,177,897, forward strand.
ATAGATTTAAACCAAATTCTAAATTTAATTCATTCTCTTTAAACATTATGCTCACTGAATGGAAAAATGATTCTCTCTTTATGATATAATTTGAATTAAAGGAGGTCACTTTTGTATAGTTAAGCTTGAATGATAAACATCAAACAAGCAAGTCATGTTCTCGGCATCTCCCATCGATTGCACCTCAAAGTCTATTTTTTTGTAAAATGTCTGTCTATAAAACAAAATTTATGTCATACTTCGGCTTATTGAAAGGATTAAGCCAGGGTTCTCCCCAGCCCTTTCAAGCCAGGTGGGCCCCCTGGCTTGATTTTTGAAAAATTGAAAGCCCCCATGCCAGTGCTTTAAAAAAGATACCACCATGCTTAATGTATTTCGGACTTCAGTAAAAGGCCATATTCACACGACCATTTGATGCAAGTCAAAATACCTCCTGGGCAGAACCCTGTAAGCAGACACTGATTCTGTTAAAGAGATTTTTCCACAGTTAATAAACAAAAAACATAATTAGCATCTTTTGTTTTTTATTCAGAAATTTCCTGTTACATATTAAACAAATGTTGCATGTCTAATGAAGAAATACCACCTTTTCCACATAATAAATGGAAAATAGCATATTTTTTAGTATAACTGTAATAAACAAATGAATTTGCCATGTGAAAAAAAAAAACAGGAAATTTGTTTATTAGACATGCAATTTGGTGTCCAGAAACAATCTGACACTTGTTCACTAGGCTCTGGATAAGCCCTTATTATTATCCAATATCTACTGAAACCACCAAAAGTTATTAACCCATTGACACCTGAGGATTTTTACGTTTTTGAGTGATTTTCTGCATACACGCGCCCCATAGGATTTAGTGACTTCATATTTGGAGTTACCATTGAAAGTGCTGCTGTTTTAAAACACTGAAGGCTCGAGTTTACTGGAAACATCATTGTGACGTTGGCATTTCGTTTCGTTCGTTCTCAATGAAGACTTTAATATCATGTTTCTGCGATTTTTGGTAAGTTCACAGCCATTTTTCATCTTTAGTAGCTGCCTGATGAGCATCATTAAGCTTGAAGGTAGTTCAGAGTCCACTTTCTCAACGGACCGAGTTACGTGTTGTACTACGTGAACGAATTTGGCTTGTTGCTCGTTGAACTGGAAAATGGCCGCCACGAAACGAAGTAGCATTGGGACTCAACTCTAGATGAATTTCTCGACCTACCCTGGCATATTTTGGAAGTTGCGACCACTAAAGAACACAACCAGCGTGAAATTTCGGCGGTGGGTCGGAGTGGCTGTGGACTTAGTATAAATATGAAATGTGTGGAGGGCGGAAGGAACGCTGTCAAAAAATCTCGTTATTTCCCAGCATGCAGTGCGTTGGTGATGTTGAAAATCGAGGCAAGGTCAGTATGCACTAGAATAACAAGCTGTTGCTCGGCCCGAGCAACAAATAAGAGCAAAAAAATTCACTGCTAAGCTAGGATTAGGACTGAATTTTGCTGTAAATGTTGACTTTTGGGTTTGCCACGATGATTTGAATAAAAAAAAACTAAAGGCAAAAACATGATTTTTGTTGTTTTTCTATGACGTTAAAAACGGTAATTTTTGTTATTGTCCAAATTCAAACGCTGATATTCTGCAAAAATCGCTGACTTTTTTGTGTTTATTGGGTATCTCAATTTGAAAGACTTTCTAGTCAATGCTCACAACTGCTAGTTAAGGCAATGTTCGCACGATTGAGAAAGTTACAATTTTTTAAAGCAGTGGAGTCTTGTACAGGCGGTTATGGGCGGTTCAGGTGTCAATGGGTTAATAAACGTCCCAGGCATAATTGAAGCTTTTAATTTACTAAGGGTATAATCAAAGAGCTCTAAGAGCCATCTCTTGAATACGAAACAACGTAAGGTTAATTTTAGTTGTTCTTGTTATTTTGAAATTAAGTTTCAAGCTTTTGATAATCCTTAAGTTGAATTTTAGTGACATCACTTCAGCAAATAACTTTATTATAAAAATTATGACATAAAAACATCTTACACAATGCATATGACATAAATATGCATTGTGTAAAACAAGACAACCGGATGACGTAAAACACTGGAGAATTACCAACTGCCGTAAACAAAGGTTTACAGCCAAGTGAGTGAGTGATGACAGTGATCGAGCGACATTTTCCCCTACATGTAAATGCCACAAAATCCATTAAGTCTGCCGCAGATCAGTTTTTATTTTCCATACTGAGTTTGAAGTCAAAGAATTGAAGAGTAAAACAGATCTTAGCATGACATAAATACGCATTGTGTGAAATAACGCTGTCTATACAACTGGATGATGTCATACACTGAGGAATTAAAAAACGTTTACATCTCAGCGATTAATCTAGTAAAAATTAGCATATTTGCCACCATATACCATATCTCGTTCAACGCTTTGCATGTTCACAAGATACAGCTGTATAAAGGAGGTTGCTCTGTTGTGAGAATTAATTGCAGATCCCCCCCCCCCCACAAAAAAAGGTCTTTTTTCAAATTACAAATAACAAAAAATCAGTTGATTGCCCACTTTGCCTACATGGTGTGGAAGACAGGAAGACCAACTACATGTAGGGGTTATCGGACACAGTGATTCCAATTTTACCTTAAACTAAGCTTCTGCAAGGCTCCCAGGATGTTTTCACTTATTAGAGATGTTTTAGACTCCTTTGTTAGGGCTGACAGTAAGGCATACACAAGGGATGGGTTTTGAGCTAAATAAGAGCGCCCTACAAGACAAGTGAAAAAAAGCAATTAATAAATGAATGGTACCAAGGACAACAGTGACTTTTGTTTCTCTGAAACTCCCCTGTCATGGAGAACATTGAGGGACTCAAAGAAAAAAAAACTCTAAAGTGTTTTACATAAAGCCTATACAAGGCTGGCGATATAATAAGAGGACACATGTAACTCCAGGGCATAGAAGACATTTTACTAAGATTGGTTGGCATGCATTATTGTACATCTGTCATCTTAGCCTTAACCTGATGCAAACATGACAGGGAGGTTGTGAGAACTTGAATGTTTGTACTTTTAAGGTGGCTCGTAACAGTTTTTTGGCGCGCGCTGACTGGGTTCTAAACACGCGCGGAACACACGAAAAAAATACAACTTGAAAAAAAATGGCGACCGAATAGTATTTTCTCATTTTCAAGTTTTCGTTTACTTGGCAAGCTGTTTATTTTACTGAGCTAAAAAAAAAAGTGCCTTCTCTGTGATCTTCGAGCCGGCTTCTAGTTTGGCTGATCATAGCGCAAAACACAGAGATCTTAGCGAACAAACACCGATAAACACGATCGATATTAACGCGGCGCCATGCATGTATAATTGACAACTAAAATAATTATCATCATTAAGCTTCAAAAATAAACTTTATTTCGAACCAGTTAAAATAATATATCATACATAGTACAAGTTAGATTTATAAGAGTTCATCAGACTAAGTTTTTACCAAAATAACAACAAGGCTACAAAAATATAAACAAGCACGAAGTAGAAACCAATGAATACAAAGGGAAGTTACATGTAATAAAAAGGAAAATAAACGGAATAAATATCGGGTATAATGAAACTACAGCTAAGAAATGCAGCCATCAGGACAAACTGTAAACTCAACACTTGATTTTGCTATGATGAACCAAGGTTTGTAGAATCATATTTTCCTTAGTTGGGAAAAGATTTTAGAGTACTTACAGCTATTCTCATGCAGCAAGTCTCCAACATATGCCTGCTCAATTCAGACGCCACGAAGAACGAAACATTCGTGATTATAGACAAAAAAAACTAAATTACTGTCACTTGAGAACAAATCAAACCTAGGACTAGACTTCAAAGTTAATTGTAGAACTGTCAACAAAACATCAAGCTATCGATCGCGAGCAAGTGAGCTAATTATATCGCCATGTGTTTTTTTCCTAGTATTCAGCGACAAGTCGTTCAATTCAAGCGACGAAAACGGCCCGATAAAAAATCCATTGCTCAAAACGTCGCTGGCAGTGATATTAATTACGATGATCTTTGTAAAACTTGCTCAACTTTTGGTAAAAAAAAAAGTCTGCATTGTGATTAATCCACCGTCAATTTTATCTTCATGAACACATGAACAAAGACTGAAAGAGAATACTTCCCGACATCTTTTAGCACTAAGAAAACAATCGTGAATAATAAAAGCGAATGTGATGCAAAAATTCAACATAATAAAGCTCACCATTCCGCCTTCAAACAATACATTATGAGAAAACCTAATGGTAAGTTCTGAAGTTCCATAAAAGAGTAAAAAGCGTAAAAGCTTACTAAATCCATGGCAAGGAAGTGAAAACGTTTGCTCGATCGCACAATGTGGTCTGTAGGTGTCCGCACGTGTACACGCAAAGGTCAGCGGTAATCCTGACTGAGCAACTTGTACAATCCAGATTTTGAATTGCGCGAGTTCACGCGTGGATATTGTGAAACTCACAAAGGCTTTCACAAGTGAACAAGCCAGGTGACCCCCACTTTTTATTGTTTCAATATTTTTTCCTTATTAAGAGGAAAAGTCAGACAAAATTTAAAAAAATTCTATGGAGGGAATTTTTCACCACTCACAAATTGTCTTTTTTTACGTTTTTAAAAAATCTGCTCCAAGGAATGTTTTTAAAATAATTTTACACTTTCCTTTTTTTAAAAAAAAATGGGGATCACCTGGTTAATTTTTTAGTTATAAGCGTCAAAAGCTAAATAGTAGGTCTGAATGATCCACACATATCGTTACCATGGTAACCATCGATGACGAAACAACAGTCACTTTTGGTCAACAACTAAATGTACATTTTAATTTTACCATAATTTAATATGACCTTAGCCTGATGTTTTGTTATAATTTTCCAAAGTTTATGCAGTCAAAAAGCCGAAAACATGTTATGAGCCACCTTAAATTATCCCAACTCAATCAAGTGTTTGCATCAGGTTATGTTACACAAAGCAGCTGTTTTCTATTTCTTTAATTTAAAGGCCCATGTTCACCCAATCTGCTTTGCGCGTTTGTGTTTTTGTTTTGAAACGGTTCGATTGTTCAATGTAGCGTTATGATTGGCCGGCACGTCGATTTTTCGATTTTCCGTCTGTGCGAAAATCAGCCTGGGCGCGCAAAGCAGATTGGGTGAACATGGGCCTTTAATAAAAACTCAACTGAAATATCAACATCAAGATTCGTATATCCAGGCAAAATAATGTAAACCATAATCGCAGTTTTCTATTTGGTAGCCAAAACTTTACCATGTAGTTCAGGACAATTTTATAATTATGTAGATCTTGCAGAAAATGCCAGCATTAGATAAATGTGCATGACATTGATGGGTTTTTCTTAATAATTGATGCTCAAAGTTAAGTACCTGTCGTTTAGGAGTGTTTGAAATGCATGTGATATGTGAATGTCAATTACACTGTACCAACCATAATCATATTGCAGCTTACAATGTATATCAAACATTTCATTATGATATTTGAGTATGGCTATCTGATCCAAACAAAGTTTCACCATCACATTTTTTATCTAGCAGATGTTTGCACTGCAAGATTGTAGTACTGGCAAACATTTTGAAACAACGGACCAAAATCTTACTGTAGCCCAGGCCAGGTCAACACATGTTTTCAGTTTATGAGAATGAAAAATTATCAGTTGATTATCGGTTGAGTGTTGGTCGAGATGTGACCTGTGACACATCAGTTGAGGATAATGATTGCATAGGTGTGAAATAACTATCAACTGCTGGTGGAATTTTGGACAAGCATTTGGTTGAACATGGAACTGTCATGGACACTAAAATGATAGTCGCTTTGGCCAACATCTTAATGGCAAAAGTTGAAACAGAGGGCTTAGCCATGCACAATAAAACCACTTGTTTCAAAATCTTTTATAGAGGACATATATATATATATATATCTCTGGAATGTTAACAGAGAGCCAATAACAAATTTCATTGAACAAGCAAACAAACACCACCTCAAAATCAAATTTGCCCATTTTCAGGACATTTTCTATAACAATATGGTGCTCCACTATAAAATAATTGTATTGTACTGTATTGTATTACTGGTGACTTTGCAATTACCTGCTGAAAGAGATGCAAGGGCATTGAACAACCTTGCCAAATACTGTCTTACTACTTCACTTGGGGATGTTAAAAGATCTAATATTCCATTCTAAAAAGAAACAAAACGAGACCATCAATGTTCCCTTAGGCATCACGTAGCTCGTTCTCCTCCAATCAAAATCCATTCTTGAATTGGACTCATCTCTCATTCCATCTGTTATTTGGCCTGATGGGTCATCATTCAGTTGGAGAAGCAAGTATGTAGGAGAGCAATAAGTTATCTGTCGTAATTGTTATCATAAACAAATTTTATATTCTGATCATGAGTCCACTAAACGGAAGATATCAACTGAGACTATTTTGTCATGATATCATATATTGTATTGCATTGAAGAAAAAAAACATTGAAAAAAAATGTTAAAAATGACGGACATTATTTTGGTTTTATGACTATTTTTAACCCCTTAAGGCTGATGATCATATATTCAGAGGATGCCTTGTCTCAGCTGAGGAAACCCATAACACTTGATACTTGCTTTGTCAACATCAAAAAACTGACTTGAATTTTGGACAATTTGTTGTCCTTGGTTATAAACAGAGAGTCAACTTAACTTTATAATTATTGTTTTATTTATGCCCTCTCTACCTTCTTTTCTTTGGAGTGGGGTTAATGGCTACATTTATTTACAAAATGTAGCTTTGAATTTGTGACACTAATTATAATGGGTGCTTAATAGAGGCTTTTTATAGCCACCTAAAGGGTCCCTCTCAACCAATGTGCATTGCACGCCGAGATACCTATTGGCGTACATTTTCTGTGCCACAGAAATTCAGATCTCGCGAGGTTGAAAGAAAAAGCTTATTTATTGGTCGATTCTGTCTACCTTTCGAGTGTTTTGAAAGGATTTAGTATTTAGGGTTTATTTGACGATAAGCTAGCTTACTCAATAGGATTTTTTGTGACAAATAAGCTATAATTTTGCCATTTACAGCTATTATTGTGTTGAACGCCACATTCCGTAAGTGTGTATTAAAGCATGCTTGCTGTGATGATTTCTAAGGTATAAATTGCATGATCTAAATATAGGCCTGCACGACTTTTAAATCATGTTTTTAATGCCATTTGCTCCTTTTATGATTTGAACGGGAGTCATACATTTTAGTGTCGACTTTCAAATGCAGTGTGCGACGGACTAGAGGTCAAGTCTGTCTGTTGTTTACCGTGGCGATTGCTAGGCGCTGTTGTACAGAATTTGACCACTTCATTCTTTTTTGCCTGGCAGGGTTTTTTTTTGTAATTTTTTTTTTTTTACAGCATTCTGCTAGTAATCTACAACACTTTGTATAGGTAATCATATGGTTTCGAGTTCAATTTGTGATTAATTTGCACGAGTGAGTTTTTCAAAAAGCTCAAATTGCACGAGCCGCTCTTTTTTTTTTTCCAAAAAAAATTTTTTTTTTCAATAATAATTTTGTAATTTGCACTGGTGTTACACTTTTTGCACTGGTACACTTTTTGCACCGGTATTACACTTTTTGCACTGGTGTTACACTTGAACTGCACTGCTCTTAACCAATCAAAATCGAGTAATATTTTCATGTATATTATTAACACGCTAACATTACATTACTAACATTACATTAAACTACTTTACATTACACTACATCACTTATATAACCAGGGTGGGATGAAAATGAAAAAATCAGCTTGCCCTTCGGGCAAGCTGCTACTTTAGTTTACTAGCCCGGAGCTCTGAAGAGCTAGCCCAAAAGTAAATTAATTATTAAAAACAAACAAATTTAAACAAGGGATGAATATTACACCTAGAGGCAAAAAATCTCCAACTGTGTTCGCTCCCGACGGCGAATGTTGCGGAATAAATTATAAATTACGAGAAAAACTTATTTTTGCGCAGGTTATGAAAGTTATGATCAATTGATCAATGAAACTAGTACTCTTACTCGAAGTCTTTCGCTTTTGGATAACGTAAAATATCTTGCAAGCCCTTTCGGAAGTTTGATACAACAAAAATAGCACATTTTATATTACGTGACTTGCTTGCGAGTATCAAGAGATTACATTATGCACGGCGTTCTACGCTAGCGAGTTGCCACAAGTCGACTGCGATCATGCGAAGCCCCCGAGAGCGCGACGAAGTCGCGAAAAGCTAGCGACGAAGTCGTGAGAGCGAGCGAGAAACGAAAAACGGACTTTGAGAAAGTCTACGTTCTACGTGTACACGGCAAACGGCAGCTTGCAGTTTATTATCCTTACTTTTCCTCGAATCGTAAAATAAATCCACTAGAAAAATCGAAGTTAATTCACATGTTCATGAGTTTGAGAAACTTGAAACTACTCACTTTCCCATGAAAATGGCAAACAGCAGACGGCAAAAATATTTGCCGTTCGTGGAAAAAACAATCTATCCACGGCAGTATTAATTAACGCAACGACTGTGTCGGGAAATGTTCAAGTTGTCTAGCTTGTTTAAAGAAAACGGTCTTAATCGACAAGACAGATCCTAACTGGTTTACTTTGAACTTAATACAATGAAAACAACAGCGATTTTAAAGACCTAAAAGCAGAGGAGTGAACACAATAGGCCATTTCCGAGTTTCCTTTAGCCTCTCCATCAAAGCGAGGCTACGTGCGAAACCTTTCATATGAAAATGAGTTTTCATTCACATGTAAATACGTTTTATTTGCATGTGAATGAAAACTCATTTTCATATGAAAGGTTTCGCACCTAGCCTCGCTTTGATAGAGAGGCTAAAGGCAACTCGGAAATGGCCTATTACGGCCGCTACTGTACATTGGTATACATTATAATTATTTACGGAAACGCATCATTCAATTCCATTTCTTTTGTTCCCTGTTGATATTTTCTTACATTTTTAAAATGTTCCTCACTTTCACTAGAGAACTGTTTATTACACACTTCTTATTTTAATTCTTAACTTGATGATGAGAAAAGGCAACAAATATTGCTTGCCCGTCGGGCAAACTCCGACAAAAAGACACTAGCCCGACGGGTCGCTTCACTAGCCCCGGGCTATCGGACAGCGCTTTTGTCGCGCCCTTATTAACCGAAAAATAATTTCATTTCATTACTTATAATTATAACTATAGACAATACAATGCTATTTCAGCTTCTTTGAAACGATTATTATTAACATTTCACACTTACGAACACACACACCCACATTACATCACAAACACACGACTGACTCTGATGTCTTCAGACCAAATGCGCATAGTTTGTATACAGAGCGTAGTATTTAAATGCACAAATTATAAGTCAATCTTTTTTAGATATTTGCCCCATTTCGCAGTATGATTAGATAACTTATTTTTTGATTTTGCAATCTCTATAGTTCAAGATTTTGAATCTTTTTTACTCTAGCCTTCAAGACTTTAATTAGCGGAAAGGTGTTATTACAACGACATGAATATCAATATTGTTTAGCAATTAGTAGTACATGATTAACAAATAACTCGTCTTCACAATTTGACATTCCAAACATGATTTCTCTGTTGTTAAGATTATATATATTGACTTTTAAATTGCAGAGCCACTTTATAACCTCTTTCCAGAATTCTTTGGTATAATTGCAAGAGATTAAAATGTGTTCGAGGGATTCGTTTTCTTTTCCACAAAGAGAACATACTGGGGACGGCAAAATACCGATTTTATTTGAAAAGTCGTTTGTCGCAAGGTACCTGTTTAATAGTTTGAACTGAAATTCACGCAATTTTGTATCGGAGGTGACACGATCTATAAGCCATATATTTCTCTCCAATCGAGGGTATCATTTATAAAATGACAATTGTATTTCTTTTGGGCAGAGGGCAGGGATTCTGACAGGGTGCGGGAAAAAAATTTAAATTGTGCGGGAGTTTTGGGGCAAATTGTGTGGGAAATAACTTCGATTGTGCGGGAAATTCTGCATAAATAAAAAACACAAAAAGTTGTTTTACTTTGGGGATTAAAATATACCCAGTAACCGCCGATTTGCAGCTGTTTTTCTTCACCAAAGTTTATTTGTCTCAACAAAACCACATTGCGTGACACGATGAACTCGATCGGGTAAAACCGAAATACCACCTCAAAATAAAATGTTTCCGATCTGAGCGAGTTCCTTTATAAAAAATCCGTACATTTTATGTAGTGTGAATAATTTCCAGTAAAGGTTCACACAATTTCTTCGAAATTTGCCGCTAAAACACAACCCCGAGATGGCACAAATTGGTGATCCCGGTACATGAAACACAAGCCCCAAGATGTATGCAAATTGCGTGCTAAATGTAATTTGATAGCATGTTTGTTTCGCATTTTCTTGAATGAAAACGTCTTTCACTTGATTGAAACTAGACGCTTTATGAGCGTAAACTGGGCTACCCGTATATATTTATACAAATCGAAGCCTATTCACTTTAATATACTTACCGCTCTTGATTAAAAAAAAGGCCTATATTTGAATTTCCTGGTGGTTAGTGGTTGTTATTAGTTTTAGTTATCTTGTATCTAGCTAAATTTATCTTTGTAACTGGTTTGTGTTTCCGACACTTGGTCCGGACCCGGGGTCAAAACAACTTTTCGAATTGAAAGTTTTGACGTATTCCCGCCATTATCATAATAAAAAATTGAATAAAACTTGTCAATTTAATCAAAGTTAACGACAGAATTGATCATTCTGGAGGAGAAAAACAAATTTAGCCCTTTGAATCAAATATACTTTTTCAGTTGTGGTAAAAAAATTTCCCAATTTGCATAATGTCAAAAGTAATTTGAAACCAGATTTTTGTAAGTTTTGGTAGGGCGATAAAGGAGTCTTCAAATTATACAGGACTTTAAATTTTAGTGCATATACGATAAGCGACTAAAAGTTACAAGCGTCTTTAGAAACCCCGTTTTTGAAGAAAACGCGAATATTTTCATAAAACGACAACAGATTATTTTCTAATTAAGCTCAATAAGTTCCAAGACTTGAAGCTTTACTGTGAGCAGTTTTCCGCAAAATCGGCTGGACAGAAATTACTACACAGTCAAATGCTGAATTTAAGCTTCCAAATGTTATGCTTGCGTATTTGCCTCAGTTGTTGCAAGAACGCTAAAATAAGGCTAAAATCGCACCCTATCACTTGAAAGCTTGATACAACCGAAAACTTTGCTGAATAACCGGAAAAGATCGGAAGCTCCAAGCAAAAACTATAAGCAAAGAAAGAACAAGATGTTTATAGTGCGTAATTTATGAATTTCAAGAAATTCAAGTTTGTTCGACTTGTGAAAAAACTATCGATTTGTTTTCTGGTATTTTTAAGTATGATAACATTCAGTATATGTACAAACGGCCTTTCCTAGTTCCATGTGTATAGTCTCGACAAAACTCGGCGAATTCGGGTCGTCAAGATTGCTACTTCACGTCTTCCATTTTCTTAATGCTTTGAAAACCCCTTGTGTTTCGTAAATTATTCAAAGTTGCCCATTCTGGGATTATTTGCCACTTGGGAATCAACAATCATCGTTAATACAATAGGCCATTTGCACGATGAAAATATTCGCGTTTTCTTCAAAAACGGGGTTTTCTAAAAACGCTTGTAACCTTTAATCGCTTATCTTATATGCACTAAAATCCAAAGTCCTGTATAATTTGAGACTCCTTTATCGCCCTACCAAAACTTACAAAAATTGGTTAACGCTTACATGCCGAAAATTCGATTTATAAAAGGGAGCCTCCGCGCCATTAAATAGCCGCGGGCCACCTTAAACTTAAAAAAATTTGCTCCTGTAAATTAAATGCTTTTTTGTCAGAGTAAGTGGACTTTTTTAGTAAATCACTTTATAAAATTCTACAGTTACATGTAGTCCATCATTACCTGGAGACTGGAAAAGTCTCCAGGAAAAGTCTCTTTCTTCTGGAAAAGCTGAAGGCTTTTAAAACATTCAGAAATATTATTGTTAGTTTTCCTTCACAAACTTGAGCATCTAGTTGAGAGAGTTTTGGTATGTCCGGATTTCTCAGGAAGGAGGTTAAGATATTCTCAGGTGGCGAGAGAGTCTCTTTTTTTACAAAGGTTAAAATAAAATCTTTCAATTTCTTGTCGTACTTTTTGAGGATCCGTGATCAAAGTCCCCTCACAATTGAAAATTTTTCGGACCAAACTTTTAATTTTGTTGTGATTTTCGAGATTTAAAAAATATTTGTTACTTTTCTCTCCTTTTTCGTACCAAGTTGCCTTTGATCGGATTATCGCCCCTTTAGCCCAGTCTTCATATATATCATCGTATTCCATTTTAAGAGCTTCAAGCTGTTCAAAATTTTCATTTGAGGGACATTTGCTACAACTTTTATTTCACTTCCGGCCCGCGCGTGCTTACGTCATCACTTTACCATGACAACGGATCTCCAAAGGCCATGCTTTCCGGTTTTGTCTTTCCTAGCTTGTAAGTTGTTTGGATTAAACAAGTTTAGTTCAATCCAGGCATAACTAATCAATGATATCAATGAGTAATCAATGGGTAATCAATGGGTAATGAATTGATTAATCATTGAGTATTGCCAATACTCAATGAGTAATCAATGATTAATCGAACCCAAAAAATTTTGTGGGTCATTGATTACTCATTTTAAACTAACAGAGACCTTCCAGTACACTCATTTCTCTTCCAGCTGCCCACCAGGGGTCAGAAAAGGGCTCCGGGATAAAAGGTGAAGCCCTGAGACTTTTAAGAACAAATTCCTCAGCGAAGTCATTCATGCAGTGAGAATATCAACAACTTCAAAGCATGCCTCCGTGCTAGAGGCTACACACAATCTTATTGGTAAAATTCAATGAACGGAAGTCATCTTTGCAGCAAAAGGAGAACGTGCGAAAAATAATTCCGCCTTTCGTAACAACGTACCACCCGGCATTGCCTAATCTTAAAAACATCTTATGGAGTGTTTTCACATGACGTCACGGCGGCCATGTTGGTGTCCCAAAACAATAAAACAGCGGCCATATTGGTGTCCCAAGCTAATCCTGTGGGGATTGAACTCTTTTCTAATGCAAACACTTTGTTTTGTTGAAATAAATTAGCATAGCTGCAGACCACGTGAGTGAAAACGCTCCATTGAGCAAATGGCATTTAATTCAGACCAACCATTGCTAAGAGAAATATACAAAGAGCCTCCCCTTATCTCATACAAAAAAGGAAACTCCTTGGGGGATATACTTGTTAGAGCAAAATTCTAAAGGTCATGTTCCACGTTATCACGAGCCGCCTGAGTCGTGTCTGGCCTGTCAACACCTCTTTTCATGCAAATCAATGACTAATCAATGACCAAAAATTTTGTGGGTCATTGATTAGTCATTGAGTACTCATCGAGAATTGGCATAGACTGCAAAACAGTCGTATTTTTTGCGTCATACGAATGTGCGCGGTCTTTGAACGAAAGGTCTGGAGCGACGGTGAATATCCTGCGGGCGTGTGAGGTTCGCGCGCATCCCCGTATTCGCGCCTTTGCGAGTGAGCCAGCGGAAAGAAACCGACTGTTTTGCAGTCTAGTATTGGCAATACTCGATGAGTAATCAATTGATTACTCATTCATTACCCATTGATTACTCATTGATTACATTGATTAGTTAAGCCTGGTTCAATTTCTTTGTCTGTTCTTCTTACAAACAACTTCACATGGTGTCAGAAGTGGGATTCTTCCAACAGAATCGTCGCTGAATTGTTAAGTGAATTTGGAAAGTGGAAAACAAGGGAATTCTTTTCAGAATGCCTTTACTGTAACTTCGAGCTCGAGCAGCAGCGAACAAACAACAGGATCGCAGCCACAGCCAGCAGTTCCTCAGTTTTTCCAGTCTACTATTCCGTTGCCATCAACACTTGACTTCAGAGGGAACTTAGCAGTGATTTGGAAGAAATTCAAGCGCCTCTGGACAAACTACGAAGTCACCTCAAGGCTTAACACACAAAGCGGAGATCTTCGCACAGTAAATAAATTTCCATTGGATTAACAGCACCTCTATGGCTTACGCGGGTGGATTAAGATATGGATGAAAATAATTTCACACCGTACTAAAAGTGTAGCGAACATACATACGCCGGACACCCATCCTCCATTTCTCAGAAAAACCAAACCTAGGCATATGAAATTTAATTGGGGCGTGGACCTTCCCAGATGCGACCATTTCCATCGACGGGAGTGGGCCGGCCGACCCGGGGACCCCGTCGTAGACAGAGTATCGGGTTACCTAAGGAAAACCCATCCTGAGTCGACAAAGTCAAGGGAAGGGAAGGGAAGGGAAGGGAATACAGCAAAACATCTAACAAGTACAAGCTATAAACGCAGAACTAGGTGGGCATTTATTGTATCAAGACAAAAGGCAAATACAAGGGGTACACAACTTCACAAGCGAATAAACAGAACTCAACTAACAGGTCAAACAGTCACTCACATACAAAGTTCATTTGCGACAATTAAAGCAAACTACACTCTGGTTGTGTGATGTCCCGTATGGAGCGGACGGGCGCCTAGGATCGTCTTGGAGGGGTCTTGGCTCAACTGCAGATGTGGAGGGACGGAATTGCACATGGTCTTCTGTTTTGCCTTCGCGATCTCAATGTCTTCCTTGTTACTTGGGTTAGCCAGGAGGGCGACATTGGCATAAAATTGTAGAAAAACGCTTCATCCCTGGCCGACTTTCTCGCGAGCCAAGTCGACAAGTGCTTTTAAACCAGCAACTGCACAGTATAAACACTGAACAAATGTACCAAGGTTTAGTCAGTAAATATTTACCTCGGTAAATGCCCAAGTGTAAACACAGCATAAGGGCGACACACGCCAGCCAAACTAAGGGCGACACATGGCAACAAATTTAGATAGGGCGACACACGCCAGCCAAACTAAGGGCGACACACGGCAACAAATTTAGATAGGGCGACACACGCCAGCTAAGCTAAGGGCGACACACGCCAACAAATTTAGATAGGGTGACAAACGCAAGCCAAACTGTGACCTTCCACGGGAAAACGTACATTAACGCTTTTTCGTTTAACGGTTTAAAGCGTTTGTTAGTCGTTTGTTTACCGTTAAAACTGTTTAGAAAATCGTTAGAAGCGTTAGAACATCCGTTAGAATTTACAGCCAAGCCGTTAAAAGCGTTAGAAAAGTCGTTTGAAACGTTTTCGCACGCCGTTAAAAGCGTTAGTAAAAAGCGTTCAAATTTCCCTTCAAAGGCGTTTACAAAAGCGTTAGAAAAGTCGTTTAATCCAAACGTTTAACCGTTTAACGAGCAAGCAAAAAAGTAGACAGCACTTGAGATGTTTTTAGCGTTCTGATATGGTTTATTTCTGATCAATAATAATTACAAACATACCTTGTTTTCTTTTGTTTGTGTGAGTGGCGTGTGTACTCGAGAAGTTTGACAACAATGAAGATCATTCACGAGACACACGATTGCTAAATTTTGAGTCACGTTTTATGATTACTTTTCGTGCCTTTAATCCACATTTTGGTAAACAAGCAAACGACAAACGCTAGCCAAACTAAGGGCGACATACGCCAACAAATCTAGATAGGGCGATAAACGCCAGCCAAACTAAGGGCGACACACGCCAACAAATTTAGATAGGGCGATAAACGCCAGCCAAACTAAGGGCGACATACGCCAACAAATTCAGATAGGACGACAAACGCCAGCCAAACTGAGGGTGATACACGCCAACAAATTTAGATAGGGAAATAAACGTCGGCCAAACTAAGGGCGACACACGCCAACAAATTTAGATAGGGCGACAAACGCCAGCCAAACTAAGGACAACACACGTCAACAAATTTAGATGGGTCGATAAACGCCAGCCAAACTAAGGGCGTCATACGCCAACAAATTTAGGTAGGGCGATAAACGCCAGCCAAACTAAAAGCGACACACGCAGAATAATTTTAAAACGGCGAAAATACAAAAACAAGGGAGATACATGAACACAAAACTACAGGCAAACAAAGGCACAAACGAGGGGAAAAGGATAAGCGAAAATTATACTGAATAAACGCGTGGCGGCGAACCAAAGCGATGGGAAATAAATGGGGGGACGAACAGGTAACCATAAACATGAAAAAGAAAGCGAGGAAGCAAAAACGGCCACGAATGGCAGGGAATAAGTTACCTATGCGGCAACATTTGGAGGATTTGATCAGCATGTACTGACTGTTGCGGCTCTGGGCTGGATGGATTTCGGCCAACGCTTCAGAAGGAACCGGTGCAGGAGCAGCAACCATGAACAAACGAACGGGAAAGGGCTCAGCGACGGCGAAGGAAAAAACGGGATTCGAAGCAAAGAGAAACTGCCTTCTCTTTGGCAAACCACGTTGTGCAGGAATGGAAATCAAATGACGCTACTTTAAAATGCGAGGGAGTATTCTCTAGGGGCCTAGACCTCCCACAGGGATTAAGGTGCAATAATAAACACCGCGCGAAGCCATTTCGGCGCAGAAATTCCAATAAAAATAGCAACTTTGTTAACCTGCATTGGCCTAGATGTTCTGGAAATCTACGATGGTCTGCCTTTTGCAAATACTGAGGAGAAGACCCAAATCGATAGTCATAGAGCTTCTAGACGCCCATGTCATCGGTGAGACGAATGAAATCTACGAAGCTTATTTGTTCAATCAGAGAAGGCAGGTGAGTCGTTTGATTCATTTCTTACAGCTTCACGCTCGTTAGCGAAAACATGCAACTTTGGAGACGGGAGCCTCGATGCTTGACAAATATATAACAAAGAGAGAAAATCGTTCACCCAACTCTTCGGATGGTTTAGGAGAATCACCTGACCAAGATAATCTCCTACGAGAACAAAGGAAACCAAGCCATGTGGAATATAAGTGATTAGATTACAAATGAAAAACACCTAACATTGGCAAATGTTTATGCCCCAAATGATGATGATGATGCAAATTTTTCAACTCAGTTTTTAATCATCTTCTCGACTGTAATTGCGAAGAGATAATAATTGGGGGTGATTTTAACCTAGTACTAGATGTTGAAAAAGACAAAAAAGGTGGCCTTCCCAGAACTCATAAAAAATCTTTAGAAGTCATTAATACCTTTTGCGAAAGCTTAGACCTGATCGATGCTTGGAGGATTTTAAACCCTGATCTTTCGAGATTCACGTGGCGACAGAAAAAACCTGAAGTTCATTGCAGGCTCGATTTTTTTTCTGGTTAGCCAGAGTACCTTTTGTAATACAATTGGAGCAGACATCATACAAGGATACAAAACGGACAGCTCTACAAATTTCCTTGCACTCGAACAATAGAGGTTGAGAATTCTGGAAACTTAACACCTCGTTTCTAACGGACAAACCAAAGACGAATATGAAAAACACCTTACAAATGTTTATGCCGACAATGCACAAAAGAAAAAATTATGGTTCGAACTGGAAACAAAGAAACGCCAATTAGAGACAATAATTGAATACCAAACTAAAGGTGCGATTCTGAGATCAAAATCCCGATGGTACAATGAAGGCGAGAAAAACACTAAATACTTTCTTAATCTAGAAAAGAGACATTGTAAACAAGGAACGATAGCCCAACTTAAAATCAATGAAAGTGATTTTGTTAACACAGACAAGGAAATTTTGAATGAATGTGAATCTTTTTACAAAAATTTACATAGCTCTAAAATAGACAACGAAGATGACACAGTTGTATTTTTCCAATCGCAGCAAAATCAAAAGTTTCTAAACAAGAACAAGCAACTTCTTTGCGAAGGCTTGCTAAGTACAAAGGAATGTTTGGAAGCGTTAAAAACTATGGCTCCTGAAAAAACGCCAAGAACTGATGGCCTCCCTTGCAAATTCTATAAAGTCTTTTGGAATGACCTGTTGGAAATTTTAATAAACGCCCTAAATTACTCATATGAAAAAGGAAAGCTCTCCATATCACAAAGACGCTGGAATTGTTAAACTTATACCAAAACAAGACGCTGAACTTAATTTAATTAAAAACTGGCGACCAATAACACTACTGAATTGCGATTACAAAATTGCAACAAAAGCTATAGCAAGTCGCATGAAAACTTTTCTCCCAAAACTTATTTCGAATGATCATACAGGTTTTATTAAGGACCGATATATCGGAGAAAATATTCGTTTAATAGACAGCATCATAAAAAATACCGCCGCAAAACGCATACCGGGACTTCTTCTTTTCATCGATTTTGAGAAAGCATTTGATACATTGGAATGGTCTTTTATTCATAAAAACCCTTAAGTACTTCAGTTTTGGCTCATCATTTTTAACACTGGATAAAAGTTTTTTACTGTAACATTGAAAGCTGTATTCTTAATAATGGATGAGAGAGCAATTTTTTTTTAAATTAAGCCGAGGAGTTAGGCAGGGTTGCCCATTTTCACCCTACCTATTCATCCTCTCGGTAGAAACAACGGCTGAAACAATCCGGCGAAAAAAAAATTAGAGGCATAGCTGTTAATGGCAATGAAATCACATTTACATTTACCAAAATGAGAGCAGCCCCTCTCTTCGAGGCTTATGTGCTCTGGTCGCGGTCAAGTTCTTAAAGTTCTTAATGCGTCAGCTGACAAACCCCACTCTTAAAAGAGTTAATATTAGGAGCTGTAGCCAACATGGCAGGCAAATTGTTCCATTGTTTTATAGTTCTAGATAGGAAGCTGTACTGAAGGTAAGTTTTTTTCTCGTTAGGTATTCTATAGGATTTAGTGTGAGTATTTCTGGAGTATCTCGTAAGTGGTATAAGTTCTTTAGAGAAGTCTACTTCGACTAAGCTATTTACAATTTTGTAAAACATAGTTAGTCTATTATCTGCTCTACGCTGAACCAGACTGCACCAGCCAAGCTCATTCAGCATGGCGGTGACACTTGCTTCGAGGCTGTAGTTGTTGCAAACAAAGCGGGCTGCCCTCCTCTGCACCATCTCGATCTTATTTTGGTTCTCTTGAGTAAAAGGATCCCATACGGTGGATGCGTACTCGATTTGTGGTCGAACAAGGGTCTTATATGCGTTGGCTTTAATGTGTTTCTGGTGGATTTGTAGATTTCGTCTAAGAAAGCTTATAGATGAGTTAGCCTTCTTTACTATTGTGCATATATGTTCAATCAAGTTGAGTCAATATGCAGATGACACAACACTTATCTTAGATGGTTCAGATGAATTGCTTTGAGAATCTCTGAATTTATTAGAAAGTTTTGGCAATGTATCTGGCCTCAGACTAAATAGTAGAAAGACGGAGGCTCTGTGGATTGGCTCTAAAGCTGACAACGACCTTAAAGGGGCTTGTCACACAGATTTTGCTGTGTTTTGGTCAAAATACACTAAATATATGACAACGTACCTTTGCTCAAACATAAAATTGCTTTTAGAACACCAAGAAGATAGTATCAAGTGATTTCTTCAAGGAAAAACAAACCATGATAATAAGTTTTTCTGCGATTTTTCCACGACTCTTGCGAGGAACTTGAAAAAATTGGCCAATTTTTTCAAGTTGCAATCCATTTCCATCCTGGCTATCAACAGCCAAAAATAATGAATACTAGTTTCTGTGTACTGGTAGAGTATTTGTTAACAAAACTGGACCATTATTTCAGTTAAGGTTTCCATTGAAACAAATATGTTTTTTGGCTTTTCAAAGTGTTACTAAAAATAGGTGACAGTGTCCCTTTAAACTTCTTCCTGAAAAAGGCTTTAGGTGGCCAAAGAAAAAAGTCAAAACTCCTGGTGTGTGGCTGTCAACAGATCCGGATATAACAATCTCTCAAAACTACAAAGATAGATAGGAAAAATTAAAGTTGATTCTGGGATGCTGGAAATTTCGTAGACTAAGTTTGATAGGTTAAAATAACGGTTTTGAAAAGCCTTTTAACGTCACAAATGGTGTACATACAGGTGTATTGTCTCCTTTACAATCAAACCATGAAGCAATTAAAGAGATCAATTCCATTTTCTATTACTTTTTGTGGAATTATAAAGGAGATAAAATAAATTGAAATATAACAAGGAGCCCGATGGGCTTCGAAACTGGCTCGTTTGGTCTCAGTTTCCACCCGGTTTTCATTTTAGAGTTTTATATTACAATATACAATCTAGAATCTATCAATATGCACAGTCCAGTCCACATTTACATTCCACAGCCCGCTTCAAGCACTCCTTAGGGACGGACCATTTTATTGTTAAGAGGGGGGGGGGGGGTTGGGCAATTACTAAAAACAAATTCCTGCACAGCAAAAGTAAAGAAAAAAAAATAATGCACGGCGAGCGAAAGGCAAAAAAGGTATGGAGCAATCCCGAAAAAAATTCTTGCACAACATCAAGACGGAAAAAAAATTCAAGATCAGAAAAATTGCCCAACACCGCCACCTGCCCCCACCCCCCACCCCCCACCCCCCGTTAGTAGGCTACAGTTTCAGGTCTATATTTTTTTCTCTGATCGGCTTGGTACTGTTAGAAAAAACATAAGTTTAGAACTTTGTATATTTTTTTCGCTTTAAAATCCTTGAAACCACCTACTACAAGGAATCAGGATTGTTTAAACACAGGCATTTTGGAGAATCGGTGATGGCGTTTCGAATAAATTAACAATATCAACACGATCGATCAAATAGCATGACATGAATACGAGATGTGTGGAATTTGAACGTGACTCCACGGAGTAATGCTTGAGAATTGTTCACTCAGCAGTTCTGTGACGTGCCAGGACGTGTTTTATTCAACTATTTATTCGATCTAAACTCGACTGTTTGACAATTGATTTGGTTAGAAAAATTCAACCCGCTTTCCTTTTACCAGAAATAGATCACATCCGAAAATCACAGAGATTTAATTTTTAACAATTCCGTCGAAATTAGAACGGTAAATATTTGAATTATAGTTGCTGACATCACTGATTACGCCATTTCTGAAAACCGGAAGTAAATTAGGTACGGTGTTGGCCACAGCAAAAGCGATTCCCGGGGCAGGTGACCTGACGGGGAAAAAAAAAAAGAGGGTATTTTAAGAACTGACTCGTCGCAGAGCGACGAGCCAGTTAATGATAAATGACTACTCAGAAGGAGGACTAAAAATGATTGATATAGTTTCTTTTATTAATAAATCTCTCAGTTAAATCTGCTTGGATTAAAAAGTACCTTGACCCTGAAAACTGTGGCAGCTGGAAATTTTTTTTGACTTGGAATTTTAGGAATATGGAGGCAAAGTGATACTAATGGAAAATCTAAGTAACAAGGATATTTACAGATATATCAAGGTAACAGACCGTTTGTGAAAGAAGTCCTTGAAGTCTGGTCAGAAACTTTCTTTGAGGAAAGCAATTTGGATTTCATAAACACTTTCTTTCATTACCTCTATTGCATAACTCACTCATAAGGATTGAAAATAGACCTATCTTTTATAAAGCTTGGTTTTGCAAAGGTATAGCCAAAGTCAAGAAACACTTAATGGACGATTCCTCTAACTTTCTTTCTCTTACTGCTTTCCAAAACAAATAGGATTTCCGAATTCGGCCTTTAACCTTTCTCGGAATAAGGTTGGCAATTAAATCTTTATGTAAGCAAAATACAATCAACCAAACTAATCAACCAATAGTTTTTTGCAAAAAATAGGAATCATAGACGATGATAAAATGTACTTTCTGTCAAAATAAAACGGAAAAACTGTTGCATTTATTTTGGGAATGGTTTTGCAAAAGGTATAGCCAAAGTCAAGAAACACTTAATGGACGATTCCTCTAACTTTCTTTCTCTTACTGCTTTCCAACACAAATATGATTTCCGAGTTCGGCCTTTAACCTTTCTCGGAATAAGACTTGTATATAAGAAGTTAGTGTCAAACAAAAGTGAACAACCTGGAATATGTCAGGAGAAATGCTACAACGAAATCAACCTTGCGCCAGATCAAAATGTTAATTGGAAAACGGCTTACCAGTTATCCTTTCAATGTACCTAAAGAGCTCAAAGCTAATAGTTTTTAATTTCAAATTTCTACATTGACATATATCAACCGATAGTTTTTTGCAAAAAATAGGACTCATAGACGATGATAAATGTACTTTCTGTCAAAATAAAACGGAAAAACTGTTGCATTTATTTTGGGAATGTGAAAAAACGCAACTGTTTTGGAGCAGTATTTTTACATGGTTACAGTCTTGCCAATTAGGTATAAAGGATAAACCATTACATGTGGCAACTGGCTTGGGTCTGAGGCCGAATACTTCGAAATACAAATTACAAATTAACTTTTATTTTTTAATGGCTAAATATTTTATCTGGATCTGCAGACAAAAAGAATGCATCCCAGAGCTAGATGATTTCCTAAGATATTTTAAACATATTCATCAAATGGAGAAGAACAATCCTTTCATTTCCAAGAAATGGGGTCCTCTTTTGCCTCACTTTTAATGCGCTGACCCTAGGTTCCGAAAAAATGTTTGCTTGTTTTTACTCCAACTCATCTTTTTTTAAAAGATATCTGGCCCAAACTTTCGACCCAATAGCACTTCTGCACTACCTACTACTTTTCTGTTTTTTAATTTCAAGTACTTGGGTGTCCTGTGCACCAGTTGTTTTTTCTTCTTTTTGTATTCATTAATGTATATATATAGTGTTTTTTTTCCGATTGTACACTTTCTTTTCTTCAACTACTGTTACTACTACTACTACTACTACTACTACTACTACTACTACTACTACTACTACTACTACTACTAATAATAATAATAATAATAATAATAACAACAACAACTGTATTCATTGTATATTTGAAATAAAGATTTTTATAATATGATCGTACGGCCCCGCTGACGCAATCCTAAAGAAAATAGAATCGCAAGGTGACGTGAGCGGGGCCGGACGGGTTGACGTGAGCCGGTCCGGAAAAAGCCGTCCGGCCCCGCTCAAGTTCAAGTGACCTCGCACTGCACGACTATTCTTGTACATGTTCTTTCCAGTCATATTATAAAATACTTATTGACTGAGTTAGGTCGGGCCGGACGGGGAAATATTTGGCTCTCGGTCATGGCGCACGGACCTCGCTGCGCTCGGTCCGTACGCCATGACCTCAAGCCAAATATTTTCCTATCCGGCCCTCTCACTCAGTCAATAAGTGCATAATAATATTAAAATAAAAAAAGATCGAATGATTCAAGACAGAATCGTGATAGAAATTAGAGATAACAGCGCTCGTAAAAAAACTGTTAGCAGAGAATAAACTTACACTTAACAAGTGTATTGATATTTGTCATGTGAGTGAAACCACATCTAAGTAGCTAAAAGAAATGTCCCAAGCAGAGGAAGTTAGCGCCATTACCACAGGGAACCCAAAGTGGAAGACAGCTGCTTGTAATAACTCAGGGCGGAAAACCGGCAAAGGCCAGCTCTCCATCCCTAGTAAACAGCCTGGTCTAATTAAATGGAAGTTCTGTCACAGAACTCATGCTTGAAAAAAGGAACTCTGTCCAGCGTGGCAGCAGAAGTGTGGCAATTGTGGCCAAATGAATCATTTTTCAGTAGCTTGTAACAGCCAGAAAGCTAACAAGCAGCCAAGTAAGAAATCAGAGGTGCACAATTTAGAACAGCAGTCCCCAGATTTCAGTGAGGAAGACAGTGGTGATTATTTTGATGATTATTTGTTCATGGTAGAGTCTGTGAGTGCAGTCCACACAAAGGACAGTCCTAAGAAGATCTTTGCTAACATGCAGTTGAGGAATGAAACAGTGAAATTCCAGTTGGGCTGTGGTGCGACAGTCAACTAGGTGCTGCCAGCAGTTTTGTCTTATCACTATCAATGCTGACAAAATTATGTCTCTATCGGATGAACCTCCCACACAGCGGACATTGTAAGCGAATTTGAAGATATCTTCTCAGTGGAGAAAAAGCTAGAAGGAAAATTTCACCTCGACCGAACGGTACCACCAGTGGCACTCCCAGTGAGAAAAGTCCCTTTTGCAATGAAAGAGCCTTTGAAACAGGAACTAGATCGCTTAGTAAAGACAGGCATCTTGGTACCAGTAGATGTTCCAACAGATTGGATTTCTTCCATGGCAGTCATCAAGAAGAGCAACAGGAAGATAAGGCTCTGCATCGACCCAAAACCGCTAAATCAGGCACTAAAGAGAAACCACTACCCCCTTCCAGTGATAGATGATCTGCTACCACTACTGGCAAATGCTAAGGTCTTTAGTGTAGTAGATGCAAAAAATGGGTTTTGGCATGTAAAGCTTGATTCCGACAGTAGCCTACTCACCACATTTGGTACCCCTTGGGGAAGGTTCAGATGGATTTGTTTACCATTCGGAATCTTGCCCGCCCCAGAAGAGTTTCAGAGGAGATTAGAATGCGCCCTAGAAGGTCTGGATGGAGTGAAACCAATATTTGATGATATACTAGTTTTTGGTCTTGGAGAGACCCAAGCAGAAGCACTGTCTGGTCATGATGCAAAACTGAGAGCCTTATTTGAACGCTGCCGTTCCAAAGGCATCAAGTTGAACAAAGATAAGCTTAAGCTTCGGTGCAAAGTTTTTGGGACATGTTATATGTCAAGATGGTCTCAAGCCTGATCCAAACAAGGTACAAGGTATCGTAGAGATGCCAACACCATCCAGCAAGCAAGATGTAAAGTGTCTTCTCGGCATGGTAAACTACTTGCAGAAGTTTGCATCTAATCTGTCTGAAATAAGTGCCCCAATGAGAGGTCTGTTGAAAGAGGGAAACCAGTTCCAGTGGGATAAGCAAGTACAAGGACACAGTTTTAAGCAGGTCAAGAAGATACTCTCAACCGCTCCCGTCCTCAAGTTCTTTGACCCCAAAGAAGAAGTCAAAATTATCCAGTGTGATGCTTCTGACCGAGGACTGGGTGCATGTCTTATGCAAGGAGGCCAGCCAGTTGCTTACACATCCCGATCCATGACTGCAACAGAAGTAAATTATGCGCAAATAGAGAAAGAAATGCTCGCAATCCTGTTCGCAGTGGAATGTTTCGAGCAGTGCGTGTATGGACGACCAGTCAAGATTCAAACCGACCACAAACCTTTAGAGAACATCTTTCCCAAAAGCCTACTCAGTGCCCCCAAATGTCTCCAGCGAATGTTGCTGAGATTACAGAAGTTTGACCTCCAAGTGTCCTACAAAAAAGGCACCGAAATGTATTTGGCGGATACCCTAAGTAGAGCATATCGAGTACGCAGAAACACAACACAGGTCAGAGCAGAAGATGTGTTGAACATTGAGAACATGAGAGGAAACACAGAAAGAGAGCTAGAGAGCATCAATATGATACAGTATCTGCCCGTATCAGAAGCAACGCAAACTGCCATTCATGAAGCAACAAAAGCAGACGCTACTCTTTGGCAGCTGAAGACCATAATCAGACAAGGATGGCCAGCTAGCAAAGAAGAAGTATCAGAAAAAGTCAGAGATTACTTTTCCTTCTGTGAAGAGCTTGCAAAGCAAAATGGACTTGCCTTCAAAGGGGAAAGACTAGTTATTCCTGCAAGTATGAGAGACAATATGCTAGCCAAGATTCGCGTTAGTCATATCAGCATTCAAGGTTGTTTATGGAGGGCCCGAGAAGTAATATATTGGCCAAGAATGGACAAGGATGTCGAAGCTTATGTAGCAAAGTGCGATGTTTGCAACAGCCAGCCAGCAGAGCAAAGGAAAGAGCCACTGATATGCCATGGGAGAAGATTGCAGTGGACCTCTTTGATCTGAATGGCACAGAGTTTATGGTGACTGTCGACTACTATTCAAGTTGACAGATTGACAAGCAAGACAGCAGAAGAAGTTGAAAAGAAAATTGAAAGCCCACCTAGCGAGACACAGGATTCCAGACCAACTGGTATCAGACAATGGGCAACCCTTCTCTTCTGCGAAGTTCCAAGAGTTCGCAAACAGTTATGGTCGTTATGGTTTCGAACATGTAACAAGTTCTCCGGCATATCCCCAGTCAAACGGGAAAGCTGAGAATGCAGTGAAGACAGCGAAAAACCTCTTAGCAAAAGCAGTAAAGTCAGAACAGGACCCATACCTTGTGCTTCTGGATTGGAGGAACACCCCCACAGAAACCCTAAACTCTTCACCTGTTCAGCGATTATTTGGAAGAAGAACGAAGACCCGGCTTCCGACCTCTAACCAGTTACTTAAGCCTAAACTCCCAGTGGAAGTTAGTCAGAAGTTGAAGCTTCAGAAAGCAAAGGAAAGCCTGTACTACAACAAGGGAGCTAAGGAGTTAGAGGTAATTTGCCCAGGAGACACAGTGCGGTTACAACCATCAACATCCCAGATTGGCAAGAAGGATTGGGCGCGAGCTGGAGTCGAAAGCAAA
The DNA here is from genome assembly GCA_024195265.1 of Dendrophyllia cribrosa. Lineage (NCBI taxonomy): Eukaryota > Metazoa > Cnidaria > Anthozoa > Scleractinia > Dendrophylliidae > Dendrophyllia > Dendrophyllia cribrosa. Next base: position 19,204,339 of record JAJLRJ010000004.1, read on the forward strand.
GTAGACATAAGGTCCTACCAAGTTCGAACTGAAGATGGACGAGTCTACAGGAGAAACAGGAGACATTTGAGACACACACATGAAGTCATGCCCAACAGTGACCCTGGGATAAAACTACTTCCAAGACCAGTACCCCATCCAACAACAGCAAATGCCAGTAATTTCAGGGCGCGACAAAAGCGCTGTCCGATAGCCCGGGGCTAGTGAAGCGACCTGTCGGGCTAGTGTCTTTTTGTCGGAGTTTGCCCGACGGGCAAGCAATATTTGTTGCCTTTTCTCATCATCAAGTTAAGAATTAAAATAAGAAGTGTGTAATAAACAGTTCTCTAGTGAAAGTGAGGAACATTTTAAAAATGTAAGAAAATATCAACAGGGAACAAAAGAAATGGAATTGAATGATGCGTTTCCGTAAATAATTATAATGTATACCAATGTACAGTAGCGGCCGTAATTGTGTTCACTCCTCTGCTTTTAGGTCTTTAAAATCGCTGTTGTTTTCATTGTATTAAGTTCAAAGTAAACCAGTTAGGATCTGTCTTGTCGATTAAGCCCGTTTTCTTTAAACAAGCTAGACAACTTGAACATTTCCCGACACAGTCGTTGCGTTAATTAATACTGCCGTGGATAGATTGTTTTTTCCACGAACGGCAAATATTTTTGCCGTCTGCTGTTTGCCATTTTCATGGGAAAGTGAGTAGTTTCAAGTTTCTCAAACTCATGAACATGTGAATTAACTTCGATTTTTCTAGTGGATTTATTTTACGATTCGAGGAAAAGTAAGGATAATAAACTGCAAGCTGCCGTTTGCCGTGTACACGTAGAACGTAGACTTTCTCAAAGTCCGTTTTTCGTTTCTCGCTCGCTCTCACGACTTCGTCGCTAGCTTTTCGCGACTTTGTCGCGCTCTCGGGGGCTTCGCATGATCGCAGTCGACTTGTGGCAACTCGCTAGCGTAGAACGCCGTGCGTAATGTAATCTCTTGATACTCGCAAGCAAGTCACGTAATATAAAATGTGCTATTTTTGTTGTATCAAACTTCCGAAAGGGCTTGCAAGATATTTTACGTTATCCAAAAGCGAAAGACTTCGAGTAAGAGTACTAGTTTCATTGATCAATTGATCATAACTTTCATAACCTGCGTAAAAATAAGTTTTTCTCGTAATTTATAATTTATTCCGCAACATTCGCCGTCGGGAGCGAACACAGTTGGAGATTTTTTGCCTCTAGGTGTAATATTCATCCCTTGTTTAAATTTGTTTGTTTTTAATAATTAATTTACTTTTGGGCTAGCTCTTCAGAGCTCCGGGCTAGTAAACTAAAGTAGCAGCTTGCTCGAAGGGCAAGCTGATTTTTTCATTTTCATCCCACCCTGTAATGAATTTCCCTTGATGCCATCTGCCATACCAAGTACCCCTGTGAGCACAGACAGACTGCAGACAGACAAGTCACAAACAAATCACCTAGTTGAGACAGCACAGAGCAAGCAGGCATCCCCGCCACCGGTGATGACAACACGATATGGACGAGTCATTCGACCACCATCACATTACCAGTGATTTGCTATACATCAAGAAAGGACATGTCAAACTTAAAAAAAAAATTCTTTTGTCTGAGCTATAAGACAGTGACATTCAGATTTTTTTCCTTATTTATAAGCATTTTCTTTCTTTTTTTTTTAAAGAAGGGGAGATGTAACAATATTGCTGTATTTTAGTTTACTTTTATTTCACTTCCGGTCCATGCGTGCTTATGTCATCGCTTTACCATGACAACGGATCTTCAAAGGCCATGCTTTTTGGTTGTGTCTTTCGTAGCTTGTAAGTTGGTTGGATTAAACAAGTTTATTTCAACTTCTTCGTCCACTCTTCTTACAAACAACTTTACAGGTGTGTTTCGCCATTACTGGCATGTTGGGTTTTATGTAGGAAAGGTTTAAAGTTCTCTAGCTTTTCTCTCTGGAATTACAGGGTTTGAAATAATGTCTGATGATATGTTGGCCGTGAATGTTGGTGTGAAAGAGAAAGAGAGTTGTAGCTTAAAAAGAATGCTGTTCAACTTGAAGAGAGTTGAAGTTTGTCTTGGTCAAGGTTGTGATTATAGCATCCATTCGCTTCGCTTTATACAATGTTTATAGCTGCGCGGAGCTCGATGTTTATAATTCCTCCGTTGGCAATTCTGACAGTCTAGCGACTCGGTTGTTTATGCCACTATTTCATTCAGGCCGAGATGCCATGTAAAACTTCCAAGGATTTTTCTTTTACATGGTGACTGAAAGCGTAAAAAACTCGACCGAAGATCCACACAAATCGTGTACTGTGAAAGATATCACCTCTCCCGGATTATAACAATAACATACAGCTGCAATGCACACTGGTTGAGAGGGGCCCTTTAAACAAGGAAATACATTTATCATTCTTACTCGTTCATTATACATCATGACAAAATAGCAGTCTTACCTTTAATTGAGAGACCACAGAGCAGCCCAGTAAATCATGGACAATATATGCATTAACAACACTGTCTCTCTGTTCCACAGTAGCTGCTTGGGTCAGATTCTATAAAAGCATATGGAGCATGGATTAATCAGTGATGAGAACAAATCTTCATAGTTCAAGAAACTTTCACCAATACTGCAATCATGAAAAAACAATTGGTCAGTAAAGCATCGTCATAAAGGCAGATAAAATTGTAATTTCTAAAACCGAGAACATTGTGAATTTGTAGTAAGCTTGATTGTGATGATAAATAGTTGTCTCAGTTTGTCAAACACTGATTGAATAGTGTCAATCCATTGTAATTGATAAATTGAAGACATCGGAGCATATTAACCATTTTATGTTGAATTTCGCTCTGTTTTTCTTTTCGTCCAAATGTGCTGAATTTTTGTGTTCTGCTGACGTAGTCAGCGAACAATAATGTCATCGGGCAAGGTATTTTGTGTAAAGAATTATTTTTGGTGTAACAATAAATCAAAAAATCAAATAGAATCTGAAAAATCACAACCAATCAAAGCGAAAAACTGACGAAATCAGTAGTTCTTCATGCTTACCTTTGAGTATTCATAACTCTAATGATATTCCGTCAATTCACTTGAATTAAAAATTGAATTATGGCTTAAGAGTAAGCAATCAAGATTTTAGAATTTATCTGCCACTAGAATTTAACTTTAATTGATTTGAGCCTATCAAGAAAGTGTTGAAGCTGGTCGAGATACCAGCTAATGAGTTGACAGTATCGTTTCACTCAACTGAGTTTGATGGATAGTTTAAACCCAGCATTCCTGCCAGTACAGTAGATCTGCTCACCAGAAAATGCACTCAAATCGTTTGTCAAATAGCATTTGCTCGTATGCTGCACAATTCGTGCTACAATGTGTATCAGCAGAACACACAGCCCCAGTGGCGCCCTATTTTTGCAAGTGGTCTCCAATTTAATAGAAAACCAAAGCCCTGTTAGTATTTTTTCCGCTGGTTTGTGCTTTGTTTCTCGAGTAAAAACGCATGCAATCGGAACGAACAACTAGCAGCTATACAACGCTTCACTGATTTCATTGTTCAGGAAAACAAAAGGTTTCTTTTGTTTCTCGTTCAACAAAATATCTCCAAGAGTGCTGCTGAGTTCTTTGCAAAAACGAAGCGCAAACCAGCTGAAAAAATATGGCTGTGGTTTTCTATTAAATTGGAGACCACATGCAAGAATTCAGCTCATTTGAACCAAAAGAAATAGACCAAAATTTGACATAGAATGGTTATTTTATGCTCCAACATCTTCAATTAATTGTTTGCATATTATTTTTAATGAACCCACAGAACCTATCCAAATAATACAGCTGTACATGTAATCCTAATGGGTCTAGACTACTGTGACAAACTAATGAACTAGCATGAGGTCCAAATTGGGGAAATATTGTTTTTCTGTTGTTTTCTTGGCAAAATTAATTCATGTTTATATAAACAATGCCATTTTGTGTCTAAATTGCAATATTGCATCTAATTTTTACACTGTCAACAAAGTTATAATTCTGTGTTTCTCCATTTCATAAGCATTACCTTTATTAACTATTAATAGGTTTGGGAGCTTGGTATAAAAAACTGAGCGCTTATAAGCTTATGCACAGCACGGTCAATGAAACTTCTTTAGTGTAACCTAAACTTTATGCCATACCCATCTTAGTGCCTGTAAAAGAAATGCTCTCTTCCTCTCAGGCAAAGTAAGCAGATCTTTTTTTATCTTCTCATAGTCAAGTGATGGCTTGTATGTAACATCAACACTTTCAGCAAGTCTGAATGTTATAGAGAATAAAAAATTAAAATCTGGTTTGTACAGTTGCCAACTGAAAGTTATCACTTAACATTTGTCAGTAATTTTGAGATACCTTTGCGGGAAATGGTTTCAAGGGTTTCAAGACCATGGAGCCCTGAAATGACTCTAAACTAAAAGAGTAGACATAACAAGGAACCCCTTCTGGACCCAACTATTACATGCTACAGATTGCTTGGTGCCAAGATTCTCTTTCATAAAGGTGGTTCACCTTGATTTTTTAGCAGCACAGCATCCCGACTTTGAACGGCTGCATAGGGCAAGCTGCTTTAGTGTGACACATTAACTAGAGATTGCACTACTTAGAGTTTCCGAGGTTGATCAATACAGCAAAACTGTACTCAACAGTAATTGAAAATCTATTTATTTCATAAGCTAATGACATATATAAAACAGTTGTGATGTCTTACCTTGGTAGTCCATCATAAGCCAAAGATGCTCTTAGTATTGAACTTGCCTAAAATAATAATAATAATAGATAATAATAATAGAAGAATTTATATAGCGCCATTTCCGTGAGCTCAATGGCGCTTTACAATAATCGTAATTCTAAAAATAAATAACATTTGAGTTATTAAAAATTAGCTAACAAAAATATATACAGTTGTAAAAATTAATTTCTAAAACTAAGATACATTTGACTTACTAAAATTAACTAAGGAAAATATATACAATAAAAAGGGGGGAAAAAGTCAACTAACTAATAAAAGCCTCTCTAAAAAGTAAAAGAATTGACATTGACTGATAGTTATGTAAATAATTTATTTAAAGATCTTGGTTACAATTGGTGAAGCTTTGGAATTGAGTTGAGTTGTTATAGAGACTAGTTTTCATGTAAGAAATTACAATTACATGTATTGCCAGTAACTTTTTTTTGTTTTTAAAAATTAGCTAACAAAAATATATACAGTTGTAAAAATTAATTTCTAAAACTAAGATACATTTGACTTACTAAAATTAACTAAGGAAAATATATACAATAAAAAGGGGGGAAAAAGTCAACTAACTAATAAAAGCCTCTCTAAAAAGTAAAAGAATTGACATTGACTGATAGTTATGTAAATAATTTATTTAAAGATCTTGGTTACAATTGGTGAAGCTTTGGAATTGAGTTGAGTTGTTATAGAGACTAGTTTTCATGTAAGAAATTACAATTACATGTATTGCCAGTAACTTTTTTTTGTTTGTTCAATTAATGTTTTTTTTTAACACAAGGCTTACACACCGATGAATTAGTTTGTAACTTTTCCTCAAAGCTTGTCAGTGATTTCTTTTGTTTCAGTTCAAACAGGGAGGATATTTTAAGGAAATCATGCAGTAATGCTTTGCTTGTGAATGAACGAATTCAGTTTTTTGGGAAAAGTATTTCTATCTAATTCTTCAAATTGAAGCTTTTTGCTTACAAAAATAGATATGGATTTTCCCGGCCTATAGGCCACTTATGGATGTTAAGGCTAAAATTATGCATTTTAGTTTTTGACAAAGCTCTCCATTTGTTAGCAAAATGGAAATTTAAAATGAACTGATTTTTAGCGTACAGAAGACATTTATAAATAAGTATTTTAACACCAAAACAAAACAGAAGCTGTTTAAAACAGTTTTGTGTATTGAACAATAAGCGGTATATGATATCATAGATTATATTATATGATTCCACAGATTATATTATATGATACCAAAGATTATATTGATAGATGAGGTATATATGCAATACTCTTTACAAATTTGAAACACTGCATACAAAATTGTGTGACCCTTTTGTTTAGTTTAAACATTCAGATATTGTCCTTTTTATTATTTTTTTTTTTTGACGGTACTGTATAAACTGCTGATAGAGAATGTAAAGTGAAGAAATGATCCTCGTAGTTTTGTTTTGCAATTCAAGCAATTACAAAAAATCCTGAAAAAATTCTGCAATTGACCTCACTACCAATGTGTGTGGCTTCATAGCTCAGTTGGTTAGAGCATCACACCGGCAACGCAGAGGTCATGGGTTCAAATCCTGTTGAAGTCCTGAATTTTTCAGGCTTTTTTGCAATTGCTTAAATTAAAAAACACAACTGTGAGGCTCGTTTCTTCACTTTACACACACTTTTCTGTATAAAAAGGGCTGAAATAATGTACTAGACACAAGTCTACAAAAAAATAGCTTACTGTTCCTGGTTTGCTAATATCCAGTGATTCTCCATTGGTGGGAGAAAACAGTCTTATACAAATGTTTTGAAGATACTCTGGTGTCACCTAAACAAAACAAATAAGTACAATTTCGGTAGGTACACTCTTGATCACGTGCTGTTTAAAAAATGATCAGGTTAAAAACGTGAGGCAAAGCCAAGTTTTGGGATTTTAAAGTTCTGACTAAAATCCAATCTACTGAAAAATGTTATACCAAAGTTGACAGGTATGGTGGATAAAACGTCTGACAATTTTTCCCAGTGGCAGAGAACGAGTAGAAATAAACAGCTTGCATTTCCGAAGCACTCGCTTACCTACCAATTTACATGTGGGTGCTTGTGTCATTCAAAATAACATGACGGCTTACTTGCTGAACTGTTGGATGGTTATTTTGTTGGAGAAGATTCCAAATAGATTGGAAAAAGGCTTGCCTAGATATTGTGAAACCGTACTAAACAAAAATAATTAAGTCACCATTTGTTGTACCAAGAATCCTGGATAATTAGTGCCCATATTTGTATTCTTTATATAAAGATTACATCCAAACTTTATGTAAAGATCACGGGGGGTCATTTTAAAATCATTCTCATTACAATATCATAATTGTATTGTTTGCACTTTCAACCACACTTTCCCCCGGGACTGAAATCAAATCCCTCTCTGGATTTTCAGAATGAGACTGATTACCATGCCTAAAGGTTCATGCAAGTGATCAATTTGATGTCTCTAATAGGCCCATGTGCTTATGAAATGAGTCTTTTAATCTTCTTTAAAGTGACAAAAATTCCCTTTAACATAAGCTCCACTTTTTGTAATTATTCCTTATTATTAATGTAAGGTCTACTGTACTATTGGAAAACACACATCACTTTCACCTTTCAAAAATCAATATTTGAAGACCATCGACCATCTTATTGTATCATTGCACAAGCCAGTAAATCTCAACTGATCTTCAACGTATGGTTCATAAATGTCAGATTTATTGACAGTTCAAGTCACGTGATTTATCAGAGCGTATACTTGCTAGCTAGTGTCAGATTTTAATCACGATTTGTGTAGTTAAGTGTTGGAATCAAGTGATTATTAAATGATTGTATTTGTTGCATAAACGCTCGAAATATCTGATATGGCGCCCAACGTGGGACAGTGAACTGGCGAATGACGAAATGAGCGAAGAATTAGTGCGTTTGCACTAAACGTGGTGGGAACCGAACAGTGCTAACAAAACTGGCGAATGAAGCACATGATCTGCTAAAGGACGAGATTCTAAATCAACAACATTTGACAACATTGGCCGAATCTTTAGAAGAGAAGGTGAAAGTTGTGAAATCCCTCGACAAAGCGATTATTGAAACGTGCAAGGTAGAAGAATCGTACGAAATAAACGAAAGAGCAATGGAAACGCGACGAAGGATCGTGGATGCGATAGCTTTCGAGACGAGCCCCAACAACAAAGGAATTTCAACAGAAACGAATGCTGGTGGTGGAATTAATGTGCCCTTGGTGCCTCTCGAATTGCCTCCTATTTCTGGAGATCAACCCACAAATGTATCATCAAATTTGGACTATGGAATTCTCCCAATTCATGTATCGGGGAGCTAGAACGCAGTACAAGCTGGAAACAGGCAAGCACCGGGGAGCTCAGGTATGGTTCAACAAACTAACTTTAGCTCAAATGCTAATCCTAAAGCAAGGTTACCTAAGCTCGTTTTACTGAAGTTCAGAGGGGAAGTTACTCAAAGGCAAACTTTTTGGGATAGCTTTTAACAGTTCAATTCACATAAATCCTCAGTTAAGCCCGATCGATAAATTCTCAATCAACCATTTTTGCACTCGTTGTTGGAAGGCCAAGCAGCACGCGCTATACAAAGGTTGACTCGAACAGACGCAAATTATCAATCAGCCATTGAGATTTTGCAGAATTGTTTTGGAAGGCTCCAGAATAAGAATTTCAACGCACATGGATGAGTTGCTGAAAATTCCTGGGTGTACTAATGACCAGGCTTCACAGCTCCAATTCATGTACATGTATGACAAGATTAGCGTAAACGTGCATGGTCTTGAGTCCCTGGGTGTCAGTTGCCAGTATAGGAACTTGTTAATTCCTGTGATCAGGTCGAAATTACCGCAAGAAGTCGAATTCAAGTCGCAAGAAACATGGCTCAAGAGGTCTGGCAAATGTCTGACATATTGAATGTAATTCGACAGGAAGTTGAAGCTCAAGAGATTAGTGATTAGCGATTAGCGAAGGTGTTAAGGTAGACGCTGACAAACCTAAACAAACCCACTATCTGCCACAGCTCCTCTTGCTAAGATTAACGAAGACACTTGCTTCTCGCCAGCGGGAAATCAAATCAAATGTGCCTATGTGGTGGTGCTCATTATTCAACTTCGTGTGATCGTGTGACTGACCTACAAGCTCATTTGGAAATCCTCAGAAGAGATCGAAGATGTTTTGTCTGCTTGCGATTCGGTCATCAAAGCAGTTCATGTAATTTGGATTGTCGATGTTGCCATGGAAAACACCGTCAGTCCCTTTGCCGCCAAAAGAATTCACTGAGAGAGTCATCTACCCCAAACGAGAATTCGCAGGACACGCCGAACACAACCCTTGTGAGTCACGCTATTGACAGTCACGCAATGGACAGTCACACAACGGACAAACAAGCTCCGAGAATTACTTCTACCGCAGGTTCTGAAACCAGAGGACACGTCCTATCACAATATTCCTACTTGACGAAGTTGTTGCGGAATATTGCTTAATATGTTCTTCGATTCGCAAGGCGATCTACAGAGAAGAGAGGTCCCGAATTGAATGCAGAAGAAATCGATCTGCCAAAGAACTGTGGATTAAGTCCATAAAGAGCCAGTCATTTCCAGAGGAAGTGTGCCATTTGATGTCAACAAGAAAAACGCTTGCTCCAATTCTTGTGCGACAGTTTGACCTCTACATAAAGGAGAGAGGTATGGTGCGATGTAAGGGTAGGATTCAGAACAGTTTACTCAATCAAGAAGCCAAAACGCCAATGCTGTTACCTTCGAAGCATCACGTGGTGGATTTGATTGTCAGACACTCACAAGCGCCTGTTACGCAGTGGAGTGAATACAATGTTGACTGCAGTAAGAGAGTGCTTCTGGATAGTATGAGGAAGACAAACCCTCAAGAAATGCGTATGAAGATGTGTGAAATGCAGAAGGGTAGAGGGACAGCCACTTTTTACGATTTCGGAGAGAAAAAATCAAAAGCTGATTGAAAAATAATTTCTGGTTTTGTTTTTTTCGCGATAAGCAAACTTACAGTGTACTCAAATAACTGTTAATCAAAGTCCATGTGCTTTGGATCACACAATTGCATGATACAGTCTCTCATCACATCATCTCCCCTTCCCAGTTTTTAACATAAGACAACTTGGCTTAGAAGCACAACATATCCAATGTTTTAATAAAGGAGGACAGTTTATTGGCAAAATCCCGAACTGATGATCCAAACTTTGAACTTAACATAGCTTTTCTACGAATAACTCGGGCTTTCTTTAAATTAATAGTTTGGGTTTCAGCTTGGTGATCCTCTCTCTTTGGAACTCCAAAGAAATTCTTACTAGCTCATTTACACGATACAGTAGCTCTAACAGGAACCTGTCCAAGTAGACACGGTTGAGCACCCAACCACCATTGATAATGGTGGCCATCTAACCTGGAAAAAATAAAATCTTTGGCTGAGAGGAGAATGAGAAAATCAGCAAAGGACCTTGACAACAAATGTAAAAAGACTACAGTTGGTGCAGAACTTTGCCAGCAGGATAGTTCTTGGCCTCAGGAAGTATGATTACATTTCTGAAGGCTTGAAGTCGCTCAAATGGACAGGGCTAGTTCGCGGGCGCGTATGACATCGCAAAACATGCGCGTATGACGCCACACAACATCCGAGATGTTTGTTTTCATTACGGATTTTACAACCAAAGAGGGGGAGATTGAAGAGAATTTTCAAGCAAGCGAGGGACTTAAAGGTACAACAGATTACATTTTTCGATGGGAATTTATGTTGATATCAATCTGTGTTTTACTTTTTCTTTGTGTTCTTGTGTAGTTTTCGAGAATTGTTTTTAAAACCTGCTTAAATTCAGCTGTATCGATTTCTTGATTTTCATCCAAGGCAGCTCGAACTTGATGCGCTATAAATGGTACGTGTTTTGCTTTTAAACATAAACTAATGGAGATTTGAATAAAAATTTTCGACAGAAGATTGTGTTGTCCATTTTTATGTGTTTGTTCATTCATTACTCATGCGCAAAGCACAATGAGTTAAAAAAATGCCCTTCGTTTTTATTTTTTATTATTATTTTTTGTGTCACGATTTTGCATGCAAATTTATGCGCGCATATTTTAAATTGTGCACTTTCGGTTCATAGCTTTGCCATTTACACTTCCTGTTTAGTGACTTCTGGCTACTCTCACTTCTGGTAAAACAGCATTACTGAAGTGTCACGACAGCGTCTCCTACAACCCTACAACCCTACTTACTGATGTTCACGTTAGGTACGAGGGCGGATCAGGAAGTTCTGTCAAAAGTTCTTCTGCATATTCAGTCAACGGCACGGACTCAACGTCGGTCTCGATTCCAGTTGCATCACGACAATGCAGCTCCTCGCAAAGCTCGCATCACACAGACGTACCTTGATGACAATGGTTCTGGCTTTTCCCAAAAATCAAGTCAGCCCTTGCTGGGAAGCCTTTTTCAAGGATCCAAGACCTTGCTAAAGCTGTGCATTCAGAGATGAGGGCCATACCTGCTTCAGAGTACCGAGAATGCTTTCAGAAGTGGAGGATGAGGATGCAACGATGTATAGAAGTTGAGGGAAGCTACTTTGAGGGAATGTGACTGTATTTCTTGAAATTGCAGGTGAAGCTTTGGAGATATAGGTTAAGTGACAAAACGTTTTGATCCGCCCTCGTATATATAAGACTTAGAAGAATTACTGGCTTCATTGTGGTACAGCCTTCATTTACAAAACATTCAAAAAACTTTATTACGCATGCGCATGAGTATAGGTTGCTTGAAGCCTCTTGTTACATAGATTGAAAAGAGATTTTATAGTTCTATCTTTATTCGCGTCGCCTTATGCAAATAAGATTTTTTTTTGTGTATTTTTGCAATTTTGATTTCCAAGTCAGTTTCTCGGGCAATTTTTGACAAGCAACAACTGTATTTTATTCGGAAAGTAGTCGTACTAGTTATTGTAGACAGAGAAAAAGTTATTTTTGTGAACTTTTGTATGGTCTAAATGTACCGTGCAGACGGTCGCGTAATACTGTTTTTGAGAATTGCTAAAATTAAAAAATAGCCCGGTCGTCAATCTTAATTCTTGTGCTTCCGACCTTTCACCTTAGTTAAGTTTCACCTTAGTTAAGCTTGTTCACAGAGTGACGCTGTTAGGCTCGGCCTATCTAAATATATTACACTGTAACTGGGGAGAAAGAATTAAAGAGAATGTGATCATCACAGTTATGCAGCAACTAAAGAGGTTGAAATTAGTTTCTTTCTCTGCAGTTCATTTCATAGTTAAGTTCATTTCATGGGTATAATAGAACACAAATGACCAAGCTTCCATCTGACCTTGTAGCTCAGTGGTAGAGCAATGACTGGAATTGCAAAAGTCATGGGTTTTTAATTGTAACTCCTTCAGTTGCTACATAACTGCACATGGTTCGGACTGTGTGCATGTTCATGCACACACTAATGATGCAAGAAATGATGCACAGTAGTGATGCTCAATGCAATACTAAGGAATCACTTCAAGAATACAAAACCATAACTGTACCATTTTACTGAATTAAGCACACAAAACCTTACCATTTTACCACGCACTGTATCTTCCAGTGAGTCTACTAATTCAGCAGCAATGCCTATAAGTTTGTGATAGTCAGCCTAGGATTTGAAAATTACATGACTGTGTGAATATATACATGTATATATTTTTTGGGGGGAAAAAATGACATCTTATTTAATTATTTCTATACCACATGCAAACTAGCATATTTTTCTTGACACATAGCTACTACCTACTGCACTTAAGTTCATCAATTTTCCATGCAATATTCTTGTTTTAACGCTTTTGGTTGTTTTTATAATAAAAGGACCATGTCAATGATGCACAGGCTTGTTTTCTTTGGCCAAATGGAGCAAATTTTAATGAAATTTGAGACAAACCCCAACACCCAATAAATGTTCACATACAGTTTCATTTAAATTTCTTATTCAATATTCTTATCGTTTCTTTTTTTGTGTGCAACAGTTTAGTGACATTTTAATTTCTACTATTGATAGTTTGCAACATTACATATCTTTGTTTTCATTAATTGAATATACAGCAGTGTATGTGCACACTGGTACAATGGGGAAAAAAAGAAAGTGATAAATGTAATAAAATAAAAAAGGGGGCAAGGAAAACACCAAATGGATATAATATAATTTTATTAGTAATACTGTGGGGTATGGTTTAAAAATGCAACAAACCTTAAGTGCTAACTTTGTAAACAAAGTATAGATGAGGCTAATAACAAAATACTGTGCTGCCCTTAACTCATTTCATTGTAGCAAACCTAACAGAACCTAACAGATTCATTTTATTATTACACCCAATTAGGCATCACCCAGTGGCATTTTTTGTAAGCCACTGATCATGAACTACAATAAAAAAATATAAAGTTTCTGTTCAATGGCTGCCAGATGAAGGTGATACATTGCAGTTGGCAGCTCAACTGTATGTTTTTCTTTTATGCTATTGCAGCGGCAGCCAAAACCTGACTGTACCTCTGTACGACTAACATAATGATTGTACATGTAACACATGTTGCCACTCCTCCACATAGTTGTGTTCGCTACATGAATTAAAATAACATGATCACTTAGTGAATCCATTGTAGAATTTATGAGTGCCTCCTTTGCTGTGCAACATTTTGGTAGCAAAAACTGAGAACTCTTTAACAAGTCCCTTCCCATACTAGAGAATTGGAACCCTTTACCTGTTACACAACAATAACTCATTCAATACATTTAGATGGGTGGGCAGCAAAGATGGAGCATTGGAGACAGAATGCACACAATTGCAAAATAATGCAGGTGGATGGGCTTTGGGTTCATATCGAACAACAATAACAGCAGTTAGAAATCAAGAAATACATCATTAAGGATGAGTTTCTTATGAGAAAAGAGTAGCCACAGGGTACCAATGCTAGCAGTAATTGGGGGTCACTGGGAAATGCCAGAAAGGGGAACAAAATATTGGATCTGTGGAAAGAGGGGAAATGCAAACAGGGTGTCCTCGATGGCCCAGTAGGGTGCCACAATGTCTGTACACAAGGGACTCAAAGTTTTGACACTGTAAATTAGTCATGAAAGGAGTAAACATTATGACAGTACAGAGTACAAAATCTCACCTATGTGGACTTTATGTCACAGGGTTTATACGACAGTGTAAGATTGTTTAGCTGATACAGTACAGCCCAAAAATAAAGCACGCTCAAGAACTTCTCTTTGCGTCTGCAAAACTGCAACTTCTTGTGGCTACTTGCGGCACGCTTGTGCTAGAGCCACAAGAACTTCTTTGCAGGTTGAAACTTAAACCCGCAAGAACTTCTTTGCTCTTAGATATCTGGACCGCAAGAACTTCTTAGCAGTAGCAACATTAACAAGACACAATATGCCGCTTTTAGTGTGACCTATGCTCTTAGAGTCGTTATTGGACATTATGCAAAAATAACAGCAAGATCAAATGGTTCATTTCTAATCTGAAACCTGAATCGAAAACCTTGAATAAAACTTGTACTGTATTAAAAATCTAAGTCTTTTGAGAGTAAAGCAAATCAGTTCGTTTTCGCCGGAGAGAAAGAGCGAGAAACAACAGCCAAAATCATCTGCGTTCGCTTGCCATGCAACCATTTCGACAATGGGTAACATATAGTGTGATCAAATTTTCATTTTAGTAAACAAAGCAGCGGGCACCAATTTGTTGGCTGCATTGACTTGCATTAAATACATGTATCTTGCATTCCACAATGTGTATAAAGTTACAATTGAAACAGTAAAATACTCTGCCTTTGAAGGCACAATTTGTGAAAAAGTTCACTCGAATCGACTCGGAGCTCTTGACCATTTGACCGTTTTTTCGGCATGATTCTAGACTTTAATGTCAAATCATGCTTTCTTTCAAATTCTTAGTCACAAATTGAAAAACCACACAAGCGAAATTTGATACTCGTGCCTTTTTTTAAAAATTCGTGACACAACTAGACTACAAATAGTTCCTCATTTTTTCTCAGGGATGGTAAGGCGAGCAAAACGCGAGCGCGTGTGAAAATCACCCCATGCAAGAAAGGCGAGACGCGCCTTTCTCGTGTGGACTGATTTTCATGCACGCTCACGTTTCGCTCGCTCAACTATCCCTGAGGAAAAATGAGGGACTACTCGTAGTCTAGTTGTGTCACATATTTCTTGTGTAAGTTTTCAATTTCACCGACAATTAAATTAATCACATGAATGATCATTAAAGTGCACCTAACCCCAACTTTTTTTCTGTTAATCAACTCAAGGTACGTTGAAAAGTCGAATACTGAAATATTTCTTGTTTTTAACGTCGCGTTAGTGAGTTATAGAGATTTGGATTATTTATTTTACTAAATGCTAATTAGATGACGTCAAATGCAGACTCGATTATTATACATCAACTACTTGTTTCCACCTCCAAGTAATATTTTTTTTACAAATCAATTGACTATAAACAGTTTTTATTAGTATTTCTTAAATTGATTATCCTTAAGCTGTGAACTACGTATTGTAAATTGAAGTAGAAATAATGGTAAAGTCTGCATTTGACGATAATGTTGGTCCAATATGAATTATCTACGATTTTTGGTAAGTTCACAGCCATTTTTCATCTTTAGTAGCTGCCTGATGAGCATCATTAGGCTTGAAGGTAGTTCAGAGTCCACTTTCTCAATGAAGCGAGTTAGGTGTTGTACTTCGTTAACGAATTTGGCTTGTTGCTCGTTGAACTGGAAAAATGGCCACCCAGAAACGAAGTAGCCTTGGGACTCGACTCTGGATGAATTTCTCGACCTACCGCAGCATATTTTGGAAGTTGCGACCACAGGAGAACACAACAAGCGCGAAATTTCGGCGGTGGGTCGGAGTGGCTGTGGACTTAGTGTATATATGAAATGTGTGTAGGACGGAAGGAACGCTGTCAAAAATTCTCACTATTTCCCAGCATGCAGTGCATTGGTGATGTTGAAAATCGAGGCAAGGTCAGTATGCACTAGAACGAGAGGCTGTAGCTCGGCCTGAGCAACGAATAAGAGCAAAAAAATTCGCTGCTAAGCTAGGACTAGGACTGAATTCTGCTGTGAATGTTGACTTTTGGGTTTGCCACGATGATTTGAATAAAAGAAACTAAAGGCAAAAACGTGATTTTTGTTGTTTTTCTATGACGTTAAAAACGGTCGAATTTGTTATTGTCCAAATTCAAACGCTGATATTCTGCAAAAATCGTTGACTTTTTTGTGTTTATTGGGTATCTCAATTTGAGGGACTTTCTAGTCAATGCTCACAACTGAAGCAGTGGAGTCTTGTACGGGCGGTTTCGGGCGGTTCAGGTTCAGGTGTCAATGAGTTAAACCTAAAATACAGTTGTCCTGTAAATTAGCAAAGAAACGCTATTCGAGGCAAAGAAAAGTAATCTAATTGAAAATAATTAAAAGTGAGTCAACATAACAATACAGAAGCTGATCTGTTCAAGCCATTCGAACGGCTGATGAACGGCTTTAAGTCCCGATAGTGTAACTCTGATTGACACGATTGAGTGCTTCATGTATAAACTTCTTGCCGCTGGACCCGGTAAGTTTTTCTCCAATCATCGACAAGAATGCAATAAACTTCTTGCAGCTCGCCCATGTAAAATGGCCACCGGGATCCCGCCAAGATCCCGGCGGGAACCCTGGCGGGAGACGGGATCCCGCCGGGAATTGGATTTCCTGGCGAGGATCCCGCCAGGATCTTGCCAAGAAAAAATTCCGCCGGGATGTAGGAGAGAATCCCGGCGGGATCCCGCTGATAAATCCGTTTCCCAGCAAGAATCCCGCCGGGATCTTGCCAAGAAAAATTCCCGTCAAGATGCACTTTCGTTTCCCGGCGGGAATCCCATCTACTGCCGAGATCCCGCCGGGAAATGAATTTCTTGGCGGGATCCCGGTGAGAATCCTGGCAAGAAAAAAATCTTGCCGGGATCCCTCCGGGAATCCTTTGAGATTAATAACGGCTCCAATACCAATATCTTGGCAAACTCAACGAGAAACGTCTTAAATCCCGACAAGAAATGGTCTTGACAATTCTTTTCAGATCTCAATACGTTAGTGCTGCGGTGAGATAAATAGTTTGCAAGACAGCGAGACTTTAACGAAATACGTGATATTGATAAGATAATTGCGCTCCGGTGGACGTTTTTATTCTTAAAGATAGTGAGGTTGACATGAAACTGTCAGAGTTTGGAAAATGTTGGTTATTAAATATGTTCAGGTCAGAGACTAACAGCAAATGCAGCGATTTATGAAAAACGTTCTGAAGATTGTTGGGAAATCGAGGCTAGCATGCTGCCTATCTTTTTTCAAAACTTGTTTTATTTGTTAGAACTAATAAGCTTCACTTTCTTTCATCGGACGGACTTTTATGAGTGTTTTATTCACATCGCTGATCATCAACTTCGCACGGATATTCCGACGACAAATGATTACGCAGTTCTGTGATATATATATCATGTCTTTGGCTTCCACAACAATAGTCCATTTGATGTCTCTTACCTGATTGTTTTATAGTTTAATTTGTGTCTTTACGACAACTTCAATCTACGCGTGATGACTTGCACGTCCCGAGGGCCGAGGGTGGTGAAAGTGGCGCAAAAAAACCCACAAAGATCGTGAATCCGGCGTTGTGATTGATTGATTTCAATTATCACAGGTGGCGCCTGGCTTGCGTAAGATTAAAAAATTCTGAAATTTTAACCACTGTATGCAGAAAAACTATCGTCTTCATAATTTCTTTCCGAGGCAAAAAAAAAAGTTAAAGAGTTAAGTTTCATTACGTTGTATCCTCATTGGGGATGCTCAAATAATTTGGAAGGAATTAATGCGAGTAAGAACGGACTCGGACTTCAGACCGACCGGGAAGACAGCTCAGCTACCTGAACAAACACTGAAATGCGAGCAATCAGGGAGTGTAAGAAAGGAAAGACTTTTTGGAAATAAATTATTAGATGTTGTGGATGAAGTTACCGTTTAAAATGAGTTTGAATGTCGAATGGTCAATGTTAATACTGACATGCCGCTAGTTAGGATCATTTTTGATGTGTGGAAAATCTGGTCGTCGCTGATTTGAACTTTCGAGAACTTGCTATCAAGAATATTTAAACTTATTGTTTGCAAGATTTCATTTACTCAAGCATTCAATGCAATGTGAAAAGGTTAGTGACTTTTGTTGTTCATTCTATATTACACTTAAAACCTTTAGGATTGTATTTTCTTGTAACTTTGCATGTGATGCATAAATTATGTTTATTTCACTCAACAGAAGTTATAAATAGTTGTCACCTTTTGCTACGTTATTAGTTTTATTTTAAAGCAATTTATCGGATTAGCCCCATAGTTTAAAGTGCCCCTGTGATTAAATTTTTTATTTTCATTTGGTTACATTTTCGTGTACTATTAGACTTTCTTACTTATCTTGCCAAATTTCAATCCATTACGAACATCAGAAGTCATTTTATTTTAACATTTATTTCCGAGAATTTATGGCCGCCATTAATCAACCTTGTTCCAAGGCTTGGTTGCGAATGGGAGAAAGTGACGTCAAAGACTGAAGCATACCTCACGGGTTGAAATTATAATAACAATCAGCACAGATAATTGCACGAAGAACAAGTCCAAAGTTTTTGTTGCTTTTCGCGTGATCTTCAAGCATTTATCCAATTTTGACAACCTGTGCGATGATGGCAGCAATGAAATTGTGAAAACGAACGGGGGAAATCAGACAATCTAATTACGTGCATCATGAAATCGGAGATACCAGGAGATACAAAGGGTCAAAAAGGTCAACACCTTGAGTCTTCGTTCGAAGCCTGTGTACAGACGCCCCTCCCCTCAAAAAAATCGGAGAAGGGCGTCTGTGATTTGCCGTCGCTAATCGTGTATGGAGACCACGTGATTTTTCCCGGAATGTGTGGAAAATGATCTGATTGGCTGTTACTCGTAGATCATTACATCATGTAAATGACGCATTTCGATTGGCTATCAATTTCGCGGTTTGCGATGAGTTCGTGTGTTCTTTGTGGAAAAAAGCATCGTACAAAACTCCGATAAAAATCTTGTCGACGGACGGAAGAACTGGACTTTTAACGTCCGAGAGGAATTGCTCTCACTGGAGTGTAAATTGGCTATAGATTCCGCTTACATTTGTAGAAATTGCCTGTCGACTTTAAAGAAAAGAAGGGCGCTACTGACAAATCTTCATGTTTTGAACTCCACGATTCGAAATATTGTAAACTCGAAATCTTCTTCTTCCGTTTTCCCGTTACCCGTCAAAGCGAATCCAACGCGTTGTTCTACAAACGATTGCGAAGAACAAGTTCCAAAGCGTGTTGCACTGGAGGATCTGCGAGCCGCAGAAAATCGAGACGCGTCAGTATCCGTGGAACAATTACCGCTTTCTTCGACTCCGTGTAAAGAGAAACGTAATGCTGGTAAATCCCCTGGCCAAGTTATAACTTTATCGCCGATTGCTTCTCGCCAAGTCGAAGAGAAGAAGACACGCGTTCAAGTGACTGTTGAATGGCCAAGCCAAACCAAAGTGAACACTCTCCACGAAGGTCTTGAGTCGCTTGGCAAGATGCTTTGTCGTGGAACTTACAAACAAATCGCAGGAGCAGTGTGGAAGAACGAAATATTAAGAAAGCACGTACAGCAATTGTATTTACAGGAAGTGGATCGTGAGTGTACTGCTCTGTGCTCACTTAAAAATCCAAGTTGTCTGAGGTCGCCAAGCAAGAAGGATCTTCAATCCTTTTCTTTAAAGAAGTTCAGTTGCGAACTAGAAGCGAAAGCGCCGTTGTTCAGTGCCGTCCTTTGGACGGCAAGCGTCAGAAAAAGCAAAAGGGAGGATAAATTCTGGCAGCCTTCAGTGTGTATGTCCGCGGCTGTTTTGCTCAAGAATAGATCTCCTTGCATGAATGCCATGCAGTTGCTAAACACCATCATTTTGTACCACTCGGGAATAGTTGTAAGTATAACACCCTTGTGTCAGATATTTTATTGATGCACATACTATATATTATTACACCAAACACAATTATTCATTGATTAAAATCAAGTATTATATCTCGGTTCTAAGAACTTTAATCTTGCAAAACAAACATCAATTCTTTGCTTTCTTGTGTCAAAATGTTACACATAAAGTGGAGTACATGTATATGATTTTTCTTCATTCTTAAGACTTCATTTTTATGCAGATGAATTAAAGTATCAAAATGAATGAAGTATTTGTTGCTAATTTACTAAATTATGACATCTGATTGAAAGAAAAATCAATAAAATAAACAAAATTAATAACCTGTGTACAGCTGTTGCAGGTGAAATCCATTCTCAGTTTAATTCAATATTTAAGGTTAAATGTTTAGGGCTGTAAGTAAACAAACCAACCCTAGCCCTAGCACAGATACATGTACATATGGAGCCAGTAGTGTGATGTTTAGCTTCGTGTTAAGTAGCCTGGGTTAGCTTTGTGCAAGAGTTAGCTTAATGCTGGGTTTACGATTAGCTTACCTGCTGAAATAACTGATCTAACCTGTAACTGGATTTTAACTGCAACACAGCCCCCTCCCTCAGGAAAAACACAGGTTACTGTAGATCTGAGAAGTTATACTTGCTGTAATGAAGGTTCATAGTTTTAATGTTCTTGTTATGTAGCTTGTGAATGTTCAGCTATTATTAGCTTGATGGGTGGCTTTACAGCTGCCCATTCCTTTCCAGAACAAAGAGCAGGTGAACTGTATAGAGGCTAAATGTTACATGCCACTTAAACATTTTTGCATTAAACTTAAAAAGTAAGAGTTGTACAAGCTAAATTGGTACTGCATTGTATAATGTAAGAATGAGTGCACTACAACAGTTTTTTGTGTTATTTATTTCAGGGATCTCTATGTCGTCTGGGTTCCCTAAGAATAACAACAGGGCATTCATACTATTACAAGAAAATGGATGAGTTTGGCAACAACTATGCAGCTTCCATCCTGAAAAAAGTGGAAGACGAGTCTCAGCGGCTGACGAACACACACCAGACACCTGCTGAACCACCATCCACTGCTGCATCTAATGTTGAAGTAAGCGAAAATGACCCCCCACCAGGCCAATCTGCACCAGCTGTTGTTTTACCTGCTGACAAAGGAAGAAAGTTGGTGTTCGACAACTTTGACTTTAAGCAGCAAGTTCACAGCATGACTGAAGAGCACCAAAATGTAGATGTCCACTGGGTTTCACACTTGTCCGTCGAGAACCGTGTTTCAGGAAACCACTTGTCAAGTGAAAAGCCTGCTATAGATGACCTAATGCAGATGGAAAATTGTTTGTGTCTACCTAGTCATCATGAGCACCACCTTCAAGGGGAAAACTATATAACCCTTACAGAAAGAGCGGTTGTTGAAATACCCTGCCTGGCATTCCTCAAGCCAGTGGTCTGCAAACATATACCACATCAGTACTCAAAGGAGATGGCTGAAAAATCAGAAATGGTACTATTTGAAACAAATTAATATAACAAATTAATATCCTAAATTCACAACATTATTATTATTATTTTTCATGTCTGTGTTGTAGTTAATTTTTTATTTCAGGTAATTTTTGTTTTTCCTTTGTTTCAAATCATTAGCATATATTACCATACCCAAAAACAATGGAAAAATAAAAATTACCTGAGATAAAAAATTAACTACAACATCTGCATTGAACAGAGCAAAAGCTCAAACAGGCCTCATGAGGGGATTATTATTATTATGATTATTATTTAATTATCTCCTTTAACTTTATACCATAATACAACATATTAACCAGGCCCATTCCTAGGGCCTAGGGTGTTATTTATTTCAGGGACCTCAATGTCGTCTGGGTTATTATTATTATTATTTTAAGTCTGTACACAGGATAATTTTTAGGCCACAGAAAAGTTGGGTGGGAAAATTATTGACACAAGTGACACAATTTCAAAAATACCCAACATACTCCTTTTATTTTTCAAAATCATGAGACAGTTACAAACCTGATTGATTAAACTTACAGCAGATTGAATTAATTCCTTCTCATTTTGACCACAAAATTACATGTTATTAATAATTGGGATGTTAAAAAATCCAACTTAAAAAGAGGGGGTGTATACGATTTTTCTGTGGGGGTGGTGTGGGGGTATAATAGTTGCATCATTCATTGTATATCTCATGTTGGTCTTGTTACTGCAAATGAATACTGGGATTAACAAGATTATTGGCTTAATGTCCCCTTGTTTATCTATTTAATGATACCAATTGCATTTTCTTTTATTTGTGCAGTCTTTCCTAGGAATGTTGTATCACAATGAGAATGATTCAGATGGCATTCAGCAAGTCCTTACAGTACTGCATCAATATGTCCCATACTATGGCAATGGTGATGACAGAGTTTATTCTTCTCAAGGCATAGTTGCTGATCAGCTATCAGTGGAACGTGGTGTAAATGCACTATTTCAACTTTCCAATGGATTTACTCCTGAGGAAAGACTAGAAGGACTCCATTTAGAAATTGCTGACTGGCATGCAGGAAATAAGTTTTTGAAGGTACTAAGACTATTTGTTAATTAAAGGCCAGCTTGTACACTGTACAGTGTAGTAGTAGCTTTGCAAAAACAAAGTTTGTATTGTCACTAAATTTCAAGTTATAAGTACAAGTATATTATTGTACAAGTATATTGTTAGCTGAGCAGATGGGACTGAAACAATTATTATGAGAAATGTCAAGTTTATTTAAGAACCTGATGTGAGCATGTGATTTTATTGTGAGTGTGCCAGACCAAAGGGTAAACAACATAATCAAGCATTTGACAAGGCTGTTGTTTGTTATCATTTTTGCCACTGCTGGAATTTCTAGGCATAACGGAGTCTTAATCATGCAATTGTTTATTAGGTTCATCTTCATTTTAACCCTTTTAAGCTCCAACATTGATGAGCATCAAAATTTCACTTGTTTGTTTTATTTATAAACAAACCATTTTAGCCCCAATATTGATCGACATAGCATTTCTCCTTGTGATATCCGGACTTGAACAATTATACAGGTGATGGTAATTAAGGAAATGATCATCAAAGATTATCTTTGATAATTAAACAATTTCTTCCCACTATAGCCTGTGTACAGACGCCCCTCCCCTCGCGCTCCTTCTCCGATTTTTTTTTTTGAGGGGAGGGGCGTCTGTAAACAGGCCATTCCCACTAGTACTATAACAAATGTATGGGAACAAGGAAGGAGAGTTTGTATTTTGATACTGGGGATTAAAGGGTTAAAAAGTCAGACAGGTTATGAAAAATTATACTGGTGATGGTAATTAAGGAAATGATCATCAAAGATTAATAATATTAATCTTTGAAAATTAAACAATTTCTTCCCACTAGTACTATAGCAAATCTATGGGAAAAAAGAAGGAAAGTTTGTATTTTGATACTGGGGATTAAAGGGTTAAAAAGTCAGACAGGTTATGAGAATTACAGATATGATCACCCAAGATGAATTCTTGCAATGATATGTTTTTGATATTGGCGAATATAGGGTTAAAAAATGTACATAACATTGGTAAATATCTAAATTCATTACCTTTTTAGGTTGCTTTCAAGAACTTCTACAATACCAAGTCATCTGGAGACAAATGCACACTCTTCAGTGACAGAAATTTGATAAACAGGCGAAATGTCAAGGCAGATGTTGATGCAGCTGTAAACCCATGCAGAAAGTTTTTTGAACTGGAAGTTAAAGCAAGGCTAATGGCAGCTTCAATTCACGAGCTTGGAATGAATGACATATCAGACAGCCCAAAAGGTGAATTTTGTCAACCAAACCTCCCAGAAGCTAGCAATATGGAGAAGAAAGAATATGTGCGCAAAATTGCCACCCGTGTTGTTGATGGCTATGTCATCCGAAGAGAAAATGTTGATGCCATTTTTAATAACCTCTTAGCTGCCGAGACTGCTGAGGAAGAAGAGGTGAGAAGACAAACTGATGATGGCAGATATATTTGTTTTTTTCCCTGGGTGCAACAAGACCTTCGCATCCAAAGGAAAGTGAATGAGGGATCACGAAACCGCCCACAATCAACAGGTACCAGCTTTGGATACACAAGGGTTACTCTTTGCAAGTGAGGGAGCATCATCTCAGACAGTCCCCGAGAAGGATGACATGTTTAATTATCAATGCTCCCTGCTGGAGTATGACATGTTGATTTTGAATTTTTTTGATGCTATCAGGGTGATGGGAAACGTATCTTCAGGTGCTGGAAATTTCAATTACCTTACCTTCGAAATGATCCTGGGAGCACCAAATATGCCCTGGAAGACTTGGGAATGATGTTTTAAGTATATGCGATGCTTTCACCTAAGCATGCTCATGAACTTATTTGGAACAGAACGGCAATGTTGAAATCAGGCTTGGGGCATAATATCCCGCCGCGAAAAAAAATCCCGGCAGGATTCCCGGCTGGAATGAAAATCCCGGCCGCCAATTTCCCGGCGGGAATCGCGCCGGGATCCCGCTGGGATCCCGGTTCCTTTTTTACAAGGGTGGAGCCTGTAACTTCTTGTTCGATCATCAACACGAGAGCTGCATTATAAACTTCTTCTCGGTAACCTTTTTTCCTATCATCGACACGAAAGACGACACTCTTTTGCGATGATTATTATAATTGGGACTTGTACTGTAACACAGGCCTGTTCTCAATATTGCTACATTAGAGATGCATGTTCATGACTACTTTTTTGAAACTGTCAGACAGCATACCAAAAAAAATCCTCGCACTAATGTCCACAAAAAAGATAGAACCAATATGAGTATTCAATCACCAGAATTAATTTTGATTGTCATAGAAATTGACCTAAAATAATTAACCTAAAATTAACCTAAAATTAACCTAAAATAATTGGGTTCGACGATAGGAGAACGCTTTCTAATTTCGTCGGGTATCGGTCTGGGCGCAGGGTATTGTGGGAGGAATTGGGCTGGATGCTATGCGATTTCAGGGTTTGGACGCCATCTTGGACTGGCACACTTAGCCTCGATTCAATTTGGACTAGCACACGTAACCTCGATTCCATGTGATAATTTTCTCGGCCGCCGGGAACTGGTATTTACACGTGGTATTTACACGTGACAAGATGCTCAGGCCATAGAAAATATGCCAATCAGCGAGAATCAAATCATGGCGATGATTCGGCTGACACGAACGAGACAAACAAACGAGAATTGAGCAAGAATAGAGCGAGACATATGTACCGCCATGACATTCGGATGGCTTGACTGAGCTAGAATCGGGCCATATTCAAGCCACCCCGTTCGAAAATGTATGGCCAGACACGAGCGAGATTCAAGCCAGAAAACGAGCAAGAATCAAGTGACGAATGTTTTTCTCACTTTGATGGAGATCATGCGGATGGATCGATGGAACGCTCGCGAAACCAAACGCGGCTTATGTTTATTCCCGAAGACACTCTGGGCTGAGAGTTTGGAAAAGCTTAATCTTAATTTGGCGAGCGAAACTACAAAGAAAACAGAGAATTTGTAGAAGCGCATTGTCTGTTTATATTTATTTATAAATACTTGCGACTTTCGCTTTTGCCAGCGTGTTTTCAGGTTTCAAATTACCGTTTTGACATATGCAAATTCGGTGCACTTTTCCCACTTTTCCCAAGGGACCGCCAAGCACTTTTCTTTACAGACAACTACAACAAACTTCAAAGGTTTTAATTTTTTTTTTCTGCTACCAAATTTTCCCTACCGTCTTCATACACAGAGTAAATTCAGGTTTCACTGTACACAATAACCCTTAATTTGACAATATGCCATAGACATATTCATCTATCCCAATAACCAAAAATTAAAATCCCCCCTTTCAACTGCCGAACGCACTACCCTAATCTCCGATTACTCCTAGTTCCTGCTTAGATGTTCTCTCCCTTTTCAATGTTGGCTTTTAAGATTGGATCACAGAATCACAAAAGGGGGAAAGATGGACTATGAATCGAAATATGAGTGTCGCATGAGGACTGTGCCAACTGAACATGTCTGGGATAATGTTGGTCACATTGTGTCAGAGAAGGGCATTTTAACTGATCCTGCATGACAATTTATCAGAATTGTAATATCCGATTTAACTGATCCTGCATGACAATGGCATGTTTGTGGGTGGCCAGTGCCCAAGAATCACAAAATTCAACATTAGGAGGGGGACAGACTGTAAAATTTATCAGAATTGTAATCTCTGATTACTCCTAGTTCCTGCTTAGATGTTCTCTCCCTTTTCAATGTTGGCTTTTAAGATTGGATCACAGAATCACAAAAGGGGGAAAGATGGACTATGAATCGAAATATGAGTGTCGCATGAGGACTGTGCCAACTTAACATGTCTGGGATAATGTTGGTCACATTGTGTCAGAGAAGGGCATTTTAACTGATCCTGCATGACAATGGCATGTTTGTGGGTAGCCAGTGCCCAAGAATCACAAAATTCAACATTAGGAGGGGGACAGACTATAAAATTTATCAGAATTGTAATATCCGATTTAACTGATCCTGCATGACAATGGCATGTTTGTGGGTGGCCAGTGCCCAAGAATCACAAAATTCAACATTAGGAGGGGGACAGACTATAAAATTTATCAGAATTGGAGTGTCACATGAGGTGTCCCAACTTAACATTGAAACTGATCCTGCATGATCATGGCATGTTTGTGGGTGGCCAGTGCCACTAAAGTTAAAAGTTTCTTAGGACTTACAAGTTACTACCAATGATTTGTTCCTAATTTTGACAGAATGACCATATCCCTTCATAAACAGACTGAAGCAAGTGTTGACTTTGCTTGGATGTCAGAATGCCAAGTCTCCTTTGACATGATAAAGAAGTTACTGTCCAAAGCTCCAGTCTTGACCTACCCTGACTTCACTGCATAGTTTATACTGGTCACAGATGCCAGTAATTAATCGTGGCATAGGAGTCGTCTTAAGTCAGTTGAAGGATGAAGTTGAACATGCTGTTGCTTTCGCAAGCCGAACATTGACCAAAGCTGAGAAAACTGTAGTGTCACATGGAAAGAAAGTCAAAGAACCAGACAAGATGACTAAGAGAATGAGAACTCAGAAGGCCGTTATCAAAATGCTGATGCTATGTCACCAACTTTTTCTAAGACCTTGGTGTAAGGAGGCAAAGAAGGCTGAGCAGGTGGCGAGTGTTGCTGTTCAGATTGAGGTTTCACTTGCTGGGAGTGACAAGTTTGTTGTAGGGCAAACAAGGAGTCCTCACGTTGAGCATGGTGGGGCAGAAAAATTGTCCTTATCTACTACTGAACACTGCTTACCCAGTGATCAACCCATGCAACACAATTCAACTAGAACCAATCTCCTGGACTCAACAGTACTTTCACAAGCTGTAGAAAATTATCTGATTCAATTCCACTCAGATAACTCGCAAACTTTGATCTATTAAGCAACTTTATTATAAGCTCAGACGACAAGCAAAATTAGTTCAAGTTTTCTTTTTTCCCTAGAGCCATTAACTTATGGAATAATTTACTACCATAGTAAAAATTGTGCCTCCCCGTCATCACTTTCTTCTAACTTGTATTCTTACTACATCTTACTACATGTACCTAAACAAACCCCGAACATACTCCCCGTCACATTCTGAACTCCTTTTACCCACCGTGTTTCCTTTGATTGTCATTATTATTATTTGTTATTATATTAATATTTTCTTAACCTCAGGGGGCAGTTGTTAATTGGGACTTTGTCCTGTTACCATTTCCTGCCACACATTTATGCTATTAATATAGTTTTTTGTTTTTGACTGGAGATGTACAGTACCTGTATCTTGGAGTATCTTTTCTGGTACTGTGATGATCGCTGTTCTCTTGTCATCAGCTGAGTTTGTAATTTCTTAAGCTGCTCACTGTATAGTTTCCTTTCTGTCTCAATTTCTGCTAAATTTTGTTTGTACAAATTATAGAGCCTTGGCTTTTCTTGAGATTTGAGAGTAGCTGAAAGAAACACTTGTAAGTTGGCCTTGAGATCAGAAGCCCAAGAACTCTGCAAAATAACAAACAGAAATAATTATTAATATTAAGTCTAAACAATGTTAAGACACATGCCAGAAATTTATTTATTTGTGGTGCAGTGGTGAGAGCACTCGCCTCCCACCAATGTGGCCCAGGTTCGATTCCCAGCCCCGGCGCTATATGTGGGTTGAGTTTGTTGTTGGTTCTCTCCTTGCTCTGAGAGGTTTTCCTCCGGTTTTTCCCTCTCCTCAAAAACCAACATTCTAAATTCCAATTCAATCTGGAAAGAGGACCTGCATGAAAACCAGCTATGGCTGATGTGGCTTTCCTCTCTAAACATAGTAATTACCAACAATTGAAGCAATATTGAGTTAACAGATATTTTATTTTTCTTTTAAACAAAAATATTAATATTGAAATATTTCATATTTTGGGACAAATTCCAGTTCTGTGTCCA
This sequence comes from Dendrophyllia cribrosa, assembly GCA_024195265.1. Classification (NCBI taxonomy): domain Eukaryota; kingdom Metazoa; phylum Cnidaria; class Anthozoa; order Scleractinia; family Dendrophylliidae; genus Dendrophyllia; species Dendrophyllia cribrosa. The sequence goes on from JAJLRJ010000004.1 coordinate 19,232,665, forward strand.
AATATAATTAATGATCATTATTGCAAGCCAATAAACAATTATTTCAACGGTTAAAACTTCTCTACAATGGCCACCTTGGAGATGTACAATTTACTGACCACTGTAGAGAGGTCTGTTAAAACATGTTGGTTGTTTGGAAAAAATAAATGTTCAAGGCTAAGAAATTTTACAACTATATGTAATGTAATGTATTGTAATGTAACTATATTTTACAACTATATGTAATTTAATAATTAAAAGGAAGGAAAAGACTAGTTTGTTGGTTATTAATATTACTAGACAGATTTTGGTAGAATCATAACATGTGTGAAGGTTTCTTCTAGACTGAACATATAGCAAACATATGAATGCATGCTGTCTAATAATTATATGTTTTTATACTCAGGGCGTTTTATGGACACTGGTTTAGCCGTCATTAGTATAATTCGATTGTATAATTTTAATATCTCTGCATCATGGAATTTGTAATTTTATAGAATTTTGAATTTTGTAATTTTATAGAATTTTGAATTTTTATTATCAATTATTTCTATTTTAATTTATGTAATTAAGATATTTTTTAAATTGTTAATAAAGCTTTTATATTTGTAAAAAGAATAAGTAAAATCTTTTTTTATTATAAAGGTCTGAGGGCATAAATGCCTTGTGTTTAATTTTAGTTCATTTTTAGTCTGTAATATTGGAATAATACTGAGGTGGGCCAAGGTCGTGTTACTTTGCATGTACCTACATGTATCATGTGAACATTGATATCCTGTATGTTTGACAGGCTCATCACATCACAATATAATTATTTATTCGAATGCGCAATACCCCGAGTTTGCGTGTTGGTAATTTGTTCACTTATGTACTGTGTTGGGAATGAAGATCTTTGCCTGGTATTATCATGAACTAAATCTTTCTTCTACTAAGCCATGTCACTGCATACTCAGTCTCATTCATTTCATATGGAATGAGTGCCTGCCATTTACATTGCCTGACAGTTCATTTTTTTTTATTTACTCCATTTTTTATTATTACATAGTTACGTTTTTCGAAGTTAACAAGATAAGAAAAAAAATGGAGAAAGGCAAGATATAGGTAAGCTAATTTTATGCCTGATAACTAAATTACAATTTTTTTTTTAAGAAAAAGAGAAAACACACTACTAAGAACGAAATACATGTAGAAACATAGAAGTAATATAGCTGTTACAATCTTGATTGGTGAGACAGTGATTAATACTGAGCAAAAAAGTATTGGTAAAAGTGCTCTTTTGAATTGTTGTTTAGTTTGCTTTTTGCGTATGGATATTGGAATATCATTCCAGTAATAGCATCCAGTAATTGTCGGACAAAATTTTCTTATGTTTACTCTGAAGGAACTAGGATTTAGATGTTGTAAGGATGTACTTCGAGTGGCCTAATTATGTTGCTCATATACAAATTAAAGGATATAGTGAGATTAGACAGCTTGTTATCTACAATATGATCATAAAATAGTTGGCAGGTATTTAATTTTACAATGTCAGAAAGCTTAATAAGGCCAAGGTTCACATAATGGCTCATTTGCACCTTGAATGCCACAAGGCACTTTAATTTGGGCCATTGAAGCAGCAAGAGCGCTTGTTTAATTTCTCCATGAAATTTTTCAGTAACCATGAAAGAGCCTCAAATAGACAAGGTGAGCACAAATTTTGCAGGAAATCAAACCATGTGACAAGCATCTTTTACTTGTGGAAGATATATTTTAATCTTTTGCTGCTCCAAGTTTTAAAAATAATATTGCAATCACATGGATGAAAAAAATACCTGAATCAAAACTTTTACTTGTGTTGTTATTCCTGAAAATATTTGCCAACAAGATCTTGTAAACATAAATATTGTTCAGGAAGTGGTAGATTGATTTTATTATTTGAATAAATTTTCCAGATTCTCCAAATTCTAAACAATTTTAAGTCACAAAATTATATTTTAATAACATAATAAATGGGGGTCAGTGCAGTTTTTTTCAGCAATTTTAATGGTAACAAAGAAAAACTGTAATTGTATTTGTTTCCTTGGACTTGGTAAAAATATGCTTTTCAAAAGGTATGTCCAAAAATGAAAAAAAAAACACTAACTGGGAAATTTGCATTGTATTTTGGGTAACTCCAATATGGCAGCTTGTTTGACAGGTTAGTATGGCTTTGTTGTGTTATAAATTTGGCTGTTTTTAACAGCATTAGCGGTTTTAAGAGGATGGGTTGCTGCTAAACAACTAGATAAATAGCCATACAAGACATTTTTTTAGAAACTTGCAGACCTTTGAAATAGGCTTTTGAGAAGATACCATCAGAGTAGATAACTTAAACTTGTCGCAACAAACTGAGCTACAAAGTAGGCTTCTTCATTGAAACTCGAAATCGATGTAATTCGTGATTGCGTACCTCAATGATATAAACTCTAGCACTAATTTATTGAGAAATACTCCCTGTTTGATAAGGTATGGAAACAATGACGGCGATTTTCAGAAAACATGAAATTGGCAATACATTATTAATAGGAAAATTGCTGAGCGCGAAACGAACCCGGAGCCGTCCGAGCGCAAATCTCAGACCCAAACCACTAGACCCCCGAGGAACACATGCTCAGTTTAGACTAAGTTTTATTATTTAAAGGTAGATATGCGTCAAAATGCTTATCTCAATTTGAAAATCCTTTTAGATCGATTTTACTGTTGCATTAACCCATTGACACCTGAGGATTTTTACGTTTTTGAGTGATTTTCTGCATACACATGCCCCATAGGATTTCGTGACTTCATATTTGGAGTTACCATTGAAAGTGCTGCTGTTCTAAAACACTGAAGGCTCGAGTTTACTGGAAACGTCATTGTGACTTTGGCATTTTGCTTTGTTCGTTCTCAATAAAGACTTCAATATCATTTTTCATCTTTAGCAGCTGCCTGATGAGCATCATTAAGCTTGAAGGTAGTTCAGAGTCCACTTTCTCAACGAACCGAGTTAGGTGTTGTACTTCGTGATAGCATTTGGCTTGTTGCTCGTTGAACTGGAAAAATGGCCGCCACGAAACGAAGTAGCCTTGGGACTCGACTCTGGATGAATTTCTCGACCTACCCTGGCATATTTTGGAAGTTGCGACCACTAAAGAACACAACCAGCGTGAAATTTCGGCGGTGGGTCGGAGTGGCTGTGGACTTAGTATAAATATGAAATGTGTGGAGGATGGAAGGAACGCTGTCAAAAAATCTCGTTATTTCCCAGCATGCAGTGCAGTGGTGATGTTGAAAATCGAGGCAAGGTGAGTATGCACTAGAATAAGAAGCTGTAGCTCGGCCCAAGCAACGGATAAGAGCAAAAAAATTCGCTGCTAAGCTAGGACTAGGACTGAATTTTGCTGTAAATGTTGACTTTTGGGTTTGCCACGATGATTTGAACAAAAAAAAACTAAAGGCAAAAACATGATTTTTGTTGTTTTTCTATGACATTAAAAACGGTAATTTTTGTTATTGTCCAAATTCAAACGCTGATATTCTGCAAAAATCGCTGACTTTTTTGTGTTTATTGTCTGAGTATCTCAATTTGAAAGACTTTCTAGTCAATGCTCACAACTGCTAGTTAATTAAGGCAATAAGTTCGCACGATTGAGAAAGTTACAATTTTTTAAAGCAGTGGAGTCTTGTACGGGCAGTTACGGGCGGTTCAGGTGTCAATGGGTTAAAGACTCCAAATGCGAAACATCTTTTGGCCGGCCAGCAAGCACTCACTTAGAGCTGCCCAAAGCTGTATTTCAAGAGCCCGACCACGCACAGCGGACCCATCTGCCACTGTCGCAAAGCATGTCGGGAAATCCTATGACAAAACCGAAATGGAGTTCCCGCCCAAAAATTATTGCAAAATACTTTAAGTCTGAAAGCACTTCGGATGTCGGGGATTTCGACCACGGCACAGGATGGGAAATGGCCCACAACTCTCAACGCTGCCCCTTTTCTGATCCGAAGTGATTACAGACTTTCCCGCCGGTTCGTACTTGTCCACCAAGGTCTGTTTTTCACCTCGAGCGCTAAATGGTGCTTCAGACACAAGGAAGGACAAGAAACACGACTTGTTTCTTTGAGGTGCTAGAGACTTAAGGATTTCCGGACTTAATGATGTCATGTCACTGGACGGGCCTCATACACAGTGGCTTACACATGCTACTATACAGATATGGCGATATGTTGCCGTAGTGAGCTCACGGTAGATAAGTGAGCCAGGCGTGCATAAATAACGGTATTTTCGTTCAGGTTGTTGGCACTGTCAAAAGTATTGCAGTCGCATATTCTAATGGCCAAACTGCTTTGAAATGGCATTGCAATTGCGCTCTGAATGTACAGTCAAAGCACTGGAGGGCCAGAACTCTGCTTTTTTCAGGTGAAATTAGTCCAGTTTCTTAGGATAAGTACAAATTCGACAAGGGTTTGTGATATTATTCGTTGTACGATAAAATTAGGCAAATCTGAGCGAGAAAAAAAGTAAAAAACGCTCAAAAAGCAACATAGGCTGGTTATGCCCTGGGCCCTTCATATAAATCAAGCTAATCCAGGGCTAATCTAATTATCTAAAATTATTATTATTCATAACAGTAATCCCAAAAGCGCAAGTTGTTCGCATCACCGCTTTCAAACAGCTCGTCGTTTGTTTCACTTGAAAAATGCGCTAGTTGTTCGTTTCACTTCTTTTAAACAGTTCAAGTTGTTCGTTTGAAAAATGCTCAAGTTGTTCGCTTCACTGCTTTTAAACAGCTCAAGTTGTTCGTTTCCCTTGAAAAATGCGCAAGTTGGTGAGAGTTAGGGTTAGGGTTTGAGTTAAAGTTAGGGTTAGAGTTAGAGTGAGGGTTAGAGTGAGGGTTAGAGTTAGCGTTAGGGTTAGAGTTAGCGAAATTTGTTCGTTTCACTGCTTTAAAACTGTGAAGTTGTTCGTTTCATTTGAAAAAATGCGCAAGTTGTTGTTTTCACTGCCTTTGTACAGCTCAAGTTGTTCGTTATACTGCGGCTAAACCGCTTTAACTGTTGCTTTCACTGGCTTTAAAGTGCCTATCACCCCTAGAAAGTTATTTTCAGAATCAACTCTATGTACATTGAATAGTTGAATGATAAAATATTTCTTGCTTTGAACGTCGTGTTAGCGAATTGTAGAGATTTGAATTTACAAAATGCTTATTAGATGACGTCAACCCGGAAATCATTTTAAAAAATATACAACTACTTGTTTACACCTCCAAGTAATATTTTTTATGAATCAATTGACTATCCATAGTTTATTTTTAGTATTTATCAATTGAAATTAATTATCCTCAAGCTGTAAACTGCGCATTATAAATTGGCGTAGAAATAATGGCAAATTCCCGGGTTGACGTCATCTAATTAGCATTTTGTAAATTCAAATCTCTATAACTCACAAACGCGACGTTCAAAACAAGAAATATTTTATCATTAAACTATTCAATGTACATAGAGTTGATTCTGAAAATAACTTTGTAGGGGTGATAGGCACTTTAAACAGCTCAAGTTGTTCGTTTCACTCGAAAAAAGCGCAAGTTGTTTGGCGTTTTACTGCCTCTAAACAGCTAAGTTTTTCGTTTGACTCACTAAAAGCGCAAGTTGCTCGTTTCACTGCCTCTAAACAGCTAAGTTTTTCGTTTCACTTGCAAAAAGCGCTAGTTGTTGGTTTCACTGCCTTTAAACAACTCAACTCAAGTTGTTCATTTCACCGCGGCTAAAAACCGCTTTTAATTAGTTATTCATTTTGCTTAACAAAAACACCTCATCCCATATATACTGCCTTCAGTAGCTGTTCATTTATCCTTTTGACACATTTTAGTAAAGTTTGGCGACAACTGGTTGTTATGGTAATAAGATATGAGGTCATAAGTAGCATGAGGTCGAATTCACTTCTTGTTTTCATTTTCAAGTCCATTGATTGCAAGAACCTTTTTTCAAACACGCACCCAACACCTAAGAATGTTACTTTGTACTTCAACTCCATTGTTTATTTTTCCTTTCCAAGCACAACTCGGCAAACACATTTTTTTTAAAAGTCCACCGAACACAGGAATATTTTTATAGCACGCACAAGACACACAAAAAAGTTTCCTTTGTCAGTGACCAAGCTTTGAATTATAAACGTGAGTTTACATTCCTTTCCACGACCGCCAAACTGTTACATTTTTTTGTAGGACACACGTATGACAAAATATACTTTTTGTATTTAATAACCTTTGAATTAATTTTCACTTGTTTGTGTATTTTCTATTTTAACCCTCGTATAAGGACATACAAGGAGGGGGGTGCCCTCCCCCCCCCCCCCCTCCTTAAGGTTTGTCTCAGATTTTTTTCAAAATCATTTATTGTTGGCTCATGCTGTCTTCAGTAGCTGTTCATTTATCCCTTTGACACATTTTAGTAAAGTTTGGCGACAACTGGTTGCTGTGGTAACAAGATATGATGTTATAAGTAGCATGAGGTCAAGCCATTTTTGAGTAAAATTCCTGTTTTTCACCTTTTTTCCGGTGAAAAAACATTAAAAACTTAATGGTACCAAAAACAGCAAAATGTTTAATTATATTATATTTTGCAACTCTAGCAAAAAATATTTGCAATTTCTGCATTTTCCCGATAAAGATGATATTTTAGTAAAATCAAACATGGCGGCCATACAGACCCCCAGCAGCGCTACAACCCATAATATTTATCTTATCTTGTAGAGCACATCACAGGCTATCTATTAGATGTGAAATATTTTCAAAATATTATAACAGAAAAAACTAAGAGGGTTGTACCACAGTGGTACAACCAGTGTACGTCCCAGGGTCAATCTCTTTCATAGGATGCGCGCAATGCCTAAAAAGTCACCAAACGTCAAATTAACATAAGTTTGCACTTTCATTCTCAATTGTTTGTTGATTTCTTTTCCAAGACCACCAAATCCTAGAATTTTCTTTGTAGGGCGTGTGACAAAAATATACTTTTCGTAATTCAAAACCTTCAAATTAACATTTTTTTCATTTTTTGCAGGACTGAGCTAATTTTTGGCAGACCAACTTGTTTGACATGACAAACATCATTTCGTAATGGAATGATGTTTGTCATGTCAAAACAAGTATAGAGCGACAAATACAATGTAGAGCTTAAACTTCAGTGTTGCATGATTTTGTGGCTCAATCTCACTTTTCAAGCCCTTTGGAAACAAAGGCCAATTTATTAAAAGCAGTATTTAATAAGGAGACAACATTCTGCACTAATGTGTTTCATCTGACTGAGATCAAACTACCTCGTTAGATAGTTTCATTGTAGATATTTTAAATCATATTCATAATAAACATCTTTCAATCAAGATTAATGCACTGCACCTGTGAAGACTTTTCATAGTTAATGTTTCATTTGTAATCGTATCAATAACAAAATTCTCAATTGTGATTGGTCATCCGCGTGCCTACATTGTATTTCTTACGTGATTGACATGTGATCACGTGGGTGTCCAATTACAGCTATCCAATTACAACTTTTTGTAATTGGATAGCTGTAATTGGACACCTATGTTGCATGCAGGTCAATCAGTTGCACTTGAATGGGTTCTTTTTTTGCTGTTTTCCTCCTACTTTAAAACTGATAGAAAATATCCTAGGCATTTTGAGTGCAAAAAAGTCCACATAGACTTTTAATCTCGAATTTTGTTATTGATGCGATTAATTAATAATTGAACTTTGTGTCGTACAATTCAGGGGTAATCGTGCTCATGATTTCAAATTCTCCTTGCACTACGTGCTCGACCGATTTGAAATTACTCACTTGATTACTCCCTGAATTGTACTCCCCTCAGTCCAATTACTATTACTAATCAGACTAAACATGTTTCACTTAGTACATATTTTGTACAACTGAAAATAAAAAATAAAAAAAATCTAGTCTGAAGAAATTTAAAAATAACTAATAATTATGATATAATGACTGTCACGAAAAACAAACAGTACTTCTGTCTGAATGTTTTTGTGTACTTTGTCAGGCTACATTTAAACTGGCCTAGCTAAATTGGATGTCCCTGAATAAATAAAAATTATTTAATACAAAAAGGCAGGGCTCAAAATTACACCTGTATCGGGTGCATTTGCTACCAAAGAATTCACTTTTGCGACTAAAATTTGTCTATTAGTAGCGATTTTGCGACTGTTTTACGGCCTAGCTAATGAAGGAATTATATTCAACAGTCTTGTGTCTTACTTGTAACTGGTAGTTGTAATTTTATCCGAAAAATCCAGCGAAATTCACATTGAATGTTGCGTGACTTAATCGTTGATTTCGTGCGCCTTCATTGACGTGGTTTCCAAGACAGTTAGTTAGTGTATCACGGGCAAACTTTTTCAGACTTTCTCAGAAATTTCTCATTTCCGGTTCCGGTAGTAGTAGCTCGTTTTTTTTTGGGACTAAAATTTTCAAACTTGCGACTAAATTTTAGAATTAACATCAAATTGCAATTGAGAATTTTTTTTAATTTCAAGCCCTGAAAGGACAACTACATCTAAGTGGTCACTTCCGTATCTGCTTCTAACTAAAACAATTGACTCACTGCAAAAAGTGGTTTGAAAGAGGGATGTGACGTAGGATCTGGAATATATGGCAGAGCATAATAAGGAAGGAACTCTGTTGTTTGGCTCAGTGCAGCTCCTTTAGTTTCAAGATAACCCTTGAAAACTCTCATTGATCTCTCCACTTCCTGCCTGTTCTGAAAAACAATAATAATAATAAATTTATTATAATAAATACAGTATAACTCCCCTCAGGGCTTTTCAGTATCTTTTTCAGTATCTTTTTCAGTACCCTTCATCAATATAAGACTTAGTATACATGTATAAGTTATAAATCATATATAATTTTCAAACCCATTGATACCCAATTACCAAGCTAAACGAGGATAATCTGATTTGGATCAGATACCCAGACCACTTTTCTGGTAATAAAAACAAAACAAATCAAACACAAGAACGGCATATATATTTTTCAACAAATTCACAATGCTTTAGAAATTTTATAATGTTCACTCCATTGTTGCTGTTTCGAAACTTGACATCTTTATCCTCCACTGTTTCACAGCTGGCTCCTGTTCTGCTTTGTTCTACATTGTATATGTGGCTACCAGTGTTACTTACTTTTGATCCATTATCCCAGTGGGGTACTCAGACATGTAATAATTATTAGTGCCTGGGAGGTGCAATGGTCTTTTTTAGGTTTTTAAATCATTTTTGAAGAAAAATCAAATGCTAATAAGTAATATTATTTAGTTTCCTTAAGGAGGCCTGTGTTATTTCAAATAAGAATTCCGATTATATTTATTATTAGTATTTAAAGTAGCATAATTTTATCAATTTTTAACGTTTTTATGGACTCATTTACTGTATGCATTCAATATTATAACATTGTAATTAGTAGCATTTTTAGTTTGTATAGCAGGTCCACATCAGCTTAGCTTCCTTATTTTTAACCTGCTTTACCAAATAAACTATGTATGTATGCAAATGCGGGATTTGGGACTTTTTGAGGGGTTAGAAATTTTTTAGAGGGTCAATGAATGTGTTTTCATTACTGCTTCTCAGTATGAGAAAATAGAATTCCAGTCAAACCCCTTATTAAGTGGCCACTTGCCAGTTCTCCGAGGGTGGCCACTTAATAGGGCATTCCCACCTAATAGAGGATTTATCAGAAATTAGCATATGTGTGGCATTAATACAGTACTGTGCAAAAGTAATGCAAACGAATTTCGACGAATTTCGTTCTTTGTTCTCCGCAAATTATCGCTGAAGTTCGCGGAAATTTCAGAATGAAAATGCGCTGCTATTTCGGCAGAACGAAACGAAATGGCCGCGAACTTTCGCTAATGCAAACGAAAATTCAAACTAGCAAAAATACGAATAGCGAAAGTTCAGACTTACGAAAATACGAACTGTAGTGTACTTTCAGTATAGCTTACATGATGTATCTAGGCGTGCATAGGTTCCTGGGATGGATTATTAAAAGCATGGCGGATTAGACTCGGAGTTGTTTGTGTTATGACTAATATATATAGTTAGGCTTAGCCTAACAGCGGCGCCCTCTGAAGACCCTCTGAACAAGCTTAACTAAGATGAAACTTAACTAATAGGTGAAAGGTCGGAAGCACAAGAATTAAGATTAATATTGATGACCAGGCTATTTTTCAATTTTAGCAATTCTCAAAAACAGTATTACCCGACCGTCTGCACAGTACATTTAGACCGTACAAAAGTTCACAAAAACAACTTTTTCTCCGTCTAGAATAACTATTACCACTACTGTTAAAAAATACAGTTGTAGCTTGTCAAAAAATGCCTGAGAAACTGATTTGGAAATCAAAATTGCCAAAAATACAAACATATTTGCATACGGCCACGCGAGTGAAGTTAGAACAATAATAAAATTCAAGTCTTGTTTTGTTTACATAAAATCGCTTTTCAACCTATGTAATGAATGAACAAACACATAAAAATGGACAACACAATCTTCTTTCGATAAATTTTATTCAAATCTCCATTAGTTTATGTTGAAAAGCAAAACGGAAAACGCGCATCGAGGCCGAGCCGTGTCTTCGATGAAATTCAAGAAATTAATAGAACTGAATTTAAGCTACACGTTTAAAAACAATTCTCCAAAACTAACGAGAACACATTAACAAAAAGTCAATCACAGATTGATATCTAGATAAATTTCCATCGAAAAATGTAATTTGTTTTACCTTTAAGTCCCTCCGGCGACTACTGTGCTTGGAAATTCTTTAAATCTCCGCTTTGGTGCTGAAATCCGTAAAACGAACCCATCTCTCGCATTGCTAAAAACGTATATAGTTCCTCGAAGCAAGATTTTATTCCTGAAAGCTCTTCTTTTTCCACTAAAGCGGCTCCTGAGTATCCCTTAATTAGCATCCCTGTCTTGAGTAGCAAACCACGAAAAAATGCAGGAAAATAACGACTTTAATTTAAACCGTTTTCTCCGCTCAGTAAACACAGCAAAACATCAAAGTGTTTTCCCAGCTGACGTGACATTCGGCCGTGTAACCGCGCGAAAAAAAAGCCTCGCTTTGGTTTCAACATGACGTCGTACGCGCATATTTTGCGACGTCATACGCGCCCGCGAGCTAGTCCTCCGCTAAGATCCCGGATGTTGTGTGGCGTCATACGCACATGCGCGCTAGCCTTGCGCGACACACATCTCCGACACACATGTTTTTGTTGCAGACAGCGCCCGCGAAACATTCCGCTAGCCATGACCATGAAAAATGAGGGCATAGGTTCTATGAGTATGGGGCTCCGCAGCCGGGCCTTCGGCCCGGCTAGGCTCCGCTAATAATCCATTTGCATCGGTTTCAATACGCGATAAGGACACGACATCTGGCGACGAGGATACTCTTTTAGGCCAACACAGTTGAAATATGGCCTCAATCAAGGTGGATGATCTACTAACAAGTGTAAAACCGTTTGACCCGAATGGCGAACCGTCGAGCATTGGCAGGCGATGGCAGCGATGGCTTAAAAGTTTTTCGTTATATGCTGATAGTAAAGGCCTCATCATCCAAGCAGACAAAGCTGATAATAAAGTACAAAGAAGAGCACTACTTCTGCATTGTGCCGGGGAACACGTTTAAGAAATCTTCAAGACTTTGGCTGACACGGGCACAGTTGCCGAGTATGAGAAAGCCATGAATGCGTTGAACGAGTATTTCATTCCGAAGGTAAATTCCACATACCAAAATCATGTTTTCCGAAGTATGGAACAGCGAGAGGGTGAAACGGTGGCTCAGTTTGTGACAAGGTTACGACAGGTTGTGAAAGATTGCGATTATGGTGATCAGGCAGGTAATCAAATTCGAGATCAAGTTGTTCAGCGGTGTACATCTCACGATTTAAGACGGAAATTGCTAGAAAAAGGTGACACACTAACCCTAGATGTTCTACTCAAGACTGCAGCATCATATGAAGCTGTGCAAGCTCAACTGGAGAGTATGAAGAGTAAAAATATTAATGTGAATCGGATTCGTGACTCGGGCGAAAACAAGCATCATCGTCATAAAGGAAAGACATCGGGTGAGCCTGGAAACAAAACATGTTATAGATGTGGCTACACAGGACATTTTGGACGAGACCCTGAATGCCCTGCTAAAGGAAAAACTTGCAAGACATGTGGTGGTGCTGATCATTTTGCTTCGCAATGCAAAACAAAGCCTGGCAAACTTAGAAATGATAAGAAGCCAAAAGAGAAGAAGAAGAAGGTGAGATACATGCAGGGAGGAGATGATGACGAGGAAGATGAGTATGCATTCACTGTACAATCAGCATCGCAGCCTGAAAAAGTGGAGGTAATTGTGGGTGGATGCAATGTGAAAATGGTGATTGATTCAGGCGCGAGCACTAACATTGTGGACAAAGGCTTATGGAGTGAGCTGAAGCAGCAGAAGGTTGCCTGTGTATCCAAGAAATGTGACAAGAAGCTTTATGCCTACGGAAGCAAGGAGCCGTTGAAAGTTCTGGGAGTGTTTTCAGCATTGACAAAAGTAGCTGAGAATGAAGTTCAAGCTGAATTTATTGTCATTGATGGTGAAGGAGAAGCACTACTGGGAAGAGAAATCGCGTTGCAACTCGGGGTGTTAAAGTTAGGTGTTCCAGTTTATACGGTTCAGTCCAAAGAAGCGATCATGTCTGATTACAAAGAAGTATTCAATGGTGTGGGCAAGTTGAAAGACTATCAGGTCAAGTTACATATGAATCCTGATATACCCCCAGTGGCTCAGCCAGTTAGGCGCACTCCATTTAGCCTCCGTGACAAGGTGAAGAAGAAGGTTGAGGAACTTGTAGATATGGATATTATCGAGCCAGTAGAGGGCCCAACACCATGGGTTAGTCCAGTAGTGGTGGTACCAAAACAGAATGATGAAATTCGTCTATGTGTGGACATGCGTAGAGCAAATGAAGCCATAATCAGAGAATGCTACCTCATACCTACCGTGGATGAAGTACTTCAAAGCCTCAACCAAAGCGCAGTGTTTAGTAAGCTCGATTTAAAATGGGGTTATCATCAGCTAGAACTCCATGCAGATTCCCGTGGCATTACTACCTTCATCACTCATTGTGGATTGTTTCAATACAAACGCCTCATGTTTGGAATTAATTCAGCCCCAGAAGTCTATCAGCATGTTATTCAGCAAGTACTTAGTGACTGTGAGGGCGTTGCAAACATCTCTGATGACATAATTGTGCATGGGAAAACCACTGAGGAGCATGACGAGAGATTAAAGAGAGTGTTGGAGAAACTGAAAGAGAAGAACCTGACACTAAATGCTGAAAAGTGCATGTTTCATATGACCCGACTAGTGTTTATGGGACTCATGCTAACAGACAAGGGCATTGGACCAACTGAAGAAAAAGTGAAAGCAATTGTTGATGGGAGAGAGCCGCAGAATGCCTCAAAAGTAAGAAGCTTCCTGGGACTAGCTAACTACAATGCACGGTTTATCCCAGATTTTGCCACAGTTGCTGAACCCTTACGTAGATTGACCAAGAAAGGCGTGTGTTTTGAGTTTGGAGATGAGCAGAGAAGAGCATTCAAGCATGCAGAAACCCTTGGCTATTTTGACAAAGATGCCAGGATGTCGTGACATTTATAGTAGCATTGTGTTACATAAGTAGTTTTGTGATTTTAAAAGTGCGTGCAGTTTCAATTAATAGTTGTCAATCAAGATGTTTCCATTTCAATCAAACCATTTCCTGTTGTGTACATGTACAATTCTCGTGATGGCAAAACCAGACAATAGAATCGCCAAACAATAAGCGTTCCCTACGTTTCAAGGAGTGCCGTGTGGCGGCATCTCCAGATAAGACTCTGTGTACATTTCGGATCAGTAGAGACTATTGAAGACTAGAGACTAGAGAAGACTACCCGACTATTACTGTGATTTTGGATAGAATAAAGAGAAGTTTGCGAAGAACGGCCTGTGACTTTTGGCATTCGCAACACAGTGGCACCTCCGACAGGACACGAAACCTATTAACAAGTGGATCTCAACATGGAAAACCTTCAGACGGACATTGGAGGTAAACTAAAACTACTTAAATTTACTTTAGCGAAAACACAAGAGATACAAGAAACCGGGAATGCATTCGCTATCAACCGCCATCGCGAATCACTATGCGACATAGTTAAGCAAGTAGATAACTTAAAGCTACAAGTTGTCGAAGAAATGTTTAAAAGAGGCAATCCTGACGAGGACATCGTGAAGTGGAGCCAGGAAATTGAGCATCAGGTCGCCGAAGTAGACACTAAGGTTTTGAAGTTGGACGAACTTTTGACTAGGACTAAATTAGAAGAAACACTAAAGGTACAAGAAACTGAAAAAGCTACTAAGGCGAAGGAGCGCGAAGATCAACTCAAATTCGAACGCGCACAGTTTGAGCAAAAACTTGAATACGAGAGAAAATTAGAAGAATCTAAGATGAATTGCACAATGAAATCCAACGAAGCGAAAGCAAGCAACACCGCTCCACACGCTAAGCTTCCCAAACTAAACATCACAAAATTCAATGGCTCGCACACGGATTGGCTTCGTTTTTGGAACATTTTTGGAGCAGAAATTGACAAGTGCAGCGACGTGGCCGCAGTCACCAAATTCGCCTATCTTAAAGACTTACTGGAACCTAAAGTACGACAGGGGATAGATGGGCTCCCATTCTCCATCGAGGGTTATGAGCGGGCGAAACTAATTCTTAACACGAAGTATGGCAAGACTTCAGAAATCGTAAATGCATACGTCCAAAACATCATGGGGTTACCTGTAATTAGTGGGTCCAACACAGTGAAGATTCACGAGTTCTACGAGAAATTATCCTTTAATGTGCAAGCACTTGAGACACTCGGTAAACTTAGAGATGTCAATGGTTATGTAAGAATGTGCATAGACAAACTAAACGGAATTAGAGGGGATCTCGTGCGAACTGATGACAACTGGCGGGATTGGGATTTTCCGAAGTTCGTATACGCCCTTCAAAAGTGGACCGAGCGAAATCCAATACCTGTGAATGACAAGCTCCAGGGTGTCTTTCCAGGCAAACGACTCTTGCGTGACTCGCCGTTGTACAATACACGTCAATTCGAGACGCGTCAAGACCGTCAACGTGGGTGTATTTTTTGTGACAGCGCACAGCACAGGCCTCATGAATGCCCTAAAGTACCTGACACGAGTGCCAGAAGGCAGATTTTCCTACAGAAACAGCTCTGTTTTAACTGTGCAGGCGATGATCACAGGATAACTGAATGCAGGAGCAGGAAAACGTGCCTATTTTGCAGACGAAGACATCACACCTCCATCTGTGACAAGGGCAAGCCAGACAACTCCATGACAGCTACGCAAATTGGCGAGAGTCCTGTGGTGTACCCAGTGGTTGTCGTGGAGGTCGAAGGGATAAAATGTCGCGCTCTACTGGATTCTGGTGCCGGGAGTTCATACGCTTCGGCCGCACTGCTCGAGAAAATCGGCGCAAAGCTTCACCATTCCGGGATGCCCAAGATAGAATTGATGCTGGGTGCGACAAATCGAATGATGGAAGTTTATCGCATCAAACTTCGCTCGGTCACGCGAGACTTTGAGATAGAAGCAGATGTCACGAAAGTCGAAAAGCCACAACTGATGATGCTAGACAACCCACGTTACAAGAAACTCTTGAAGAATTACCCTCATCTAAAGGGCGTAGCTATGGATGACACTGACGAAAGACCCCGACTACCAGTCCATATTATCCTGGGAAACAGTGAATGCCCCAGAATCAGCACAACCGAGGCTCAACGCGTGGGAAGAGACTGGGAGCCAGTAGCAAGCTACACTAAGCTAGGCTGGACTATCACCGTGCCTGGCAAGGAAATCAACACCACCAACATGCTTCTCACTCAGACATCAAGAACAGACTACGAAGAACTGTGCAAGCTAGATGTTCTCGGACTAGCTGACTCACCTACCGGGGATCAAGGGGTTGTTCATGAAGAGTTCAAGGAGCAGCTGCGTAGGAGCGAAGAAGGATGGTACGAAACTGGTCTACCATGGAAAGGAAACCACCCTCCCTTGCCTTCTAACAAGGACGGAAGTTTGCGCAGACTGGCCAGCCTGGTGAAGAAACTAGAAAGATCAAACATTATGCACGATTACAATGCCGTCATCCAAGAACAGATTACCGAGGGAATAGTTGAGCGGGCCCCGCCCACTGTCAAAGGACCGAGGGAGTTCTACATTCCGCACAAGAGCGTCGTTCGTGAAACTGCAGAAAGCACGAAGCTAAGAATCGCGTACGATGCCTCCGCACGAGCCTGGAGCAGCGCGCCATCACTGAACGAATGCCTTAACACTGGTCCACCACTACAAAACAAACTTTGGAGTGTACTGGTCAGAGGCCGATTCGACCCAGTAGCCATCACAGGTGATATCCAGAAGGCCTTCCTTCAAGTGCGAATCAGAGCCGAGGAAAGAGACGCACTTCGATTTCACTGGCTTAAGGACGTGCACACGAGAGAAGTCGAAGTACTAAGATTTACTAGAGCATTGTTTGGATTAGCTCCTTCCCCTTTCTTGCTGGCGGGCGTCATCGAACAGCATCCAACTAGCTGGAGTGAAAAGTACCCCGATATCGTGAGTGAAATCAAGAAACGCCTGTATGTTGACGACTTGATTGGCGGAGGAATCACGATTGCGAAGGCGAGAGAAAACAAGACTGCGGCTACCAAGATATTCGCTGACGCAACCTTTCGATTACACAAGTGGCATTCAAACGTACCTGAGTTGGAGTCTGCTGAAACTGAACAGAGTGCCGAAGAACAAACATACGCGAAACAACAGCTGGGGACACCAAATGGAGGAGCGATACTTGGCCTGCAGTGGGAGAAGCAGAAAGATGCTTTAAATGTCTCCATACCAGTAGAGAAAGCCGACAACACCAAAAGAGGAATACTGGCAAAGATTTACGATCCACTTGGAGTAGCGTCCCCCCTCACACTATGTGGAAAGTTATTCTACCGTGACGCCTGCAACCTTAAGATCGGTTGGGACGAAGAGCTACCTCCTGACCTTTCACAGAGGTGGATGAAATGGGAATCAAGTTTACCGGCGAGAATCACGTTCCCGAGAGCGCTGGTACAGTATCAGGAACCAATCAGCAACATATCCATCCATGCTTTCGGCGATGCAAGTGGTCTGGGCGTAGCAGCAGGTGCGTACACTGTCGTAACGCAAGCCTCGGGTGTCACGCAAGGCATCGTCGCCGCGAAAGCTTGATTAGCCAAGCAGGGGCTTACCATACCACGCCTGGAGTTAGTTGCCGCTCATATGGCAGCGAATCTGGCTACTAACGTAAGAGAAGCCCTAGAAGATTACCCGATTGATCAAGTTTACTGTTGGTCAGACAGCACAGTTGCGCTACACTGGATAAGAGGTGAAGGCGAGTACAAGCAGTTTGTGCACAATCGGGTACACAAAATCCAAGAGAAAGATTGGATAACATGGAGGCATGTGTCCACCAAAGAAAATCCAGCTGACCTGGGGAGTCGTGGAGGACATGTCACGCAAGACAACTACCTTTGGTGGAACGGTCCGAAATGGCTATCGGATCCTAGTGCATGGCCCATGGATTTAACGACATCCGCGACCGCTGAAACCCTAGCAGAAGCAAAGACGGTCCGCGAGATTTTCAAGTTAGCTGATGACAAAGAAGCAGACGTATTAGAAGTAGTTTTGAACAAACATAGCCTCTGGAAAGCGTTGCGCATTAGCGCGTGGGTTACATGATTTACGCGTAACGCAAGGAGACCATCAAAGGACAGAAAGCGCGGACCACTGACAACAGAAGAACTAACAAATCAAAGACGATGGTGGGAAAAGAGAGCTCAACAAGAAGGCGCGAAGTTAGAGCAATTTGAGAAAGACCGCCTGCAGCTCAACTTGCAGTTAAACGAACAACAACTCTTTGAATGCAGAGGAAGAATACAAGGTGTATACCCAGTATACCTCCCAGACAAGTCTGTCTACACTGAAAAATTCATACAAGAAGCCCATGAAGTTACTTTACATGGCGGAACGCAATTGACAATGGCGAAGGTGCGAGAACAACACTGGGTTCCACGCCTAAGACGACTAGTTAAACGAATCATAAAGAAATGCCCAGGGTGCAAACGATTTCAAGCGACTGCCCTTGCTGTTCCTCCCCCTGGATTATTGCCGAAAGAACGGACCGAAGTATCATCACCGTTTCAAGTAATGGGTGTCGACTATGCTGGCCCAATAAAGTTTAAAGCTACCAACAAGCGCGAAGGCAAAGCGTATATAATCCTGTACGCTTGTAGTTTGACAAGAGCTCTCTACCTCGACCTGGTGAAGAGCACGGAAACTAGCGAATTTCTCCTAAGCTTGAAGGGACTGATAGCAAGGCGTGGCAGACCAAGCACCATCTACTCCGATAACGGAAGTACGTTTATTGGAGCGGCAGCATGGCTAAACCAAGTAAAGAACAGTGAGATGTTCAACGATTTTCTCGCGCGACACCAAATCACCTGGAGGTTCAATCTAAGCCGAGCTCCCTGGTGGGGTGGCCAGTTCGAGCGTATGGTGGGGCTGGTGAAAGTCGCCATGAGAAAGGCGATTGGAAACGCCTCCTTAACCTTTGAAGAACTGAAGGAGGTCATCCTGGATGTAGAAATAGCTCTAAACGGCCGTCCACTGTCTTACGTTGAGGACGACGCACAGTTACCCATCCTGACTCCAAACTCAATGCTATTCAGCCAGACGAATGTTCTACCCGAAAGAGAGGCACACTACGAGGGTGAACCACAACTAAGAAAACGGGCGAAGTATTTAAGGAAGTGCAAGGATGCAATGTGGGCAAGATAGACGCGAGAATACCTTCGTGGTTTGCGAGAACGTCACGCTTTAGCGCACAAAGACACCCCCTGTCTGGTCCAGAAAGGTGATGTGTGCATAATCAAGGACGATAACAAAGACCGGAATAAGTGGAAACTGGGGATCGTGGAAGAGCTTATTACAGGACGAGATGGTATCGTGAGAGCTGTGAAGCTGCGTGCGGGGAGAAACTACCTGGAGAGAGCCGTGCAGCAGTTATACCCACTAGAGCTATCCTGTGACAGGCCTGAACTACCGAGAACACCATGTTTGAATCCTGAGGCATCTGTTTTCAGGCCGAGGCGAGATGTCGCAGTTGCTGCCGGATTACGCATTCAGGAGTTAGCCGAACAAGAGCAAGACCAGTGACTGATGAACATTGATTTAAGAATTAGGATTTGTATTCCAAGCAAACTGAAATGAACAATGAACAATGCGTGATTTGTATTTGCTTCCGTGATGGAAACAAATAGGGGAGTGTGTCGTGACATTTATAGTAGCATTGTGTTACATAAGTAGTTTTGTGATTTTAAAAGTGCGTGCAGTTTCAATTAATAGTTGTCAATCAAGATGTTTCCATTTCAATCAAACCATTTCCTGTTGTGTACATGTACAATTCTCGTGATGGCAAAACCAGACAATAGAATCGCCAAATAATAAGCGTTCCCTAGGTTTCAAGGAGTGCCGCGTGGCGGCATCTCCAGATAAGACTCTGTGTACATTTCGGATCAGTTCAGACTATTGGAGACTATTGAAGACTAGAGACTAGAGAAGACTACCCGACTATTACTGTGATTTTGGATAGAATAAAGAGAAGTTTGCGAAGAACGGCCTGTGACTTTTGGCATTCGCAACAATTAAATTGTTATAACACTGCTAAAAAGATGAACATATCCAGTATATCCAGATCATTAAAGCAAAGAAGACTTACTGACTTGTGTAAACAATGGGAAACCAAATGTTAATGTTTTTTGGATAATTTTATTTCTAAAGTTTTGATAAAGTTACCGCCAAATGGATCACGTCTAAACCTAGAACTAACAAATTATGAAAGGTTATTAAGTATAAAATTAAATTTGCTATCCTTTGGGGTAATTTGCAAATCTGTCGTACGGAAAAACACACTCAGTTAATTTTAAGCAGATGTTGACATTAACCCAGCAACGAACGAATCTTTGACTCTTGTTTAAAAATTTATTGAAAATTGAAAAGATTAACCCAGTGTATCTAATTTAAAATAATTTTAAAACGGGGTGGTAAGAGAGTTAAAGTTAGAGGTCAGCTCCGTGCTTTTTGACCGTTTGAGACTCTGTACATATTAAATCCACTATCAGAGGCCAAGAATGCGCGATGCGTGACGACAGGGGGTGAGTGGTACGAACGGCTGCATGCATGTGGCGGAGATTTCGCGATATTTTGGTAAGAAATCAAGACTGATCAAATTCCACTTCGCAATTCGCTTTGCAATTTACTTTATTAGAATTCCAATGATCAAATAAATTAATGAATGGAATTTAAAAAGAAGTTCAGTTAAACAGTCAATTTCTTGATTTCTATACGAAATGTTGAATTTGTAACTGAACTTTTTCGATTTTTTTGCACTTTAAAATAACGAGTGTCCACAACTTTTATTTTTGATACATGTAGATTGATCTTACTACTAAAGGTTTGTGATAGGTAGCATTCCAGCTTAAGTCTCACTTTCCAGAAAAACCCAGTTTACTGAAGGCTATATTAGCGTAGACGATGGCGGCGTGTTTTAAAGGATGCGGGAAAATTTTTTAACTGTGCTTGTTTTAAAAGTAGAGAAATAATTTTGAAACATACTAAAAGAAGAAAGAATTAGCTAGTAATTCTGCACGTTTTAGATTGTTTCATTGGCCGTTTTTATACTAGAGACGCATTATCCGTCTGGACGAACTTGGGCAAACATTTGTAGTTTGTCCTGTTATGCGTCTCTAGTATAAAGACAGGCACAAGACGCATTATCCGTCTAGACGAACTATCTTTCGTAGTGCGTCGTTCAAGACGCATTTCGAAAGATAGTTCGTCTAGACGGATAATACGTCTTGTGCCCGTCTTTATACTAGAGACGCATAACCAGACGAACTACAAATGTTTGCCCAAGTTCGTCCAGACGGATAATGCGTCTCTAGTTGTTTGTCCCGTCTTTAAACTAGACGCATAACATGACAGACGCATTATTCGTCTGGACGGATAATGCATCTCTAGTATAAAAACGGCCATTGAATGTGCGATTTTTAAGCAACGTTCGAGTAACACCAAAATCTTGGGTTTCAATTTTCCTTTTTGTGCAGTTTTCGGCTGTCTATCAAAAAAATTACCTAAAAAAAATAAAAAGGCGAATTGGCCTAAATAAAGACCATTTTTATTCATTGTATATGTTGCTTGTCTTGTGCAGAAAAAATGAAGGAAATCTATTTTGCACCCAAATTTGAGTAGTCAGTTCTTACGCGGACATGCTCTTAAACCTGCTCAATATTTTATCGAGAGTCGCCGATTTTGAAGGGGATTCAGGCTGTAAAGTCGTCGTAGACTTGGAAAATTACAATCAAGCTAACAAAAATTTAAAGTGTGTTTCTGAAAGTTCGAATTATGCTAGCGAAAATTTCAAGTCTGCTTCTAAAAATTCCAAGACTAGTGTGCTTCTGAAAATTCGAAGTGTGTTACCGAAAAGTCGAGGCAGCCTTCGACATATCGCGTTCGTTTCGTGTGAACTTTCGTTAGCCATTTGGAAATTTCGGAGCAATTTAAACAATAGACGATTTGAACTTTCGCTCCAAGTTCGCGGAAATGTCGTTTCTTTCGAAATATCGTTTATTTTCGTCTAAATTCACCTAATTTCGTTGAATTTCGTTTGCATTACTTTTGCACAGTACTGTATTTCTAGTAACACAATGCGCAGTCAGAAATATAATTTATTCCCTTATTTGAAACACTCCTTTACACATGTACATAACTTGCAGTAATCGGAGATTATGGAGAAGCATTTGAAGGAATTTCCGGAGGAAATGAGCCCCTGAAAAAAGCAATAGGGGTATTGATAGAGAAAGAGGAACTCCCGTTTACAAAGCCCAACGTATGACAGCAACATCAAATGCGTGGAATTTATTTCTTCCATTTGTGAAACTATAAAATGTGATCTTTGCGACCTGTTGAAATCAACAAAGTACATGTCTATTATCGTTGACGGAGATAGACATATCGGTCAAGGAATGCGAAATTGTTTGTGTGTGTATGTTAGAAAATAGCAAGCCTGTCAACAGACTACTGGGACAGCAAGAAGTGGAACACGCCGATGCTGCAGGTAATTATTTTATATTCATTCGCTTGAAATAATTTAGATTTGTAAAAAAAATAAATAAGGGTGTAATCCAGGTCGCGCCACTCCGCCAATCCAGCAATAAAATTTGAATTATTACTGATTGGGGTCAATCTGTCTCCTTTACCATTTTGGAAAAAAAAAAGACCAAAAAAGCACAGTCAACACATTACAGTAGATTTAACTAAACAGGCAGTTTTAAGGTATCTTTACGATAAGGGTAGACTAGCTTTGCGATAGTTTTACTGTACATGAGCTAAGGCTTTACGGTATCTATACAATCTTTGTGATTTCTTTACGGTAGCTTTACGATTATTATTAACTATTAACTTTACCGAAACCTTGACTGGTATCTCAATGACGTTATGGTAACCTACCTCCTAACGCAGAGTAACTTTAAAAAACTTTTAATATCGGTAGCGGTGCGATTACTTTATAATAACCTAATATGCAAGTCTAGTTTTACAGCAACTCTAGATAACGTTACGTAAATTACGATAATAAAATTAATTTACAACTTTTCTTTTCTATTCTACTAGGTGTTAGTAATAGCTGCAGAGAAAAGTGCATTTGTGACCTTGTTGGAGATGGTCTTCCAAATTGGAAACAAAGTCTGAGAAGTTTAGTTTCTCTTGTTTCAGATGGAGCCTCTATTAACCTTGGTGATTCATGGGACTCACAGGATTTCGACTGATTGAGAGGAATGGATTAGATGACGTCAAACCTTTCCTTCATGTTGTTTTATTATGTGGATCTATACATGTACTTTCAGTACTGTGCAAAAGTAATGCAAACGAAATTCGACGAAAATAAACGATATTTCGAAAGAAACGACATTTCCACGAACTTGGAATGAAAGTTTGAATCGTCTATTGTTTGAATTGCTCCGAAAGTTCGCACGAAACGAACGCGATATTTCAAAGGCTGCCTTGACTTTTCGGTAACACACTTGGAATTTTCAGAAGCAGACTTTGAATTTTCGCTAGCATAATTCGAATTTTCAGAAGCACACTTTGAATTTTCGCTAGCACAATTCGAATTTTCAGAAACACACTTTGAATTCGTTAGCTTGATTGTAATTTTCGAAGTCTACAACGACTTTACGGCCTGAATCCCCGTTGAAATCGGCGACTCTCAATAAAATATTGAGCAGGTTTAAATTTGATGAGAGCGCTCAAGAGTTGCAAATAGCATGTACGATTTACAGGCTAACAGAGAGCGAGAGTAATCAGTAGTAATCGTATAATCAGTAGTAAGCGTATTTCGAAAGTTACAGTGAACTGTCGCGCGTCTTTCTCTAACTCCTCATGATGAAAAATTAATTTCTCCACTTCTATATATCGCAGCAGAATGATTTTTGGCTCCGTAGAAATGTTAAGAAACCGTGTTTTTCTGTCTGGAATTTGTTTTGATGCGTGCTATTTTAATTGTGCTGAAACAAATTTCGACAGTTACAGTGAACTGTCATGCTTCTTTGGGGCGTCATGTGTGAGTATTGAAATTCACGAAATAACAACTTACATTAAATGTTACTAGCATTTATTTTACAATGTTCCATGCCGACTTTCGCTTTCTGCTTTGCCATTTATTTTAATCCCAATAATGCATTGTAACAGTCTACCAAGTTTAGACACACATGCCGTTTCCAAGGACAAATTATGAAAAACAAATTGATTGCGTGCAGATTGTCACGCGTCACAAGGTTAAAAAATGTCACATGCTAGGCAACTGACCCGTGCTCAGTGGAACAGAACAATAACCTTCGCAGCAGAAATCTACCTTCACGTGACCTTTCTTTTTTTCAAGTGGAAACCAACCTTCGCTAAAAAAAAGGCCACCTGATCGCAGGTTAAACGTGAGTGTAAACGAATACGAGCAAAAATACAACTTGCTGAACAATAAATTATAAACATACATTAGCAGCAACAGACGACTCAATCGAAGGTAAAATCTTAACAAGCATAACGATATG
Source organism: Dendrophyllia cribrosa (assembly GCA_024195265.1). Lineage (NCBI taxonomy): Eukaryota > Metazoa > Cnidaria > Anthozoa > Scleractinia > Dendrophylliidae > Dendrophyllia > Dendrophyllia cribrosa. The sequence goes on from JAJLRJ010000004.1 coordinate 19,256,929, forward strand.
CCTGTTACAGTATTTCGCTGTTTTCGTTTCGTCTCGTTTCGTTTCGTTTCGCAATTCCACAAGATCGCATTGTCGCTAGTTTGTATTTTCAAAAGTCCGAACTTTCGCTAGTTCGTATTTTTGCTAGTTTGAATTTCCGCTAGTTTGAATTTTCAATCGTTAGTTTGAATTTTTGTTAGTCCGAATTTTGGTTCGCATAAGCAAAAGTTCGCGGCCATTTCGTTTCGTTCTGCTGAAATAGCAGCGCATTTTCTTTCTGAAATTTCCGCGAACTTCGGCGATAATTTGCAGAGAACAAAGAACTAAATTCATCGAAATGCGTTTGCATTACTTTTGCACAGTACTGTAGGACAATCACATGACTTTTGGAGGGCATATAGTTTATTTGTGGCCCGAGTAGCATCATTTGCGCCCGAGCGGAGCGAGGGGGCAAATGATGCTACAATTATCATTATTATCAATACACAAGGCCAAATCGTACAAATTAATTCATTTAATAAGAAAAAAAATGTTTAACAGAAACAGGGCCATAAATGCGTTTGCAGCCCGTCAAATTCAATATCACCCACCACCCACGCGTGTTTTCTCGAAGGCAGTTTCTTATTTGGCCGCGTATATTGATAATAATGTCACTTTACAATGTATTTGAATACAACACATTTGGAGGCTTGTGACAACTGTTGAACATAAATATAGCCTGTGTTTGGACTGTAATTCCAAATTCGTAATTTCGATAGTTCATGTCCTCAAAAGAACAACAAAAGAGTCCCACACAAAACCACGACTCACAGTTTCAACTCAAACGTGATTCAATTAACTTTCTGCTTGGGCGGCCATTGTAATGAAGTGTACACATTAAATTAACCGCGTCTGAAACAAATGATCTTCGCGCGAAGGCAGAAAATGGCTTTTATTAATTAATATTTGAATTATATAGAAAGTGCCCCAATAGCCTCTTATGTACTGTTTTCACAAATTCAAAGTGTCACCGATTGTAACCAAAATACAGTACCGCTCAAAAGTAAGTTACCATCTCTTTTTCTTTTCTCGCGAGATGAGAATCTCGTCTCGCAATACAAGAATCGCGTCTTGAGAGAATCAGTGAAGCGGATATTTTGGAATACATTACGACCAATTATCTCGCAAGAAAACGATTGATGTCTCGCAATGTGTTTGCCACAGGTTAAAAATCGAAAATCGGAATGTTAGTGCAAGCACGTGCTTCTTGTGCAATCGAGTTCGAAGGTCAAGCCAAAGAGTCAAGAATGTCTAAACAATCTGGTTTAAGAGACTTTTTAAGCGATGACAAAGTCATCGCGTTATTACCGTCATGCCGTGGTATTCCACCCGAGAAACATTGGGAACTAGGTCACGTGACCACCTCGTCGCAGAGAGTTTGCTTTGCTCCGCCATTTTGTTTTGGAGTGTGGAGAAAAGCCAGGTTTGTTTGTCTGTTTCCAATTTTACACCGCCGTGCTTTATTTATCGTGAATATATTTGCGCTCACTTGCAAACAAACAGACACAAAGTGATATACACTCATCAGCAGTACATACTCGCACTCGCAATAGGCAAAAGGTCTACACTAAATTATCGAGTCTGGGCGCTGTTTCGGGCACAGGCAGCCCAACCGTGGTGTGTGAGTCACATCAAATTACAGATTCGAAGCCGGTACACAGCAATGAAATATAGGTAAAAATACGAATTGTCACGGAATTGAGAAGCGATAGAAAATCGAAAATATTACACAATAAAGACTTCTTACCTTTACTTTATTGTCCCTTGATGTGTCCTGACCGGTTTAAATGCATTTTTACCACTTTTGTCACTCGCCCCACTATCCAGGGGCGAGTGACAAAAGTGGTAAAAATGCATTTAAACCGGTCAGGACACATCAAGGGACAATAAAGTAGAGGTAAGAAGTCTTTATTGTGTAATATTTTCGATTTTTCTATCGCTTCTCAATTCCGTGACAATTCGTATTTTTACCTATATTTCATTACTGTGTACCGGCTTCGAATCTGTAATTTGATGTGACTCACACACCACGGTTGGGCTGCCTGTGTTTCGGGGCGGATCTTTGCCTGTCTCAGAAAGAACTTGTCAGAACTGAAGGCCAGAAATAGCACTGAAATAGCATTGATTTACTGAACTTGACTTATAACTGAGTATCCTGCGAGAGCTGTTACCTGAAAACGAAGTGTGCGGTGATTCATGATCAGTTGTGTACAGAATATCGGAGCAACTTCATTGTATCGAAGGAAAAGAAGGAAATTAAACAGTTTATCTCGGATTCAAGCTATTAATAAAGGTGAGCCATCATTACCAGCATATTGTGTATACAGTTATGGTATCTTATAATGCAATAAAGAGCCGCTGTGGGGTTGTATAATGCTCATCTCAAAGCCAGAGAATGTTTAAATCGTGTCAAAGGAAAATTCTGGTCTACGTTGTTATTTCTGTTTTAACTTAAGCTTATGTTGTTTATGCGCGGCAAATGAGTTACTACACTAATTGTTTTACACAAATCTGCATGTATCGTTGTTATATTCCACTTTTGATTCGACTTGCTAATGATGTAGAAATGAATCCTTGTTCCTTGCTATCTTGTAGATACCTCAAAGATAGTTACAGCTGATTTTCAACAGCAGGGCAATGTCTCGCTGTTTGGAAGTAATTCTGGTAAACAGTGTGTAGCTGTGTGCTTGACGGCCGTTGTTTACAATTTTAGAACGAATGCATCGACTTGGATTAGAAACAATTTAAATGAAATATTGTTGCTTGGTAATTCTCTTTACTCCCATTTATGTTAGTTTGCAGGAAAAGACTATTTGTTGTTGTCCGAGATTCCTTCTGCTTTATCGATCAACAATGAAACATTTTTTATTAGGTTCAGTGAGAGCAGTACTGGTGACTTACATATGTCATATAAGAGATTGTCATTTACCATTACAACATGCTTTTGATATGATATGTTGATGACACAGTGTAATGCTTTTCTGTTGACCATTGAAATAAACACAGTTGTTGTTATTGTTGACAACCATGGTGATTACAAATTATTTGATTCCCATTCACGAGATAGTCACAGAAATGTTGCTACAAATGGAACAAGTGTTCTGTTGGAATTTAACAGTATAGGGGAAGTGGTGCAATATTTTCAGAATTTCTACCAAAGCGTTTTCCTCATGCATTTTTCATGAAGCACATAACTGAAACTTAAGAAAGGGTGAGAACATTATTTTGTACATATTGGGCTAAGGGATGGACTATTTTAATTTTGAAGGTGGGGTTGGGGGAGGGGGGGGGGGCATTGGGCAATTTTTTTGTGCATTAATTTTTTTTTTTTGCCTTGAGGTTGTGCAAGAATTTTCTTTCTGTCTTCACCGGTTATTATATGTGACTAGCCACATGTAATAGTTTTTTCAATGCATAAAATGAAATCTCTCGGCTCCCAAATTGAATTCTTCACCATCCATTGTATCTCTAAATGAAGCACTTTAATTCCACTTTTAAGTCCCCATAAAGCTATTTTGGTTTTAAACTTTAGTATGACAAAACACTTAAAGTGCACCTAAACCCTAATTTTTTTTCTTTTAATCAACTCAATGTACGTTGAAAAGTCGAATAGTGAAATATTTCTTGTTTTTAACGTTGCGTTAGTGAGTTATAGAGATTTGAATTTACAAAATGCTAATTAGATGACGTCAAATGCAGACTTTACCATTATTTCTACTTCAATTTACAATACGCAGTTCACAGCTTAAGGATAATCAATTTAAGAAATACTAACAACCGGTTTACAGTCAATTGATTTGTAAAAAAAATATTACTTGGAGGTGGAAACAAGTAGTTGTATAATAAACGAGTCTGCATTTGACGTCATCTAATTAGCATTTAGTAAATTCAAATCCCTATAACTTACTAACGCGACGTTAAAAACAAGTAATATTTCACTATTTGACTTTTCAATGTACATTGAGTTGATAAAAAGAAAAAAAATAGGGGTTTAGGTGCACTTTAAAAAAATGAACTGAATCTCAAGTTTTTCATTTATTTTCTTTTTAAAGGTACTCAATCACCTCCAGTCAATGCATCTGCAAACATTTAGCACATCAACTAATGCTGGTGACAATGATGAAAAGTCTCAAGTGCTGAAGAAATTGGTGACCTGCTGTTCATGCATTAATGAAACCACAAAATGTCAAACTACCAATAATCTCTGAAAACATGTTCAGAGCTGACGAAGTCTTTTCAATTTGTGAAGCACAAACATGGAAACAATTTCCAGTTGTTGTCATTTAGCAATTGTAACAGTTTTAATCATGTACATTGTACAGTTCGAATTGTGCTTCCTGTATTAACACTTCATAGTAACGCTGTAAGGAATCAGAAAAACAGCTATCTGGACAACAATGGACTGATTATCAATTGTAACTTGCAAGATGTACAAATATTGAATTGCACATTTAATAAGTAAAACAAACTCAGATGTAATGTTAATCTCAAATAATTTGAAAATGAAAATGTTACTTGTTCTTGACGCGTGTGTGACATATATTAAGCCTGATCAGCACAGAATTATTCCAACCAAGTATGGCAAAATAAATTCCAATCCATATTTAGGAAAAACGATGAATTGTTTTGATTTTGCACACGATAAAATGTGCAATTACCAAATTAAATGCAGCAACCACAATTGTGTAATAAATCTTCTCATGCATATTACGAGTATGGGTGTCAGCCAGGACCTTAAAGGCCCAGTAATGACCATTACGCTCCGCGCGCCTCTGTTATTGTTATTTATTTCACGGGATAGAGACTTACATTGTTTTTATCACGCAATGCATAATGGTCACTACTGGGTCTTCAACAGGAAGTTCTGGTATAAAAAGGGCTTACCTGGCCATTCACACCTTTGGTTTTCAATCAAACACAAAACAATCAACAACGGACAAACATATGTTATTCCTACGACCATAAGTACAAAAATTGAAAATGTTTGGAAAAAAGTCATTTTACCAATGAAAGTTCTATCTCAAGTCCTTGGCTACTTCTGGTTTTATATTATTTGCCGCCCGCGAAACATTCTGCTGGCCATAACCATGAAAAATATCGAGCATGGGTTCTATGAGTATGGGGCTGCGCAGCGAGTGCTCCGCTAATATTTAATCACATTTTTTATGGATTTTGTGTCGCAAGTGGCTTATTTTTATTATATTTAAAAATATATAAAAAAAATTATGTTCCGTGGATGAACTGGCAAAACACGGCACATGACGCAAAATTGTATGTGTTTGTACAGGAATCCATTGACAATATTATTCCATAAAAACTGATTTCAAACCCCAATTCAACTGGGAAAGACTGATCACTTTTGAGGACCATAGATACAATAGGAATCATATGATAAGTTTTACTTTTTGCATACATTCACCTGTACTGATTTTTCCCGTGGGCTGGAAAAAAGAAAACATGACAAGCCATTTTGGCTGAACTTATTTGCCTCCAACTACAGTAAATGACAATAGTACCTATTGTATTGTGTCTAATTCTTCAAAGAGTTCAGACACATGTAAAATAAGTGGACCAAAGTTCTTCAGAATATATATTTTTAAAGAATTTACTCGGGAATGGCTGGTTTCTCCAAAATGGCAGCAAATTCGTGAAATTAGATTTAAGCTTATCATTTGGAAAATTTAAGTTATATTTATATCCGCGATAATATCAAAAGGAAAGGAAAAAGGTAAAAAGAGACAGAAAGAAATAGAGCAAACAAACAAAAAAGAAAAGGAAATTCACACACACGGGCCGACACTGGCTTTCAAAATAACATCAAACCATTGCGCCATTAACGCACACTTCGAAACTCTGATGAAATTTTAACATATAAAAATTATTTTGTTAAATTTGGACAAACAAATCTTCATAGCTTTCTTATGCAGCCTGCAACAGATATTAATACAACAGTTTTCACTTAAACCCACATCAATGCTTTTCAGTTCAAGTTTGATCATTTCTCTCATCAACACATTAATATAAAATTATTATAATAATTATATATTACCTTCTTAATTATTATCATTACAATTATTATCTCTACTACAAATGTGGACTCACCAGTACTGTAAGTTGTATAACAAAATTTAATTTTCTTCAGCTTATTTCATATACTTCAGATCTTTTTCTCAGGACTTTACAGTGCGCCTACTGTTACCAGGGTCACAAAGCGGAACGGGGACAATAGATTCCAACATTTTTAACTTCAGCCAATAAAATGTCGAGTTCAGAACAATGAAATTTAATCTTGTTCACTCGTGAAGCTTATGTTGAATAAAGCTTTAGCTAGCGTTGACTTTTCGATTTAAAAATTTGAGTAGTTTCACATATGTGAAAGAATGTCAAGTGTCATGCAAGTGAGCGAGAACTTATTTCAAACTGTCTGAAAGCAGTGAACGCGACAGCTGTATGTTTGGGCAAATTGCGTGGCGGATTTGAATTCTCGGAAAAAATAACTCAACCACCGGCTGTTTGCAAATGTTACAACACACACTGCCAGCGTAGCATACAGTGTATATAAGCATTTATTTTCTAACCGTTTGAAAAAGAGCGGCTCCTTTATTTTAATTCTTTTTATTGAATTGTCGTCAGAATTTTTTCTGTTGCATATTTTCTTTGCGGTTTGAGCACTAGATGGGTTTCTTTAATCTCCCAAGGAGGTCGTGACGGTTTTGAAGAAATCATTTTGGTGCATTATTAAAAGTCTATAGTTGTATATATGCCAAAAAATAGAAATGATTATTAACCAAACCTCGAACTCTGTGAAAAAAAAATATTCTAGTCCGGCGGTTGAGTTTTTTTTTTTTTGTCAGGAATTCATCTCGAGGGAGTTGGATTTACTGTTTTGAATCGTCTGGAAAATTATAATAACTCAACTGGCGAACCGCTGTAATATCGATGGATTTCCCAGCAGTGAAATACATGTTGAAGAATGCGCCGTCAGCTTAATCCAACTGCCGGAACCCAATGTGTGGAACTCAAAGCGCATAAAACTTAATTAACCACGGAGACGAACAAGCCGTGTTTTCGTTGTTTTCAGATCCGTAGGTCACCTTTTAATTTGCCTAAACTATAACCATCGCTTTCACTGGTACTTATGCAGTTAAGAATGTATTCTTTTGCTGGCGTCAAGTGTATTTATTTTCCAACCCCGCCGTTGACGACGTAGAGAAAACTTGAATCTGTGACGAGCGAACAAATTATTTTAAATCCACCACCAGGGCTGGGTTGTTCAAAGCGCGGTTAAGCTAACCCAGGGTTAGCATCAATTTTGATTCCAATTAAATAATAAATCAATGGAGATTTTTCTAAAGTATTTTTTCCCTTTAGTTTCGTTTCTGACTTGTCTTCGCATGTACCTTATAATTAGCTTTTGAAAACACTTCTAACAAGAGAAATTAAATCCTCGGTTAAGTTTTAATCCTGGGTTAGCGTTGACCGGCTTTCGAACAACCGGGCCCAGGACTTTTATTTGTGTAGATGTTGTGGTTCAATTTTATCCTTGGTTCAAATTTCATTTCCTTTGTTTAAAACTCATTATCATACATTACCATAGCCAAAAACAAAGGAAAATAAAATTTGAACCAAGGATAAAATTGAACCACAACATAGACATACGGTACAGCCGTCGCATTTCATATTTTCACACAGTTTGGAGTTTCTCTTTCATTTGAATCGCCGACATTAACCTTCCAAATCGCGCTGTTAAAACAAGTCAAGCTTAAACGGGATGGCATCGAAGTTAATTGAAAATCCACGCTGTACAGCCAAAACTTGCATTGATCTGTTTTCATGGCGAACAAACAAGTTGAAATTTCATTGTTCTGTACTCGACATTTCATTAGCTAACGTAAAAAATGTTGGAATCTATTGATCTCGTTCTGTTTTGTGATTGGTTAACTTTGTCTGGGTGACCCAGGTAACAGTAGCTGCACTGTAAAATTTTACAAGAAGCAATAAAATGTAAGGAAGTTAAAATAGTTAAATATAAATACTAACAAAACATTTTATGAAATAGTACCTGGTTACCATTTGTAATAGGGTAGAGAGCAAAGTAGATATTAATGTTGAAAAGCAGTTTCTGGCAAGCATGATCAGTCTCTTGAATAGCATCTGGGATATACTTGTTCCACATTCTGAAGAACTCAGTACATCTGCCACTCTCAAAGGCCAATGTCATTTGTTGCTACATCAAAAGACAACCCAAAAACAGAAATGAGCTTTCCTTACAGCAAGTCGTGCAATAAAATTTATAACAAGCATAAGAGATGGCAAATGGCATACATGTATCATGGCAAATTTGAAACTATATGTGAAACAGCAAGACTAATACTCCAAGATGACTTTGCATGAGTTCAACACTTAGATCGATTGGTAGATTAAACATGTTCGATTTGACACTTCAACTGATAGCCTGTTATCAAATAGCCTGCAGTGCAGGCGTTATATTTTTTTTGGTGGGCGAGTCCTGAATTTAGTGTTTGGTTGCCAATTTGATTTTGCAAAACTTGGTGGGCTGGGAGGAGTGAAAAGGGTGGGGAGCAGGCGGGGAGAAGTGAAAGGGGTGGAGAGGGGGCGAGAGGAGAAAAAAAAAATGCCTGCCCGCAAGGCCTGTGATATCAGGAAACACCCCCTCTTATATAATTCATGAGATCACAAAAGCCTTTTGTGATCACATACCACCCCAGGGAAGCATAATTCGCGCTTAACTTCTGTCATGTATTTAATACAACTGCGTTTGATTTCTTTACTTTTTAGTTTCAAGCTTTCTATTTCATTGCTGCCATCTTTATGAAATTATAAATCACCAAGACATTAAATTTGAATTGTCTCTGTTGTCAAAGGAGAAAATTGTGGTTTGCCATGACATTAATTGAAGGGCCGAGAGCATGTCCAGCCTATATGACTTTTTAGGCCTTTTTTATTTTTTCTTGCTCAGATTTGTCCAATTTTGGCATGTGAACTAGAAATTAGTTGCAAAACATTGTTCCGAATTTTTTTCCGTTGTTTTTTCCGTCGTTTTCGAGAAATACCGTATTCAAAAAAAAAAAATCAATCAATCAAAGGCTCCTATTGTAACGCGATATTGCGGTAAGCTTCTGTTTTCGCACTGACACGGTTCGATATTTTTGTAAAATTAAACGTTAGAAATTTTGACGAACGCAAAAAAAGTAAATCACTTTCATAATGTCCAGTTCGAAGAAAGAAAGAAAAAAAAAAAAAAATGAGGCCGAGCGTGATTCGAACCCGGAGCCGTCCGAGCGCAAATCCCCGACCAAACCACTAGACCACAGACAAACACATGCTCACTTCATCCTAAGTTTTATTATTAAAAGGTTGATACGCATCAAAACGCGTATCTCGATTTCAAAATCCTTTTAGATCGAATTTAATGTTGCATTAAAGACTCCAAATGCGAAACGTCTTCCCGCCGGCCAGCAACAACTCACTTTGAGCTGCCCAAAGCTGTATTTCAAGTGCCCGACCACGCACAGCGGACCCATCTACCACTGTCGCAAAGCATGTCGGGAAATCCTACAACAAAACCGAAATGGAGTTCCCACCCGAAAGTTATTGCAAAATACTATAAGTCTCAAAGCACTTCGGATATCGGGCATTTCGACCACGGCACGGGATGGGAAATGGCCCACAACTCTCAACGCTGCCCCTTTTCTGATCCGAAGTGATTCCAGACTTTCCCGCCGGCTCGTCTTCCCGACCAAGGTCCGTTTTTCACCTCGAGCGCTGAATGGCGCTTCAGACACAAGGAAGGACAAGAAACACGACTCGTTTCTTTGAGAAGTGCTAGAGACTCAAGGATTTCCGGACTTAATGATGTCTTTCAATCACCGGACGGGCCTCATACACGTTGGCTTACACACACGCTACAGAGGCGATGTGTTGCCGCAGTGAGCTCACGATAGATAAGCGAGCCAGGCGTGCGTAAATAACGGTATTTTCGTTTAGTTGTTGGCACTGGTCAGAAGTATTGCAGTCGCGTATTCTCACGGCCAAACTGCTTTCAAATGGCTTCGAAATTACGCTCTGAATGTACCGTCAAAGCACTGGAGGGCCAGAACTCTGCTTTTTTCAGGTAAATTGGTCAAATTCCTTAGGGTTAGTGCAAATTCGACAAGGGCTTGTGATATTATTCGTTGTACGATAAAATGAGGCTATTCTGAGCTATTCTGAGCGAGAAAAAATAGAAAAAGGCCTAAAAAGTCATATAGGCTGGACATGCTCTCGGCCCTTCATATCTAAACACACTAATCTGCTAATCTAATTATTTAAAGTCATTATTATTCATAACAGCAATCCCGAAACCGCAAGTTATTCGCTTCACTGCTTTTAATCAACTCAAGTTGTTCGTTTCACTTGAAAAATTCACAAGATGTTTGTTTTACTGCCTCTAAACAGCCAAGTTTCTCGCAAAAAGCATAAGTTGTTTGTTTCGCTGCTTTTAAACCTCTCCAGTTGTTCATTTCACTGCGGCTGAACCGCTTTAGTTGCTTGTTTCACTTAATAGAAACTCGCGAAACTCGCAAAAATCGCAAGTTTTTCGCTTTACTGCTTTTAAAGCACTCAGGTTGTTCGTTTCACTGCTTTTAAACCGCTCATGACAAGTTGTTCCTTTCAAACAAACCCTGCAGCATTTTGTCTTTGCCGTACTAGATGCCCCTTGGGATTTCTTTTATGAATAACAATAACTTTAGATAATTAGATTAGCAGATTAGTGTGCTTAGATAATTATCTAAACACACTAATCTGCTAATCTAATTATTTAAAGTCATTATTATTCATAACAGCAATCCCGAAACCGCAAGTTATTCGCTTCACTGCTTTTAATCAACTCAAGTTGTTCGTTTCACTTGAAAAATTCACAAGATGTTTGTTTTACTGCCTCTAAACAGCCAAGTTTCTCGCAAAAAGCATAAGTTGTTTGTTTCGCTGCTTTTAAACCTCTCCAGTTGTTCATTTCACTGCGGCTGAACCGCTTTAGTTGCTTGTTTCACTTAATAGAAACTCGCGAAACTCGCAAAAATCGCAAGTTTTTCGCTTTACTGCTTTTAAAGCACTCAGGTTGTTCGTTTCACTGCTTTTAAACTGCTCATGACAAGTTGTTCCTTTCAAACAAACCCTGCAGCATTTTGTCTTTGCCGTACTAGATGCCCCTTGGGATTTCTTTTATGAATAACAATAACTTTAGATAATTAGATTAGCAGATTAGTGTGCTTAGATAATTATCTAAACACACTAATCTGCTAATCTAATTATTTAAAGTCATTATTATTCATAACAGCAATCCCGAAACCGCAAGTTATTCGCTTCACTGCTTTTAATCAACTCAAGTTGTTCGTTTCACTTGAAAAATTCACAAGATGTTTGTTTTACTGCCTCTAAACAGCCAAGTTTCTCGCAAAAAGCATAAGTTGTTTGTTTCGCTGCTTTTAAACCTCTCCAGTTGTTCATTTCACTGCGGCTGAACCGCTTTAGTTGCTTGTTTCACTTAATAGAAACTCGCGAAACTCGCAAAAATCGCAAGTTTTTCGCTTTACTGCTATTAAAGCACTCAGGTTGTTCGTTTCACTGCTTTTAAACCGCTCATGACAAGTTGTTCCTTTCAAACAAACCCTGCAGCATTTTGTCTTTGCCGTACTAGATGCCCCTTGGGATTTCTTTTATGAATAACAATAACTTTAGATAATTAGATTAGCAGATTAGTGTGCTTAGATATGAAGGGCCGAGAGCATGTCCAGCCTATATGACTTTTTAGGCCTTTTTTATTTTTTCTTGCTCAGATTTGTCCAATTTTGGCATGTGAACTAGAAATTAGTTGCAAAACATTGTTCCGAATTTTTTTCCGTTGTTTTTTCCGTCGTTTTCGAGAAATACCGTATTCAAAAAAAAAAAAAATCAATCAATCAAAGGCTCCTATTGTAACGCAATATTGCGGTAAGCTTCTGTTTTCGCACTGACACGGTTCGATATTTTTGTAAAATTAAACGTTAGAAATTTTGACGAACACAAAAAAAGTAAATCACTTTCATAATGTCCAGTTCGAAGAAAGAAAGAAAAAAAAAAAAAAAAAATGAGGCCGAGCGTGATTCGAACCCGGAGCCGTCCGAGCGCAAATCCCCGACCAAACCACTAGACCACAGACGAACACATGCTCACTTCATCCTAAGTTTTATTATTAAAAGGTTGATACGCATCAAAACGCGTATCTCGATTTCAAAATCCTTTTAGATCGAATTTAATGTTGCATTAAAGACTCCAAATGCGAAACGTCTTCCCGCCGGCCAGCAACAACTCACTTCGAGCTGCCCAAAGCTGTATTTCAAGTGCCCGACCACGCACAGCGGACCCATCTACCACTGTCGCAAAGCATGTCGGGAAATCCTACAACAAAACCGAAATGGAGTTCCCACCCGAAAGTTATTGCAAAATACTATAAGTCTCAAAGCACTTCGGATATCGGGCATTTCGACCACGGCACGGGATGGGAAATGGCCCACAACTCTCAACGCTGCCCCTTTTCTGATCCGAAGTGATTCCAGACTTTCCCGCCGGCTCGTCTTCCCGACCAAGGTCCGTTTTTCACCTCGAGCGCTGAATGGTGCTTCAGACACAAGGAAGGACAAGAAACACGACTCGTTTCTTTGAGAAGTGCTAGAGACTCAAGGATTTCCGGACTTAATGATGTCTTTCAATCACCGGACGGGCCTCATACACGTTGGCTTACACACACGCTACAGAGGCGATGTGTTGCCGCAGTGAGCTCACGATAGATAAGCGAGCCAGGCGTGCGTAAATAACGGTATTTTCGTTTAGTTGTTGGCACTGGTCAGAAGTATTGCAGTCGCGTATTCTCACGGCCAAACTGCTTTCAAATGGCTTCGAAATTACGCTCTGAATGTACCGTCAAAGCACTGGAGGGCCAGAACTCTGCTTTTTTCAGGTAAATTGGTCAAATTCCTTAGGGTTAGTGCAAATTCGACAAGGGCTTGTGATATTATTCGTTGTACAATAAAATGAGGCTATTCTGAGCTATTCTGAGCGAGAAAAAATAGAAAAAGGCCTAAAAAGTCATATAGGCTGGACATGCTCTCGGCCTTCAATTTGTAGTCTGTTCTAATTTAATCAACCTATTTGTGCATTACATGGGAAGCCAGACAAACATCTGACAGTGGGAGTACTCCAGGCAGAGAAAAAATTAGCCAAATTGTATTACACAGTCAAGGGCTTGTCAATAGATTACCAAAGTTTTCGTACAGTCATAACTTTGGAAGTTCAAAAGATCTAAAATACCAAGATATCGATTAAAACATCAGCGAGGGAGAATACGTACAATTCAGGCCTGTGGTGTCTCCTCGGGTGCCAATCAAACACAGCCCAATATTGTTCATTTTATATTGAAACTCCTATCACAATGTTAAAAACTGTACTAAAACTGATTTGTTTTGTAAAGCTTTCTCCAAGCGCCATCCGACCTCAAAAAATCTAGCTTGCTGCAGAATCGAATGATGAGGAAACATCGCCTGTGATACAAATACAAAGATCAAACAAAGCTGGCAGTTGTCTCGCTTCAGTGGCAGTCTTGAGAATACGCCAATCTAGCCAGCAACACAAACGACTTCACTTCCCATACTATTTTTTTGCGTTGAATGCTTCATGCGGTTAATTTCACTCTTGATATTCTGGAGCCTGGGCATCCTTGAATCTGCATGGAGGAAAAACATGCCCTAGACTGACAGGTATCAATCAATATGCAACCTACCGCACCAATCAGGAACTCTGTTTGTCCACAAACGTAGTTTCCTAAATGAACAATGAGTGCAGGCAGGCATATTTTTCCTTCCACTCCCCCTCCACCCTCCTTCGCCTTCCAGCCTGACTCCCACACCCTTGGTTGCATCTTTTGACTCACCTCAGTCTGTGTTTTTTAAAATGCAGCGCTCGTTCGCCCCCCAAATACCCCTGCTTTGCAGGCTAGTTACAGCTGTATCAAAAGTAAATCGATCATTGCTGATACTGATGCAAAGAACTATCTTAAGTTTGTTTGTTACATTTATTTAAATTCATCCAAAAAGGGCAAAGTTTGAGCCACGAACAACTGAAAAGTTTGAAGGTATGCTTTCCACATTTTGAATGTTCCCAAACAAATTACCAGAAATTCACAAGCCAATATTGTTCCTTGCCATTTCAATTTAGAATTATCCGTTTTGCCTAAACGCACCAGATAGTTTACATACATGTATAAATTGATTTCATAAATAAATAATCAAAGGCTCGAAAGAGCCAACCCGTGAATAAGAAATGCTAACGTGTAACGCAATATTGGGGTAAGCTTATGTTTTCACACTGACATGGTTTGATATTTTTTTTTAAATTAAATGTAAGGATTTTAGACGAACACCAAAAAAAAAATACATCACTTTCATACATGTAATATCCAGTCCGAAGAAAGAAGGAAAAAAAAGAATGTCCTGAGCGAGACTTGAACTCACGCCTCCAGACTGTTATTCCCGCCGCTAGACGACAAGGCCATGGAGGAATGCATCCTTAGATAAGACTAAATTTAATTATTTCAAGGAAGATACGCATCAAAACGCATGTCTCGGTTGAAAAATCCTTTTAGATCGATTTTAATGTTGCATTAAAGACTCCAAATGCAAAACCTCTTTAAGCTTGTTGTTCTTTATATTTATTTACAACAAATTAGTAACAAAGCATTACCTCACTAAGTTAATTAGTTAATTAGCCGTCATTACCGATAACCCGTTCATTATGGTTAAAAATGGGGCAAATATAACAGAGCAGGGAAAAGTTTGATTGATCGTGTTGCGTTATAGCCATTTTCTTATCAGAAATTAGACATACTCAATGTTGCTCGAAAATTATCAATTGAAGAGCGTGGTAGGAAAAGGGCATAACTGACGAATTCGGACAAAATACCGATCAGAAATTGTTCAAAAATTGCTGATTTGCAATAAAATTGTTTATCATACACACAATGAATATCACATTTTACCCTTGTCGATGCACTGACCGTAAGGAATTTGATGAATTTCGCCAAGAAAAAGCAGCAGAGTTCTGGCCCTCTAGTGCTTTGACTGTACATTTCAACCCCAGTTGCTTTCAAAACTGCATGGAACGTAAGCTGGAAGTACTCCAAACGCCATAACAAAACACATTAGCCATGAGAATATGCCACTGCAATACTCCTGATCCGCCATTACGAGCTGAATGAACGTAATGTCATTTAAGAGGAGCTTATCAATCATGTTCGCTACTTGTGACAACATGGCTGAACAGTGACAACTGTTTAAGCTATGTTTGAAAATGGGCCATGGTGAACCAGACAAGCTGGAGGGAAAGTCTGGGATCGCTTCAGATAAAAAAAATGGGCAGCGTTGTGAGTTGTGGGCCATTTGCCATCCTGTGGCATGGACAAAATGCGTGATATCCAAAGTGCTTCCAGACTTATACATGACTGTACTATTTTTCTATAAAATCTGGGCGGGAACCGACATCTCGCTTTAGCCATAGGATTTCCCGACATGCTTTATGACAGTGGCAGATAGGCACGCATTTAGCCAGGATTTAAAGATAGGCTGTCCAAGAATGTGGAATTCTCTTACTTGACAAGCAATCATGCCAAAGGCACGATCCTTCTAGGGGGCATAACCCCCAGGAAATTTTGAAAATTAAAAGCCTCTTAGACATGTTTTCCACAATTCTGGGAAGCAAACAGATCGTTTTAAAACAGCTATTTAGTCCCCAGTTTTCCTTGTAGCAGATGTCAAGTAGTATTATCTTAAAGGTGAATACTCCACGTGGTGGACAAGACGAGCTGGCGGGAAAGTCTGGGATCGCTTCACATCAAAAAATGGGCAGCGTTGTGAGTTGTGGGCCATTTGCCATCCTGTGGCATGGACATAATGCGCGATATCCAAAGTGCTTCCAGACTTATACATATACTATTTTTCGATAAAATCTGAGCGAGCCAGCGAGCCATGCGAGGCTTGCGAGCCATAAGTGCGAGCCATAAAAAAGATAATGAAAAAAAAAAAACATGTAAAGCATGGAATGAAATGAGAAATGTCACCATAAATATCATCCACTCGTGGTCGTGGTTAAAAGCCGATAACACAGCACGGCACGGCATTTTGAGACTTGGTTAAGACGCCTACATCCGTGTGAAGAAACACTTTCTTAGACACTATTAAATCGCGGGCTAAGAGATTGTCTGAATGATTCTAGCATTTTCAAAGCAATAACATAAATTATTAAACTTTATAAAATAACTGAGATACTACGCGCATTCTGATTGGTCAAAAACCTATTGACTATTGTGCCGGTAAACTCATAGAAAAACGCGCAAGAGAAACTGTAAAGTAAACAAAGTTCAATTTTTCGTTACCGCATCACCACACGCGTGAGGAAAAAGAGTTTCACAACTCGAGCCGGTTTAGTGTCTTATTGCATATTGTGGTTTGTTAGAAGATGAGAACAGAAGATATGTTTCTTGACAACAATAAGTTGCTGCTCAAACCTACATGTAAGACAAAAATTTCCCACACACGCTTATTTGGCTTATCACCAAAAGAACACTAAGCTTATTTTAAAACTGATATCAACAACAGGAATATATTTTCATTAACATTGGCTTGGAAAAGCTTACATGCAGCGATAAAAGACAATCAAAACAACCTCGATATGTACTTTATGAAGTTCACTGAGCTGAAGGTTTAGTGAAAAGCTCAAAATGGATCCCAAAGAGCAAACAAATTATGGCTCTCAAACTGAGGAAATTTTCTATTGAAATTCAACTGAAGTTTATAAATGTAAGCTTACCTACAAATCCTAAGATAACTTTTACATAAGACGGATTTGCACAGTAGAAATAAAAAGTATAGCTTTGTTGTTTAGGAGAATTATTTTACGCCAATTCCATTTATACCCTTTATCGTGTTTTGTTTTTTAGAGCACTTTGCTTTCTATGGAATACTTTTGTACCAGATGCAGTTTAAATTCTGATTATGTGTCCAAGCAAGGATGATCAATTAGCAAGAAGAAAATGAAACTAACAATAATTATAGGTTTATGGTTAAACAAATTATTTGCATGAAATGATCAGTCTTTTCCATCAAACCAATCAAACTCTCAGAACTGTAGGCTTAAAACAATGAGCTTAGTTTTCATTCAGCACTTAAAATGTAGAGAAGTACGGGCTTCACTGTACACTTCAAAGTAAGTAGATAAAGTCGAAAACAGTTTCAGAAGCTGAGTTTCTGAAACTAACCTTTATTCCAATTGAAAAATTCTTGACAAGAAGGCAATCTTTGAATCCAAAATACGCCATAAAAATTGTAGGTTTTCAAACTTTCCTCGCACATTCATGTTTGCGGCGGCAGATTCCGGACACAATTCAGTCTGGATTTCCCGTTCAAAGAACTTTTGAATCATTGAATATATTTTCTTTTTTCAGCTGATAAATTTCAACTGATGAATTTCAAAGCGTTAAATCTTTTCATCACTTTCGTTGAACCCGTGAATTTGTCAGTGCAGCTTTGTCAGTGGCATCGTGTTAAGTTTATTTATTCTTTCAGCCGCTTTGATTGGTTTTCCCGCGTCATCCGATGAATGTTATGAGAATAAGCTACTTGATCGACACAAAACTAGAACAAAGTTCTCTCTTTCCAAACACTTTTCATAGTTATTTCATAAAAGCAATAGAACACATTTTCTATGAGTTTACTGGCGTGATAAACCCACTTGGGATGTTGGGAGAACACTTGAAAAGCTTGTAAATCACTCGCCTGTGGCTCGTGATTTACAAGCTTTTCTTGGTTCTCCCAACATCCCGCGTGGGTTTATCATGCCGGTAAACTCATAGAAAATGTGTCCTATTGCTTAATTTTATCCAATTGCTATTTATCTTGTAACATAAATTAGCCAAAGAAACCCTAACACTACTAGGAGAGCTAACAAAATAATTCTATAAATGGCTATGGACAGCATGAAAACTTCTTGTCATTAGAAAGATAATCCCATAGATCACAGGGTCATGCAATACTATCCAGCATGCAAAACACATACTAATTGTGACTTGTCACATCCTATTGATGATCTAAGAGAACAGATATCTCGTAGACCTACTTGGGAAAGCTATTCTTAAGGCTTTTTTATGCATTTTGTGACTAGTGGGAGTTGTGTTTGGCCTGAGTGTCTCTTTTATACTACTTAAGGTACATGTAACGCTATCTAAATGTCACCTTTGTTGCGAAATATGATATCAACGCAATCATTTGACTGTGTGGTACATTTTCGATCAGATTCTGTCCGTGAATTGGAGGAGTTTGAGTGAATTAAACACAGTTTGACAAGAATTTTTTTTGTTCATATCATGTGCATAGCTCGCACTTATTGATCGCACGACTTGCATGGCTCACATGACTTGCTGACTCGCAGAATGTCCGGCCCCTTAACAGCAATTCTTTATAAAAAAATTTGCACTAAATTTACTGAAACAATGCTTGGTACTTTATCACAATTTATTTTGCATGCGAGCCAAAAACCCCTTACCGGCATTTTACAGTATTCTAGTCGCCCAATTGCAGAGCTTGATAGATCCAAAATCCATAGGATTCATTCATTCATTCATTCATTTTATTTTGTCATTAACCACATTAAAAAAAAATATAATAATAATAATACAATACACTAGAAATTAAGGAACCAATCAGCAAAACATCCAAATTCTGGATGTTTTTGTCTCAATGACATTGTTATATAAATTTGCCTTGGTGCTATCAAAGAAATACTGCTCTTGGCCAGTGTTGTATAAATTATCGGTGAGCGTAAACTGAAAGCAACACGACGCCATTCATTCATGAACTCAAGTGATTTTACTCAAAGTCACGTGATCAGGTACAAAGTACAAACTATGACGATTTCAACATCACAACATCTCCCCCTCGAAAATACAGGGAGTAACCAAAACTACTAAACATGAAGGTAATAAAGTTTGGTTTAACTTATAACATAAACTTTGTAAAGTTAAAGATCGGACCGTTCAGTTCATGTATTTATCTCGCACAGTCACAAGTCCAATCTTCTGGGAGCCCTGACTACTCGCCCAGATCTTGTTGTGGTTGTATCAGCTGCACAGGCAGCTGCTGGAACATCCAGCTTGATCGCCTCTGTAACTTGCTTGCTCGAATCAGGACTGCTAGGAACTTGCTTGCTCAAATCAGGACTGCTAGAGTACAGTGGAGTAAGGTCCTTCCGGTTCCGTCTTTCAGTTCCTCTGGGGCTGCTAACAATGTATGAACGAGGTGTCTCTGCCTCTTGAGTCACAGTCGCTGGAACTTTCATGTCTCGAATCCAAACCTCGGTACCCACAGGAATCTTCTTTAGATCTCTTGCACCATGATGACAATCAAAGTAAGCCTTTTCCTTTTGCTTTCAAACTTCCTCTTTACCTCGGACTATAGACAAATCAGGCCAACTGGGTTTCAGCTCCAACTCAGCAAGTGGAACTCTGGATCTTATCTTTCGACCAAACAGAAGCTCAGCTGGACTGTAACCATTCTCTAATGGTGTTGAGCGATATGCAAGCAACGCCTTAGCAGGATCATCCTCCTTCTTCAGGGCACTCTTTGCAGTCTGTACTGCATGTTCAGCCATCCCATTTGATTTGGGGTACTTTGGACTGCTTGTTACACTTGCAAATCCCCATTCCTTTGCAAATTTGATGAATTCAGCTGAACTATACTGAGGACCATTGTCAGATCTGACAGAGTCTGGAATTCCATGTCTTGCAAACATAGATTTCAGTGCCTGAATGACATCTTGCGAAGTCTGGGATGATGAAAGCAAGGCCACCTCAATGTATCGGCTGAAGTAATCCACGACAAGCAAATAGGTGCGGCCCTTTAGCTGAAACAAATCCGTTCCGATGATCTGCCATGGCCTGTCTGGAACCACTGAGGGAATAAGGGGTTCCACTTGGAACGATCGGTGTTCTGCACATTTGCGGCATCCCTGAACCATATCCTCAATCTGCCTACTAAGGCCTGGCCACCACACAGACATCTTGGCACGGCTGCGACATTTTGTGATGCCCTGATGACCTTCATGCAAACGATCGAGAATCTCTATCCTCATGCAGGATGGTATGATGACTCTGGAAGCCTTCAGAAGTAATCCACGAACTAAGGTAATTTCTCCTCTCTCACTCCAGCACCCTTTCAGTGCCTCCGGAACTCTATCTTTTTCCGGCCATCCAATTTGGCAGTAGACTGCAAGTTGTCGGCACACTTCATCCTCCTCTTGGCGCTCCCTTATCTCTTCCAGTCGTCTGTCACTGGCTGGAATTTCACTTAGAACACTGTGTGCATACAGGGCTATTTCTTCTTCTTGTAAGCCCCACTGCTGCTCTTGGTTTATCGGAGCTCTTGAGAGGGTATCTGCTGTCGTCAAACTCTTGCCTGGAACATGCGAGATGGAATACTGGAATCTGAGCAGCCTCATTCGTAGACGCTGAATTCTTGGTGGCATCTCATTTAAGTTTTTTGACCCCAGGAGAGAAACTAATGGCTTGTGATCAGTTTCAATATGAAATGGCTTACCGATGAGGTAGTCTGAAAACCTTTCGCATGCCCAGGTCACTGCTAGGGCTTCTTTCTCAACTTGGGCGTACCTCTGTTCTGTTGGAGTCAATGCCCTGGATATAAATGCAACAGGTTTCCAACCGCCATCCTCTTGGGCTTGGGTAAGAACCGCTCCAAGACCAAATGAGGAAGCATCCGATGATACCCTTGTCTCTTTGGCTGGATCATAGAGGGCTAGTGTTGGCGCAGAGACTAGTGCCTTCTTTACGTCATCGAATGCTTTCTGCTGAGCCTCAGTCCAGAGCCATGCATTGTTCTTACTCAGAAGATCTCTTAGTGGCTTTGTAATGTCAGCCAGGTTTGGAATGTACTTCCCTACTTGATTGACCATGCCCAGGAATCGCCTTAATTGTGCAATGTCTGTTGGTTCCCCCATCTGTGAGACAGCTTCCACCTTAGTGGGGTCGATTTGCACTCCATCTTTGCCTATCACGTGCCCCAGAAATTCCACTTTATCTGTTGAGAACTTGCACTTCTCCAGGTTAAGGGTAACATTAGCATCTGCTAACCTCTCCAGTACTGCAATCAACCTCTTATCATGCTGCTCTTGGGTTTCTCCAAATACCAAGATGTCATCAACTTGACACTCCACCCCATCCAAACCTTCTAGTATCCTCTGCATTGCTTTCTGGAAGTGCTCAGGTGCCGAAGAAATACCGAAGGGTAATCTTGTGAAACAGTACCTACCCCATGGGGTGATGAAAGTGGTAAACAACTTTGAATTCTCACTTAACTTCCTCTGCCAAAATCCACTATTTGCATCCAGCTTAGACATGATCTTAGCACCAGACAGTTTGGCTAGAGTTTGTTCCGTCGTTGGCATTTGGTGGACCTCTCTCTGAACAGCCTTATTTAACTGGACAAAGTCACCACAAATTCTGACACTGCCATTCCTTTTGGGTACAACAACAATCGGAGAACACCACTGGGTAGGTTGATCGACCTGTTCTATCACTCCCATTTGCTCCATTCGCTCTGAAGACTGATCCTCGGTTACAACTTCTCCAACCTGTTGGGACATGCAAACTCGGGCATAATGACCTTTCTTGGAACATTTAAAATAAACAGAATTAAGTGCAGGGCAATTTCCTCTGGAGTGATCTGCAGATAATCCACATCGTAAACAGCTACTGGGGTTTGACTTATCTCTAACACCAACGACACCTCCCTTTTTCTTTGGTGGAAACGTCTGTAACTTTGCTCTGAATTTGGCTCCAATCGCATCAATTTTGGTGGATGTCGACCGCTGACCACTTCTAATGACTTCTTGTTGTTTCTTGACTGACTCGCTTTCCCTGGCCATTTTCACAGCTTTTTCAAGAGTCAAAGTCGATTCCAACTGCATCTTTTCACTGAGAGTAGCATCTTTAACTCCAACAACGATACGATCCCTAATCATTTCTTCTTTTAGGGTGCCAAAGTTGCAATGCTCGGCCAAGCAATGAAGCGATGTGATGAATTCCTCGGCAGTTTCGTCAGCTTGGGTTTGCTGGTTAAATTTCGCACGCTCATAAATGACATTTCTCCTAACCAGGAAATACTGATCGAACTTTTCCTTTACTGTGTCGTATTTTAGTCTGTCTCTCTCATCGCCAAACACAAATGTAGTCATAACATCGTCGGCGGCATCGCCCATGGCGTATAGCAATGTGTTTACCTGGATTTCTTCGCTTTTTTTGTGTTGATCACACGCCATCCGATATCTACCAAACCGACGAATCCATTTCTCCCACTCGTCTGGCTTTTTGAAATCGAACATTTCGGGTGCAGTAATCTTGTTAGCCATGATTTCTGCGGAACAGTAGTACACTTACTTCTCGGGTTTCTTCGGCTGTCGCGGCGGACAATTTCTGACGTTCTTTTCTGCAAATATTTAGCTTCGCCCGAGTGACCTCGAAGAACTCTCCCGTATTTTCCTCTGAGGGCCTCGGCTATACAGCTATTCTTCCTTTCAAGGGACTCAAACAACCACTTCTGACACCATGTTGTATAAATTATCGGTGAGCGTAAACTGAAAGCAACACGACGCCATTCATTCGTGAACTCAAGTGATTTTACTCAAAGTCACGTGATCAGGTACAAAGTACAAACTATGACGATTTCAACATCACAACAGCCAGAGGTACATCTTGTGGCAAAAATATGAGAGACATCAGAGGCATGCAATATGAGAAAGATTTTAAAAGCAAGAGGAAAGCCTCTGCATCCAGGGTAACACTGGTGTGAACACAAACCAAAAACAGTTGTGGAAAAAAAAGATGTTATTTGTTGCATGGGGTATTAACCAGAATATATTTATTAATATATAATATTATCCTAGCAGTATGCGCCCAGCTCGCCACAAGTTTCTTGAAACTCAGAAGGCACAGTGCCGCCGGAAGGTCATAGGTTAGATTTTTTTCTTTGTCCCACGCTCTTGACATGATGAACATTACATGTTTCTCATTATAATAATATTATTACTATGAACAACCAGAGAAAATACTGTCCTACCTGAAGTTCAGTTTTCTGTGAGTCATTCCTCGGTGAAGTAATCTCTTTGTTTGATTGCTTGCCTAGTGATTCAAGTTCTTCCTCAAACGTTGACGACGTGCTTGAATATCCAAGATAATCCAAATACTAAACATTGGTTTTTTTAAAAAGGCACGATAAGATTAAAATGACCACGCGTAAAATGATAGCACGTTGAATTTCACTTATTATAAGCTTATTTTTACATCGCCTTACACAAGTTTAAAGTGCCTATGAAATGTATTTTTTTTCTTCGTTTTTCATTAGTTTATCATGTCCAAAGAACGAAAACAATAATCATTTCCCGAGGAAAAGAAAGAAAATCGGTTTTTTTAGCCCCTTGAAGATGCGTCACTTCGGTTGAAAAGTGGCTCCAATTTTTGGAGAGCCTGGGGCGAGTGGGAGTGCGTGATGACGTAAATTACGTAAATAGTATGACACATTGGTTTGTTTACGCTATAATCCCCTTGGAATCCTTTAGCGTGATGGTCGTTTTGCCAACGTTTTTGGCTGTACAATGCTCCAAGTTGCGACCACTTTAGTCGCCATGGCGACTAGAATTTTGGAGCTGGCGACTAAAAAGTAAAAAAAGCCGAGTAAAAAAAAAAAGAGAACGCTCTGACGCGTTACGAATTCACCTTGAAAATAAACTTGTTTTGCGATTGAAACCAGCAGAAATTGAGTAAATGAAAACAAAACACTTCTATCCATAAAATATACCCGTGAGAAAGAACGGAGATTTATCTCTCGATCAGAATGGGACAAACTGTGCTCGTTCTGCTTGACTGAACTTTAGCACGTGACAATGTTACCTTTGAGCGTGATATTGTGCACGCAATCTCGTAAATTTCCTCCAAGAATAAAAGGAACTGCGAAAGCTTGGAAAGTTCCACCGTTAATTGATCCACAATGAATTTTAGAAACACATCTTGTTACAGCGGAAAAGCCAGCCAATTTTGACAACAAGGGATGTATAAATAAAGCATGTGTGTCGAGTCAAGCCGTATTAGGGACGGACCATTAGATTTTTGAGGGGGAGGTTGGGCAATTTTTTGGTGCAGGATATTTTTTTCTAGGCTCGAGACTGTGCAGGATTTTTCTTTTTGCCATGATTTGCTTGCATGATATTTCTTTTGCGAGTCTATATGTTTTAATGCCTGACACATATACGTGTTAGGAATACTAGAAAGGCCATACTAGAGACAGGAATACTATAGCAAGTCAGCTCTGATGTAACAGCAGCTTGATAGCATGAAGCCTGGCCGCGGTGTTGTAACTGCCCCTACAATTTTCTTTATACCACCCCCCTGTTGATGTCGCTTTCACAGCCCATCGTAGTACAGCCAACCATCTGACAATTACAGGGGCGGTGCCGGAAATATAATGTTGGTGGGGCGAATCTCCTGTGCCGAGCGCTGAAGGTGCGAGCTTCTAGGGGGGTCCGAGGGCATGCTTCCCCGGGAAATTTTTGAAATGAAACTCTCTGAAATGCTATTTCCAGCGTTCCTGAGACCGGAGAAACAGTTTCCAAGGCCAGCTTTGAGTTCAGTTTAATTCTCATGAAAAGTACATGTACACGAAATACTTTCTGAAACTTGGGTGTAACTCCATTTTGCTAAAATTGTAGGCTTTTGATTAATTAACGGAATATTTATTTTGCAAACTCTAATGCATTAAAGCGCCCCGCCATCAGGTCTGGTCAAAGGATGTTGCTACACTATTCATCTCCGCCCAACGCCAATTTGAGCTGTCGAAAGTTGGTGGGGCAAATGCCCCACCTGCCCCACCGGTAGCGCCGCCCCTGCAATTACAAGCTTGTTGTACAACACATAAACAAAGTATTTCTCATCCATTGAGATATACATGTACCTACAATGCCACTGTACAACTATAAAAGAGCCATTCCTTGTGTCAGAAAATATCTTACATGCTTATGAAATCAGCTAAAAAGCCTACAAAGAAACACAACTTACGTCGGGTCAAAAATAAACCATTGTTATTGGCTAAACTAAACAAGCCAATGAAAAGATAGAACATTTGATCCTCCCCAAGTGCATATAAGTTGCTAACATTCTACAACATCAGTGTGATTTATTTGTGTTCTGACCATCTGCTTCTGGATATAAAATATTGTTCTAAAAATATAAAGCTTTGCAGGAATTTTTTTTCCTGGGGTTTTTGTTTTGCACGATATTTTTTTCGCAGTTCAAGGCCGTGCTCGAATTTTGTTTTGGTATTTGCCCAACCCCTCCCCCCCCCCCCTCAAAAATCTAATGGTCCGTCCCTTAGCTGTTTTTTTATTGCGGTTTAATCGATTCTATAAATAAAACCGCAATAAAAAAAAAACAGCTACACCGGTCCACGGCAAATAAATTTCACTTGTATTAACGAACCAGGATTTACTTTTTTACTTTTTTCAAGATTTCTTCGATACAAAAATCATGTCTTGGCGATTGCCTTCAAACATAAAAGATTTTTTTTGCATTCACTTCGCATAAAAATATGTAAATAACGCCAGGACATACGCACGATTTTAGTTTCATTTCTTGAAAGATTGTTGAATAAACTATACCATTTTTGTTTTGTGAATTATGAATTATATTAAACAATCTTGACATTTCCGTGTTTTTGTTTAGTGGCTTTGATTCTTAATATATATATCTTAAAATCCGATATTTTCGCGGGGAAAAAATGGCCATTTTTCAAACAAATCTAGTGCTTCTTGCAAAAATCCTATTTAGCTAAAAAGTACATCAATGCAAAGATAAGTTAACAGAGCACCAGCACATGACAGCAACAATGTCGCCAGGATGTCATGCTTTCTTGTTCGTTTTACAACATTTTGTTCATTATTTAGTTTGTGAAAAAACACTGCCATTTTGTCTTCAAATCATGTGGCTTCACTTGGGTAAACTGTTAGGTTTTCAAATATGGAAGATAGTGTCCAGTTTTCCACAGCAATAATGTAGCCAAACATTTGGCCGCTAAAGGGTCACAAGTGTTAGAAAATTTGGTTTCCTGAACTGGCAGTAAAGGCATGACATTTCTTCAATCTTGACCATTGTTTTTGGTTGATATTACAACTAGTATATACTGTAACTGTAATCTTGAAAATCTACGAAAGTCGAAGTTTATTGTAAAGGATTCATTGAAATTGAAGATAATTATCAAGTTAGCCAATGATATATCAAGTTCATTATGATGAGCCGCTAATACATTGTACAGTAATCAATCATTATAATGAAAAGATTTGATTTCACTTTAAAAATTGTTTGAGAGTTAAAAATGTATAAGTGGTTTCAGAAAAAGGTTATAATAAATAAAGTATAAGGATATATTAATTATTAATTGAATAGTTAATTAATAATCGATTAATTAATTAATTGATTGATTAATTAATTCTGGCAACTAAAATTTTTCACTGACGACCAAGTCTTAAGAGTCGGTGGCCAAATGGCCACCAAGAAAAAAAGTTAACTTGGAGTGTTGCTGTACAAATGTCAGACCCTAATATGTTTCTTTACAGTCCTCTGAAGGTGAAGAGGATCAGTTTCGGATCACTCTTGATCAAATGAAATGATCGTGTCCACTGTATTTTTGCCGTAGCAAGGTGAACTGACTGTGCCGCTTGAGCGAAGGAAGTGAACATGAAGAAGACGGACTTTGATTTAGATTATTGAACGTGAAAGGTATATATTTCAGTAGCACAGCGTCTCAGAGGTTCGCCAGTTGAGTTGTAAGCTTATTGAACGCAGTGGCGTTTTTGTTATTTTTTTTTAGTGGCTCGTTGACCAGCGTTTATCGAACGCAAAAGATATATTTGTAGTACAACCAATGTATATTACATGATATTAGCGCATTAGCGACTCAGCCAGTCTTCTCTGAAGTTCATTGATTGATGAGCTTACTATGATTATCAGTTGAGCAAGGCACGTGCGATGTTTGGTGACAAAGTTTTGCCGTTAAAACTACGTTGTTGTCAAGGGCAACTTGTTACATTTCCAACGGTAACGCGTTTTGTTACTGATGACGTCCAATGACAGACAAGTTACCGTTGAAAACGTAGCAAGTTGCCCTTGACAACAACGTAGTGTTAACGGCAAAACTTTGTCACCAAACATCGCTCGTGCCTTGCTCAACTGATAATCGTAGTATTTTATTGGCTTGGCAGTTCGCCCGTCTACTTAAAGTTCTTTTTTCAATGCGACGGATATATGTCTTAGCTTCTTGGTGGTTTGCTAGTTGAAAGTTTCTAAATTATACTGATATGTTATACATATCCGAGGTGGTGTTTTTCAGGCGGCTTCCTGAATTGAATGTAAATGGTGTATTTTTAGCGGCAAGGCGCCTTGAAAGCATATTTATTTATTATTCAAAATGTTTCAACTCAAGTATATACGTAATAATTAAGCTTCTTTGTTCAGTGTCTTGCCAGCAATTTTCTGGAAATTTTAATCACTTGGCGGCTTGTAAGTGAGTTCAAAGTATCGTGTTTACATTTATATGTCTGATTTATATTTCATTGTATAAAAATTGATCTCATCGAAAACGCAATGATTCAGCGATGTATTTTGTTAAGAATAGTCTTACATATTTGTACATGTAGATTTTTTTTCGATGTTCCGTAAAATAGAAGCCTGCTAGTGAACACTCGCGTTGCTGCACTTTGAATTTTATGATTCGGAATACCGTATAAACATTTATATTACTCGCCAGTCAGTGCCAATCAAGTCAGTATATATTTTTGTAGGCCTCACTGACTTCGACGGCTCTCCAGTCGAGCTGAGGCTTGAAGGAACTTCTAAACAGGATATGGATTGGAAAATTATGCTTCATTAAAATAATCTTAATCTTAACAATAAGCGCTTTCATTGGAAACAACATCCCTTGACGTACCCTTTCCGATGTCGTGTATTTCGCCAGCCTATTTTCCTCTGGAGCAAAATAAAGCTTTGTTTACACCCTCTGTTATCGAAGCATTCTAATATCTCGTATGTTTTTTGGCCGCTCGCCACATTATATTGTCCACCTCTAGCGACGTCTCTTGTCAGCTCCCTTGTTCTCTATATTCCCACAGCAGTTTGTACAACTATTTACGTCACAGTGTAATATGACACTGGTTTTGGCCGCGCACAAATTGGAGCCACTTTTTAGCGCCAACAACCTAACTTTGAGACCATAAAAAAAGCGTTTCGCATCGTCCCTAACACTTTAAACCTTTTATTCCAAGGTCTAAAAAGGTGAAACTTTCGATACATCAAAAAATAAATTAAGCTTACATTTCATAGGCACTTTCACTGAAGTTAAATTTGGCTTTATGTATGAAGCGTGCATTTCACAGCCTACCTCCTTAATAACAGCATTTAAATCCGCTTCAATGGCTATAACTGCATCCATTTTCCATCAATACTTTTTCTCCGGAAAAAGAGATATCATTTGTTTAAGCTTGTATCGTTTAAAACATAACTTTCTGAAATTCCGCCATTTTTTCTTCCAAACCCAGTGTCTTCGTTCCCCTTGACCAGCGGTCGAGAAACGAGCGACACTGGAATGATCAATCTCGTTCCCAGAGCCCGCGTTACCCTTGTCCAGCGGAACGGGAAACGACGGACTCTGGGATAAAGCGTAAAAATTCGACGTCTTATTGGTTGATCAACTGAGCATGAGCAGTGTTATTTCAACCGACTGGGCATGAGCAGTGTAATTTAAATGTCAACATGGTGGACAAAATGTATAGCTTTTAGAAGTGTTTCAAGGTTGTTTTTGACCTCAAAATAGTCTATGAACGTTTTAAAATCGGGTCGACGCCTTCATCGAGTGTTTGTGATATTGAAAGAGTCTGGAAGACCGTTAAAGATTCACTTTCTCTTGACTACGTGTTCGTACAAGCAGAAGAATCGAAGAATTCTGGTGTAATGGACTTGCGTTTTCAAATTATTCTTGATCAGTGCGGGAAAATACCAATTTTGTACATGCGAACGGCAGTTTTAATTTAAATTGCACTCTTCAAAGCTTACGGTAATCCCTGAGGTCGGTTTCGAGTTGCAAGTCATAGGATATGAAGTGGTTTGCTTAGCGTCGATTTGGAATTTTAATTTTGCTCTCGTGTATATCAGTTTCTAATTCTATATCAAGCTTTGTGAACGGTGGAATATCAGGTATGTTTGTGCGGTTGAATTTATATGATTGAAGGCGATTGAACATTTTGTGTCAATTTATTATAGTCTTGTTTGTATATTTATCCTCGTGCATTTGTTGTATATATTTTTTTCTTTTTCTCTATATAAATGCTTTAATTTGTTAAACATTGTGTTACATGTAAATAAAGGTTATTATTATTATGAGTATCTCTGCCTTTGTGCCGTGTGGTACTGAAGAAATTACAGTTATGTAACTTTCAATTTCTTTATTCGAGTGTTTATACGTCAATATTTATCCTGTGTCATTTATTGTCTACTGTGTGAGAAATTTACTTTTCAGACCATACAAGTATAGGAATATTGTCTTGCAGGATAGATCCAGCTCAGAACTCTGAGTACTGGAAATAATTCTTTCAAATTGTTTTGCAAATTATAAGAATCAACTTTCAGCAATCAGATTGTCAAAGAAAATATCCTGTACATAATTCTCAGCCTTATTGTTGCATTAATTTTTGTTAAAGAGAATATTAATAAGAATGCACAGCAAAATATTATAATAATGATTCTGGTGATTTAACTAAAAAATTTAAATTGGATTAAAGTTGGAAAAAAGTCTTGTTTTCCTTTTGAGTCCCACGCTCAGATTGTACAGTATCAATGAAAATTTTTCCCTTAAACGATATTTTTATTTCTAAAGGGGCCAGACTGACGTTGAAACCCCTTTGATTTTAGGTGGCTAATGTTGCAAGTCTAACCTTTCATAATGTTTACCCTGAAAGCCAAAATTTAACGATCAAAGACCAGTCTAGTAATCCAGGGCCGATCCAGGATTTTTCTTAGGAGGGGGTGCACCTCTAAGGAATGACGTAACTGAAGGGTGACGTAAACAAATTTTAAAAGCGAACAACGCAGACTAGGCAATAACATAATATGAACTGTCGAGAATACATAGCAAACAATACAGCAGATTTTATATAACCGTAAAGCGAACTGCACAGTGTTAATGCAATGCTGTAACTGGTCGTTTTCGTCGAATAGAAGGGCTAATGCTCGAAACTTCAGCGCCTAGCTACCATTTTTAAGCCGTTCAACATACAGTAATTTCTTCAACCTCATCTCATATTTTACTTCAACACCAATAAACCACATAGTTTTTTTTTCTTTTCTTTGCAGAATACTAGTTATATTAGAAAGATGCAGGTCATCTCAGTGGGGGGGGGGGTGCGCACCCCCTGCACCCCTCCCCTAGATCCGCCCCGGTAATCCTGCTGCCAGAGATCATCAAGCATTCAGTATGAAAGAAATCCTATAAAATGGCTTTGACGCTGGTTATTTTGAAAGCTTCAAGGCCATGACAAATGTCATTTGAGAAGATAGCATTTTATTGCTTTACTATTGACATTACATCTGTTTATGTTACATGTAGCTATCCACATAAAATATTGGTGGCCACAGATTTTTTTGACAAAAAGGGATGATGTGCATTTTGAAATGCAGTGTAGGTTTTGTGTGTTTTTAGGGCTAAAATTGACTGTTTGATTGAAAATTACACAGTTAATCCCAATAGACACAGACACTGATTCATGCAAATAAAGTGTGTGTTAATTGTGTTTTAACTGATACCCACAAGTCAAAACAGAATTTGAATTAGTCTGTAACAAGCATAACATAGTAGAGTCTGCATTAAGGAGGAAACAATTTCTGACATCCAAGGCCAATAAATGCATCATGCTGAGATTTTTGCTTCATACTGCAGCTGTGTCCACTTAAAGTTAGTATCCATATTTTCATCTGGCTGAGGAGGTGGTTTGATGTTTGTTATTCTTACCGATAGTATCAATAGCTAATAAGCTATAAATCTTGTGGGTTTTTTTGCAGTGACCAGAATTAGTAATACCAATTTGGTCATTGGAAGGGGGGATTTTAGGCTTTTTATTCTGTTTTGCTCAGACTGTGCTGTCTTTGTTTTAGCAAAGCTGTTACAGTCAAACCTCTACTAGGCAATCACTTAACAAATCCCCGGAATTAAATCGTCGCCATGTTTTTACTGTAAACATGACCTCTTTTAAGCGGTCACCTCTATTAAGTGGTCAGTTGGCTATTCCCCGAGGGTGACTGCTTGATAGAGGTTTGACTGTATTTTCTAACAAAATTGTCAAAGAACCCACAAGTCCAAACTCAAAAGGCAGCAGCCCAGACTATGAAAAGTTGGGTGCCAAGCCAACAATGTGGTGCCCACATCAGTTCCTTGGGTACCCCAGGTTACTGGGCTCCTGTTATGCATCTTGTTTAGTTTTGTTTCTTTTTTTACTTAACATTGAATTATGCAATGATCAAGCATTGCCATTTTTCTTTGTCATAAAGAGATCCAACCATAAGCAAAGCAGTTTGCGTTAAAAAACAACCAAATCACTAAAGGTATCTCATGAAGACATGCTATACAAAAGCAAAAATAATATAAATGTTTTGTAAACCTTTTTCCTGTTGAAAAAAGACAACTTAATGTAATTAAGAAAAATATGAGGGTGACATACAAAAAGCATGTTTATTTCCCCATTGGTTTAGTACTATGGTGTCACATTCCAGGATACCACGATGAAGTTTTGAGACTGATGTTTTGACCTCATTAGCAGCTATACTGGAGGGGCATACAGCCTGTGAACAAGCGCCTGTTCCTAGTCAGGGTATTGGTGACAGAGGCAGATCTAGGGGAGGGGTGCAGGAGGTGTGCACCCACCCCCCCCCCCCCCCCCCCTCCCTCCCACCCCCACTGAGATGACCTGCATCTTTCTAATATAACTAGTATTCTTTATTCTCCTTAGAGGTGCACGATTAAGAAAAATCGTGGATCCGTCCCTGGGTGATCAGAACAAGTGTAGCAAGATAAACTTTAACCTGTTCATCTTCCTCTCCTCCCAGCTAATTAAGACACTAAGGACTCTGACAATGCTAGGGAGACTGTTCAGTCATCACAAAGAATTTGTTACTTTTGTAGAAAGTTTTAGTTGAAGAATGACGGAATGGAAGTCCGGTGCTTAACCAAATTTGTAAATTGCTTCCACCCACAGATGGACCTTATGAAGTAGGTCTTTATGATTTCCTCCTAGTTTCCAGGATCCTTCTCCTCTTTGAAAAATCAATGACTATTAAAAAGTAGGATTGGGCTCCTACTGCCAATTGAAATGAATATACTGAAGCCACTAGCAGGGTACTCAAAATTAATTTTGATCTGTGCACACACAATAATAAATACTATTCATGTGTCATTTACTTGCTTGGGGTGTAAATTCTCAAATTTTCTTAAATACTTCTACCTGTACCTTCTTTAATCAGCCAATTGTGGAAAAATATTTGAATAACCTTTGTTGAATAATCACCCCAGCAATCAAGCCTTCCCTCCTTTTCTCAACCATATAACATGTAACCCTTTAGGATGACACTGAGGTTAGGTCAGATGTGGCAAGACAAGTCATAACAACTCGCAGACATCAGATATTGGTAAAGTTTATGACAATATATTTAGGGCACGTTTTTAAGCAAATAATGTTTCAAACAGTTTCCCCCTCAATTAATTTGTATCTCTTGAAGTGATAACAATAGGTACCACTGGTTATTTTCTCCTCACAGTGACTCTTCCTCACAGCTTTTATGCTTTTATAGCCTGTGTAGAAGGCATCAGAGAAAGGGTAACTGGGGAGATATGGGAAGGACGCCTGCAATAAAGACCCCCTTTTATTCATTTCTGCAGAAGTTAGTGGCTGCAAATTCTGACTGTCTCCTTTGCATTGGGCGGTAAACAGTAAATTCCACATTAGTCACCCATACGCAAAATCACGCACCAGTTTCCGAGTGGTGACCGTATCAAAAGTTGACATAATCCGATTACCAAGAAATCAGTGGGTGTAATGCAAATAGCCCGGTTCTTATAGCAGGTGTTTTTCTTTTCTCCCCCCTCCTTGTTTATGCCTGCCATGCAAGCTGTGCTTTTAAGGATGTCACCAGACAGAGGTCTCCCCCTCCCTCCCCCCCTCTCAACCTATCAATTAGCTTGGCCACAGGTGGTGGGCATTTGTACCTAGCATTAGATGCAGATGGCTTTAATGAAAAAAAAAAAGCTGAGAGACAAATAAATGAATCCAATCAAACTTTTAAAGTTTAGAATTTACTACATGTACTTCTAGCGAAATGGATTATATCTAAATCTGACACTGGTAAACTAACAGTTTCATACTTCATAGTATGTCTCAAGCTTCCTATTTATATATCATTTTAGCACTTTTAACTCACACTAAGAAATCAAATTGCAACCTGCCAACCATTGGTAGAAGTAGATCTAAACACTGGAAAACTTACCCGATAACACGATATGATGCCTGTGAAATTAGCTGAAGAAGACTGTGAAATTAGCTAGCTGATGTTACAGAATATGAATACTTATTCCTACGTGGAAGTTTGGAAGTTTCCAGCACAAGATTGAATATAAATGGTCACAAATTCTGGCAGAACGAGCCTGATTGCCAGGTTGACAACAAAATAAGCAGAAATAAGCAGCAATTCTGGATTCTACCTTCCCAAGTTCGAAATCAAATCCTTCGTTGACTTATTCCTTTTTTATCCGTTTTAGCAAACAAAAGGGGAAAATGAAATACTTCTTCGTCTCCATTCATCCTGATCTCTAGAGCTGGCACAATTTCTGAGTGTCCTACTAGTTTTTCCAAAGAATTCTGGATGACTTCGTGTTAAACAAACTCCATTTTGTCAAACCGGATGTTGAAGAACTTACGCCTGCGCAGTTTAACCGATCACAAGCAGTCCGTCGTTTCCCGTTCCGCTGGACAAGGGTAACGCGGGCTCTGGGAACGAGATTGCTG
This sequence comes from Dendrophyllia cribrosa, assembly GCA_024195265.1. Taxonomy (NCBI): domain Eukaryota; kingdom Metazoa; phylum Cnidaria; class Anthozoa; order Scleractinia; family Dendrophylliidae; genus Dendrophyllia; species Dendrophyllia cribrosa. Next base: position 19,291,189 of record JAJLRJ010000004.1, read on the forward strand.
CTGCTGCTATGGAGAGCTCCGCGAATGCGAGTGGAGGATACTATTCTGCGTCAGGTCAGCGTGGTAGGCCATCATTTGAGATCTCCAGGGACCGTCTCCCATTTTTATTGGAACATTGTTTCAAAGTACAGGAAATAAGTTGTATTCTTGGAGTGGGAAAGCGAACAGTGGAAAGAAGGATGGCTGTCTTTGGTCTTAGTATTACTAGTAAGTAAGAAAACACGGCGGCCGGTGATGGAAGTGCGTATGTGAATAATTATTGTATTTTTCACTTTGTGTAAGTACAGCTACGTACTCGCAGGTGATGAATTCGCTGGCCAAAATTGTGATGATTGGTTTGCAAGTTGTAAGAGCATAGTTTCGATTCGATTTAGGGATGGACCATTTTATTATATTTTTTTTTGGCGGGGGGGGGGGGGGGGGGGGGGGGGGTGGGGGGTTGGGCAATTTCCGAAATAAAATTCCAACATGCACAGCAAATGTAGTAAAAAATAATTCACATGCACAACGAGCCAAAATAAAAATAAATTTGGAACAATCCCGGAAAAAATTATTGCACAGCCTCAAGACGGAAAAAAAATTCATTCTAAAAAAAATTGCCCAACTCTTCCCCCCCCCCCCCCCCCCCCCCCAAAAAAAAAAATAAATAAATGAAAAATAAAATGGTCCATCCCTTAAGAGAATGTATGGGAAGTTTCCCCCACCCCCTGAATTCCTCTTATGATAAAAGCGCCCCCATTTCATCAGAAATTCGAAATTTATTGAATGAAAAAAAGAAAGACAAAGTAATTATCGATGGCTGCATTAAGGCTCAACACGGTGCCGCATTGTGTGCAATGACTAAATTGTTGCACGCAATATTGGATAAAAATTAGAGTAGAATCTCATAATACTTCTGCAACATTGCAAGCCTCAACTTTTTATTGTCTGTCTAAAACTAAATTCCTAGCTCTAGTCGCACAACAAAAACCCCAATTTCAGATACATCGGAGAGTGCATGAATTCTTGAGACTAGATCATTCAACATGTGAATAACACTCCTCAAGTCCGCCATCTTTTTTTCACACGAAGGCGAGGCAATAGTGACGTCATTCTGGCATCCCATAATTATTGGCGGATTTGGTACGCACGTAGAGAACTCAACATCGAACTTTATACGAAGACGAACATGGCGTTTGGCAAAGTCTAACATTTTGTTTTGTTGACGTGACAACAAGTGACAACAAGTCCGATGTCGATAACTGTAAAGTTGGATGTTAAGTCAACAGTCCGATGTCGATAACTGTAATGTCGGATGTTGAGTCAATAGTTCGATGTTGACAACTGTAATGTCGGATGTTGAGTCAATAGTCCGATGTCGATAACTGTAATGTCGGATGTTGAGTCAATAGTTCGATGTTGACAACTGTAATGTCGGATGTTGAGTCAATAGTCCGATGTCGATAACTGTAATGTCGGATGTTGAGTCAATAGTTCGATGTTGACAACTGTAAAGTCCAATGTTGACAACTGTAAAGTCCGATGTTGATAACTGTAAAGTTCTATGTTGACTTAAAAGTCCAATGTTGACAACGGTAAAGTTGGATGTTGAGTTACAAGTTTGATTTTTGGCGGAGATGGAACACCATACTCTCGACCATCGAAGACAGTCTCGTTGCGGTCAGGAATACAAAAATGCCTGAGAGTTGTGTAGTATTTGGTTGTAGCAACCCTCCAAACAAAAAAGAAGGTATTGCTCTCCACTCAATACCTTTTTATGGTAAAGAAGAGGCGGAGAAACTCAAAAGAAGAAAAAAGTGGGTCGATTTTGTTAAATTGAAGCGACCACCCAGCCCACCAAGTACTTGTCGGTGTGTTCAAAGCACTTCACAGATGGGGACTTCAATGTCCGGTTTTCTGAATTAACAAAGTAGAGTTTAACCGAAACTGTAGAAAGTAGAACCGAAACTGCAGTCTTACTTGAGATTTTCTATTAAAGATTTTCTATGGAGAGTCAGATACTCGACAGCATTATGGCCACCTCGTGCCAAACCAATCGCCACAGAATAGCCAAACAAATTAAACGACACCGAGATGAAAGACGAAGGATTGAACGCACCGCTCCCAGATTATTCAAGTTCTGAGGAAGAAACAATCAGCAATGCTCAACCACCGCGCAGAGAAAGCCGTATTAACCCTTTCGCTGCCAAAGTCGACATTTGGAGCAGCAGACATTGCACCACTTGTGACGTCATCAATTTGTACGTTGCCAGATAATTTTGATGCTCAACTGATAAAGCGGGGATAGATCCATGCACACGTGCCTCCACTTTGAATATGGACCAAATTCTAGCAGAGCTATTCGAAGAAAACATGTTCAAATATTGGTGCAAAATTAGGTGGTAAATTAGGTCAATACCCCTGCAATAAGATGGCGACTGGTACATTTACCCATAATTCTTAGCGCACAAAAACCTTAACAACGTTCATAAAAATGTAAAGAAAAGTTATAAAATCTTCAAACCTTGTCTACACATTGTCCTTAGTACTGGAACAAATATTGTAAAAATTTGGCTTTCTTTGTGCCTTATGTGCTGTGTAAGGTCCGCAAGGTATTGTGGTAAAATGAACAGCCGCCATCTTTTTTCCTACGGTGGATTGAACAATGTTTCATTTCCAGCGTTTTTAACGCTTATGCCAAACCTTTTCCGGCCGATAGAAAGGTAATAGAGAGTAGAAGATAGGAAGAGAAGAAAAGGGGAGAAAAAGGAAAAGTAAAAGAACCAAAAAAAATAATCGGAAAGGTTTCGCTAAACCTAAATATTACACTTTTCAAGATGGAATCTAGTTCATACTGTAGCGCGAGTGTAGCAAATTGCTTTTGTAGGAATGTTTATTGACATTTGGCCATGTTGCTCCCAAAAAACGATTTAACGGTAAAAAAAATAGCCTTTTTTAAAAAATTCAGCGGTGAAAGAGTTAAAACGCTACCGTGAAACGCAGGATAGAAAACAACATCACAGCAGTGAATGAAACAACGGCGACAGCAAAAGCCGAGCTAGAAAGCTTCCACGCTCTTACGAGAAAACCACCCTGGAAATGTCGATAAACAGCTGGATAAAGGCATCGGAGAAATCGATCGGCAAACTAGAGACACACATAGAGAATAACTCTTGCCCAAAAACACTTCGTTACGATGTGAGGGCAAAGATCAGGCCCGATCCAGAATTCAAGACCGACATTAACAGGATTAGAAAGTAAGCAGAGCGTAAACTGCTCGGAGCATTAAAAACACTCCACTACCAAAGAGTAGAAAGGAACAAAGTGAAACTAAGAGAACTTTAGAGAAAATCATGTTTTAGTCTTGAATTTAGTGAATCTAGTACATCAAGAAATACTGATGTAAATCGAGACCGAGCTAAGAACAAACAAAAGAATGTGACAGCTAGGGGCAACCCTAAAACCAGGAATGGCGGAACGACGGAATGGTGGAAAATCACCCCAAATCCTAAAAGACGGAATAGCGGAAAATCACCCCAAATCCTAAAAGACGGAAAAGCGGAAAATCGCCCCAAATCCTAAAAGGCGGAATGGCGGAAAATCACCCCAGATCCTAAAAGACGGAACTATAAATCTAAATAAAAGTAATAAACATATAATATAAATAAGTGCTCGCGTTAGAGATGGAAGAAAATACCGTAGAAAATGGTTAGGTATCAGGATAACGGAGATGATGAAACGCCCCTGTCATGATTGGAAGCTCTTTTAGCCGATACGTCGACGATTTAGAAGCTTTCATGGGAGATTTTCTAATAAATATTAAAAAATATAAATATAATTCTAAATAAAAAAATAATACAAATATAAATAAGTGCTGGGGTTAGAGATATGCAGGCATATCTATGCGTATGTATGCATATATACAAATTCCAGTTACAAGCATATGTACAAGTGGTGTTTCCAAATGTAACCAGAAGTGTGTGACGACAAAACAAACATTGAAATATGGCACTGTATAAAAATCATTGTCAAGTGAAAACAGCGATGTGAAGTTGATTGGTTGAAATAAGAATGAAGAGGCCCACGGGATTTCCTCTCTGGTGTCCGCTTACGTTTACGCCCGGGGAGGAGCTCTGCAAAATTTATGGCGGGGGTGTGCCGCTGGGACTCTGAGACCCTCAACCTGTACTAGACCATTTTAGCTGCATTTGACACCCCTATTCTAGACTAAACACCGAAAAACCCTACCCTATCCTAGACCAAATTTTTGAATGCTTTCTTTGTTATTAGTTATATAATTACCAGGGGTCAGTAAAAATGCCGTACTACCCATCGTACCGATTTTTAAATGCCGTTTGCCAGTAAACCTTGTCTAGACTAAATTCTTCACGCAACTGATCAGTTTCGCGGAAAATGATACCCTATTCTAGACCAAAATTCTCTGATTACTATACCCTATCCCAGACTAAACTGCCTGAAAACCATACCCTTCACAGTGGCACATACCTATATAGCGCATATATGGGAGTACCCCCGGGCGTTTATGGGAGCTTAAAAACAAAGTAAAAGTCTAAATCTTAACCCCTGAAAGTGTCCGCGGCCGCTTACGGTATGGTATTTTCTTCCATCTCTAACGCGAGCACTTATTTATATTATATGTTTATTATTTTTTATATTTATTTATTTATTTATATTTATAATTCCGTCTTTTTGGATCAGGGGTCATTTTCCGCCATTCCTCCTTTTACGATTTGGGGCGATTTTCCGCTATTCCGTCTTTTAGGATTTGGGGCGATTTCCCGCTATTCCGTCTTTTAGGATTTGGGGCGATTTTCCGCTATTCCGTCTTTTAGGATTTGGGGCGATTTTCCGCCATTCCGTCTTTTAGGATTTGGGGTGAATTTCCGCTATTCCGTCTTTTAGGATTTGGGGTGATTTTCCGCCATTCCGTCGTTCCGCCATTCCGTCATTCCGGATTTTAGTGTCGCGGATTTTAGGGTCGCCCATTTCGCGATTTTGAGGTGCGCATATTTCGCGACACTTAAATTTCGCGATTTTGCGAATTTTTATATTTTAAATCACTTTAATTTCGCGTTTTTGAGTTAGACACAATTTATTTCCTTGGCAATGTTATTTAACATGTCCTTGAATTAAAGAAAACGACTTTATCAAAGGTGCAACGTCAAAATTAACAAAAATGCAACGGCGGGACTATATGTCAACAGTAACAACAAAGCAGTTCTCACAATGTCCACAAACAGTTTATGCTTGTGTACGTGAATTATTGGTCTTGAGTCAATTGATCACAATATCCATTTATATTGAAAATTCCTTCCTACGGACTCCGAAAAAAAATGATGCCGTTTAGAAACATGTATACCAGTCTCACGAGTCATTTTATATATGGAACAACAGGCGGTAACACTTCTCTTCCAGTTACTACACCCTTTATTCCCGCTTTCTCCCATCCTTTCAAGACAGGAACCTTTCCATGTAGGCTGGTGAAAAAGTTATATATTTCCACCAAGTTGCATGAATTGGTTTCAAAACCGATAGCTTAAGGTCGACATACACATCTTCAAAGTCAATTCCACTAACACTTGCTAAGACTTCTGCCGAATACCACGTTGCGATTGATTATTGACATAATGCGAGTCACTTAATTTTCGCGTCATGTTATGTTCGCGACACTTATTGTTCCCGTCAACGTGTCGCGAAAATTTCATGTCATAAGGTAGCACTGATAATGTATCACGGAATGTACAAATGTCAGCCCACAACATTTAAGCACAAATAGATTTTTTTAGAAAATGATGGAAACTTTGAAACTTTAGAGAAAGCAAATAAGAATAAATGAAGTGAATCCATCCTTGTCCATTATATGAGTGTACAGATAAAATTAAGAGGAAAAAGAATACAGAGAAACGGAAAATACGAAACAAGAAACACAATACGCGCAAAAAATAGTTCTGTTGTGTTACTAACCGATAAAAGGCGAAAAGGTAGTTCGAATTTAAAGAACACGAAAGAACAGCAGCTCCGCGGTGACCGTCGCAATCGCGATCGCATCGACGACCAGACGCAAATGCGAGGTCACGTGATCAGACGAATTTTATATATATCTTTCATTCGCGTTGCATCATGGGAAGGACTTTCAAACCCACCCCCACCCCCCCCCCCCCTGCGCAGCCGATTCGCATATAATTAACCGCATATAAGTGAGTCTAATTAACATCAAATTACCGCATGCAAGCGGTTAAAGAAGGCCCAATAGCGTTCCGCCCAGATTCTAAAAATAGAAAACTCGCGCAGCATCATGGGATTGAAATGCGTACAAACATTCAAGAACTATGCAGGAAGCTACGAAAAAAGCAGGTGCTACGAAGCACTGTTCTTGGGTACAACTCGACAATTATCCTCAACATCTACAGGAATCGCAAAAATTGGTGTTTCCGAGGCAGCCATTATCAAACATGGCGGGGAGACGTAGCGGCGATCAGCGAGAGGCCTTGGCATTAGACAACAGGTACCAGTACCTTGATTTCTCCGAGGCAGGAGGAGGCCTGGTTTTTACGGAGGACGCCCAGTTCTACGGAGGCTCATTTCTACGGAGGAGGCTTATTTCTGCGGAGGAGGCTCATTTCTACGGAGGAGACCCATTTCTACGGAGGAGGCTCATTTCTACCGAGGAGGCTTATTTCTACAAAGGAGGGTAATTTCTACGGAGGAGGCTAATTTCTACGGAGGAGGCTCATTTCTACGGAAGAGGCTAATTTCTGCGAATGAGGCTCATTTCCACGGAGGAGGAGGATTTCTACGGAGGAGGCTTATTTCTACAGAGGGGGCTAATTTCTACGGAAGAATCTCATTTCTACGGAGGAGGCTTATTTCAACGAAGGAGGCTAATTTCTACGGAGGAGGCTAATTTCTACGGAGGAGGCACATTTCTATGAAGGAGTCAAATTACTACCGAGGAGGCTCATTTCTATGCTACAGGCTTATACTTGTATGGAAAACAGGTACTATTGCACAAAGGAGGCGAGGTTTTATACAGAGACGGCTTTGTTTTACAGTGTGTAGCAGTGGCACTACTGGGCCACCGTACTTTGTGGAACACCAACTCGTAATTTGCGGTCTCCGAGACTTCTGAACCGGCCGAGCTGTAGTCTAAACCAACATCGCTCGAGGCCATTATCCACTAAACGTAACTTTTAAACTAACTGAAGGTCAATAAAGGTTTTTTTTTCTTCGCAAGTATAAAACAAATACGCGGCTGAAATCAACATGTGAATGACTGACTGAGAACGGACCGAATCGGCTTTGTTAACAATATCCTGGAATGACGTCACTAGTCCCAGTCTCCGCTTCACTCGGCCGTGTGGAAAACAAGTCTAACTTTGACGGGCCATAAAAAGTCGAGGTTTTAAGCAAAAGCAAAAATTTTTTTGCGGCATTTTACTCAGTTTAATACAAAGATTTATTTTGGTGAAAAAAACCTCTAGGGTTATAGACACTTTAAATAAAATGCCTTGTTGCCCAATAAGGCCCGACAAACATCAACACCAAGGAACTGACAAATTTCTGGTATGCTTACCACTAACAAGAAAAATCCTGGCGGGAATTTTCTCTTGGTGGTAACATGCCAACATCTCCACATCGGTATCTGAGGATCTAATGCTTATTTCTTGATGCCCACCCTGAGATTAGGCATTTGCCGATTGTGCTAGTAAAAGTGGCATATTATGCTAGTGGCAGTGCTCGTTTTTTTGCCCAAATTATGCTCAAATTATGCTCGCTTTTCAAAATTATGCTACTTTTTTAAAAAATTATTCTCGTCCCCCTCCTCTTGTATTTTCCAGTGGTGGATTCGAGGCGTCTATCCCGGGCAAGTTGTGCAGGCTTTGGTCTATCCTCTCTGTTCTCGCTACCTTGTAAACTATCTGGATGTAAGTTCACTGCACTTGACTGGTTTGGCGTGGCGGCCGCCATTTTGAAACGAGCACTGGGAGAAAGACTAAGGAGTCTGGGACCGAGACACAGACTTCCGGTTCCGTTTCATCGAACTCCCGCGGTATCTCAACACAAGTAAAAAAAAAATCGAAAAATAGGAGTGGAAGCAACTGTTAATAGTAATCTATCGTTTTTAGTAGCTGAGATCTTCGTTTTCTTGAATTATTCTAAAATTGTGCTATTAAGACAAGAAAATATACGGATTATGCTAGCAGTGTTACTTTTGGAAAAAGGGCAAAAATTATGCTCAATTCCTCAGATTATGCCAAAAATTATGCTAGCACAATCGGCAAGAGCCTACCTGAGATGAGTGAAGCGCATGTAAAAACATCCTGGTATCGGCTTCTTCTTGTTCTGTACACAATTCGTTGACAGTTGTTGCAGAAATAGTACCACCACTTGCAACAAGTTTTGTGCAGGTTGTACATTGTGCAGTGTACAGGCAACGATCTCCAATCTGTGCGTGTACATTTGAACTGGACCATTTACGCACAAAAAAGTTGAGCAGGCATGTCTTGTTGCGTCCATTTGCTAGGAATTTCTTCCATTGTCGAGGGCACCGTTGTTGTGGACTCGAAATACGAATAGAGAGCTGCCCTTCGTTTCCTCGCTTCTGCCTTTCAATATTCTTTACAAATATTTCTGGATCTTGATCTCCAACAAAGTCGATTTTTGAAGCATTTCCCGCATGTGTGAAAATTGTGTCAAACACCGTTGCAGCCAGGTCACCAAATTTGTCGGGTACTCTAACAACCATTTGGAGAATCGCCATGACATCGAATATGACAACTGTGGATAGTTGAAGAGTGGAGTGGAACTTTACTCCCTTCTCAACAAAGCCAGATATAAGTGATTTGCTATTCTTGGCCAATGTACCATCCAAAGCTGCTAAAGACCACGGTAATGGTCCAAGTTCATGTGTCAGCAACTCTTTGACATCCATCTTACGACTTTGACCAATGACTAACAATCTAGCAAACAGATTTCTATCTGCTCTGAGTATGATGCTCTTGCCTTTTGTGATCACATACTTCTTCTTTATAGCCTGGTGGAAAGTTGATAGTTTTAGTTTCGGCAACGGGTCCAAAAAGCTAGAAATATTGGTCACCAATCGGTTTTCGACAAAAGATAAAAAAGCAGTGTTTCCTTTTTCTTTCGCTTTTAGGAGATCATCTTTCATGCTTCCAGTTGCTTCAAAGCCTGAACTGAGACTGACACGTTCATCATCCGACTCTTCAAATGGATTTCTTCAGTCTTCAATGACTCCCTGAACCAGTTTTACACTTGCTTCATCCTTTTTCATGCGGGACTTGCTGGCTTCTTTATGGGATTTACTTCCAACTCCCTTCATCCCCATGAATGTAGTGCGAGAATGTGCAGTAAGTATCTATCTTTGAACTGCTTCTCTTTTTAAACTAAACCCCACTATACCACCCTTAATTTTCGTGTTTTTGTTCAACGTTTGTTAGATTGCTTGATCAACGGGTATTTGGGTAAAACCATGTTCTGCAGACCTCTGAACTGCAAACGTACCTTCTTCAAGAAGTCGGTGAGCCTCAGGGTGAGTTTCCTTTGTGGACAACATGTGCATCAATTACACGGGCAAATGTCGGGAATAATTGGTATGGTCATATGCAAAGAACCATGGCAGCATACCCTTCACACAGTTGAGATGCAGTTGCCAGTTTCCTTCTCTTGTTGCTCGAATAAAATGTAACGGCAACTTAACCATGTCCAGATAAGAATTCCAAAAGGTCTTCATCGGGCAATAGTCTTCGCTGCAGTATTCTTCATATAGGTTAGACATCATCTTGAACCGTTCACTTTGAAGAAGGTGCTCGAACTTTTCGCCAGAAAAACCACGTCTGACGTCTTCTATGAAATTTGCAAGGGCAATTTCATCAACTTGTGTAGCAGGATGCTTTGCTAGCCAGGACTGGAACCGTTGCCACTGAATGCGATGCATTGCATCAAAAACGATCTGAAATGCACAAATAATCAAGAAAATATACAATAGTCACATTTTTATAGTTTAAAAATGTCAGTGGCAGTAATCTGTATAATTTAGCTATTACCTTATGACATGAAATTTTCGCGACACGTTAATTTCGTGAATTTCGCGATTTAAAAAAAATCACGAAATTTAAGTGACGCGAACAATAAGTGTCGCGAACATAACATGACGCGAAAATTAAGTGACTCGCATTATGTCAATAATCAATTTTGCAAGAACAAGTTCGCAACGTGGTATTCGGCAGAAGTCCAAAAGCAAGTGTTAGTGGAATTGACTTTGAAGATGTGTATGTCGACCGTAAGCTATCGGTTTCGAAACCAATTCATGCAACTTGGTGGAAATATATAACTTTTCACCAGCCCACATGGAAAGGTTCCTGTCTTGAAAGGATGGGAGAAAGCGGGAATAAAGGGTGTAGTAACTGGAAGAGAAGTGTTACCGCCTGTTTTTCCATATATAAAATGACTCGTGAGACTAGTATACATGTTTCTCAACGGCATCATTTTTTTTCGGAGTCCGTAGGAAGGAATTTTCAATGTAAATGGATATTGTGATCAATTGACACACGTACACAAGCATAAACTGTTTGTGGACATTGTGAGAACTGCTTTGTTGTTACTGTTGACATATAGTCCCGCCGTTGCATTTTTGTTAATTTTGACGTTGCACCTTTGATAAAGTCGTTTTCTTTAATTCAAGGACATGTTAAATAACATTGCCAAGGAAATAAATTGTGTCTAACTCAAAAACGCGAAATTAAAGTGATTTAAAATATAAAATCTTCGCAAAATCGCGAAATTTAAGTGTCGCGAAATATGCGCAACTCAAAATCGCGAAATAAACGTGTCGCGAAAATTTCATGTAATAAGGTAATCTTCCTCGTCTTTTGATTGCAAAACCTAACTTTTAGTCTTTTTTGCTCTTTTTTGCTTGTGGGCATGACAACTCTCCCTTAATTTGTAATAATTTCTTGTAATCTCTTACGATGAGCCGCGTTATAGAAAGTTTAGATACCATGTGCATTCGTACAGCTCGATTGTAATGTCGGCCTTCCAGAACTCCTGAGACAGATCCAGAACCAACAATGCCACTCTTCACTTGTATATCTGCAAGGCCTACTTCGCCAAACTGCTTGCCAATTGCAGTCATAAAAGCACAAAGGGTGTGGAAAGTGCCCATTCTCAACACTATACGCTGAAAATGTTCCTCATTCTGTCACATGATATCAAGCGCCTTCGCATATATTCTGAAGCTTAATCAAAATGTATTTGGAAATACAGATGGTTAAAAATATTATAAGCGCGACGTTTCGGTATCGTACTGACACCATTATCAAGCGAAAGCGAAAGATAGAAAAAGGACGCATTTACAAGCGAAAGGAAATCTGCATACTCTATACAAAAAGCTTAGCCATAAGGGAATCTGACTGTTTGTTTAGGGATGGCTTGTGCTCTCTAATCAGGAGCATTTCATACAATAGGCAGTCATATTTAGTTTGGCACTTTTTCAAGACACTAAAGTTCTTTGTCATGTCATTAGGTGTTAAACCGTGCGTCGTGCGGTAGTGTTTGCCTATACTAGATGAAGTGCCTTTGTGTTCTTTTCGCATATATTGCCTGATTAAAAACAACAATGACATAATGCTGGCCCAGCTGATCAGCCATTTGGAGAGACATTTGAAACTCAGCGTAAACTGTTAGTAATTCTGTTGGACTAGCTTCGATGACTTGATAGTAACCAATAGAACTTTCGCGGGGAACATTCTTCTCATGTAACTTCATGTTAAAACCAGTCCATGCTGGGATCACTTGGGGCTGATTCTCGCCGACATTAAATATGGTACGCGGAAACGCTTGTCTGCAGAGCATCCAGCCAAGGTCTGTGTCTCTTCCTTGCTTAGAGATATCCGGGTTTGTCTCAATCAGTTATTTAACATTAAACGCCTCCTTTATGGCAAAGGCATTTTTCCCAGTTTATAGCACTTGTACTAGCGCAAAACGACCTCTTCCTTGGATTAAGCTTAGTCATCATTTATTTGTCGCACAAGGAACTTGATGCCCTTTGTGGACAAATGGGACACTTAATTAATTTTAATATGTATTCACCTGCTATGTAAACAGTTCTTCTTGGAAAAACACCTACAAAACATTTTATTTCCTTTTTTCAATGCAAATCTTCTTATTTAGCGAACAGAAAAGTTTGTTGTAAAAAAATAGATTAAGAAAACACCTAATTCCTTACCTTTAAAACTCTAAACAATTCCAACATGACGTCCAGACTTATGGGCTCCACTTGTAGACAAAGCATCATGGGGAAAATGAGGAATAGAACAGGAAAGCAACCAAATTAAAAAGAAAAATGACTTCTTTCACAATCCCCGTCTTGTAATCACTTGTGAACACAGATGATTTGTGAATAGGCCATAACAGCACCCATTATTATTTTTAATGAAATGTGAATTGTAGCTTTTTTTATAATAATATGTTATAGGAAATTAAATTATATTTTGAAACAAATGTGTCTAATTAAACACCTTAAAAACTGTTACCTTGGGAACATGTCACAAATGTATAAACATGTTTTTTTTATAACAATTCACAATATGGAATACTTTTCTCAAAGTTTAAGTTTAATTTCGTCAGTAGAGTACAGACATATAATTCATTTTCTATCTCCTTCCATTATTCAACAAACAAAATCAACCTACATCCCCACCCACCCCGCCCATAAAAACACCTCCTTTTCTCGCTCGTGCACAGGTTTCGTGTCTGGAAACAAGTTGATTTTGGTTGAGTACACCCTAAGCTTTATTTTGATACCAAAGAAACCATGTCCCATGGGGGGTGCTACGAAAATGCATTTTAGCCACTGTTTAGGAATTAGCTCATAGACTACTATCCGAACTCATGATTCAAACGCCGCCAGCATTTCATTTCTGTACCTTTGACCATTCAGAACTGCTTTTTTGATTAGCGAAAGCATTATGCGAATCATCTTTCCGGATAAGATTGGCATTCTAGTACACAGGAAAAGTCGGCAATTTTAGAAAGCATAATAAAAATAGGTTGCTGCTGAAGTGAATTATTTTGTGATGTTTATTGTATTTTCGCAGACGCTAGCCGCGGTTCTGCACCGTAATTAGGATACAATAAATCGCCAAGACTTCCAGAAGCAGAAAATCACTGAATTCTGATCCGTGTTTGACTCTTTTAATCAAAGGAAAGACATTTTCAAGGAAATATGAGTTTCATTCAAAAGTTTCGACCTTTTATAGAAAATATATTTTGGATTCAGTAGTCATATAAAAACAGCTTGCTATCAAATCACATTTCACATCAAATTTGCATAAAACAAAATTGTGCATTTGCGACAACACTTTGAAGAAACTGTGAAGCCTGGAAAAAACTTATTATAGACGGCAAAATCAAAGCATTTTTTTTAAAGAACGAGCTTTAAGTTATGGAAACATTTCATTTCGATTTGGTCTTAAAATCACGGAGAGATTTTAGTGAATGCGTCACGCAACGTTTATTTACAAAATGTTTGACCAATTCATAGCAATTATCACCAAAGATTTGAAAACTTAAATAAAATCCCGGATCTCCTGAATGCGATTTCCTGTTTATTTAAGGCCTACAAAAAGTTAATTGGAATCCGGGCAGTGGAGGGTATCTGGGTTAAAAATCAAGGTGCGAGGGTGGGTGTCTGCCTGGCCGAGAAATTCGGGCGGGGGAGGGGTAAAAAAAATCTTGCATCCGTCGGGGGGGGGGGGGGGGTGGAGTTTTTTCTAGAATAACCCATTTTACACAGGTTGCATGCGATTTTGTAACACAGGAAAACTAATTCTTTATATTGATTATCAATTTTCCTTTTACAGCATGTGGGCCACATGCAGTCCTCGACTGCCTATTTTTTCAAATGTAAGAGAAATAATTCACGGCTTGGAAAGATAGACGAGTGTGGATTTGATCGGGAATCAATAAATTAAATAATATATATAGATAGGCAGAGCCTAACAGCGTAGCACTATGAACAAGCTTAACTAAGGTGAAACTTAACTAAGGTGAAACTTAACTAAGGTGAAAGGTCAGAAGCACAAGAATTAAGATTGACGACCGGGCTATTTTTCAATTTTAGCAATTCTCAAAAAAACAGTATTACCCGACCGCCTGCACAGTACATTTAGACCGTACAAAAGTTCACAAAAACAACTTTTCTCTGTCTAGAAAAACTAGTACGACTACTTTCCGAATAAAATACAGTTTTTGTTTGTCAAAAATTGCCCGAGAAACTGATTTGGAAATCAAAATTGCAAAAATACACAAACATATTTGCATAAGGCGACGCGAGTGAAGACAGAAAATGGGTTTACCTCGGTGTAAGAACCTGTGACTTTTTCGTTTGTTTCTTACCTTTGTAGTATTGCATTCCCAGTTGACTCTATTGTTTTATGCCTTTTGTTTTCTTTGTTTTACGTCACTCATGAGTTTCACAGGTTCTTACACCGAGGATGAGCCCAGAAAATCTAAGTCTTGTTTTGTTTACATATTAAAAATGCTTTTCAATCTATGTAATGAATGAACAAGCACATAAAAATGGACAACACAATCTTGTTTCGAAAAATTTTATTCAAATCTTCATTAGTTTATGTTAAAAAGTAAAACACGTTCCATTTATAGCGCATCAAGGCAGAGCTGTCCTCGATGAAATTCAAGATAACAACACAACTTAATTTGAGCACGTTTCATAAACAGGTTTCCAAAACTTAAGAGAACACAAAGGAAAAGTCAATAAAAAATTGATATCAACATAAATTCCCATCGAAACATGTGTTTTATTTTACCTTAAAGTCACTGGACTGCTTGGAAATTCGTTAAAACTCCGCTTCTTCGGTTATGAAATCCGTAATAAAAACAAGGCATCTCCCCGCATTGTTCCTGCATTGATAATATGAAGTTCCTCGAACAAAGATTTTATCCCTGAAAGCTCTTCTTTTTCCACTAAAGCGGCTTCTGAGTATCCCTTAATTAGTATCCCTGTCTTGAGTAGCAAACCGCGAAAAAATGCAGGGAAATAACGACTTTACTGCTCCGCCTAACACTGCGAAAGATCCAACTTTTTTAAAACTTAAAAAGTGTTCACCGAGCTGACGGCTGTGTAGCCGCGCGTGTGGCGTTATACGCGCATGTTTTGCGACGTCATACGCGCCCGCGAGCTAGCTAGTCGTGCGCGACGGCGGAGGTCGGGAATACGCGCGCCCGCGAAACATTCCGCTAGCCATGACCATGAAAAATGAGGGCATAGGTTCTATGAGTATGGGGCTGCGCAGCCCGGCCTTCGGCCCGGCGAGTGCTCCGCTATTAAAAGCGAGTACAGAAAAATTGGTAACTTCAATCAACGCGTCTTAGAGTCTCATGCGTATGAGTATAGGCTAAGTGTAGCTTCTTGTTGTGTAAGAAATGGCGCGAGGTAAAATATTGTTGTAAGTCTTTTACTTAATAAAAGGTTGTATATCTCAATGAATTTTTTCTCGAAACTGTGATTTGTTATCAATGTGTTGAATTATAAAACAGTTATAGTGTTCAAGCTTGCACAATATTGACAAAGGCGCCACTTTCATTCATGAACTGTGCAATGTTGCAAGTTTCGCGCCGTAAAACATATGTAAACTTTAAAAATAAAAGGCTGGTCGACGATATTTATAAGCTTACATATGTTTTACCGCGCGAAACTTGCAACATCACACAGTTCATAAATGAAAGTGGCGCCTTTGTCAATATTGTGCAAGCTTCGTCGATCGCTGTTGTTTACAAACTTTCTCGTTTTAGTTCCTACAGCGGTAGCGGCGTCAATTCGCTTAAAACAAAGATCAGAAACTTTTCTGAGGAAGTATCGAGTCTAATCATATTCCAGAAGTGATTACTAAAGGCATTTTCCGAAAATTGTGCTCCTTCATTCACTTCTTGTCGAGCGGTTGACTTTGAACCAGCTTTAATTGGGGCCGCTTTCATTAAGCTTCGCCAAGAAACACTGCACTGCGACCGAGACAACGCGAAATTTTCGCGCCTTTTTTGTCCAATCATGTGATCAATAATTTTTCTCTTTTCTTTTCTTCTCTTTTTCTCGTTCTTTTCCCTTTTTTATCTAATAGTTCACGCATTTTTCTCCCAAAAACACGAAAGTGCAGGCAGCGGTCATTTTCATTTTCCTTCAAAATGCGAAATTTACCGCCATCGTTGGATATACGTCATGTAGATAACTGATTCGCGCATCTTGTCCAGCGGCTTCCAAATCACCAACAACAAACATGACGGACGAAATTTCACAGTTTACAAGGCTTGCCAAGTTAAGGCAAAACAATCACATATTCACCGACACAACTGATTCGAATTGCACTCAGAACGCTACACCGGGACCCAGCCCACATTGCCCACAGTTTCCCGAGTTCAACCGAGGCTCCGTTTCCAGGCAAATTGCGCTCAAAGTTTCAGTCGCGGCAGCTAGTCCGAGAAGCTATTAAAAGGCCGGTTGTCAGTTGAACGCCCGAAGACGCAAGACTGAGCTAAGAGCTGGCCAGCGCATTAAATCGTTGGCTATCGTGGTGAGTGAAGTAGAGCTCCTTGATATTATTACAATTTTTATAGGGGGTAATGTAGCTAAAATCCCACAGTCTGCTTGTTTCGGTCAGCAGTATAAACTTTCCTATAAACAAAATACGGTAAAGTGCCCACCCTTGTCTGTAATAACAGGTGTCCGAAAAGAGAAGACACACAAAAAATGAATCCATTTGACATCTTTAAGAGCGGCTTTCCCTAATTTTCGCCTACGACTATGCAAGATAAAAAAATCGAAAATTTTCAAACTTTGTCATAACAAAAGTCTTACTAAACCATTTGTAAAAATATAAGTTTCAGTTTGTTTAGTCAAATATTTTTCCGTTACGGCGACTTTTCCACTCACATGACCCAGGAGCGAGGAAAACCGACTTGGAAGTGTCACTTGTTTAAACCTCTCGTCTTCAAAATATGACGCGTAGAAATAAAAAGGAAAGCCATATACTAAAAGGGGGGTATTTCTTCTACACGAAAGCGTTGTCAAATATCAATTTTATGAAAACCAGAATTTTTGACAGATTTTCAAAAATTAACCGTTTCGAGTGGAATTTTCCCAATATGTACATCGTATTTATCCTCAAAACATGACCTTTTGACATTCACTAACCAGTAACACCCGCTAATTCAGATTTTTTGCGGCTATGATCCAAACTTTAAGCCTCCTGGTCTGCATTAAACTCACGTAAAGTCATCAAATCAGAAATAAGCAGTGTTTTCTTGCAAGTAAGTACGTATTTTAGCGTGAAAACATTTGCATAAATTGAGTTTATTTTTCTGACAGTTGAAATATTTTCATTTACATTCATTTTGTAAAATGGTTGCAACAGAAAACAAGATAGGTTACTCGCCCAGCTATCAGTATCTATAAAGTGTTTCGTACCTTGAGAGCCCCTTCCTGTACAAGAAATGACGAGAAGACCGCTAAAAATAAACCGACGAAACCGTCGAACTTTGCCTCGCACCTTCGGTGATCTTTCAAAATACCAAAACTGTCACGCAATATACGAAGGTTTTGAATTACAAGCCACGCGGACAATGGCTACGTGTGGTTATGCCCGGGGGGGGGGACTCAACAAAGTTTTGTACGGGGATGCCCCGCCCCAAGGTCCAAATCTTTACCCTTTCATATACCGTTTAGTTTTTGACAGAAAAGGTACCCCTTTTATAAACCTTTTATTGAAAATGGTACCCCTTTCATATAGCCTTTACGTGCCTCTGTTTGAGGCCCTTTTCTAATACTTAAATGGCAGTTTCCCCTACCCTTTTTTATACTTCAACTTGTGCTTTCCCCACCCTTTCCTATACTTCGTGAAATCCCTTCCCTTTCATATACTTAAACTCGTGAAATCCTCGTGAAATAAAAAGGAAAGCCATATACTAAAAGGGGGGTATTTCTTCTACACGAAAGCGTTGTCAAATATCAATTTTATGAAAACCAGAATTTTTGACAGATTTTCAAAAATTAACCGTTTCGAGTGGAATTTTCCCAATATGTACATCGTATTTATCCTCAAAACATGACCTTTTGACATTCACTAACCAGGGGCGGATCCAGGGGGGGGGGGGGGGGGGGTGGATTGGGTGGCTAGCCACCCCCCTTTTGACCATCGGCAGGGGTTTCATAAAAGGCCGGGCAGTCGGGCACCGAGCAAATTGACCGGCTGTGAACACAATTTTGCCCAGCTGCTTTGAACATCTAAACCTTATTTTTGTCACCAACAAGTTAAATAATTAACTAACTTGCCCTTTTTGATGTGTGTTCTAAAAAATAAAGCATATTTCAACTAAAAAAACAACGAGGTTATTGATTATTTACCTCCCGTTGCTCCCTGTACAGAAGAAACGTGACAAACAACTGAAATCGCCCCACAATGCATTGCCAGCTTAGTGCTCTGCGTTATGTTCTGCATGATGTAAGTGAGTTGCAAACAAGTTCCACGTGTGTTATGGTGACCGTCCCTGCATCGGTTTTAACAGTTTTCTTTTTAATTGCAACAATTTAAAAAAAAAAAACGGTTATAGACTTAGGCATATACCCGTGACCACCCCCCATAAAAAAATCCTGGATCCGTCCCTGCTAACGGCAAAGAAGTGATCAGCGTTTTCAAGTAACACCCGCTAATTCAGATTTTTTGCGGCTATGATCCAAACTTTAAGCCTCCTGGTCTGCATTAAACTCACGTAAAGTCATCAAATCAGAAATAAGCAGTGTTTTCTTGCAAGTAAGTACGTATTTTAGCGTGAAAACATTTGCATAAATTGAGTTTATTTTTCTGACAGTTGAAATATTTTCATTTACATTCATTTTGTAAAATGGTTGCAACAGAAAACAAGATAGGTTACTCGCCCAGCTATCAGTATCTATAAAGTGTTTCGTACCTTGAGAGCCCCTTCCTGTACAAGAAATGACGAGAAGACCGCTAAAAATAAACCGACGAAACCGTCGAACTTTGCCTCGCACCTTCGGTGATCTTTCAAAATACCAAAACTGTCACGCAATATACGAAGGTTTTGAATTACAAGCCACGCGGACAATGGCTACGTGTGGTTATGCCCGGGGGGGGGGGGGGGGGGGACTCAACAAAGTTTTGTACGGGGATGCCCCGCCCCAAGGTCCAAATCTTTACCCTTTCATATACCGTTTAGTTTTTGACAGAAAAGGTACCCCTTTTATAAACCTTTTATTGAAAATGGTACCCCTTTCATATAGCCTTTACGTGCCTCTGTTTGAGGCGCTCGAAGCTTCTTCTCGTCTTCTGAATCTTCGGCGAGCTCGTCCGACTCATATTCTTCCACCGCGGCCCAACCGGCCGGACTTTTGTTTGCGAAGCGAATCAACTTAATACGCTTCCCGACGTCGGACTTGACCTTTTGGAGTTGCTCTTGAACCGCCAGGAGGTTTCCCTCGGACAAATTAGAAATGGCCTGATCAAGGCAGTCAAGCAGGTGAGAATTAAACTCAAACTGGATTCTGTTGCCTTTGAACTGAAGTGAACCGGCTGCTTTGGAGTCTGTTTTCAATTTTTTCAGCTCGCGCCGAGTCTCAACGTCTCGATCGTCCAAGGAGCGCTTGAAATCACCAAATGTTTTCTGTAGCTTCGAATCAAGGATGGAAGAAATCAGCGAAATTGTTTCAGAATTAGAAACGTCCGCCAACTGAGGTTGGGACGAAGCAGTCTCCGGTGGTGGATCAGGCATAACACAATTCTTGCTAGCAAAATTTATAGATAGAAACGGATCAACAAGCGGAGATGCCGTCGAATGACAACTCCTAACTGACAAACTCCTTAAATATTCCATTCGTAACATGATTACGTAAGCTGCATACCAACGAATCTACATACCAGCACACAGCTATATTACAATAACGTGAAAAATTATATATTGACATCAAAATTCTCTGAAGCTGTGATATGTGTCTCTGTACAATCACCCAGAAGTGTCTCCAAAGCCAGCATCATGAAAGTTCTTTGGCATGAATGCTTGAAGCTCACCAGGTAGTGGAGAAAGGTCAATACTTTTAAAAACAGTAACTAGGAAAATTGACCAAGCAACAAATAATCTAGACTGAGTAGATGCACTTGCATTAGTCATTTACCCCATGATACCAAGATGGAGGGCATGACGGGATATGGTCAAGAAACACATGAGTTCAGTTTTTTTGTCCATCTTTCTGCAATCATTGGATTTACAGTCAGGATATACCATGCACCCAAGATAAGGTTCCACACATTCATATAAACAATTAAATTCGTTTTCATTTAGTCCTGTCATATAATAACATTGCCCTTTCTTCATTACATTATCATAGGTGAAACGTGTTTTCTCATTTTCAACCTGAAAGAAGTGAAGTTGCCTTTTAAACTGCACTTGCTCATTTCTGAGTGCACTGAGTTCTTCAACCATCTCTGTCATATCCTTTTCTTTTTGCTTCAGTTTCTCCTGTACTTGTGTAAGCTGAGCTTTAATCACTGAATTCTCATTAGAGATTGACTCAAGAACTTCATCTTTTGGGTCTACTAGACCTTTTACATCTAACCTCTCAATCGTTCTCCTACTCTTGCGATGAAGACCTTCACTTTCCAGGCATCGTTTTGCTGATTCGATCTTTTGAGGTGTTGTGATGAATGATGTTTTCATTTGAACATACGAATGTAAAGTAGATCTGTCTGGCAAATCCTCAGTAGAAATTCTGCTGCCTTTAGACCAGTACTCAGAACAAATGACGCCTTTCTTCCAGTTGACCTTTTTGTTTTTGAGAATCTTTTGATAAGCCAGTTTCAGTTTCTTGTCGTTGGCAACTTCCGAGAGCTTGTAGTAGCTAACTTCTGTTGTTCTCCATGAGTTGTTGCAAAGTGTAGCAGAACAGTTCCAGTGCCAATTCGTACCTATAGCAGTGTCATCTTTACACTTTGTAGTGTATTTGATGTCAGGGAGGTCATAAAAAGTATCACATTTTTTGCTCCAGTGACCTGAACAAATGACCTCATTCTTCATGAAATGTGCTTCAAAAAGCTTTTCCCGCTAATTCTAGGATTGTTATAAGCAGAATGATGCTTAGCCGAACATTTGATGTATTTTTCTTGCAATTTCATTAAAATTAAACCACTTTTTTTAATTACCGAATTTTGATGAAATCGCCAGAAAAACGTACAAATCGTTGAGGTGCAAAAATTCCTTCCATACTAAAAAGCTATTTAGTTGCCCAAAAATGTTATTACAGTTTTCGTAAGCATAAAGATACTTCTTAC
The DNA here is from genome assembly GCA_024195265.1 of Dendrophyllia cribrosa. Taxonomy (NCBI): domain Eukaryota; kingdom Metazoa; phylum Cnidaria; class Anthozoa; order Scleractinia; family Dendrophylliidae; genus Dendrophyllia; species Dendrophyllia cribrosa. The sequence continues at coordinate 19,312,557 of JAJLRJ010000004.1, forward strand.
TTCTAGTATTAAAACTACGTTGTTAGCTTGTTGCCCATTGGAGATATTAAGACCAAAAATGACCTAATTTTGGCGTCTCGTGAAAATGACCAAACATGCCCTTCACTTACGGTATTGGGAAAGCAACAAATCAAAGCAACCGATTCCAATAACACATTTTGCTACAAGACTGATCAATGTAGAATACTATTTAGTAGTTTTTATTCATAGGCTGCTATTTTTGTTGTCTTACCACTCGACTAAATTTAGCTAATTAATATGCATAAATTTGTACCAAATGGCTATTTTTCGGGGGGGACCCTACAACTAATAGAGAATAAAAAATTTTGACCTTATATTTTGGTACATGTATCTACTCATAACCCTCAACCTTTGTGCCAAGTTTGAGCGAAATCGGCGATTTGAGTATTATCACCTCGTGCCTGGTCCTATGGTGAACACACTCAATTTTCTTTCTTTTGATTACAGCCAATGGATGACAAAGAATATTGTGATCTACTAGATGGTAGACACCTCACCTCACCGTCGGTAAGAAATTCTCGAATTTACGCCAATGTTTTTGGACAAACCCATTCGATCGATGTCTGTTTTCATGTTGTTAGCCCATTATATCATATACTGGTATTTCAGTTAAGCAAACACTGCCAGTTCAGTTGCGTTTAAAAGCTTAAGCTAACTTACCAAAATACGCACAATATTCTCACTAGTGGTATCGTTTACGTTTATGTCGTTCAAACTGTATATCTCTAGCCTCTTAAATGATTGTGTCTTGGCCTAATTTAACCAATTATTGTTTTGCGTTTTTAGAAAAAAGTGCGCATCCAAGCAGATTGTACAGATTCATTTCTGGATCGTAGTAATTCGGTAAGTTTAATTCGAGACATTTTCCGTACTGTACTTTTAATGTAGTAAAAGTAAACTGATTGCAGCCGGAAACGTCTACATGTAAAAATAAGTCTAATATGAATGTAGGTACTAACATACGAAGAAATGTCGAGAAGACAAGTCATATATCGAAAAACATTCAAATGACAGAGCGCGTGTCGTAATAAGCCATAAAGGTGAAACGTTATTTTGTTCATAACTAGTTTATAATCTGACTAATAAATAGCTATCCTTGTCTGTTGTTTGATATGTGACCATGCAAGAGCGTCTCGATCGGGCTAGGATATTTTCGGCACTGAGACAAAGCACTTAATTTTGTCGTAAATGTAGAATGGCCATTAAAATAATTTTTAATAGAAAATGGTCACCGAAGTACACAATTTTTAACGGATTCTTAGCAAAATGCACGAATGTTAAAGTTTGCCGCCAGATAAAAAAACAAAGAAGGGCAAAGTCGATTTCAAACTAAACTGTAATCCACTTGAATTCTTGCAATCCTGCACTTTATCTTCAAACAATTACTTTGTTTTGCTCTATAGAATCTTTTTATCCAACTAAGTTGTATATTTTTATCTCAAGCCATTTCCATACGCAAATCAAGACCATACTAACTAGCAAAAACCGAGAGCCCTGCGTGGCGGCGCACTCGTTTTGCTGAAGAGTCTGTGGTCAAAGACTGAGGCGAATTGTTTGGAATAAATTTGGCCATCGAAGTGACGAGTTTTTATTTTAAAACAACAAATGTAAAATAAACAAATATGTCTTCAGCAAAGGTTGGGGGAAGAAACCGCCACCAGAAATATTGTAAACATAAGAACCCAATCGTTAGAACTAAGACGATAGGCCGGCGGATGGGGCGGTGGAGGCAATTTGTTGACTTAAGTACAGTCATAGAGACGTGCACGGTGTGATGGTGAACGATCGAAAGGGGCGAGCACATGGCAAGACGCGTTTAAGAATGATGGTGTCCGACACACCCTGCCTTCTGATTGGCCTACCGACTATTGTCCATAGAAATGACCTGACATAAAATGACATTATGTTTACATCATAATGTTGGGTTTTTATCTCAAGCCATTTCCATACGCAAATCAAGACCATACTAACTAGCAAAAACCGAGAGCTCTGCGTGGCGTCGCACTCGTTTTGCTGAAGAGTCTGTGGTCCAAGACTGAGGCGAATTGTTTGGAATAAATTTGGTCACCGAAGTGACGAGTTTTTATTTTAAAACAACAAATGTAAAATAAACAAATATGTCTTCAGCAAAGGTGGGGGGAAGAAACCGCCACGAGCCACAAAAATGTGGCAACCCCACCAAGTCGCCAGCAGAGCTCACGGTCGAAATTACGATAACACAAATTTAAAATAACACAAAGGCGACGTGACGGGCACGTTGCAGCAATTGTCTGTCCAAGGTGACCGTCACAAAAAGGCTGAGAGTAAGCGCGTAGTAACAAGAGATCGGGAAAAATGCGAGGATAATGCAGCCCTTGTCTTTCCATTATCACTGACATGCAGAAAGGCGCCGTAAGACTGTCGTAAGTGTTGAGATGTCCGGCTAATGAGCGAGAGCTGTCAGGTATCTAAAACGTGAAAGAGAAGATGCAGCCCCTGTCTGAACATCCACGCCGACACGTAACGTAATAGAATACTAATGCATAATATATAATAACAAGATATTGATAAACTGAGACAATGAAGGAGATAATGCAGCCCTTGTCTGTCCATTATCGCCGACATGTAGAAACGTGAAAGAGAAGATGCAGCCCTTGTCTGTCCATTATCGCCGACATGTAGAAGAGATAGGGCTAATCATGTTTTTATAGTGGTCATGTATCACCTACATGTAGAAAGGCCTTCGCCTAAAATTAGAAATTATCCGAGGAAATTAGTTTGCGTGGAACGAAGAATTCCTAATGTAAAGTTTAAAAGCATCAGATTACCAGCGACCAAGAGCACGAATTTTGCGAGTTTTCAGCAGCGTGACACGCTGCTCCAATTCTAAAGCTATGACTCTTATAACACGAGGTGTCTAGACCGCAAAAAATTAAGCACTGGGTTAGCACGGTATTGAATAGGCTCACCGTGATTGGACTACCGTCCAGATGGCAGAAAAGAGGTCCGGGTTGTGGGCCGCGGATTTTGTTGTAAAGTAACATGGATTGCACGGGGCAACAGGATGAGGATTCGTCGCGTGCAATTATGATGTCAAATGGGCGATTGCCAGTGTTGTGCTTGAAATTAGTGATAGTAATTTTCATAGAATGAATTTGCCCCTCAAAACTGAGAAACCGTAGGTTATCATATTGAATTACAGTGTTGGCACTGGCGTTCTTGGCCGCTAGTTCTTCAATACGGAAAAACCCATAGAAGGCCGTGAGAAACATGGCGGAAAAAATAACACGTTGTACGGCTGAAGAGTCGGTGTGTCTTAGGGAGTGCACGAGATCGTGTAAAACCGGTTTCGAAATAGGTAGCCTGACGTCCAGAGCTCTGCCTGACGTCCGACGATTTACGTCGACTTAACGCTGTCAGCAACTTATGAATGAGAAATGTTTTAGTTGGGTCAGGTAAACCTTTCATTTTGTGCATGCACGTAGCTAACGGCTGAGAGATAAGAGGTAATGGTAGAAGGTGCGAGCTTCCGGGCGTCGAGATAAGATATGTAAAGGGCCAGTGAGGCAGACGAAGTAGTTAGTACGTGGCATGTTCGGGGGTGAGTTACCCTTATTTTTGTGTCCCCGGAACATGCCACGTACTAACTACTAAACTGATTGATTAATTTTTAACCATTGTTTTAACGGGTAATTCCATACCACGGGATCTTCCTGGAGACTTTGGGGTTGGGAATCACCAATTGAAGAAATGCTTACCCCTTGTTTATACCTAATTCAATAAAGGTTGCTTTGGCAATTGGTCATTGGTAATTGGGCATTGGCATTTGGGCATACGGACCACAATGCAATGCTTTGCTTGAGTGACCGCCAAACAATAGCTTCCCAATGCCCAATTACCAATGACCAAAGCAACCTTTATTGAATTAGGTATATACACAACTATGGCTAACCTCGCTCTTATACAGCAGGATCGCGGGTTTCGAAACTGGCTACACAGCTACAAGATGAGCCCTCCAGCCAACCTCCACGAGAGAGACTTACTTATATTTTACAATTTGATCGAGCCTGAGCTTCTTAGAGTAATTAGATTAGAAGTTGATCGTTTAGGCCCAATAAAGCTTAATTATACAATCATGGTTAAGTTTAGAAATGAAACTAACAATGGTGTAGAACATACTGAAACCTTTTTAAAACAGGACGTGCCAATACTCATTAACTTCTTTGATCAAGCATCAATTAAAGGAAAACTTAATGACGAAATAAATAGAAAAAGAGAGTTAACCGCTCTTTGGGTAGAAATAGGCTCAGGATGGGTTGTTGACGGGGTTTCTATCGTTTATGTAGACTTTGCGAGAAATGTGCCAATAAGAGGCGGTTCGTATATCCCTCTTCCTCCAAAGCTTAAAGCTAAACAAGCCATTGTGAACATTAAAAACAGAGATAATGCTTGTTTACGGTGGTCTGTACGAGCTGCACGTTTTCCCGTTGCTGTACACCCGGAAAGACCAAGCAAATATCCAACAGACGAAGGCTTGGACTTTACAGGTATTTCCTTCCCAACGCCCTTGCATGAAATACCGAAGGTCGAGAAGCTGAACAACATTGCAATCAATGTTCTCGGTTGGAAAGACGGAAAAGTAGTGATTTATCATGTTAGCGATATGGAAGGTCAGGAAATCCCATGTATCAATGTAATGCTCATTTCCATGATAAACCCTCATACCTACGAATGCAGTAACCACTACTGTTACATCAAGAGTCTAAGCAGGCTTCTTCACGATCAACACGCTACTGGCCACCATGTTCACTTCTGTGTGAGATGCTTGCAAGGCTTCTCATCAGACAGAGTTCTCAAAGACCACCAAGGCTATTTCAGAGGAGCCGCAGGCCGTCCAGTCAGAGTCGTGATGCCAAAGAAAGGCGAACACATCCTTCGCTTTGAGAACTTTAAAAAACAGATGAAGGCACCATTTGTTATATATGCCGATTGCGAGAGCCTTATTCACAAGATAGACATCTGTGAGCCATCTCCACATAAAAGCAGCACCACTAAAACTGAGGTCCACAAGCCTTGCGGCTTCAGCTTTGTTGTTGTAAGGTCGGATGGTGTGTCAAGCAAGCTATCTCTATAGAGGCGAGAACTCTGTACTTGAGTTTTTGACCACCCTCCTTAGAGTTGAAAGGGAAATAAAGGAAGCCCTCATGCATAAGGTTCCATTACAAATGACAGAGGAAGACTGGAGGGATTCCCACACAGCAACCTCGTTCCCAGGGTCTCTCTTCTTCCCGCCCCCTGGAGCGAGAGAGAGAGAGAGACCCTGGTTGGGGCTGGTCACGTGTCTCCCAGAATCTGGGAGATTCCAATTAAAGGACACGGGGGAGGGGTGGCAAAGTGTGAAATTTGTCTGCTCTTGCTGAGCATTGCGAAACAAATGAAAAAGCGTTCGGCGGCTCGCGACAAATGCAATGTGAAGCGGCGGTCATCCGCAGACTTGGAAAACATATCCACATAGTCTGGTTCTGAGAGTGTAAGTTGCTTTAGGATCAGAGGAATTGTCACGGCGCTTGAAGATTTGCCGCAGTAAAGCTAATTTTGAACTTGCTACAGAATGCAATCCAATTTTATTACTTGACGCCGCTAAGCCCGCGCTCTTGATTTATGGCATTTTTCCGGACTGGGATGAATTATCGCTACATACTGCTTAACAGGCGGTCTTCAAGCTTCATTCGAAAGGTACATTAAAGTGTTGCCGTCTGTTCTTGGGCGATGGCAAAGCAAGAAAGAAGCGGCCGCTACGGACCAAATGTTTGCCATGCTGATTAACAGTACACTTTTATAACAGGAAACGAGGTAGAGAAGACAATGACAGCTAATGATAGCTTTTACTCTTCGTGTGTGATGCATGTTGTTTTGTTTAATGTTCACCAGTTCCAGTCGTTTGAATGTCTATACATCGTTCATTTGTATACTTGTGAATTTTTGAGCAACAACAATTTTATACTTGCGCATTGTTTATTCGCTTTTTTTAATCGTTTGACTCAACCGTTTCCGGCGTTATTTCAATTTTAGGACTTTGTTCATAGTATGTTCAGTTCAAAACTTATAAGCTGTCAGGATCTTTTGTCCCTATTTATTCAGTTATAAACGGCAGGCATAACATGAACAGCAAAATTGAAGCACTTTTCACGGCCAAAGAGATATCTAACATCCCTATTCGGTTGACGATAAGCCTGGGATGTTTTATCTGTTTTATTCCGGGTCTCGCTATAATCACAGAGAATTGTTTACGTCTTTTATATATATCTTGCAGTACAGATTCCTATTTTCAACAAGAGTTAATGGAACATGTAGACAAATGCCATATTTATTTCACAGCCATAGCTGAAACCGTCGCGCACAGCACTAGCCTAGCCACTGTAAAGAAAACAAGACAACGTTACAAATACTGTCGACCCCTCCTTAGGATTATAATTGTCCAAGAGACACGTGACCAGCCCCAACCAGGGTCTCTCTCTCGCTCCAGGGGGCGGGAAGAAGAGAGACCCTGGGGACGAGGTTGTCCCACACAGCTATCGAATGTAACATTTGCCTCAAAGACTTGATCCGCAACAACGTACGAGACGAGATAGATTTCTTCCATCCAGCAACAGGAGTGTATTGCGGCAAGGTACACAGGAGTACAAAGGCACCCGGTAGTAGAAATAGTTGTTACTCCGAAGTCCTTAAACTAACTACACAAGACGATGATGGCAAGTATATCATCGACAAGTGGCACCCAAGATTGCCGAAGCCAGACGACGGTATTATCGAAGATAACTGTTTCTACTGCGGCGAGCCTCTATTACGCGAATGTTATAGAGACGCAGTAAGAGACCACTGCCATATTACAGGCAAATTCCGCGGTGCGGCCCACAACACTTGTAACAGAAGCTACTTCCGAATCAACCCCAAGAAAATTATCATCCCAGTTGTCTTTCACAATCTAAAAGGCTACGACGCTCACCATCTGATGCAGCAAATCGCAGAGGTCGGTTCTGATTTGAAATGCATCCCCAATAACATGGAGAAATACATCTCTTTCTCCATGGGCAAGCTGAGATTCATAGACAGTTGTCAGTTTATGCAACAAAGCCAGGACAGCCTTGTTGCATCAAACAAGCCACAGGACTTCGAGATCACAAGGCAACACGAAACGGATCCAGCAAAAAGAAGCCTTCTCCTCCGAAAGGGCGTCTATCCTTACGAGCATATGGACTCTTTCGAGCGATTCGAAGAAGAGTCTTTGCCTCCGAAAGAGGCCTTCTACAGTAAGCTCAAAAAGGAGTACATCAGCGATGAAGACTACGAGCACGCCCAACGTGTTTGGGATGCCTTCGAATGCGAGAATCTCGGAAATTATCACGATCTTTATCTTCTAACAGATGTTTTACTCCTTGCAGACGTGTTTGAGAACTTTAGGAAAACATGCCTCAAAAACTACGGTTTAGACCCAGCACATTACTATACCAGTCCAGGCTTGAGTTGGGATGCATTGTTGAAACACACAGGCGCCGAGTTGGAGCTTCTGACCGACTACACCATGCATCGCTTTGTTGAAAAGGGAATGAGAGACGGTATTTCCACAGAGATGAAGCGCTACAGCAAGGCGAACAATCCATACCTCAGCGGCTACGATCCGGAAAAAGAGAAAGTTTACATAATTTATCTCGATGCTAACAATCTCTGCGGCTGGGCAATGAGTCAGCCACTTCCCGTTGGCAACTTCAGGTGGGCCCGAATGATGCCAACCGAAGAGCAGATCATGAAGTGGGGGCCAAACAGAAAGCAAGGCTGCATCCTCGAGGTAGACTTGGACTACCCACAAGAGCTCCACGACAAGCACAACTCTTACCCTCTAGCCCCAGAGAAGTCACAAGTTCCAAGCGAGTGGATGTCGCCCTACCAAAGATCCCTTGCGAGAGAGTTGAATCTATGGAAGGACAGGACAAATAAGCTGCTCCTCACTTTGAAAGATAAGCAAAACTATGTCCTTCACTACCGAAATCTCCAACAGTATCTCAAGCTCGGGATGAAGCTGAAGAAAGTGCACAAGGTGCTGGCTTTCGAACAGAAGGATTGGATGGAGCCCTATATCAGACTGAACACAGAGCTCAGAAGCTCAGAAAGAAGGCCACATCAGACTTTGAAAAGAACTTCTTCAAGCTCATGAACAACTCAGTCTTCGGTAAGACGATGGAGAACCTCAGAAATCGTACTAATATGAAGCTTGTTCGAGCGAACGAGACAGACAAGCTCCGAAAGCTAATAGCCAACCCTCTTTTCGCAAGAGCATCAATCTTTAGGGAGAATCTTGCTGGCATCCAGATGCACAATGAGAAGATAAGACTGAATTGACCGGTCTACACAGGCATGTGTGTGCTGGATCTCTCCAAGACTTTAATAAACGATTTCTATTACTTCCATCTTGATCTTAGATACGGATCGGAATGCCAACTTCTCTATACCGACACTGATTCCCTGCTTTTAGAGATCAAGGCAGAGGACGTTTACAAGGACATGGAGAAAGACATCAACTACTACGACACGAGCGACTTCCCGAAGGACCACTACCTCCATAGTCAAAAGAACAAGAAGGTTATCGGAAAAATGAAGGACGAGTGCGCTGGCGTGCCAATATCGGAGGTTGTGTGCCTGCGCTCGAAGATGTACTCAATCTTGCTAATAAACGAGAAGAACATCAAAAAAGCAAAGGGCACAACCAAGGTTGTGACTGAGAAGGAAATAATGCACCAGAACTACAAGGACGCCCTCTTCAAAAAGGAGGCCTTCAAACACGGGATGGACATGCTTCGAAGCAAGGACCACCAGATCTACGGTGCATCTAAACAAGACAACGCTCTCACCGTTTGACTCAAAGCGTTGGATTAAGGAGGATGGCGTCCACACGCTGGCATATGGTCACAAAGATAGCGGCGGCAACTGAGTATCTGGCGGCACAACCATCAGCTCCTCTCGAACGAAGCCTCGCTTGGGTCCATCGTAAATATAGTACACGACCGGCTCGTTTGGTTTGGTAACAACCTTTTCAATGTTGTAGACCTTTAAAGACCAGACTGGATCGGTCGCCCGCCTACCACCACACTCCAGCTCGCCAGGCTGATACAAATATCTCACACTCACCCGGGGAGGGAGCTTTTTTTCGTTGACTCCCACGGGTCTCGAATAGGGGGTAGAGGGCTTGGATGAAACGGCTTTTTCTTTGATTGCTTGCGCAGGCTTCTTGCCAGTCAATCTGGTCACTTCATTGTTTAAAGCTGATACAACGTCGGGCAGTCTTTTAACCCATTCAGTCGATCTCTGGCCGGATGGAAGGCGCATTTCAACCGCATACTGGTGTCCAAACAGGCGTTCAGCCAGGGTTCGGTTGAATCTTTCAACTATTGCTTGGTCTCTGTGGATATCAACGCGCCCACGACGAATAGCTGTTTTGTTATTCTCCATCTCTTTAGTCACAGCACCCATAACCTCACTCCCAGGGTCAACCTGTAATAGTTGTGGCCATTTCAAAGGCCCGCGTCTGTAAATCTTCTGGAATGCCTTCGCAACCTCTAGAGACTCTTTCGAGGTCAAGGGTTCTGCTGCTTTGAAACGGCTAGCCACATCGACAACCGTCAAGGCATATTTGTAAAGCTTTCTCCCATGAGGAAGTTTGTCGTGAGGCAAAAAAAGTAGATCTGCTTGATGTACCGCATTGGGCGAGAAGACATCAAACTTTGGCCGAGGGATGTAGCGTGGCGCTGGGAGGTAAATCTGCCAAAGGGCTTGTTTGACGAGCCACTTTTTCGCTACCTCATCAGAGACGCGAGAAGCTGCAGCTAGCTTTTTCATAGCGGCAATGCCTTTCCAATAGCCTTTGGGGCTATAGTAGATCTTTGAGAGTTTGGCATCCATATATATTTAGGTTTTAAAGAAAGCGAAAAGCTGCATACCCAAGGGCAAGTGCGCCAGTGCCTATAAACAAGAGCTCGCCTTGCTTCTGCTGTTGACTTGGTTTATAGAAGTCAGAAAACACTGGTTCTTTGGGGGGTGCTATTTGTTGGTCTCTGTGGGTTTGGTTGTAGAGCACAAACGCTTTGTCGGTCTTAGCGAAGTTTTGTTTCGCCTGATCTTTGATCCGATCATTAGACGCAATCCAGTCGAGGAGATTTGTGCGGTCCTTCTCATATTTGGCATAAGCAGCCTGATAGTCTTCTAAGGCCTTGTCGTGCCTGGTCTTCTCTTCCAGTGCGGCTTGGCTGCTATCCCCAGACAAATATTTTGCCAAATAATTACCGCCAGTGAAAGCGGCTGCATTGAGAATTGCTCCACCAATCATTATGGCGATTGAGGCCATTGTTGTGTATATATATTGTGTTTTTACATCGAGGCGGGAAGGATTTTCTGGTCCTCAAGGTATTTTTTCAGTGCAATGCTCCCAGTCATGACAGCTGTGAACTTAACGTAGTTCATCACATTCGAGCTGGGGTCAGATGTGAATGGCTCTTTGACGACTTTTTTAGCGACCCATCCAATACCGGCGACAAGGCCAGTGATTGTGGCGGCATCGAGAACTGATTTCACGAGCTTGTTGTCGGACATGGTGTATATATATATAAGATTTTTATATGTCGATTAATTCCTCACCCTCATCTTCACTCTCATCTTCACCCCCATCTTCGTACTCTGCAATTGCCTGTTCTTTTATGTTTTCCTTGAACTCATCAATAACCGCGACAATTGCTGCGAAAAAGATGCGGTTATTTTCAAGCCAAAGATAAGTGAAGGCGGTCCAGCCGAGGAAGTTGATGATCCAGTTCTGAGACATGGTGGTATATATATATATATATATATATATATATATATATATATATAATGGGCACAAATTTCAAATGTTGTAACACTAGTATAGGCTCCTGAGGAAGGCCGCGACGGCCGAAACGTTGAGCACTTAAATATAAACATCTGAAAGTCCAATTGGAGTTGGCTTCTTGACCATCACAAAGAAAAAAATATATATATATAAGATTTTTTCAAATTATTCCATCTCGCGAATTCCGGATTTTCGTTTCGGCGCTGTCTGTCTGACTGGAGGAGCAGTTACAGCCTCCTCAGTTGCTGGTGGGGTTGGGGCTTTGTTGCGCCCAAGAGTTTTCATAATGGCCTCACGCTGGTAATACACCCCCAAAGCGGAGACAATCAAACCACCAACACCCAGAATGTAGTAGCCTGACTTGTTGCTGCTAGTTGAGTCATTTGTCGAGTTTTGGGATGGGTTTGGAGTGGGGTTTGGGGTGGGGTTTGGGGTGGGGTTGGAAGCTTGTTTTTTTGCTTCTTTAGCCAGACGGTTGCGCTCTGCTAGTCTTTTTCCAGAAGCAACACGACCAGTAAATAAGTTTTTTAAAAATTTACCTATCTGGTTTCTATGTGATTCCTTCATGGTTCCTATCAGGTTCCTTTCAGGTTCTTGTCAGATTATTTGTCAACTTCATCAATTCCTTCTAGGGGGTAGCCTTCACTATCTCTGCTTTGGGGTGCAGGAGAAGGAGGAGGTGGCAGCTCTTCGGTCTCCTTTTTGATGTCAATGTGTTTTGTAGTGATAAGAGCAGCATTGGCCAAAGCTAACCATCGCCCACATCGCAATGCAAGGTTTCCAGCAAGACATGACATTCATGTTGGACCATGTAGTCATTTTTGAGTTCTTTCTGCAACTCTTTTACATCGTCAATCGAAACAACCATGCCAGCGCCTTTGGTTATAAGCATTATAACGCTGTCAATCAGAGACTCAGTCGTCTTGTTGCCGACGTAGGCTTCATACCTTTTGTAGTATTTTACAACATCCTTGTCTGTAAGGCGTTTCACATGCTCGTGTGTTAGCTGGCCACCGATAGCTTCTTTTGATTTGCCAGTCGAGACAAGAACTGCCAGCTTCTCGCGTTGAGCTGGAATGGAGTCCGACTCCGAAGGCATTGAATCTAGAGGGGCTGCCTCCAGCATCTGCATGACTTCATTCATTGGGGCCTCACCTCCAGGGTCTGCGTGTGCTATATATATATATATATATATATATATATTGTTTTTAATTATCTTGATGTCAGGCTAAAGCGGGGGGCCATGTGGCTGCCTCCAGCATCTGCTGACTTCATTCATTACGCCCTTCAGAAACTGCATGAACTCGATTATTTCGGACTCCGAAGGAATTGAATCTAGAGGAAATGCTGCATCTAGCATCTGCATGAGTTCATTCATTGCGGCCTCATCTCCTGGGTTTGCGTCTGCCATTGTGTATATATATATATTGTGTTTTTATTTTTACATCTTCACTTCAATCCCATATGGATGACGCAGAGAGAAAACTAGGTGGGAAAACTTGCGCTCCTTAACCCGTGCAATAAGATCTTTGTACTTCTCGTGTCAGAGCTCGCCGGCGTAGTCTTCAAAGATGGCCTTCGTTGTTTTGCTTGATGGGGTGTAAAAAAGCACGATTGCGGCCACGTTTTCCCTAAAGGGTTTCGCAATGCTGGTTATCTGTTGAGTCAACACCCACACGGAGATGCCACTATGGCGCGCGCTGAAGCCGAGTTGTACCAGCTGGCTCGTGCGGCCTTTCACGTCTTTCGAAGCGGTGCAATCATCGAGAATTATGAGAGTGTTAGTCCCGTTGAAATGGAAACTTGCTAGTTTTAGCCACCATTCAATCTCATGCTGCTGACAGTCTATCACAAAAATGCGGGGCTCGTAATCCACGAAACCATCGTAGGTCCTGTTGTGGATAAAGGTTGGGCACAACAGCACGATATAGTCAAACTTGCCCCTGAAGGGGCCCGGGAGAAGGTTTATGAGATATTGTGTTTGCCAGAGTTAGTCGGCCCAATAAATAGGGCATTGAAGGGCAGCTTTCGTGGGTCCATTCTCTATATGTATGCTTTTACACTTGTGTGTGTGTGTGTTCGTATGCTCGCAGCTGTCTAATACGGAACCGCTTGCAGCTGTCTGTCCATGATGTTCATCTGTGAGTCACTGATTGTGTAGATGTGGCAGTGCGCATTTTCAGAGCCGGAGGTTGTTCTTTTAATCTCAAGGTGCACGCCGTCCTTTGTGTTGACGAGGCGTTGACCGTTACCGTGCAGAGTTGTATCAACCATTGATTTAAGATCGATAAGGAGGCCGAACTTGTTGTCAGTGAGATATTTGGTCAGAGTCATGTTGGGCCTGCCACTACTCTCTCGAGCTTTCTTCCCGAAGAGCCGGCCGACCTCTCTCCACATGTCACTTCCATCGATGCCATTGTTGTAAACCCTGTTTGGAGAGCCGTTTATTGTTACATTCACTTAGGTGATGTCGGGGTTGAAGTATTTTTCAGAGTCCCTGGCGCCTGCCACGTAGGGCTCGATAAAGAGCAGAAGAATGGCCTTGAGTGATCTCCGCTGCGGGTTCACCCGAAGATTCAACCTTTGGTCTGAACCTTTCGCAAATGGCACCACCTCTTCTCGCATTATATGGTCGTAGGAACTGCTTTCCGCTAGAGTAAAACGCTCGTTGCCTCGTCAGACAGTTCTTTCCTGCGGATTGTCTCGTACTCAAGCTGGATATTTGTCAACTTATACTTAAGCTTACTTGTATCCATACCCTTGACAACTTGGGATGCCGGTGCAATCGTTAGCTCGAAGGTGAGATCGTTGTAGAGGGCCTGCGGGTACAAAACACCGTGGTCAGTCAAAATCTGGTGGTCCAGATTGATGCGGTATATGTTTTTGTACAAACTCTCCAGCTTATTTTCTGCATCAACACTAGAGGTCCTCTTGTCACCGGCACCAGAGCGGATCTTGCACAAATCAAGGCAAGCGAGCCCGACACGATAACCTCATGTTCGTTGAGCTTGGGCACCGAAACGTACAGGGTCTCGCCGGGATTTGCCACAGAGCGGTCAAATGTGATGCGCTTTACGGTGCGCTCTCCTTTCATTGCACCAAGAGTCTTCTCGTTGTGCGTGGGCAGGAGGTTTGGTTGAACAGCCATAGCCAGAATATATATATATATACTTTGTTACAACATGGCAGAAGGCGGTTATGATATACCTGGTGAGAATGAGAATACCGGGTTTGACTGGGACATAGACAACGATGGTGATGATGACGCTGGCAAAGCTGGCAAAGTTGAAAAAAATGGCAAAGTTGACACAACAACCTCCTTTCAACCAGGCGCCGCATCCACCCCATATCATGGTGGTGAAGAGCATGAAATGAATAGAATAACCCACGAACAAAGTGGGCTTGATCTTCCTTATGAGATCCCTAGGCTTAGTGACTTCACAGATGCAGAAGACAAACAAAAAATGGTTGATAGAGCTAAGGACTTCATCAAAAAGCTATTTCAAAAGTAGCCTACGAAAGATTAGGCCCAATTAATTACGGTAAAAAAGCAGGAAATGAAGGCAGAATAGTTTCCTTTGGACCAAAGGGTGGCGAGACTCCCATTTTTAGGCAGGATAATTCAGGCCTTCTTAAATCGTTCACAGACAAGTTCAAAGGGGCTCTTGGCCCAAGAGCTGAAGAGGTTATCTCTGAAGACAGTACATCAATAAGGGAAGAACGACAAAGGCTAAATGAACAAATTCAAGCTAAGATTGACGCCCAGGTAGAGGAACACGGTTCAAGCGTTGAGAGTCAAACTGAGATAGATAGATTAAAACTGCTGAAAAAGAATCTCCTCGGAGATCTTGAAAACCAGAAAAAAGAATTAGGCGCACTTCAAAAAATACAAAAACAAAGAGACAAAGAGCGTGCAAAGGTTGACAAACTTAGAACACAACTTTCTGCCAAAGAGAAAGAAAGAAATGCTGTTGAAGCAAGACTAAATTCCACTAAATCGCTGGATGACCTGAAAGAAGAAGAAGTTGAGCTTGAACGCCAAATCGAGGAAGACAAGGCAGTGATAGAGGATGAGAACACTTCTCCCTCTGACAGAGAAGCCGCGGAAGCCCGAGTTGCAAAGCGAGAAGAAGAGCTTGGAAGGTTAAGAACACAGGTTCAAGAAAAGGAAGAAGCCCTGCCTATGAGAGAGAGGCTCAAAAATATCTTCAAAAAATATGGATGGACCTTGCAGGCGATTGTCCTCGCTGCTGGTTTATTCATAGGGGCTGTGACGCTTTCTGTTATGAATACCTTGAAAGCGGGGACTAAGGCTGTTGGAAATGGGCTTAAAGAACTGGGGAAGAAGATTGCCTCCATCCTGCCAGGCCTCATCGGCTCGATCGTGAGCTACATCTTCAAGACGGCTGGTCAGGTTTTATCCTTTCTTGGCGAGCATGCCTGGTTGCTAATCCTTGCTGTGGTGGCCTTCTTGGTTGAAAAGACCATCAAACGTAAGCGTAAACGCAACCATACAACAAACCCTGCCAAAGCAAGCGCGCCAGCGGCAACGACTGCCTTGGAGACGTGATGCGGCTCGATTTTGGTCCCTTTGGGGGTCTCTGGAGTTGATGTGGGGTCTGGTGTGGGGGTTGGGGTTGGTTTTTCGGGCTTCTCACCCAGGCCCTGCGCCTGTGTTGCCTGTTTGTGAATAGGGTTCGATGGGTGGCTGTTTGGTGGATTGATTTTTGTTGGGCTCCCATCCATGGGGGGCAAAGAAGACTTTTTTTGTGCCTAGGTTGACATCTTGGTTCACGCCAAGCTTCATCCCTTGCGTTGCCTCCTTGAGATTGTTGTTGTACCCGATCACGCTCTCTGTGTTGATAACCATGCATGATGGCATCAGCCAGCTTCTTGGAGCTGTCGCAAAGTCTAGACGCACTTTCGTCGCTTGGATGGCAAGCTGGTAACGCTGCACGCTCGTTGCTATGTTGTTAAGTATTATTGCCTCCTCTAGATGGGTGAGGAATACTCTCTGCGTTTCGAACGCTCGGCCTCCTTTTCCAAGAATGCTGCTGCGGGTTTTGGCTTGTGAACCAAGAATGCAGTACACAAAGGCCTCGATTGACTGATTCATACGCGCGAGCCCTGGCTGTGTTAGCCCTTGTGCGTAATCTGGCACAAAGTGCTCAAACTGGGTGTCCGCGCCATCGTCGTTGCGAATGAAAGCTATTCCATTAGCGCGATAATTAGGGTCGTTTCTGTCAGTCACGCGCTCATCATTGAACAGAGCTAGATCGGGTTAGTCGTAATCGGTAGAGATGTTGCCCTCACCATAAGCGCCAATGTACACATTTCCAAGACCGTGGTTCTTGCCGTATGTGAAACGGAAGTCGGACCTGGGCTCGACACCGAACTCTATGCAAATCTTCTTGTACGCGTCGATGTTGTATTTATTGTTTTTCTGGTTGAATGTAGGGTCGTCTAGCAAGGCACTCACGCTTTCTTCCCCGCCCATCTTGTAGAGTATTCGTCTTGTTGTGAAATAAACGTGAAACCTGTAAAACGACCGGAGCTGGGGGGTTAGGGATAAACTGGAGTTATAATCAAACAGCAGGTCACGCGAGATTCCATACGAACAAAGTGGGCTTGATCCTCCTTATGAGATCCCTAGGCTTAGTGACTTCACAGGTGCAGAAGACAAACAAAAAATGGTTGATAGAGCTAAGGACTTCATCAAAAGGCTATTTCCAAAAGTAGCCTACGAAAGATTAGGCCCAATTAATAAAGGTAAAAAAGCAGGAAATTAAGGCAGAATAGTTTCCTTTGGACCAAAGGGTGGCGAGACTCCCATTTTTAGGCAGGATAATTCAGGCCTTCTTAAATCGTTCACAGACAAGTTCAAAGGGGCTCTTGACCCAAGAGCTGAAGAGGTTATCTCTGAAGACAGTACATCAATAAGGGAAGAAAGACAAAGGCTAAATGAACAAATTCAAGCTAAGATTGACGCCCAGATAGAGGAACACGGTTCAAGCGTTGAGAGTCAAACTGAGATAGATAGATTAAAACTGCTGAAAAAGAATCTCCTCGGAGATCTTGAAAACCAGAAAAAAGAATTAGGCGCACTTCAAAAAATACAAAAACAAAGAGACAAAGAGCGGGCAAAGGTTGACAAACTCAGAACACAACTTTCTGCCAAAGAGAAAGAAAGAAATGCTGTTGAAGCAAGACTAAATTCCACTAAATCGCTGGATGACCTGAAAGAAGAAGAAGCCGAGCTTGAACGCCAAATCGAGGAAGACAAGGCAGTGATAGAGGATGAGAACACTTCTCCCTCTGACAGAGAAGCCGCGGAAGCCCGAGTTGCAAAGCGAGAAGAAGAGCTTGGAAGGTTAAGAACACAGGTTCAAGAAAGGGAAGAAGCCCTGCCTATGAGAGAGAGGCTCAAAAATATCTTCAAAAAATATGGATGGACCTTGCAGGCGATTGTCCTCGCTGCTGGTTTATTCATAGGGGCTGTGACGCTTTCTGTTATGAATACCTTGAAAGCGGGGACTAAGGCTGTTGGAAATGGGCTCAAAGTACTGGGGAAGAAGATTGCCTCCATCCTGCCAGGCCTCATCGGCTCGATCGTGAGCTACATCTTAAAAACTGGATGTCTGCGCCATCGTCGTTGCGAACGAAAGCTATTTCATTAGCGCGATAATTAGGGTCGTTTCTGTCAGTCACGCGCTCATCATTGAACAGAGCTAGATCGGGATCGAGGTAGTCGTAATCGGTAGAGATGTTGCCCTCACCATAAGCGCCAATGTACACATTTCCAAGACCATGGTTCTTTCCGTATGTGAAACGGAAGTCAGAACTGGGGTCGACACCGATCTCTATGCAAATCTTCTTGTACGCGTCGATGTTGTATGTATTGTCTTTCTGGTTGAATGTGGGGTCGTCTGGCAAGGCACTCACGCTTTCTTCCCCGCCCATCTTGTAGAGTATTCGTCTTGTTGTGAAATAAACGTGAAACCTGTAAAACGACCGGAGCTGGGGGGTTAGGGATAAACTGGAGTTCTTATCAAACAGCAGGTCACGCGAGATTCCACATCCGGTTGTCGCACACGACAGTGCGAAGGAGGGTTGCTGTGGCCAAAAACTCATATGAGGGCCGCCGAGCCACTTTCTTCTATATTTTGCGGTTGTGAACGAAATCGGTGTGTCTCTGAAGATATTTCTGTATTTCGTTGTGAAATAACCAGTTGGCGTGACGTAAATCCTTTATTTCTCGTTGTTTAAAACAGCGCCAATCATCATGTCTTTGGAGATTGGGGTGGAGAAATCAACAGCTGGGATTGGCTTTTGTGTATTTCGATTCAACATCAGCTGATATGGGAAACCACCGTCTTGCTGCAAGCCCAAAGCGTCTTTCATGGTTTGAGTCCAATCTTTGGAATCTATTTCTGACACGAATGCCCATGAGCCAGGGCCCTCTTTGAAGAGCACTTCTCCTGTGGCGGTTTTGTGGTCATCGCCAAAGTCGACTTGTACTTCAAACTTTGACATATCAGCGCGAGGGGAACGCTTTTTGAAGTCTGAGATCGCCTTGGCTTTGGCCGCTGCAGAGAGCTTTGCGGCTTCTGGCGAATTCATCCAAGCCAATTCCATGATTGTATATATATATATTTTAAAAAATATTATGTATACACAATGGTTGTGTTAACAATCGTCGCACCTTCGAACCCTTACACAAACTACTTCGATCACGCGCTTCCAAAACCGAGTTACATCCGGCTCATCTCTTGTTCGCTTTACAATTCGTGGAATACTTTGAAACAAAGAGGAGAGATAACATTGTTTACTAATGGGAATAAAGAAGGAACTGTCAGGAGACTTCTTCCAGGCCATTACACTCGTGAGTCTTTGGCAAAAGAATTAGAAAACGTATTTCAAAATGAAGAGTTTAAATTTGCAATCGAGACAAACTGGTCACTGGGGTCGATGGTCATTTACAAAGAATATGATGAAAAGGTTAAACTAGACCGCGATCGATCTGAATTGCTTGGTATAAATCCTAAATTGCTGTGGCCAACAACATTCGTCAAAGGATTAACGTCACCAAGCACTTACTTTATCCAATTTGATCTGGGTGATAAAGAATAAAACCTACTCAATGGGAAGCCTTCGACAGTTTTGGCTAGATTTGATGTTCGTGGGTAGCCGTTTGAGAAAGTTTTCTATGAATCAACACAGAAAACGTCTTGCGTGACACCTCTTCTTGTGATTATGTAAATAGCGATTATGTAAATACCTCTTTGACTTCAATAACAAACCCTTAGAATTTGAAATAGAGATAAATTAATATATATATATATATATATATATATATATAATCCAAGAAGGAAAATCACTCAACTTTGATGACCATAAGTTTAATACAAACTTGTTTCGTAGGTGTTGCCACCCACTCCTCAGTTAAACTTACAATGATTGATCCCTTGTTTGACTACGTTATTTATATGTATGATTTCGCAAGACGCACACTCTACCTAACCGTTAAAAAACCGTTAAAAATATGCGCGCGCCTAAAGAATACATGCGCGCGCACTACTTGCTTCGGTAGAACTTATTCTAGGGTGTGTTTTAAAATATATTTACGTATGTGTCTACACGTTGAAATAAGCTCGTTTCTCCTATTAAGCGAAGCCATTTGCGGTTTAGTAATTATCAAATGTTTTTCTGCAATACACAGATTGCATCGTTTCGTTTGATTCGAATATGCCTTGGCTTTTGCTAGAATTTTCCAGGTGATGTTATATTCCTGTTTTCGGTCCTTTAACTGCCATAAATATTTACTTAATTCTGTATCGTTCTTTCTATTTTCATTGTTAAATGACGCCTTATGGTTACGCCATCTAGTTTTAAATTCGTTAGCTGTTAAACCTATATAGGTCTCTGCACTTTCTTGCGTCTTGACGGTAACTTGATAAACTATTTCTTTAGTTAGACATTCTCCGTTCAATGGGCACTCTTCTTTCTTTCTACAACTACACTTCCTTTCAACATTATCTATACTACCTTGCTGTTCTGCCTTTTTCAGAGTGATCTTGTTGTGTCCATCTATGATTTGTTTAACATTAGGCATACAACTATAGCTTAGCTTAAGTGTGTTCCTGTTAAATATTTTCCTTAATACATGGCCGCTCGGAAAGCATTTATCTATTAACTTAAAGAACTCTTTACCTACATTAGTTTGAACGTTCTTACTATATGGCGGGTTAAACCATATCACATTCCTTCTTCGTGTACGCTGTTGTGTTGCTGCTCTTGGTGCTGGTGGGTTGAATCGGAGTTTATAATCATAACCGCTCTTCCGCAATGCTTCCTGATATTCTGGTGCCGCCTCATTGAATGTTTCTTCGTCGCACGATATTTCAGACAGTCTCCTGTTAATTGATTCTGGGATGTTCCTAATGATGTTAGGCGGATGATTTGATTTGCTGTGTACATAAATCGGGTGGTTTGCTGGTTTGGAGTATGGTTTGAACTTTCCAGTGTTCAGGTGGAGCGTCACGTCGAGAAAATTAACTACTTTCTTGTTTGCTTCAATAGTGACACGTAATCCATTGTCTGCGAAAATTTTGCAAATTTCCTTCTTTACCTTCTCTATCTTGCTGGGCGTTTCTGACATTACCGCAAGACCGTCATCCCTGTATAGGCCTATGTCAATTCCTTGAATCTTCTTTAATTGTGCCACTAGAAAACAGCCGACAAGTTCACATGTTTCCGCCCCGTCGTAGCTTCCCATGGTAACATCGAAGAGCGTGGTCGACGATCTCTTTTCCCATGGGTCCCCTTTGCTGAACAGAAGAGAGTGCTTAGCGTTTATGATTACTTCGCGTTCATCGGCTGTAATGGTTACATGTCTAGATGCAAAGTTCAAGGCGCGGTGAAGAAGCGCTTCAGAAATGGAAGGGTAAAATTCAACAACATCAAAGCATATAAATGCTGAAGCAGGCTTGTTGGTTAACTGCTTGTACCACTGTAGAACAGATGATGTATTTTTCCACTGGTTGACGTTAGTAGCATTTACAAGCTTTCGGTTAATTTTCTCGAGGATTTGCTTGCTTATTTTGCCTATTTCCGATTTAGAAGGATTTATCAGACGGCAAGTAGGCTTGTTTGCAAAATTTTCCTTGTGATCTTTAAGTGTTATAAACGCTTCCTTCGTAGCCATTGACTCCACACGATCGTCTATGTCTAATTTCATCGTAATATTTTTTGCTTCATTATCAATCGTGCTTATTTTATTCTTGTCTGCTTTTTTGTATGTTTTGGTTACGTTAGCATTCAAAAGCTGATTGTATTGATTAGTGTCTAATTTATAAAAGTTCGTAGATTTGTCAGCTTTCACAAAGAGACGGTTCTCTTCTTTCACAGTAGCAATGTCTTTCTTTAGGTCTTCTTGAAACTGACATCCAATATCTTTGTAAGAAATGTTTCTAATAATTTTCGTCATACCTTCTTCAAATGTTTTCATCTCCTGGACGACTGGCGGGCAGTTTTTTGTTTTAAACCCAAATGTTTCCTTGTCCGCACTTTCTACGGGATGAAGGTAATAAAACGCTTTCCATCTCATCCTGCATAAAAACTGCTCGGTCTTCTCAATCATACATTTTTCGTAGTTCCTTTTCGATGCCACAGGGATGCATTTCGTTGAGTAATTGAACGAGGTCCGTTCCATTTTTGGTTCTTCGGTAAACAGTGCTCTACTTAACAGGAGCGTAAATTATCCAAGTTGAAGATTCACCGGCGAATCCAATAAAGTGCACTACAGTGTAGGAGCAAAATAATCCAAGAAGGAAAATCACTCAACTTTGATGACCATAAGTTTAATACAAACTTATTTCGTAGGTGTTGCCACCCACTCCTCAGTTAAACTTACAATGATTGATCCCTTGTTTGACTACGTTATTTATATGTATGATTTCGCAAGACGCACACTCTACCTAACCGTTAAAAAACCGTTAAAAATATGCGCGCGGTTAAAGAATACACGCGCGCGCACTACTTGCTTCGGTAGAACTTATTCTAGGGTGTGTTTTAAAATATATTTACGTCTGTGTCTACACGTTGGAATAAGCTCGTTTCTCCTATTAAGCGAAGCCATTTGCGGTTTAGTTATTATCAAATGTTTTTCTGCAATACACAGATTGCATCGTTTCGTTTGATTCGAATATGCCTTGGCTTTTGCTAGAATTTTCCAGGTGATGTTATATTCCTGTTTTCGGTCCTTTAACTGCCATAAATATTTACTTAATTCTGTATCGTTCTTTCTATTTTCATTGTTAAATGACGCCTTATGGTTACGCCATCTAGTTTTAAATTCGTTAGCTGTTAAACCTATATAGGTCTCTGCACTTTCTTGCGTCTTGACGGTAGCTTGATAAACTATTTCTTTAGTTGACATTCTCCGTTCAATGGGCACTCTTCTTTCTTTCTACAACTACACTTCCTTTCAACATTATCTATACTACCTTGCTGTTCTGCCTTTTTCAGAGTGATCTTGTTGTGTCCATCTATGATTTGTTTAACATTAGGCATACAACTATAGCTTAGCTTAAGTGTGTTCCTGTTAAATATTTTCCTTAATACATGGCCGCTCGGAAAGCATTTATCTATTAACTTAAAGAACTCTTTACCTACATTAGTTTGAACGTTCTTACTATATGGCGGGTTAAACCATATCACATTCCTTCTTCGTGTACGTTGTTGTGTTGCTGCTCTTGGTGCTGGTGGGTTGAATCGGAGTTTATAATCATAACCGCTCTTCTGCAATGCTTCCTGATATTCTGGTGCCGCCTCATTGAATGTTTCTTCGTCGCACGATATTTCAGACAGTCTCCTGTTAATTGATTCTGGGATGTTCCTAATGATGTTAGGCGGATGATTTGATTTGCTGTGTACATAAATCGGGTGGTTTGCTGGTTTGGAGTATGGTTTGAACTTTCCAGTGTTCAGGTGGAGCGTCACGTCGAGAAAATTAACTACTTTCTTGTTTGCTTCAATAGTGACACGTAATCCATTGTCTGCGAAAATTTTGCAAATTTCCTTCTTTACCTTCTCTATCTTGCTGGGCGTTTGTGACATTACCGCAAGACCGTCATCCCTGTATAGGCCTATGTCAATTCCTTGAATCTTCTTTAATTGTGCCAGTAGAAAACAGCCGACAAGTTCACATGTTTCCGCCCCGTCGTAGCTTCCCATGGTAACATCGAAGAGCGTGGTCGAAGATCTCTTTTCCCATGGGTCCCCTTTGCTGAACAGAAGAGAGTGCTTAGCGTTTATGATTACTTCGCGTTCATCGGCTGTAATGGTTACATGTCTAGATGCAAAGTTCAAGGCGCGGTGAAGAAGCGCTTCAGAAATGGAAGGGTAAAATTCAACAACATCAAAGCATATAAATGCTGAAGCAGGCTTGTTGGTTAACTGCTTGTACCACTGTAGAACAGATGATGTATTTTTCCACTGGTTGACGTTAGTAGCATTTACAAGCTTTCGGTTAATTTTCTCGAGGATTTGCTTGCTTATTTTGCCTATTTCCGATTTAGAAGGATTTATCAGACGGCAAGTAGGCTTGTTTGCAAAATTTTCCTTGTGATCTTTAAGTGTTATAAACGCTTCCTTCGTAGCCATTGACTCCACACGATCGTCTATGTCTAATTTCATCGTAATACTTTTTGCTTCATTATCAATCGTGCTTATTTTATTCTTGTCTGCTTTTTTGTATGTTTTGGTTACGTTAGCATTCAAAAGCTGATTGTATTGATTAGTGTCTAATTTATAAAAGTTCGTAGATTTGTCAGCTTTCACAAAGAGACGGTTCTCTTCTTTCACAGTAGCAATGTCTTTCTTTAGGTCTTCTTGAAACTGACATCCAATATCTTTGTAAGAAATGTTTCTAATAATTTTCGTCATACCTTCTTCAAATGTTTTCATCTCCTGGACGACTGGCGGGCAGTTTTTTGTTTTAAACCCAAATGTTTCCTTGTCCGCACTTTCCACGGGATGAAGGTAATAAAACGCTTTCCATCTCATCCTGCATAAAAACTGCTCGGTCTTCTCAATCATACATTTTTCGTAGTTCCTTTTCGATGCCACAGGGATGCATTTCGTTGAGTAATTGAACGAGGTCCGTTCCATTTTTGGTTCTTCGGTAAACAGTGCTCTACTTAACAGGAGCGTAAATTATCCAAGTTGAAGATTCACCGGCGAATCCAATAAAGTGCTCTACAGTGTAGGAGCAAAATAATCCAAGAAGGAAAATCACTCAACTTTGATGACCATAAGTTTAATACAAACTTGTTTCGTAGGTGTTGCCACCCACTCCTCAGTTAAACTTACAATGATTGATCCCTTGTTTGACTACGTTATTCGCAAGACGCACACTCTACCTAACCGTTAAAAAACCGTTAAAAATATGCGCGCGCACTACTTGCTTCGGTAGAACTTATTCTAGGGTGTGTTTTAAAATATATTTACGTCTGTGTCTACACGATGAAATAAGCTCGTTTCTCCTATTAAGCGAAGCCATTTGCGGTTTGGTTATTATCAAATGTTTTTCTGCAATACACAGATTGCATCGTTTCGTTTGATTCGAATATGCCTTGGCTTTTGCTAGAATTTTCCAGGTGATGTTATATTCCTGTTTTCGGTCCTTTAACTGCCATAAATGTTTACTTAATTCTGTATCGTTCTTTCTATTTTCATTGTTAAATGACGCCTTATGGTTACGCCATCTAGTTTTAAATTCGTTAGCTGTTAAACCTATATAGGTCTCTGCACTTTCTTGCGTCTTGACGGTAGCTTGATAAACTATTTCTTTAGTTGACATTCTCCGTTCAATGGGCACTCTTCTTTCTTTCTACAACTACACTTCCTTTCAACATTATCTATACTACCTTGCTGTTCTGCCTTTTTCAGAGTGATCTTGTTGTGTCCATCTATGATTTGTTTAACATTAGGCATACAACTATAGCTTAGCTTAAGTGTGTTCCTGTTAAATATTTTCCTTAATACATGGCCGCTCGGAAAGCATTTATCTATTAACTTAAAGAACTCTTTACCTACATTAGTTTGAACGTTCTTACTATATGGCGGGTTAAACCATATCACATTCCTTCTTCGTGTACGTTGTTGTGTTGCTGCTCTTGGTGCTGGTGGGTTGAATCGGAGTTTATAATCATAACCGCTCTTCTGCAATGCTTCCTGATATTCTGGTGCCGCCTCATTGAATGTTTCTTCGTCGCACGATATTTCAGACAGTCTCCTGTTAATTGATTCTGGGATGTTCCTAATGATGTTAGGCGGATGATTTGATTTGCTGTGTACATAAATCGGGTGGTTTGCTGGTTTGGAGTATGGTTTGAACTTTCCAGTGTTCAGGTGGAGCGTCACGTCGAGAAAATTAACTACTTTCTTGTTTGCTTCAATAGTGACACGTAATCCATTGTCTGCGAAAATTTTGCAAATTTCCTTCTTTACCTTCTCTATCTTGCTGGGCGTTTGTGACATTACCGCAAGACCGTCATCCCTGTATAGGCCTATGTCAATTCCTTGAATCTTCTTTAATTGTGCCAGTAGAAAACAGCCGACAAGTTCACATGTTTCCGCCCCGTCGTAGCTTCCCATGGTAACATCGAAGAGCGTGGTCGAAGATCTCTTTTCCCATGGGTCCCCTTTGCTGAACAGAAGAGAGTGCTTAGCGTTTATGATTACTTCGCGTTCATCGGCTGTAATGGTTACATGTCTAGATGCAAAGTTCAAGGCGCGGTGAAGAAGCGCTTCAGAAATGGAAGGGTAAAATTCAACAACATCAAAGCATATAAATGCTGAAGCAGGCTTGTTGGTTAACTGCTTGTACCACTGTAGAACAGATGATGTATTTTTCCACTGGTTGACGTTAGTAGCATTTACAAGCTTTCGGTTAATTTTCTCGAGGATTTGCTTGCTTATTTTGCCTATTTCCGATTTAGAAGGATTTATCAGACGGCAAGTAGGCTTGTTTGCAAAATTTTCCTTGTGATCTTTAAGTGTTATAAACGCTTCCTTCGTAGCCATTGACTCCACACGATCGTCTATGTCTAATTTCATCGTAATACTTTTTGCTTCATTATCAATCGTGCTTATTTTATTCTTGTCTGCTTTTTTGTATGTTTTGGTTACGTTAGCATTCAAAAGCTGATTGTATTGATTAGTGTCTAATTTATAAAAGTTCGTAGATTTGTCAGCTTTCACAAAGAGACGGTTCTCTTCTTTCACAGTAGCAATGTCTTTCTTTAGGTCTTCTTGAAACTGACATCCAATATCTTTGTAAGAAATGTTTCTAATAATTTTCGTCATACCTTCTTCAAATGTTTTCATCTCCTGGACGACTGGCGGGCAGTTTTTTGTTTTAAACCCAAATGTTTCCTTGTCCGCACTTTCCACGGGATGAAGGTAATAAAACGCTTTCCATCTCATCCTGCATAAAAACTGCTCGGTCTTCTCAATCATACATTTTTCGTAGTTCCTTTTCGATGCCACAGGGATGCATTTCGTTGAGTAATTGAACGAGGTCCGTTCCATTTTTGGTTCTTCGGTAAACAGTGCTCTACTTAACAGGAGCGTAAATTATCCAAGTTGAAGATTCACCGGCGAATCCAATAAAGTGCTCTACAGTGTAGGAGCAAAATAATCCAAGAAGGAAAATCACTCAACTTTGATGACCATAAGTTTAATACAAACTTGTTTCGTAGGTGTTGCCACCCACTCCTCAGTTAAACTTACAATGATTGATCCCTTGTTTGACTACGTTATTCGCAAGACGCACACTCTACCTAACCGTTAAAAAACCGTTAAAAATATGCGCGCGCACTACTTGCTTCGGTAGAACTTATTCTAGGGTGTGTTTTAAAATATATTTACGTCTGTGTCTACACGATGAAATAAGCTCGTTTCTCCTATTAAGCGAAGCCATTTGCGGTTTGGTTATTATCAAATGTTTTTCTGCAATACACAGATTGCATCGTTTCGTTTGATTCGAATATGCCTTGGCTTTTGCTAGAATTTTCCAGGTGATGTTATATTCCTGTTTTCGGTCCTTTAACTGCCATAAATGTTTACTTAATTCTGTATCGTTCTTTCTATTTTCATTGTTAAATGACGCCTTATGGTTACGCCATCTAGTTTTAAATTCGTTAGCTGTTAAACCTATATAGGTCTCTGCACTTTCTTGCGTCTTGACGGTAGCTTGATAAACTATCTCTTTAGTTAGACATTCTCCGTTCAATGGGCACTCTTCTTTCTTTCTACAACTACACTTCCTTTCAACATCATCTATACTACCTTGCTGTTCTGCCTTTTTCAGAGTGATCTTGTTGTGTCCATCTATGATTTGTTTAACATTAGGCATACAACTATAGCTTAGCTTAAGTGTGTTCCTGTTAAATATTTTCCTTAATACATGGCCGCTCGGAAAGCATTTATCTATTAACTTAAAGAACTCTTTACCTACATTAGTTTGAGCGTTCTTACTATATAGCGGGTTAAACCATATCACATTCCTTCTTCGTGTACGTTGTTGTGTTGCTGCTCTTGGTGCTGGTGGGTTGAATCGGAGTTTATAATCATAACCGCTCTTCCGCAATGCTTCCTGATATTCTGGTGCCGCCTCATTGAATGTTTCTTCGTCGCACGATATTTCAGACAGTCTCCTGTTAATTGATTCTGGGATGTTCCTAATGATGTTAGGCGGATGATTTGATTTGCTGTGTACATAAATCGGGTGGTTTGCTGGTTTGGAGTATGGTTTGAACTTTCCAGTGTTCAGGTCGAGCGTCACGTCGAGAAAATTAACTACTTTCTTGTTTGCTTCAATAGTGACACGTAATCCATTGTCTGCGAAAATTTTGTTAGATATTCTCCGTTCAATGGGCACTCTTCTTTCTTTCTACAACTACACTTCCTTTCAACATTATCTATACTACCTTGCTGTTCTGCCTTTTTCAGAGTGATCTTGTTGTGTCCATCTATGATTTGTTTAACATTATATATATATATATATATATATATATATACACTTCCTTTCAACATTATCTATACTACCTTGCTGTTCTGCCTTTTTCAGAGTGATCTTGTTGTGTCCATGTATGATTTGTTTAACATTATATATATATATATATATATATATATATATATATATATATATATATATATAGAGAAGTGTAATAAAAAACGATGGGGCGAACTTCTTACTGGTCCTGACAGGTTTTATAACGTTTCGGCCTTCGGCCTTCTTCAGAAATTGCTAAGAATTAAAAACTAAAAACTAAAAACTATGTACAATGATAAAGTTATACAAGTTGTGACTTATATACGTTAAGCTACAAAAACAAAAGAAAACGAGGTTACGTAACATAACAAAAGAACTAAATTACAAGGAAAATTTAACGCTAAAAATAACAAACATGATGTGATAAAAACCTTAATTAAAAATTGAAACAGAGAAATAGTAAGTAACGCTAACAAAAACAATTACGACATGAAAGGAATAGTTAACAAATAAACGTACGAAATATGCGAGGAATCTAACATTACAAACTCCCTATCGAGGGCCCCCAAATAATCATATAGGTCACTGTCGGAATGACAGGACCAGCACGTCTTACCAAGTGCCCCCGACAGAACGTTCGAACAAAAAACAACTACAAACAATACAAAGAATAAAACAAAGAAAAGAAAAAGACAATCCTATTTTTGCAAGATACGTGCGTTAATTATTATAGTTAATTCGGTGTTTTGATCTAAATTCACGTCTCTTGTTAAGGCCATGCAAGGTGAAGTGCATTTTGAAATGATCTAATTTGTTCGATAAGAATAAAGCTAATTTGTGAAATGTCATGTTCAGAACTATTAAAATGTACCGCCAATTCACAAGTTCTCCTATTATTAAGCATGCTAGATTTGTGGTTTCTGAATCGGACTTTAAATTCGGTGGATGTAGAACCAACATACTGCAAATTGCATTTATTACAGGTGGCCAAATAAATCACATTTTTAGATGAACATGACAAACCTTGGCGAATAGAATAATAACGACCTGTGGCAGAACTCTGGAATTTCGAATCTTGAAGTAAAAATCTTTTACAGAGATCGCATCTTTTGCCACATTTAAAGCAACCCCCCCTCTTCTTCATTAGATCATTTCAAAATGCACTTCACCTTGACCAATTGTTGCTCACTAGGGAGGCTTATTGGACAACCCAATTGTTTACGCTCAATCCGCATGGCCTTAACAAGAGACGTGAATTTAGATCAAAACACCGAATTAACTATAATAATTAACGCACGTATCTTGCAAAAATAGGATTGTCTTTTTCTTTTCTTTGTTTTATTCTTTGTATTGTTTGTAGTTGTTTTTTGTTCGAACGTTCTGTCGGGGGCACTTGGTAAGACGTGCTGGTCCTGTCATTCCGACAGTGACCTATATGATTATTCGGGGGCCCTCGATAGGGAGTTTGTAATGTTAGATTCCTCGCATATTTCGTACGTTTATTCGTTAACTATTCCTTTCATGTCGTAATTGTTTTTGTTAGCGTTACTTACTATTTCTCTGTTTCAATTTTTAATTAAGGTTTTTATCACATCATGTTTGTTATTTTTAGCGTTAAATTTTCCTTGTAATTTAGTTCTTTTGTTATGTTACGTAACCTCGTTTTCTTTTGTTTTTGTAGCTTAACGTATATAAGTCACAACTTGTATAACTTTATCATTGTACATAGTTTTTAGTTTTTAGTTTTTAATTCTTAGCAATTTCTGAAGAAGGCCGAAGGCCGAAACGTTATAAAACCTGTCAGGACCAGTAAGAAGTTCGCCCCATCGTTTTTTATTACACTTCTCTACAAATTCACGTGGTGGCGTCGTATCCTTGGATCCTTCTGCTGAAGAGTTCACCGTTTGTGTAAACCTTTTTACTCAGCCTATATATATATATATATATATATATATATATATATATATATATATATATATATATATATATATATATATATATATACCCCACCATGAGTTCTGCTAATGTACTGCCTCCATCGGCTCCGGAATACAGCGAGACTCTACCACTCTACCCAGTCTTAACAAATGGTGATGACTTCCGTCTCAAAAAAATCTCTGACTTACAGAAAAAACTTGAGTCAGAAGCGGCTCACTTTAGGCAGGTCGCTAAAAAATATAAACGGGCCCACTCCATTGTTCACGGTTCAGCTGCAAGCCTTGGTTTTGTTTCTGCGGGCTTATCTTCAGCCACGGTGGCCACAGCCTTGACTGGAGTTGGAATTGTCGCAAGCCCTCCACTTGCGGGCGTCGCTGCTGCTTTGGGGCTTACATCAGCCGGTCTTACTATATTCAGTAAAAGGCTAGAAAGAAAGAACACAAAACATGAAAAGATCTACACGCTCGCCCTTGCTAAACGAAACTCTGTCAACGAGTTGGTATCTAAAGCTCTAGCAGACAATCGCATCAGCGATTCAGAGTTTACAATCTTCGCGAGGTGGAGAAATACCATAACCTCAAGGCCTTGATTCGCTCTGGCGAAAAAAAGGCCGCACAACAAGGCACCCAGAATCAAGCTCCAGATATAGACAAGATCAAAACCGAGCTTCGCAAAGAAATCAAGCAAGAGTTTCAAAAAAAGATCAATC
Organism: Dendrophyllia cribrosa; assembly: GCA_024195265.1. NCBI lineage: Eukaryota > Metazoa > Cnidaria > Anthozoa > Scleractinia > Dendrophylliidae > Dendrophyllia > Dendrophyllia cribrosa. Next base: position 19,343,175 of record JAJLRJ010000004.1, read on the forward strand.
GTCTCACAGCTGTGTCCAAGTCCGATTTGAAAGATTAAACTCAGGTTTTAATCTACAAATCTTGAGAGAAAAGTCACGCAACATAGCAGTTCAATAAAAAAAGGCAAAACTGTTGGCCAACAGAACCTCTCAAGGGAACTCCTTCCTTCCACCACTTCTCCCACCCCGTTCCCTTGAGAGGTTTTTGAGCTCATTTTTGCCTCTTTGAGGCTCTTTGCCCACCACCACACCACCATATGTTTATGGCTCTACACTCTATTTTGACTCTTAGGGCTTGACGCTGAACCAGCAATTTTGCCGTGAACTCCCCGTTGACATCTGTCAACCTTCTTTCGAAGCGGTCATCGAACACGGCTAAGCTCAACAGCCCGACACCCTTTTACGGCCTACAGTATTATATCATAACCGTGGGGGGTTTAGCTATGATATATATACAGGGTGATTGGTAGGGATGAAATAGAAAGCCCCCACTTTTTCTAACTATTTCATAACCTACCCGCCACCGATACAATATATGGTGCGAAAAACTATTATATTTAGATCAAAACTACCGTGCTTTCACATGTGGTAACTCTTTTAAGGGCGCGCATGCGCCAACATTTATGAACCACACGCACGCGTAAGTGATGCTGCCCAATTGAACATTTGTCATTTCTAAAAATAAACATGACGGATTTGCGACTTACTGAGCATTTTATCACACAACTGTCTATCGTTAGACGTATGGATGAAAAGAAAAAATACGAGACACAACTCTCTGTCTTAGATATTCAACATAAACAAGTCATGCTACGTTCACTCACTGGCAGCGACTATACAACCGAACTTCACCGCTCACTTCTTTCAGAAAAGCTCCAAATCATCTTCGAAGCTCTTAGTTCTACAGCAAAACAGGAGTTTATCCAACAATACATCGAAAGAAGGTTTGTTATCACTTCAAATAGAACAAACAACAGTCTAAAATCATGTCTTGAATGTGGCGGTACATTTTCGCCTGAATGTTATTCAACAGAACTTGTTTGTAGAAAATGCGGCCGCATTGAAATAATAGACGGAGCGAACTTTACTCGTGAACAACTATATAGAAATATTAACATGGAAATAAAACCCCGCTCTACTTCAAAATATGCTTTTAATTATTGTCTCGACAATATACTCGGTAATGTCTCATTGACAAAAATAAGCGACAGCGAAAGGGTTTTATCAGAATTACGGAGGGAAATGGCAAAAAATAATATTCTTCCAGAAGGATTGACAACAAGTATTTTGGAAACTTTATTGTGTAGAATCGGCCATAGAAATTTATTCAAATATTGTACTAAATTTTTGTGCGTCATTTCTGGGAAAAAAACCCACAGTTAAAAATAGAACAAAAAGGTCAAATACAGTTTACAGTATTTACACTCGAATAAGTAATTACCTACCCAAAGGCGTTTATTGACTTTATTTTCCCTATATTATTTACAAAATCTTAGATCTAATTTTACCATTTTAATTTTAATTTTGAACGGGCATTTAAATTCTAACAAAGTTATAGTGTCATCTTTGTTAATAAAATATCCGTCTGGGCTACAAGTGACCTTTCGATAAAGCGGATGATCTCTTGCTAGATTAAGAGAGATACTATGTCCAAAAACGGAAACAGAGTATTCTAGTTCAAAATACTTGCGTATTAATGGCTCGAATAGGTTGCCCCAAGTACAAGCCGTAATATTGAGCATATCTCTGGGTTGTATTTTCTTAAAGAGCAAGCTTTTTCGTGATTCAAACGGTGAAGATCCTGTCAAGGCAGAGATCTCTGATGCGCCGATAGTATTTTTTCTGGCTCGCACCCAGTCGGCGCTCTTTTGTATCAAGACTGTCTTCCTCGATTTAAGAAAGTTCACGAACACTTGTGCAGTTGCCATCACTTGTTTATACAAGGGGTATGCATTTCTTCAATTGGTGATGCCCCAACGAAAAGCTAGCTTAAAAAACACTATATATACCAATGTCTCTAAAAGAATTAACTTCCTTTCTTCAGGAAGCAAATAAAAAATACGATAAATTGTATCAAAAGCATGAAGACCTTAAAATCAGCTACAACAGCCTTTATCAAGACTATATGGAACTGCGAAACAGACTACTATGACAAGATTGCAAAACACGATGTAAAGAAGAGGAAGAAGGTGGTTGCACTGAACTTTGTAATCTTTGCAGTGATGTCATTTAATTTTCTCGATAGGTAACGGGCGCTACGTCTGTTAATCTGAAAACTAACGCTGTATAATTAGCTCACGAAAGATATAATGCGCTGATACCATTCGTTCTAAGATTTGTTCTGTGCAAGAGTTTTCAGAACATACTTCAGTTGGTGGTAGTATTTGAACAGGAACATCTTCGGTTGGTGGCAGTATTTGAACGGGAACGCCCCTTACCTTATAACGACGATTTTTTAAAACACGGTGTCTTAAAAGAGCTTTTTTTTCGCGGGCCATAGTGGTATATACAAGGGGTATACATTTCTTCAATTGGTGATACCCAACCCCCCAAAGTCGCCAGGAAAGCTCCGAGGGGTGTAAATACCCGTTAAAACAATGGTTAAGAGTGACTATCCCTAAATACCAACTATAGCCGTGCAAGATAGAAAAATCGAAATCGCCCAAACTTTGCCACAATAAAGACCTTAGAAAACTGTTTTAGAAAATATAGGTTTCAGCTGTTTTGGATTTATATATTCCAAGCAGGACAATATTTTAATATTTACCCTTGCCAGAGGCCTCAGACAGGCGAAAAATGCCCTTTCTAGTTGGCCTCGTGGGCAAAATGTAAAAGAGGCTGAATCACTATTTCACTACTTTAGAATCCAGCGATCCTTTCTTTAGCTTTTGCCGTTATTAGAATGTAATAATATTTCAACTACAATTTTTGGGAATTTTTTTAAGTTACCGTTAGAAACGGTGTTTTTAAAAGTGTCAAAATTGGCTAACTTTAGAAACAAAAATCACTGCCTGGTACATGGATTTCGAACTCAAGTTAACATTCCAATAAAACAGTAACTCTAGTTCTATTGAAATATGAAATAAAATTTTGGGGCAATTAAAACTGCGAAGTTTGACAGCCGAAAACATTCACGCTACTTGATCGAAATTGGAGAATGTTAACCATCAACAACAGTCGCGTCGCCCGCCGATAAAATTGAATTGCCCTAGTGTTTTTTACATTTTCTCCAAGGAGACCTTTCTCTTACCACTTTATGACCATATTTAGATTTTGCTGGTAAAAAGCATCCTCTGTAGTTTCGAAAAAGTTCTATTCTTTTGGTCGTTTCTCATGCAAATTAAGACAAATCGCTTTATACTTTGTTTACAACCAAGAATTATCGCCGATAAACCCTTGTGAATCTCTTCATCTTCACTACTTTCTTAGGGCATCTTCTTATATGATAACATAAGACATAAAATAAAACAAAAAGAAAGTAAAGCGGACTTACCTTTGATTTCTTTGGGTCAAGAAATACAAGAACGTCGAGAAAACAAAGTTCCGTTCATCGCCGTGCCGAGCGTGACAGAATTGCGAGACGCCGTAACAAGTTTTACTAAGTCCCAGGTCACCAGTTCTGTCGCGTCAACATTTCGTACATCAAAGGTGGAAACGAGTGGTCTCCTGAGCTACTGCCTAAAATTTATTAGTAAAATTCTTGGCAACGTAATTTTGTTTAAAGCACGTAACATTGCAATAACATTGAGTCATTTTTACAACTGTAAATTTTGTGCTGCTGCACTTGTCTTACAATTCGTTTCTGGTATTGTACCCCTACAAGATTCAGGAACATCTTTGTTTCGGAATTTCGTCTGCAGCTAGGATTCTCAATATCAAAAAACGTTGATGGGGAACTCCAGAAAAATAATCTAGCTAATACTTCGGTGGTATTGTTTTACTTTGTTGAACATCAACTTTGGAGAGAAAAGTGTAATCAAAATAATAATTCGCTATTTCCAACCTTACTGTATAAATTGAACAATTTCTGTTTCTAAAACACGCAGATTAAAATCGCGAAATTTCTTTCTTTTCCTTTTTCGAGAGGGGGAAAATTCTTGAAAGGGGACAAAAAAGAATAAATGTTTAGGCAGTAGCTCAGGAGACCACTCGTTTCCACCTGTTGACAATGACAGAGCTGGTGACCTGGGACTAAGTAAAACTTGTCACGGCGTCTCCCAATTCTGTCACGCTCGGCACGGCGATGAACGGAACTTTGTTTTCTCGACGTTCTTGTATTTCTTGACCCAAAGAAATCAAAGGTAAGTCCGCTTTACTTTCTTTTTGTTTTATTGTATGTCTTATGTTATCATATAAGAAGATGCCCATGAAAGTAGTGAAGATGAAGAGATTCACAAGGGTTTATCGGCGATAATTCTTGGTTGTAAACAAAGTATAAAGCGATTTGTCTTAATTTGCATGAGAAACGACCAAAAGAATAGAACTTTTTTGAAGCTACAGAGGATGCTTTTTACCAGCAAAACCTAAATATGGCCATAAAGTGGTAAGAGAAAGGTCTCCTTCGGGAAAATGTAAAAACACTAGGGCAATTCAATTTTATCGGCGGGCGACGCGACTGTTGGTGATGGTCAACATTTTCCAATTTCGATCAAGTAGCGTGAATGTTTTCGGCTGTCAAACTTCGCAGTTTTAATTGCCCCAAAATTTTATTTCATATTTCAATAGAACTAGAGTTACTGTTTTATTGGAATGTTAACTTGAGTTCGAAATCCATGTACCAGGCAGTGATTTTTGTTTCTAAAGTTAGCCAATTTTTACACTTTTGAAAACACCGTTTCTAACGGTAACTTAAAAAATTCCCCAAAAAAGGATCGATGGATTCTAAAGTAGTGAAATAGTGATCCAGTCTCTTTTACATTTTGCACACGAGGCTTAAAAATTAATCAATCAGTTTAGTAGTTAGTACGTGGCATGTTCCGGGGACATCAAAATAAGGTGTAACTCACCCCCACGGAAGGTTCCTCGAATAGTTGCCGCACCCCTCAAACGCCTCCCCCACGAGCCGACCTTATTTTTGATGTCCCCGAACATGCCATGTACTAACTACTGACGATAGCGGCAAACGCAGGCTATCTGTTTTAAAAAACCTCGTATAAAACTATGTAAACAAATTCCAAGCTCTTCGATATGATTGACAAGAACCCGAAGACAACACGGAATTCATAAGACACCCTAAATTAGTAACCAACTCTTCGGCAGTAGGTTCTCGGGCACAAGTGTTGGTGAGTGGTCCGCTCCGGGGAAAAGCTCCTTGAACTGCTCTATCTGAAAACGCGAAAGATAATCGGCTCGAGTATTGTTAAGATCAGGGATATGGCGCGCATGAAATAAAATATTATACCTTAAACAGGTTAAAACAAGGTCGCGTATCAAAATCATTATTAATTTATGTTTAGACGTTTGTTGATTGATGATATCAACCAAGGCAGCGTTATCAGTAAAAAAACACGATACATCTGTTGGCCATCTGAGAACCCCAAACATGAACAGAGCGGACGATCAGAAATAGTTCTAAAAACGCAATATTTAAGGATTTCCAGGCGTGTGGCCACGCACCACAAAGCCAGTGAATGTCAAAAATAGCACCGTAACCTTTCGATCCAGCCGCGTCAGTATAAAGCTCGAAAGATGATGAATTTTGCCATCTTTCTTCAATAAAAAAGGAGCGGCCATTAAAATTGTCGAGGAATTTCAACCAGACCTCCATGTCATGTTTAGTTTCCTTGCTTAACCTAATGCGATGATGCGGGCGACGCACGCCTATTGTAAGATCAATCATACGGCGAAGAAAGGCGCGACCGGGGACGATGACAGAACATGTAAAATTCAACAGGCCAACTAAAGATTGCAGCTCTCTGAGAGTGATCTTACGACATTTGAGAAAAGATTCGAGTAAAGTGCGGCATTTTTTAAGCTTGTCTTCCGGTAAACGGGCTTCTTGGCGAACCGTGTCCAGCGTTATCCCGGCAAACTGAAGCACTGTAGCAGGGCCAAATGTTTTTTCCTGCGCAATAGGTACCCCGAGGTACGCACACATACGCAAAAAGTTTGATAAATCTACACGACATTTGTCTTCACTGCTAGCTATGAAAAGAAGGTCATCTAGAATATGTAACACGCCCGAAGCACTGAGTCGACGCACAGCTAGCCACTTTAAGGAAGAACTGAAAGCTTCAAATATGGCACAACTCGAGCTGAGTCCCATAGCGAGGGTCACATCAAAATAATATAGATTATCCCATTTCATACCCAGTAAAGGGAAATTGGACGGGTGAATTGGAATAATCCGGAAAGCAGATTTAATGTCAGTTTTCGCCATAAAGCAACCAGCCCCTTCCCGTTTAATGGCCGCAATGGCATCGGTTATCGTAGCGTAATGGACGGATGAGCACTCGCGTGCAATATTATCATTTACCGACGACCCACTAGGGTACGATAAATGGTGAATCAAACGGAATTCCGAGGGAACCTTTTTTGGAACTATACCTAGAGGGGAACATACGAAGTTGGGAAAAGGAGGAGAACGAAAAGGTCCAACTATTCTCCCGGCCTCGCGCTCCTTTTGTAGTTTAGCCCGTACAATCTGTGGTTGTTGAATAGCGCTTTTAAAGTTGGACGATTCAACAGCACGCCGCTCACCACAAAAACCGATACGGAACCCAAACGTAAACCCGTTAACTAAATAGTTCTTACGAGGTGGATGATAACCGTTTAAGAGAAAATTAAAACGATCCACCTTAAAGGGTGTGACGGGCTTGCTGCGAGAGCGGCTGAGCAGTTGATGTCCCAGGTTTTTGGATTGCGCTGCGTTGCTGATTAACGACGGAACACTGTGCTGCAGGGTGCTTTGACCCACACTTAAAGCAGATGTGCTCAAAACGGCAGCCGGTGCACACTTTGCCGGCATGGAAGGTCCAACAGGTGCCCTTGGGAAAGGATTGGCGAGGACGGGAGCGAAGAAAAACCTTATCGGATGTGGACTGTGTTTTGGGACGAAAATTGGTAACAGCCTTTAACCATAGCTCCCAGTGAACAGCATCCCATGGAAATTGGTCAGGGGCCGATTGCCGAATGAAACGAAATTGTTCATCATAAAAGACCCAATCCCCAGGTTTGGCGGCAATATCAAACAACAACAATTTTATTTCATTTTTAATAAAACAATATTTTAAAACATTGGCAACCCGCAGTTAGCATAGCTAATCGAGGCGGGTTGTCAAAAATAAGAACAAAAATTAACATTAGCTCTTAGTAATATGACTGAAATTAACATTAGCTCGTAATAATATGACTGAAAAGGAAAAAAAAACTTATTATATATATTATGGTTTACTTAATATTGTAGATTTCAGTTATAGCTACTGCTTCACTATTTTACTCAACAGAGTAGGCGAGTCAACATAACTGTCTTCGGCGTCGAAAATTGGAAAGAGGAGATCACGAATTTTTTGTTTAAAAGCAGTTCTCGGGAGTCTACGTATTTCAAGCGGAAGCCAATTCCATACTTTTGCTCCAAAAATTGCAATAGAATTACGCACTATCTCGCAATATTTCATGAGCTTAGGGGTTTCCTGAGGGTGTTTCTCCGAGTAAATAGCAACAAAAATGTTAAAGGCAGAAAGCCGCTGATTCAAATTATGTATCTTTTCAGTCGGTTGGCTAGGCTCCAGTGTCAGTTGAGGCTGACAGGAGTCGTTGACAGACGATGTTAAAGAAAGGGAATACTTTTGACTATTCGGGGACAGTGAGAGTAACATTCCAAATTCTACAAACTCGTGCTGCCAAATTTTTGCTTTAACTTTAGAGTTCACTCTACTCCCCCGTGAAACGGCAATGCTAGCGAAAGGTTGCTTGGGGGCCTGTGTCCCTGGCTGGTCAAGGATAATTATCTCCTTTAAAACACTGGCAGTCGAACGCGTACCTTCAAGTGGACCTCCAAGTTGGGAAAGTGAAGTACTCATCACGTTGTTTGCCAGCTGCTCCGGTCCGGAGTCTGTTGAATCTGTAGCGTCACAGTTCTGACTTGAGGGAACACCAGCCAAGGCCTCTTGTATGGCCTGCTTCACCGCCACAGGTATTGTGGAAATCAGCGCCTGCAGGTTTACTTGCATCAGCGGAGGCTGTGCTTCTGACTGTCCGACTTGCTCCGGACGAGGTTTAGTGGACTCAGACACACGTGGGCGTTTCGCATTTCCACGCGTGTTGTAGCCTGAGGTGCGCTTCTTGGGAGGCACGGCTTAGTGATAATTGAAAAATTAGCTATAGACGATAAGCCTAATATCAAAAACAAGTTTCCTTACGATAAGAGGAAAGGAATGTGTAACACGATGAACATTTCCTGAGATGAGTGTCGTTATCTCGATGAAGCTTAGAGGGGCAGTTTTGGAGGTCAAGCGATAAGGATACAATAATCAAGTTATGTATTAAAGTTTCATTCGTGATTAATTGCCGAAAAAAACGGGTGGCAACAATGCAAACTACAAGCCATGTCCAACAGAATAAGGTTCCTGGATACTGGATAAAAAAGTGCATTGAGGGCACGCCTACAAAGTAGGTGGCCGATAATAAGTATTGCACACTTTTGTGGTATCCACCAGAGCACGAAATATAGAAGATAACGCCAAAGCCAACAGAGAAAAAATCAGAGCACACTGCAATTTATCATTCTGATAAACAATAATATGTACAGCCTAATATGTGTCCGCGCAAATTGGCAACGGCACAGTATAAAAAAGGGGCTGACACACAGAAATTAACAGGATTTGGCTTGGCACGACAAACACTTTGAATATATGGCTTGATATAATGGCTTGATATGAGGAAATTCAAGAACTGGTGATGGAGCTTACGAACAAGCGCAAGGACCTCAAAATCGCTCCTCTAATGTACGATAGAATTTGAATTGACCCCTGGTATTGAGATGTACACCATCACGTGCATAAAAATTATGAACGGCGTTCCAGAAACCCCGGTGGCTCCAAAAATTGGCATAAGGGATGGGTTCTAAAACTACCCGAAGATACTGTGTCAGGATCCTGACATTTCGATTATAGTGTGTATCCCCTTTTCTACGAGGGGTTTGAAAAACACAAATAAAACTAACTCCATTCGTATCATGTAAGAGTCGAACGAAGTCATCAATGGCTGAGCCAACATGCAATGAGTCATGGGCAGTTAAATCATTGGAACCCAACTGAAGGATTACTTTATCGGGTTGAAAGGACGCGACTACTTGTAAATCATACAATAGGGTCTTCGCTACCGTCCTACCGCCGATGCCGTGCCAGTGGATAACAGCACCGGCCGGAATGTGGGAAACCGTGAAATTCCTGCTCAAAAAATTATGCAATCGACGGATAAAAGAATCGCCCAAAACCAAGACACGTGGCACAGCCATTACCAATAAGCGTAAAAACTTAAGTTACTATCCTCAATTTGTTGACTTAAGTACAGTCAAGGAGACGTACACGGTATGATGGTGAACGATCGAAAGGGGCGAGCACATGGCAAGACGCGTTTAAGAATGATGGTGTCCGACACACCCTGCCTTTTGATTGGTCAAGGAATATAACGCGTACCGACTATTGTCCATAGAAATGACCTGACATAAAATGACATTATGTTTACATCATAATGTTCGCTTTTGTAGCATTTGGCGATGTTACGTGGAAATAAGCGAAGGGAAATTGAATGTTGTCCAATACACTGGGAGGAGAAATTTTACTATTTTGGCAGAAGGGTGTCATCAGTATTCATTTATGAAATGAGTATATACGAAGAGCGACGAATGATACCGAAGATACCCGAAATATTCACGAAGAGCCTGCGTAATGTTTCTGCATCAATAACTGCACCTTAGGAGCCAACAGATGACTCAAAAGTTATGACCAATAAACAATTTATTTCTCCATCTCAGAAACATCAACTAACAAATGCAACTATGTGAAGAAGCTCAAAATAAACGGAGCGGTTACACAAACGCATTTTGGTTTGAGATAAACGCGACGATTGACAGTGCTTCTCAAACAAAGAAAGGCAACGTTGATTTTAAACTAAACTGTAATCCACTTTAATCCTTGCTATGCTGTACTTTATCTCCAAACAATTCCTTTTGTTTTGCTCTATAGAATCTTTTTATCCAACTATATTGTATATTTCGGTAGGGTCGCAGCTCGTAGAAACCTCTATTTTCATTGGCCTTGTAAAACACAGCTGCTATTGTTTTTAGGGTTAGAGTCCATTCTTGTGTTGTTTGTCCTATTGTTATCTATAAGGGTGGCAAGCCAATGGTGTGAGACCTTCTAAGAGCTGCGGCATCACCCGTATATTTTGTGGCATTTGGCGATATAACGTGGAAATAAGCGAAGGGAAATTTTACTATTTTGGCGGAACAGTGTCATCAGTATTTATTTATGAAATGAGTATATACGAAGTGCGACGACAGATACCGAAGATACCCGACATATTCACGAAGAGACTGCGTAATGTTTCTGCATCAATCATTGCACCTTATGAGCCACCAGATGACTCAAACGTTATAAAAAATAAACAATTTATTTCTCCATCTCTCAAACATTAACTAAGCAAATGCAACTGAGTGACGAAGCTCAAAATAGACGCAGCGGTTATAACGCACGCATTTTGGTTTCAGATAAACGCCACGATTGACAGTGCTTCTCAAACAAAGAAGGACAACGTTGATTTTAAACGAAACTAATCCACTTCAATCCTTGCAGTCCTGTACTTTATCTCCAAACAATTCCTTTTGTTTTGCACTATAGAATCTTTTCATCCAACTAAGTTGTATATTTCGGTAGGGTCGCAGCTCTTAGAAGCCTCTATTTTCATTGGCCTTGTAAAACACAGCTGCTATTGTTTTTAGGGTTAGAGTCCATTGTTGTGTTGTTTGTCCTATTGTTATCCATAAGGGTGGCAAGCCAATGGTGTGAGACCTTCTAAGAGCTGCGACATCACCCGTATATTTTGTGGCATTTGGCGATATAACGTGGAAATAAGCGAAGGGAAATTTTACTATTTTGGCACAACAGTGTCATCAGTATTCATTTATGAAATGAGTATATACGAAGAGCGACGGCTGATAGCGAAGATAACCGAACTATTGACGAAGAGGCTGCGTAATATTTCTGCATCAATAATTGCACCTTAGAAGCCAAGAAATGACTCAAAAGTTAAAATCTTTTTATCTGACTTAGTTGCACATTTTGTGGTATTTGGCGATATAACATGGAAATAAGCCAAGAGAAATTTCACTATTTTGGCTTAACAGTATCATCAGTATTCATTTATGAAATGAGTATATACAAAGAGCGACGACTGATACCGAAGTTACCCGAAATATTGACGAAGAGGCTGCGTAATGTTTCTGCATCAATAATTGCACCTTAGGAGCCAACAGATGAGTAAAAACTTATGACCACTAAACAATTTATATCTCCATCTCACAAACCTTAACTTAGAAAATGCAACTAAGTGAAGAAGCTCTAAATAGACGGAGCGGTTATAACGCACGCATTTTGGTTTGAGATAAACGTCACGATTGACAGTGCTTCTCAAACTAAGAAGGGCAACGTTGATTTCAAACTAAACTGTAATCCACTTCAATCCTTGTAATCCTGTACTTTATCTTCAAACATTTACTTTTGTTTTGCTCTGTAGAATCTTTGTATCTGCCTAAGTTGTATATTTTGTGGCATTTGGCGATATAACATGGAAATAAGCGAACAGTGTAATCAGAATTCATTCCTCGTGAAGAATCTCGACCACTGACAATGTCGCACTCTCATGTTTATTTTGGAAGACCTAAGGTAACAACGGTCTGGACCACTTCGGACACTTATTGAGAATTATATAACGTAATGTCGACACTTAGAATTTTATTTTCAATAAATTTTAAGTGTAAAAAAGAAAATCTAAAATCCCCACTCAGGATTGAACCTGTGACCTCAGCTAGGCTTAGGCTTGCATAGCCTACCGTACTAGAGTACCACCTAGCTTCTCGGGTTGTTTAGGCCTAAATTTAACTATATAAACTGCTAACCCTAACCTCAACTGCAAGCTAACCAGTTACTCCGTCATATAAGTCTCAATAAGGCGTCCGAGGAGGTCCAGGTTTTCCGTTTATTTACGGAGGGCTGATCATCTGTTAAAAAATGCTTACTAGGGTCTTTAAGATACAGGAACGCGGACGCCGCCAGAGCCGACCCGAAGTAAAAAGTAACCTTTGAAGTTCACTGCGCATGACAAAAAGCCCAATTTGCAGGCGTGTTCCCGCGTTCTTACTTGCGTCGGACGTGATACCAAGAAGTTTCGCGTTTCTGGTAAAACGTGAGTATTATTATGGTCTTTATGGGTTCTATCGAGCTTTCAACTAACACTATTTGAGTTTTCTCGAAACCTTAAACATTTCTTTTAGTAGTGTTCGTGTAAAAACTGAACTTGGACGCTTTTACTTTCAGATAAACAAGCATATCCAACAGAGGATATCGATACGATGGCGTACCCAAAGCGCAAGTGAGTATATAAGCTTAAGCCTTAAGCTTATTTGTCACTCGAAAAACTCTTCAATGTTCCTTTTCTTTGTTTTTTGTATTTCTACTTCATTTAAGAGTGTGTTTTGAATAATGTTTATGTTTCGTGTGAAAATGAAACCAGCATAAAATGACAATTTCCGAGTTCCCTTTAGCCTCTCTATTAAAGCGAGGCTAGGTGCGAAACCTTTAATATGCCGAAAATGAGTTTTCATTCACATGCAAATAAGTTTTATTTGCATGTGAATGAAATCTCATTTTCATATGAAAGGTTTCGCACCTAGCCTCGCTTTGATAGAGAGGCTAAAGGCAACTCGGAAATGGCCTATTGCACTTGTCAGCGAAGCGAAATGAATTTTGTTTTAGGTTTTAACCTGAAAATGTTTTTGACATAAGGCTTTACTTTATATCCCTTCTAAGGCGCCTTGCCAAAAAACGTCCCAATTGTTTGTTTTCCAGTCTAAAAGCCATCTATTAATACCTATTCCCGCTTCGGTTGCCCCAAACGACCAACAAAGCATTTTATAGATTTATTATTGCCAAGGGTTTGGGTTGGACCTTTGAAGTCCAAGATTGACATAATTTGGTAAGATTTCCGTATAACCCCATACATTAATTACATGTATGTATGTTTATGCTATTGTTTTGCTTTTGGAGTTCTATTGTTTTGGCTTTTGTTTCAGTTTTAAGAACGGTATGCATAACTAATGTATGGGGTTATACGGAAATCTTTCCCCCAAAATTATTCTGGAATAGCAATGTGCAAGCCTTAATCCTCCTTAGTGGGTTTCATAGCCTGAGAAACAGACATCCTTTCGCTCTGCTGCGACCTGTGTCTCAACGAAAGAGACGTTTAAGTTACGAGCACAAATTATCCGTGCTAATAGCGCGATGGTACCCAGATCTGGGAAGTGCTTCTGATTGGTTGAAAAAATACTTGAATCTGGATAGCATCAAACTATCAATATGTTAAATTTGCGCCCGTAACTCAGACGTCTTTTTTGTGAAGACACAGTAGCGGCGAAGCAAAAAGATGTCTGTTTTTTCAGCCTACAGATTTCAATGCATAGTGAATTTTTTAAATTGCATTTCAGAATTATGAATTGGACACCCTTGCATGACATCATTTTATGCAAGGAGGTAGTATTTGTGAACCCCTACAGTGCAAAGAAGAAATCTGTGCAGCGCAGTGCACTTTGGCAGAAAATTGCAGATAATCTCAACAGTGTACAGGATCCTCACTTTACTGTGGAAAAGAGATCAGTTCGTGATCATAATGGTATCCTAGTTCAGCGCTTTAAGAGACAACAAGCTCAAGAATTGAGAGAGAGTGGAACAACACCTGAGCGCACACAGCTGGATGCTGCCCTTGAACAAATCATAGCAATGGAGGAATCTGCAGACTCTGAACAACAAGAAATAAATGACGAAAATAGGGAGAAGCTAGAGGCGGACTGGAAAAAGGCAGAGGATGCGGAAAAAAGCGATGGAAACAATGGGAGCGACACAAAAAAGGAATTCTGAAGAAGGAAATAACCAAGCAAAGAAGAGCCGAAGAAATGGAAGCGGGGCAGTGGAATATCTGAAAGAGAGAGCAGGCCAAGATCTTGCTTTGAAAGGAGAAGAGTTGGAGTTAAAAAAGCAAGAACATGAGCGGTTGCAAACTCTCCAAACTCAGCAAACACAGATGTTTAAAACCATGATTAAGCAACAGCAGCAACAGAGGCAAGCCCAAGACATGCAGAGTTTGATGTTGCTGCAACAGCAAATTCAAACTCAGTCCTTGATGGCAATAATAGAAAAACTTGCTCCCAAGTGACTTACTCATTGGGGTCTAACATCCTAGAGTGGGGGCTCCATATAAAGGCGACAGGGTGATCGTTGGAAATTTTCAAAGGAACCCCTAAAAGGTACCAGAATCTTTTTTCTATATGCATGGTCCAAATTAATTTTTGTCCCCAAGGGGTTCCAATTCTTTCCAACAAGAACACTAATGGTGATCATTTTAGATTTAAGTGGCACCAGGTGAAAGGTACAACGACCACCTTCATCACTTTTATAAGGGACCCCCCACCCCATAATCAATCTTAGTCAATCTTTGAGTTGTTGTTGTTCTTAATCTGGCTTCAAGTGAAATTGCACTTTCCTCAGTTAAAAATATTAACATTGCCAGTGTTATATTTTAATACAATATTGTTAACATTTCTCTTCCCAATGTTTTAAAAACCTTTATATTAAACAACAACCTGTTGCATTGAAACCCAAAAGATATCAGTACTGTGGAGAGTAGCCATAACATTGTAAGGGCTACACATGTATGTACTTTGAACCTTTGGACCTTATTTGTTGCAGATTTACCTGCCTTGTTAGAAAGTGTACTTATGGACAGGATGTCTTTAAAATTAAAGTCTTTACACATGTGAATGTTATTATAATCAAGCAAAATATTCCTCTAATGAAGGAGGATCTAAGCTGAAGAACTGAGATGTGCTATTTCCATAAAGCCAATAAAAACGCGCTTTGAATAGATTAGACCCCCTACGTGACTCGAACAAACTTTGATAGGCTTTGTATGAACGTGTTTTTGATATGAAAAATCGGTGAAATCAGCGGTAAACGTAATTTGAACGTTTTGGGGCCTCAAATATAATAAATATAAGGCAGTGTTACATTAGAGAGTGAAAAACTGATTCAAGAAATGTAGTCTTTGGCTTAAAATTCAACAAATTACATGTATGTGACGGGGCTGCACGGTGAAATCCGCTCATCGGACTTCCAATGTATTAGTTCTCATGCGATAAGAAAACATTTCACGACTTGTGCCCAAAGTTAACGCAAAGAGAAAAGTAAATTTTTGATGTGTGCATCGCTAGCGGCTTGGAAAAAGATGTGTAAATAGGTTCGAAATGATCCAGAATACGTATTTGATACAAATGCTGTACCGTTTATCGACCCGCGTTCATACAAGCAAAGCCGAACAAAAGGTCCTGAAGATGACAACGCGAATTTGTTTTTGAGCAAAAATCCTGTCTTCGAGTATATATTCTAAGGGATATTGATTATATACTGTAAAGTTTGGAGAGTAAATAGGCTGTAATTGGATAAATAAGAGGACTGCTTACTCTCGAGTATTTATCCAACGGGTATTCTTTTCTATTACTACCTGCGGTGGCATAAACAGCATTAAAATAAACGTATCCTTTCAGTGGAACCACAGTGGACATCATTGAAACCTGCCTTTTTGTACCATGGACCACTTTACCGCATGGCTCTATATGCTTTGTTTCTAACGGCGCAGCTGTATATGCTGCAAACTGAACCTCTCAAACGTGAAATCTTTCAGACAATAATTTTGCTGCTCTCTATCAATTCTTTGCATTTTAACTAAACTTTGGAATGTTCCAAGAATAGTTTTTAGGTTTTCAATTCAACATTGACCCAGGTGTTCGATTTTCTTGCGAAAATATTGATATCTGGGAGCTTTTCAAAGTATCTGCCGCAAGTCTTTAAGGAAAATCTGGGCTTTCCCTGCGCAATTAACGAAATGAGACGCTCTCGTTGAGCACTTTCGTTCTTCGCCAGAGCGTTCCGATGGAAGATTAGCGGAATCGCTTGCGCGTGTTTGCAAGCACAGTTTAAGAGCCCAAATTGAAATTTACGATCGTCGTACTGAGTCTGAGCGCAGGTCGGTAGCTATGCGCTATTTAAACAGATCAGCAGTCAATTTCATCTTGGACGAACCTCCCAGTACCTCGAAGTAAGTCAGCGACGAGGAAGAAAGCTCGGACGTCGACGAACTGCCGTCACCGGGAGAAATTGGCGCACTCGTCACGGCCGATGCTACTTGCGAACGCCCCAGTGTGTTTTTAGGCAAGGTTCTTAAGTACACTGCAGACGGAAAGACCGCTCGACTCGCTTGGCTCAAAGAATCGGAAACTCGCCCGAATTACGTCCAGTTTCAAAGAGGGTATGACGTGTGGGAAGAGAAAGTCAATGCTCTAATCTACCCTGTAGATGTCACTTTCCATCGACTCGACGGAACGTACGAGCTTCAAACAGCTAAGGAACGAACACAACGCATTAGTTAAGAAGGGCTGAGTGCAGATTTAATGCCAAATTTTGACAAGGACCATTCGTAAGAGCAACACTTGTTCTTCTAATCCGTTCAACAGATTAAGCGCGAAATGTCTCTTTCCTGAAACGCCTCTCTTGAATTCAGCGATTGTTCAACGGCGCTATGTCATGGTGGTTTTCAGATATTTTTGTGAAAACTGCCTCAAATTAGAACTAAGTACCTTTGTCGTACATGAAATGCTTATAGAGCAGATATCAAGTGAATTTTCGAATCGAAAATAAACCATAATCTGAGTTTTAGCTATTTTTTCTAAAACAGAAGCGACAAACTTGACTTAGCCCATTGAACTATCTATTTTGGGTTCACTTGCACACATTAGCGAGTTTACGCAACGCCGACAAATGATTTTACATTCCACTTAAGAATTTCGCGAATCTCGAGGGCCGGTTATTTAAACGAAGTTTGGACGGTGTTTAACAAAACCGCGGTCCTACCCAATTTCAATCTGGCTAACCCTAATATTTAAACGCTATTCACTACAAACAATGTCAAGAAAGCATATGGCACAGACTAGAAAAAATATTTGCCTCTTCGAAATAGCCAACTTGGTAGGGAGGTCCATTAATTTTCTTAAACCGCGGTATAAGTTAGACTTTGTTTAAATAATTATTTATCGTTTCTTCTTCAATGTACAACTACAGTTTAAACAATTTATTTCTCCATCTCACAAACATTAACTGAGCAAATGCAACTAAGGGAAGAAGCTGAAAATAGACGGAGCGGTTATAACGCATGCATTTTGGTTTGAGATAAATGCCACGATTGACAGTGCTTCTCAAACAAAAAAGGACAACGTTGATTTGAAACTAAACTGTAATCCATTTCAATCCTTGCAATCCTGCACTTTATCTCCAAACAATTACTTTTGTTTTGCTCTACAGAATCTTTTTATCGAACCAAGTTGTACATTTTATGGCATTTGGCGATATAACATGGAAATAAGCGAAGAGAAATTTTACTATTTTGGCGGGACAGTGTCATCAGTATTCATTAATGAAATAAGTATATACGACGAGCGACGACTGATACCGAAGGTACCCGAAATATTCACGAAGAGGCTGCGTAAGGTTTCTGTATCAATAATTGCACCTTAGGAGCCAACAGATGACTCAAACGTTATGACGAATAAACAATTAAATTCTCCATCTCACAAACATTAACTAAGCAAATGTAACTAAGTGAAGAAGCTCAAAATACACGGAGCGGTTATAACGCACGCATTTTGGTTTGAGATAAACGCCACGTTTGACAGTGCTTTTCAAACAAAGAAGGGCAACGTTGATTTGAAACTAAACTGTAATCCACTTCCATCATTGCAATCCTGCACTTTATCTCCAAACAATTACTTTAGTTTTGCTCTATAGAATCTATTTATCGAACTAACTTTTATATTTTATGGCATTTGGCGATATAACATGGAAATACACGAAGAGAAATTTTACTATTTTGGCGGAAGAGTGTCAGCAGTATTCATTTATGAAATCAGTATATACGAAGAGCGACGACTGATACCAAAGATACCCATAATATTCACGAATAGGCTGCGTAAGGGTTCTGCATCAATAATTGCACCTTAGGAGCCAACAGATGACTCAAAAGTTATGACAAATAAACAATTTATTTTTCCATCTGACAAACATTAACTAAGCAAATGCAACTAAGTGAAGAAGCTCAAAATAGACGGAGCGGTTATAACGCACGCATTTTGGTTTGAGACAAACGCCACGATTGATAGTGCTTCTGAAACAAAGAAGGGCAACGTTGATTTCAAACTAAACTGTAATCCACTTCAAACCTTGCAATCCTGCACTTTATCTCCAAACAATTACTTTTGTTTTCCTCTGTAGAATCTTTTTATCAAACTAAGTTGTTTATTTTGTGGCATTTGGCGATATAACGTGGAAATAAGTGAAGAGAAATTTTACTATTTTGGCGGAACAGTGTCATCAGTATTGATTTATGAAATGAGTATATACCAAGAGCGACGACTGATACCAAAGATACCCGTAATATTCACGAATAGGCTGCGTAAGGTTTCTGCATCAATAATTGCACCTTAGGAGCCAACAGATGACTCAAAAGTTATGACGAATAAACAATTTGTTTCTCCATCTCAGAAACGTTAACTAAGCAAATGCAACTAAGTGAAGAATCTCAAAATAGACGAAGCGGTTATAACTCACGCATTTTGGTTTAAGGTAAACGTCACCTTTGACAGTGATTCTCAAACAAAGAAGGGCAACGTTGATTTCAAACTAAACTGTAATCCATTTAAATCCTTGCAATCCTGCACCTTATCTCCAAACAATTACTTTTGTTTTGCGCTATACAATCTTTTTATCGAACTAAGTTGTATATTTTATGGTATTTGGCGATATAACATGGAAATAAGCGAAGAGAAATTTTACTATTTTGGCGGGATAGTGTCATCAGTATTCATTAATGAAATAAATATATACAAAGAGCGACGACTGATACCGAAGATACCCGAAAGATTCACGAGGAGGCTGTGTAAGGTTTCTGCATCAATAATTGCACCTTAGGAGCCAACAGATGACTCAAAAGTTATGACGAATAAACAATTTGTTTCTCCATCTCAGAAACGTTAACTAAGCAAATGCAACTAAGTGAAGAATCTCAAAATAGACGAAGCGGTTATAACTCACGCACGCTGGTTTGAGATAAACGCTACGTTTGACAGTGCTTCACAAACAAAGAAGAGCAACGTTGATTTCAAACTAAACTGTAATCCATTTCAATCCTTGCAATCCTACACTTTATCTCCAAACAATTACTTTTGTTTTGCCCTATAGAATCTTTTTATCGAACTAAGTTGTATATTTTGTGGCATTTGGCGATATAACATGGAAATAAGCGAAGAGAAATTTTACTATTTTGGCGGAAGCTTGTCATCAGTATTCATTTATGAAATCAGTATATACGAAGAGCGACGACTGACACCGAAGATACCCGAAATATTCACGAAGAGGCTGCGTAACGTTTTTGTATCAATAATTGCACCTTAGGAGCCAACAGATAACTCAAAAGTAATGACGAATAAACAATTTATCTTTCCATCTCACAGATATTAACTAAGCAAATGCAACTAAGTGAAGAAGCTCCAAATAGACGGAGCGGTTATAACGCAAGCATTTTGGTTTGAGATAAACGCCACGATTGATAGTGCTTCTGAAACAAAGTAGGGCAACCTTGATTTCAAACTAAACTGTAATCCACTTCAATCCTCACAATCCTGCGATTTATCTCCAAACAATTACTTTTGTTTTCCTCTGTAGAATCTTTTCATCAAACTCAGTTGTATATTTTGTGGCATTTGCCGATAAAACGTGGAAATAAGCGAAGAGAAATTTTAGTATTTTGGCGGAAGCTTGTCATCAGTATTCATTTATGAAATCAGTATATACGAAGAGCGACGACTGACACCGAAGATACCCGAAATATTCACGAAGAGGCTGCGTAAGGTTTTTGTATCAATAATTGCACCTTAGGAACCAACAGATGACTCAAAAGTTATGACGAATAAACAATTTATTTCTCCATCTCAGAAACATTAACTAAGCCAATGTAACTAAGTGAAGAAGCTCAAAATAGACTGAGCGGTTATAACGCACGCATTTTGGTTTGAGATAAACGCCACGTTTGGGAGTGCAAATGAAACGAAGAAGGGCAACGTTGATTTCAAACTAAACTGTAATTCATTTCAATCCTTGCAATCCTGCACTTTATCTCCAAACAATTACTTTTGTTTTGCTCTACAGAATCTTTTTATCGAACTAAGTTGTATATTTTATGGCATTTGGCGATATAACATGGAAATAAGCGAAGAGAAATTTTACTATTTTGGCGGGACAGTGTCATCAGTATTCATTAATGAAATAAGTATATACGACGAGCGACGACTGATACCGAAGATACCCGAAATATTCACGAAGAGGCTGCGTAAGGTTTCATTATCAATAATTGCACCTTAGGAGCCAACAGATGACTCAAAAGTTATGACGAATAAACAATTTGTTTCTCCATCTCAGAAACATTAACTAAGCAAATGTAACTAGGTGAAGAAGCTCAAACTATACGGAGCGGTGATAACTGACGCATTTTGGATTGAGATAAACGCCACGTTTGGGAGTGCAAATGAAACAAAGAAGGGCAACGTTGATTTCAAACTAAACTGTAATCCGTTTCAATCCTTGCAATCCTGCACTTTATCTGCAAACAATAACTTTTGTTTTACTCTACAGAACCTTTTTATCGAACTAAGTTGTATATTTTATGGCATTTGGCAATTTAACATGGAAATAAGCGAAGAGAAATTTGACTATTTTGGCGGAACAGTGTCATCAGTATCCAATTATGAAATGAGTATATACGAAGAGCGACGACTGAAATATTCACGAAGAGGCTGCATAAGGTTTCTGTATCAATAATTGCACCTTAAGACCCAACAGATAACTCAAAAATTATGTCGAATAAACAATTTCTTTCTCCATCTCACAAACATTAACTAAGCAAATACAACTAAGAGAGGAAGCTCAAAATAGACGGAGCGGTTATAACGCACACATTTTGGTTTGAGATAAACGCCACGTTTGGGAGTGCAAATAAAAAGAAGATGGGCAAGGTTGATTTCAAACTAAACTGTAATCCACTTCAATCCTTATTAGGGCGATTAGATCAATTGGGCAGTTTAAGAAGGAAATCAACCGCGCACTTGAAACATTCGATTCCCACTCGGCAATCTTGTAAATCAGTTTTTATAGTTATTTTAATTTGTATAAATGATTGTAATTAAAATACTATTAGTGTAACTGAAGATTTTTAACCGAGTTTAAATAAAGATATACTACTACTACTACTACTACTACTACTACTACTGCTGCTGCTGCTGCTGCTGCTGCTGCTGCTGCTGCTGCTGCTGCTGCTGCTGCTGCTGCTGCTGCTGCTGCTGCTGCTGCTGCTGCTGCTGCTGCTGCTGCTGCTGCTGCTGCTGCTGCTGCTGCTGCTGCTGCTGCTGCTGCTGCTGCTGCTGCTGCTGCTGCTGCTGCTGCTGCTGCTGCTGCTGCTACTACTACTACCACCACCCACTTTTACTGTGCGGAAAAGTGAGATTTTACCAAAACTTGCTCCGCACGGCCCCAAAAACGTGCGTTTTGTGCACTTTTCATAGCAATCGCACTGTTTCCCGATTTGGCGTTGATTTGAGACCAGTACGACGATTTTGAGATCTGGTGTGCGGAAAAGTGAGATTTTGCCAAAACTTGCTCCGCACGGCCTCAAACGTGCGTTTTGTGCACTTTTCATAGAAATCGCACTGTTTTCCCGACTTGGCGTTGATTTGAGACCAGTCCCACGATTTTGAGATCTGGTGTGCGGAAAAGTGAGATTTTGCCAAAACTTGCTCCGCACGGCCCCAAACGTGCGTTTTGTGCACTTTTCATAGAAATCGCACTGTTTTCCCGATTTGGCGTTGATTTGAGACCAGAACGACGATTTTGAGATCTGGTGTGCGGAAAAGTGAGATTTTGCCAAAACTTGCTCCGCACGGTCCCAAACGTGCGTTTTGTGCACTTTTCATAGAAATCGCACTGTTTTCCCGATTTGGCGTTGATTTGAGACCAGTACGACGATTTTGAGATCTGGTGTGCGGAAAAGTGAGATTTTGCCAAAACTTGCTCCGCACGGCCCCAAACGTGCGTTTTGTGCACTTTTCATAGAAATCGCACTGTTTTCCCGATTTGGCGTTGATTTGAGACCAGAACGACGATTTTGAGATCTGGTGAGCGGAAAAGTGAGATTTTGCCAAAACTTGCTCCGCACGGCCCCAAACGTGCGTTTTGTGCACTTTTCATAGAAATCGCACTGTTTTCCCGATTTGGCGTTGATTTGAGACCAGAACGACGATTTTGAGATCTGGTGAGCGGAAAAGTGAGATTTTGCCAAAACTTGCTCTGCACGGCCCGAAACGTGCGTTTTGTGCACTTTTCATAGAAATCGCACTGTCTTCCCGATTTGGCGTTGATTTGAGACCAGAACGACGATTTTGAGATCTGGTGTGCGGAAAAGTGAGATTACGCAAAAACTTGCTCCGCACGGCTCCAAACGTGCGTTTTGTGCACTTTTCATAGAAATCGCACTGTTTCCCCAATTTGGCGTTGATTTGAGACCAGAACGACGATTTTGAGATCTGGCATGCGGAAAAGTGAGATTTTGCAAAAACGTGCTCCGCACGGCCCCAAACGTGCGTTTTGTGCACTTTTCATAGAAATCGCACTGTTTTCCCGATTTGGCGTTGATTTGAGACCAGTACGACGATTTTGAGATCTGGCGTGCGGAAAAGTGAGATTTTGCCAAAAATTGCTCCGCACGGCCCCAAACGTGCGTTTTCTGCACTTTTCATAAAAATCGCACTGTTTTGCCGATTTGGCGTTGATTTGAGACCAGTACGACGATTTTGAGATCTGGTGTGCGGAAAAGTGAGATTTTGCCAAAACTTGCTCCGCACGGCCCCAAACGTGCGTTTTGTGCACTTTTCATAGAAATCGCACTGTTTTCCCGATTTGCCGTTGTTTTGAGACCAGTACGACGATTTTGAGATCTGGTGTGCGGAAAAGTGAGATTTTGCCAAAACTTGCTCCGCACGGCCCAAAACGTGCGTTTTGTGCACTTTTCATAGAAATCGCACTGTTTTCCCGATTTGGCGTTGATTTGAGACCAGAACGACGATTTTGAGATCTAGTGAGCGGAAAAGTGAGATTTTGCCAAAACTTGCTCTGCACGGCCCGAAACGTGCGTTTTGTGCACTTTTCATAGAAATCGCACTGTCTTCCCGATTTGGCGTTGATTTGAGACCAGAACGACGATTTTGAGATCTGGTGTGCGGAAAAGTGAGATTATGCAAAAACTTGCTCCGCACGGCTCCAAACGTGCGTTTTGTGCACTTTTCATAGAAATCGCACTGTTTCCCCGATTTGGCGTTGATTTGAGACCAGTACGACGATTTTGAGATCTGGCATGCGGAAAAGTGAGATTTTGCGAAAACGTGCTCCGCACGGCCCCAAACGTGCGTTTTGTGCACTTTTCATAGAAATCGCACTGTTTTCCCGATATGGCGTTGATTTGAGACCAGAACGACGATTTTGAGATCTGGTGAGCGGAAAAGTGAGATTTTGCCAAAACTTGCTCCGCACGGCCCCAAACGTGCGTTTTGTGCACTTTTCATAGAAATCGCACTGTTTTCCCGATTTGGCGTTGATTTGAGACCAGTACGACGATTTTGAGATCTGGTGTGCGGAAAAGTGAGATTTTGCTAAAACTTGCTCCGCACGGCCCCAAACGTGCGTTTTGTGCACTTTTCATAGAAATCGCACTGTTTTCCCTATTTGGCGTTGATTTGAGACCAGAACGACGATTTTGAGATCTGGTGTGCGGAAAAGTGAGATTTTGCCAAAACTTGCTCCGCACGGCCCCAAACGTGCGTTTTGTGCACTTTTCATAGAAATCGCACTGTTTTCCCGATTTGGCGTTGATTTGAGACCAGAACGACGATTTTGAGATCTAGTGAGCGGAAAAGTGAGATTTTGCCAAAACTTGCTCTGCACGGCCCGAAACGTGCGTTTTGTGCACTTTTCATAGAAATCGCACTGTCTTCCCGATTTGGCGTTGATTTGAGACCAGAACGACGATTTTGAGATCTGGTGTGCGGAAAAGTGAGATTATGCAAAACTTGCTCCGCACGGCTCCAAACGTGCGTTTTGTGCACTTT
>JAJLRJ010000004.1:20000679-20029218 GCA_024195265.1 Dendrophyllia cribrosa
CCAAAACTGCAATCTCGCGCCTATTCACGCCTATGGAGCAATAGCGTTCCGCCCAGATTCCAAAATAGAAAACCCGCGCAGCATCATGGGATTGAAATGCGGACAAACATTCAAGAACTATGCAAGAAGCTACAAAAAAGCAGGTGCTACGAAGCACTGTTCTTGTGTACAACACGACAATTATCCTCAACATGTACAGGAATCACAAAAACTGGTGTTTCCGAGGCAGCCATTTCGAAATATTTGTCTGCATTTCGATCCCACAATGCAATGCTAACAAATATGACGTCACCTGAGCGGAACGCTATTTCTCACGCGTGATTTAGGGGCCTTCGACACATTCCCCTTTTCGCTGCTTATATCCGATTTTTTTCGCGGTGAGAATTCACACCACGGTGCACATCACAATGGGTCAACAATTGCTCAGTAGAACGTTTGGAAACTGTAACGCCTTTTCTTTCATGATCAATTTTGAAAAACACTGATGTAAAAATTATACAATAAAAATTTAGGGACACTGCAGTTTTGCTGATTAAGCCGAGATTTCTTCAGAGGTTAAAACATTCATTTGCTCTCCTTGTAATAGGGTTTTCCGATTTAGTGGAAATGGAAAAAGCTTTTCCTTCATTTGCATAAAAACAATAAAGGTGCTGACATCCATATAAAATTTATAGAAAACGCCTCGTCAATTTATAGAAAACGGCACGATCGACAATATAGGGCGTCGTGGTCTAACAGTTTTTATCGTAATATCATTTTTATTAACGTTTACTCCTTACATTAAGATCATTAAAAGATATATGAAACTAAAAAGATAAACGGAGAGCGATAAAGCCAAAACATATTCACGTTACAATATATTTATTTTTTTCTCTCTCTCTTCTCTCCTATAGATATTTTAGAAGTAACCGGTTCCAGTGACTTTACACTAAATATTAACCTTACTTGTTTAATTCGCTAGACGTTTCATAAAATGCTTTCTACGGTTAGCCAGAAATTCACAGGCCATTACAACATATGGTAGGAAAGGTCTCTGGTGTCTAAACGTTGATGATATACAATCGTATATTTTTTCAAAACCAATAGTATGCTCGATGCGAACTCTAATTGATCGGAGAGCCCTGCTGGCTCTTCGCTGTCGCCTGTTGTAAGCGTTTCTCATCGGTGTTATTAGAGGTAACCTGGCGGGGTAGCCTCCATCAGCCGCTAGCCTGGCTCTTCCTGACAGTGAAAACGGCCGCACCCCTGGTTGCGGAATCATTCGGTATGTTTGAGCATCATTCAGGTGTCTGGAAAACTAAGCAAACATCAGCCAACAGTAAAATTACAATATGATTTTTCAACGTGTATTCTAAAACAGTTTCCCTTTGGAACCTAGGCAAAACCTTTGCGAAAAAAATAAATCTTTGCCACAGGCATTGTCACTTACCCTGTGACAAGCATAACTATCATTCCATCGGAATCTACAATTAGTTGTGATGCCATGAAGTAACATTTCTTATCGCCCCGGTAGAAATCCGCCTGTCTCAGGCCTGAAGGACGTCTGATTCTGTGCACTGTGGCATCAATCATGCCCACCACATTGGGATACTGGGGGTACCGGCACAGAAATTCCTGCCACTTTCTGAGGTTATGCCAAGAAATATAGTGACGGTAGTTCACGAAAATAATTGGAACAATATGATATATTTCCTCGGCAACTGTGTTCTTGCTTATATTAAAAATGTATGCCAGAATGTGCAGTTTCAGATACTGGCGAAGCCACATCATAACAAGGAGTACTCGATTCCTCTCATCAAGTAGACATCGGCGCCTCCTGTTAAATATCGGTGCGCGTGGTAAATGTCTTGGCGCCCCAACATCGAACTGTATTCTGTCCACCATTACTGACAGAGTTACTGGTGTCTCACCAGTGGCGTACCAGAAGATATGTGGGTTTTGTTCAAGTATATTCCATACATCCCTTCCCTGATTTCGCAAGCCCCGAAAATCTGGAAATAATCTGACTATGAGAGTTTGTTCCCTTAGATCGGAAAACGCCAGTAAGATAATTATGAGGTAACTTATAGCTAAACTTATGAAAGCTGGTGGTGGAATAAGTTCCTCCCTGTTTGGTAATAGCTGCAACAACCGTGTCAAAAATACGACGCTCGACCAAGATGTGATAAGAAAAGTTGGTGGCGGTGGTGAAAACCCATTCATGTCATTAAAACACAATCCGCTTGTAAGGTCAAAGGAGACAAGGGAGTTGCATTCAAAATGCTTTGGAAAACAGCCCGTTTGATCGTAAATTAAAATTCATTCGCCTCACTATTGTAATAAACGTCACACAAAAAGGGGTCCAGACTATTCTGAACAGAGATGTCATTACACTATTATAACACAATAGGTTGCAAGATCTCGGTAAATAACGATTTTCCTTTAGAGTAGCTTTTCCACTGCCCCTGGGACTAATTTGCCCTGGTCTTGGGAAGTAATACGAGATGAGAACAAATCTGGGCGTGGTTTATACAATTCAATCCCTGGCCCCGGTTGTTCAAAAGGTGGATAGCGCTATCCACTGGATAAATCACTATCCAGCGGATAACACAATGGGTTTTTTAATACTTATGCACTGGATAGTGATTTATCCGGTGGAAAGCGCTATCCACCTTTTGAACAACCGGGGCCTGGTTTATAAAAGCTAAAGTCATTGACAGCGGCTATCTTGTTATTTTCTTTGCCATTATTCAAGTTTTCCTATAAAACCATCGGCTTCGTTTGCTGCTTTGGGAGTAATTAACTTTTTCACTACCCCTGGGACTAATTTGCCCTGGTTTTGGGGAGTAATATGAGACGAGAACAAAATTGGCAGCGGCTTTAATTCTTGTTGTTTTCTTTGCCATTATTTAAGTTTTCCTATAAATCCACTCGTTTCGGGCCTGATTCTGCGGTATAATCAAAGTCCGCCTAGAACGAAAATGGACGAGCCCCGGGAAAATATCTTTTGGAAGGCTGCGATGACCGGTGAGGTCACTTATCCTGACGCTGCCATGAACCAGGCATCTACCGCAGGCGATTTTCCTCCTACTGCTCCAGCACCTTATGCATCTGGTCGCCAAACGCTTACGAAAGGAAGAAAACGGGCCCGCTACACACCAGTTGAGGATCATACGATCCTTCAAGCGGTCGAGATCCCTGGGAGAACTGAACTGGCGCAACGTGCTAAAATTTATGAATAAACACAATGAAGTTCTTGGCAAGGAAGCCAGCGGAAAATATAGAGATGTCGACGTCAGAGACAAGAAAGCAAACGAGAGAATTAGAAAACGGGTCGCCACTCTGCAAGAGAAGCACGGCGAAGATGACAGGTTTGCATAACATTTTATTATGGATTATTTAGTCGCGCCCGCTACGCGATGGCGACTCGAAAAAAGCCCTCGGGTCAGTTGGTTAAGTAATACCGCCGGTACCTACATTGGTAATAAACATTATGTTGTTTTTCCCAGGAGATGTGCTAATCCATCGAAAGAAAAAAAGAAGAGACCGAGTTTAACAGAGGAGAGAGTTCTGCGGATTTTGACAGGGAAGGAGAAATAGTGGAAATGACCCGCCGAATAAACGAGAGGGAGAAAATGTATCTTTTAGCAACTTGTAAGCAGCCCAGGCCGAGCAGGCGGTCGACGAATGAGTCAATACAAGAACCAGAGGAAGTTTTGAGTGCCATAAGGGGTGCCCGAAAGGAAGAGAAACAGGACTCTGGGTACGTATATATGTAACTAAACAAATTTTGTCATTTTCGTTGTCGCCTATATTAGAATCTTCAAAAGATTGCATCGAAAAGTTCCCCGAGGCTGTTAATCATGTAGGGGATTATGAGATTATGTGATTCATTAAATTAAATTTATTTTTAATTAATAAACTCGCCCCAATTTTAAGATTTGGGAATTTTTTCCCTCTAAGACTCTCGGTTTTTATGCAGGGTGGGGTGGGGAGCATTGCACAAAGATTATCAAGTTTATCGGGCTCAAATTTTCAGAGAAAGCTAATTGTGTTTTGCCCTTTCAACATTTAGAATTGAATCAGATCTGTTTTGTAGGTCGGTTAGACGCCTGCTCGCAGGTAAACTAATGATGCAATAATAGAAAAAAATGTTTCCCTATAAGCGCCCCTTTAGGGCCCTTAGAATTAAATGAAAGCCTCAACGGAATATTTTTGTAAACCGCGTTCTGTGATGTTCATTTAAACTAGCAATTTTTCCTAACTCTTTTCCTCATCCTTTTCCTGACTTTTCATATGATACTCAAACAGCAAAAGAACAGCAAAGAGGGCGAGAAAGACCAAGGCTGGCGGTCGGCAGGAAATGCTCAACAACGTCTTAGGTCAATTACCTGCTTTAATGGAGACGGCGAACCGAGCTGCAACTGCTCATATCGCGGCCTCTCAAAATGGGAATAAAAAACAAGCTGGAGGAAAGCAGTAGTAGTGGATTGAACTGTTGATTGAACTGTTGATTGAACTGTTGATTGAACTGTTGATAAAACTGCATGTTGAGAATATCATGTTGGATATCAGTTAAAAATAAAATGTTTATACTGACGTTTCCTGGTCGTTTTTGCTTTGCCGGCGGTCTGTGATTTAAGGCCTCATCCTCGGTGTTAGAACCCGGCAAACGTACGAGTGACGTAAAACAAAGAAAACTAAAGGCATAAAACAATAGAGTTAACTGGGAATGCAATACTACAAAGGTAAAAAACAAAGGAAAAAGTCACAGATTCTTACACCGAGGTAAACCCCGATTGTCCCAGACGTTCACAAGCTATTTTTCCTTGTTAAGTTAAAGTGCAACTAACCCCAATTTTTTTCTTTCGCTAAATAAAATCTCCTGTTTGTCCTGATTAGTTGCGCGAAAAAATTATCGTAATTGATAAAATCCCAACGTTTCTACAGCTGTTTGAAGTTGGGTGCTTCTGCCCCATTACCGAGCATTTGTGGGAGCTGGGTACGAACTTTGCTGTGACGTCATCGAAGGAGACCATTTGCCGTGTTCTCATAAGCATATCACCGCGAAGCGACAAAGGTGAAGGCATTTTAACGCGAATGGTACTCAAAAGCCAAAAAAGGGATTTTGTGAAGTCCGATGCCTTTTTTGTGTTTGCCCACAGTTCCTTTGCTCTTCGCATTATGAAAATCAATCTCCTTCGATGACGTCACAAGACGCCCAAACAAAACTCGGACCCATTCTTCACATTGCTCGGTAGTGGCCGAAAAAACCGCCAAAATTTGAAACTTTAAAAAATTATAAAAAATCAAGGAGAAATGCGACGGTAAAAAAAATTTCGCACAGGTAATCAGGACAATTAGGAGATTTCGTTTGGCGAAAAACATTATTGGGGGTTAGTTGCACTTTAATTCCAAAGCACAATGGGCCTTTTGTAAGAAACAAACAGTAATGTTTAATTTCGGCGTTAAACCAGAAACTTTTAGACAATGATAGAAAACCTTCTTCCGAACAAAAGACATTTCCGCTAAATCGGAAAACCCTATTGTGTCATATCTGACTCAATAGACAAATAGACAAATTCGGCTAACGCATTAAGCCTGCCGCACACTTGAGGAAAGTGCTGAGCTTGAAATCACGTGAGCTCGCCATGCAATTTTATTGGCTAATCGATTAATTTGGCTCAGCCAGATTCTCGCGGCGCCCGCACACGATGAGGAATTTGTCTCGTGAGGCAAAAAGTATCAAACACGACAGATATTTGCCTCACGACCTCGCGAGGCGAAAAACTCACCAAAAATCCAGCGCACACTTGCGGAAACAGCTGAGCTAACTGCCTCACGAGGAATTTTGCTCAGCACTTTCCTCAAGTGTGCGTTCACACTCCAAGTACGCGAGCTACACTTGGGTGATTCCGTACAAACCAACAGCACGTGCCATTCAAAAAGACGTTTTTGATAAAAAAGAAGGGAAATATGGAGCTCTTCGAAAACGAACTGCTGAAAATTATTTAACTTTCTAATTACATTCAGCTGATATTTATTTTTACCTCTTTGATACATTTTACAATGAGATTTAAACGTATAAATAAATCAGATGAGTGCTTCTATTGAAACGTAAGTCAGACTTAGAAAACGCTCTCAGAAAGGAGTTCCCACTAATATATATAGATAGGCAGAGCCTAACAGCGTAGCACTATGAACAAGCTTAACTAAGGTGAAACTTAACTAAGGTGAAAGGTCGGAAGCACAAGAATTAAGATTGACGACCGGGCTATTTTTCAATTTTAGCAATTGTCAAAAAACAGTATTACCCGACCGTCTGCACAGTACATTTAGACCGTACAAAAGTTCACAAAAACAACTTTTCTCTGTCTAGAATAACAGGTACGACTAACTTCCGAATAAAATACAGTTTTTGTTTGTCAAAAATTGCCCGAGAAACTGATTTGCAAATCAAAATTGCAAAAATACACAAACATATTTGCATAATTCGACGCGAGTGAAAACAGAAAATCTAAGTCTTGTTTTGTTTACATAAAATCGCTTTTCAATCTATGTAATGAATGAACAAGCACATAAAAATGGACAACACAATCTTCTTTTGAAAAATTTTATTCAAATCTTCATTAGTTTACGTTTAAAAGTAAAACACGTTCCATTTATAGCATCAAGGCAGAGCTGTCCTCGATGAAATTCAAGATAACAACACGACTTAATTTGAGTACGTTTCATAAACAGGTCTCCAAAACTTAAGATAACACAAAGAAAAAGTCAATCAAAAATTGATATCAACATAAATTCCCATCGAAAAGTGTGATTTATTTTACCTTTAAAGCACTAGACTACTTGGAAATTCGTTAAAACTCCGCTTCTTCGGTTCTGAAATCCGTAATAAAAACAAGGCATCTCCCCGCATTGCTCCTGCATTGATCATGTTGATAATATGAAGTTCCTGAAGCAAGATTTTATCCCTGAAAGCTCTTCTTTTTCCACTAAAGCGGCTTCTGAGTATCCCTTAATTAGTATCCCTGTCTTGAGTAGCAAAGCGCGAAAAAATGCAGGGAAATAACGACTTTACTGCTTCGCCTAACACTGCGAAAGATCCAACTTTTTTAAAAAGTGTTTACCGAGCTGACGGCTGTGTAGCCGCGCGTGTGGCGTTATACGCGCATGTTTTGCGACGTCATACGCGCCCGCGAGCTAGCCTTGGGCGACACACATGTTGCAGACACGCGCCCGCGAAACATTCCGCTAGCCATGACCATGAAAAATGACGGGCTGGGTTCCATGAGTATGGGGCTGCGCAGCCGGGCCTTCGGCCCGGCGAGTGCTCCGCTACAAGTACATACCAAGTGCACTTCAAGTGCACTTAAGAGCCCTAGTGAGGACCGGCCTACTAGCTTTTAAAGCCGGCAGTAAAATTGTACATCTTAGAATTTGAAGCCTCATATCTTCCCTTTAAAAGCCTATTAAAAAATTTTGAGTCAGATTTGACAATCTACAATACACCTAGTTTTACCTCCTTGCAGTGTCAACTCATGAAATTCTCTATCCGCGTTGAATTCTTGGACACAGAATTGTTTTTACGCTTCCGAGGGCTTCCCGAGCAAACACGAATGCAAAAAATATATATTTATGGTAATTTTGCTAATTTTAATCACAGGGGGCCCACACAAACTGTGTGACCGTTCGTATTTATAAATTTAGAGGAAATGTATGGGAATATTGAAAAGGTTCACTGATCGTAATATTCTGTGATGAATATTCATATATAAGATCAAGATAAACGTGTTTTTACCTGAAATGTTGTATGTTGTCGTTGTTGTAGCTGAAAATGGCGAATTCAAGTGATTTGAAGGGTTTCGCATCGGACGTTTACCTCATTAAGCGTATACCCGGGCGTATAGTATTGAGACTATACTGTATACGCTCAGGTAAACGTCCGATGCAAAACCCTTCAAATCGCCGTTTTCAGCTACAAGAACGACAACATACAACATTTCAGGTAAAAATACGTTTATTTTGATCTTATATATGAATATTCATCACAGAATATTACGATAAGCTAACCTTTTCGATATTCCATACATTTCCTCTAAATTTATAAATACGAACGGTCACACAGTTTGTGTGGCCCCCCTGTGTTTTAATCCACGGGCTATTGTCAACACTTCATGCAGAAAGAACAATGCGTTGAAAAATAGTGTATTTTACCAGACAGCGCTTTGCACGTGCAATTATTGATGCAGAAACATTACAGAGCCTGTTCGTGAATATTTCGCACATTTTCGGTATCCGAGCCGTCGCACTTCTTGTATACTCTTTTCATAAATGTGTACTGATGAGCGGAACCTGTCCCCCGCGACCTTAAGCGAACGTCACACCGGTAGTGATGAATCGGTTGAATAGAGTCGCCCCCTCCTTTCCACTGCAAAAAGAAAGACAAAAATCAAACAGCTTCTTCCCGGAACGCCCGACGCCGGAAACGAAAACATTACACTGAATGTTCTCAGCTGCCACAATTCCTCAGTCCGTAGAATCAAAGAAGAGCTGGAGAATGAAATAAATAAATAAATGAATGTCTATTTTCCATAACGTTATACAAATTCATAATAAACAGTGTTACAATGAAATCGCTTTGGGAGGAAGACTGAAGCCTGTTACACACTAGCGACATAACGACATAAGAACATGGCCAACATATCAGTTTTTTCCTTCTTTTATATCGTTATGTTGTGTTGATCACACTGGTGACATCAAACAGATCAAACATCGATATAAGTTGTATTTTGTATTTACGTGGCCTCGCCGTTATGTCGCTAATGTAAATCAGCAAAAAGAGGGAAAGCGCCTGTTATGCAGACTACCCCTCATGCGCGTCCTCGATAAACACGAGCGTAATTGAAAGTTTAGGAGCTGGAGAAATGTTTTTTTTTCCCTTTAAAAAGAATAGTCTATGTGTGTATATAGAGTTGTAGCAACACACCGCTTACATCGATGGAAGGCTGCAAGCCTCTCTAGCAAAACAAAAGATCAGACTTGATCAGTATAAGGCACAGATATCACATCCATGGAAGAAGGCTATGAACACCTTCTTCCTCAAAATGTGTTTTCAACTGTTGTTTTATCTTTTGTTAATTATTCAAAGAACAGTTATAAGAACTGACTGGTTAATATTGATATGTTTTCCTTAAAAACATCATTGAGATGAAGTGATAAGTCGACGGCGTCCATTTCACATTCTTCATAGGTGTGTTTTAAACACACTTATACCAACTCAATGGACAATTTCTTCAGTCATTTGGGTATAGACAAAACACTTAGAATTTTCAGCTTTTTCTAGTATCAATCGACCTATTTTGGCCATTCTGTTGAACAGCATAAGCAGTATTCTTGATACGAGGGAAATTACGAAATTGCTAAATGACGTTCGTCCGGCTGTCAAAGTGAAATAAACTATAAAATAAAATAAACAATAAATCATTAGTTATCTTCTGTAGAAAATGCGGGGGAAACAAAATGTGGGGGAAGCCACGCGATTTTCAAAAATGCATTGTTATTGCTGTCAAACCTTCAAAGCACAAAATTTGATTTTTATTTTAGCTGCTGATGATGTCATTTCCCCCTCATTTGACCTGTTATCAGTTGACGATAAAAGCTTCGTGGTTTTAGAACAAAGGGCTGCTGCGGAGTTTATGGTCGAACAACTGCGTTTGCTAAACAAAAGTAAATCACACAAGGTCAAGCATTCGATCGAAATACAGTTGATTTGGCCGTGAGGATGAAATTTTATTTATTATTGTTGATTTGGCTGTCTTTAGGACAGTGCTATTACTGCATGGTTGTACAATCCCGACAACAGACTGCTGTTTACAGAGGTGAGTACAAAATTCCTGTTAAAAACATAGTGATTTAAAGACAACAAAAAAAAGGAAAACGCTTCTGAAAAATGGATGCCGGGGTTGGTGAGCAACGATTTTAGAGATCATCAGAGGATTTTCTAGTTATCCCTAAAAATGTACGAAACAGTTAATAGCTCGTGAAAGTAATCAGTTCGAGCTAATTGGAGGCTAAATTTTTTTTAATTTCATGTTATTTGTTTTCGTTAGCTCATCTTTCACCGCACGTTGTTTTGAAATGGCATCCTGACGAGGAGTGAATGTGCAAGTTATTTTTAAACGGTTTTAACTAGCTTAAACATTCTTTAAAAGATCGTTTATACAATATCTCCGGTCAGTCTGAACAGCGT
This sequence comes from Dendrophyllia cribrosa, assembly GCA_024195265.1. Lineage (NCBI taxonomy): Eukaryota > Metazoa > Cnidaria > Anthozoa > Scleractinia > Dendrophylliidae > Dendrophyllia > Dendrophyllia cribrosa. The sequence continues at coordinate 20,010,911 of JAJLRJ010000004.1, forward strand.
TTCTTTTTGGTAGAGTTGGTTATAAGCGGATATTTTTTTCTTTTTGCTTTATCAGTTGAATCGTGTTGTATTGCATGTGAGGCTGTGCTGCCCTGTGGACCGGCACGGCTGTTTCTGCGTAACAGAGCAAAAATATGACATTTTAACAACGTGAATCAGTGCTAACACTGTATCAAAATACAAAGTCGACTGTTAGATTTTTCTAACACGATTACCAAACCAGAAATTTTGAACCAATGGCACATATCCTCGAAAAAAACTCGTTATAGAAACAGATGGATTTGAACCCTTTGGCGGCCATTATATGAAATAATTCTGTTTGCTGTGTAAATGGTATATTTTGTCTACCAGACACAGTGCTGCACACAATAATTTTCAAATCAACTTGTAAAAAGAATTAAAATTGGCAAATGCCCCTTTGAACCCTCAAACCTTGCTCTTTTTCACATCTCCAACGACAGGAAATTCTAGACAAAGGCTCTATATTTCAGCAATTCCATTTTAAAACGTCGGATCGAACTTCAAACACACGCGACAAGATCACAAGGTGACTGTATGGGATTTTCACTGTTTTGTTAAACAACGAACAGCGCAGATTTATAGCAAGACTGGATGTAGCAACAGTGTAACGCAGTTTCATATGAATATCATTAAAACCTCAGAGAGACAGAAACAAGAAAACGTTTATTTATTCCAAGGCTGAACCAGAGAACATAATTTTTACTTTACTTACTAAGACCAGGGGGTAATTATCATCAACTTGTTTAGTTACAATATTTACTAAATATTCAGTTACAATATTACTAAATATTCAGTTACAAAAACATTACAATATTTTCTAAACTGCGCTGCAAGATTTGTTTATCAGTCAAACAGATATGATCATATCACACCACTGCTTAAGGATTAATGGACCAGTTCCTTGTTATATTACAAATCTTCTGTCTTTTTATCATCCTTCAAGAACTCTTCGTTCTTCAAGTAAAAAGCTGCTAATCAGACCTAAATGGAACCTAAAAACGTACGGTGGACGGTCATTTGCTGTTGCCGCTCCGTCACTCTGGAACTCACTGTCGGATTTTATTAAGAACGCCGACTCTGTTAACATTTTTAAATCTAAACTTAAGACTCTTCTTTTTTCACAAGCTTATGATGATCATTAATTGACATTTGTTTATTTTATTTGATCTTTGCTGTAGTCTGTATTTTAAATTATTGTAAAGCGCTATTGAGCCTTTGGAAAATAGCGCTATATAAGTTTATTATTATTATTATTATTATTATTATTATTATTATTATCATCATTATTATTATTATTTAACAAATACATTTGAGTTCGCCATTATATATATGTTGATAAATAATTGTTTGAAGTCATAGCAGTTCGGACGTAATAACAGTTGCGTAATTACTCGCTTCGCTCGTAATTCCTCACTCTGTTTTGACCATGCTATGGTCCTGTGCTATGGCGTTAAACCATTATTTATCAGGACATATAATGGCGAACTAAAAGTCATTTTCTTTTTACCATAACAAAAACATTTTACTTGGAACAATCATAAAAATTCTCTTGGCCTCAAAATCCAGAGAAATGAACTAAAAAAAGACATTCAGCGCATTGAAACTTTGATCATCACGGAAACTTTTGATTTCACAGACAAGAATACGAAGTATTCCACTTCCTACAAATGTGATGATAATTTGGAAACCGCTTTATAAATGTTTTTTAAAATTTGACAATCTCGAGATTAATCATCAGTTTATATGGCCTGCAAGTTTCAAGGACATTGAAAACATGTAAGGCAATAAAATAGGGAGAGGCTGTACCTTTCCAAACAAGCTCAGTGATTGGTTAACGAAACAATAGGTTAAACAACAGAAACAATAGCCCTAGACCTAAACACAATAGAAGCTACAGCCTTCAATGTACCAATTGTTTCCCGCGGATTTCGTGTTTACAAGTGAGCGTCCCATTATTCACGGGTATTGTTTTCTCGTTCCATATGCACGTGCACAACTTTAGCAAAAACTTCATTTGCATCGAACAGAAGGCTCGATTGCTTTCCGAAGAATTTTCCGAAATATGCTAATAACTGGATTGAGAATTGTTACAACATTACGCACTCGACGTCATGCTATTACGCTGTAATGCAGCCATGCCGAGGGTCTCTATGTCCAGAAAACAAAAAGGTATTATTCCACAGAACAACAGAGCAAATAATAAGGTAATTAAATAAGGCCTCAAATGTACCAATCTTTTCCCTCAGATTTTGTGTTTACAAGTGAGCGTCCTTATTATTCATGGTATTGTTTTCAAGTTTCATATGCACGTGCACAACTTTAGCAAAAAACTCATTTGCATCGAACAGAATGCTCGATTGCTTTGCGAAGAATTTTCCGAAACATGCTAATACGGCTGGCTAGAGAATTGCATGCAATAACATTACGCACTCGATGTCACGCTATTACGTGGGTCTAGACTTTTATCCTGCTGTGTTGTTCTGTGGAATAATACCTTTTTGTTTTCTGGACATAGAGACCCTCGGCATGGCTGCATTACAGCGTAATAGCATGACGTCGAGTGCGTAATGTTGTAACAATTCTCAATCCAGTTATTAGCATATTTCGGAAAATTCTTCGGAAAGCAATCAAGCCTTCTGTTCGATGCAAATGAAGTTTTTGCTAAAGTTGTGCACGTGCATATGGAACAAGAAAACAATACTCGTGAATAATGAGGACGGTCATTTGTAAACACGAAATCCGCGGGAAACAATTGGTACATTGAAGGCCCTATTTTATTGCCTTACATGTTTTCAATGTCCTTGAAACTTGCAGGCCATATAAACTGATGATTAATCTCGAGATTGTCAAATTTAAAAAAAAAATTATCAAGCGGTTTTTAAATTATCATCACATTTGTAGGCGTGGACCAAATTACATACAAAAATGGCAACAAGAGCATCTGAACGCACACCAATCAAATATTTCTTCTCGCAATCGGCCAAAGCAATCCCCCTCACTTTTTCACACACGATCTCAGATGGAATCAAAATACTATGAGATGAAACTGCATTCCCAAAGCGCATCGTTTTCTTTAGACATTAGCCAATTATGTCGATAGTATGTTTATCACTGTATTTATTTTCCCCAAAACTTTATCCCCAAAAATTTCAAAAAACGCTCTCATAGAATTTGTTCAATCTTTGCCATATTCGAGGCGGCTATGGGAAGTACAAGCTCCCTTAAGCGATTGCCAAAAAAACCTCCTGGTGCCGAGAAATACGACGGCAAGTAAAAAACGTCATGGCGTCATTACGTTGCTATGGCAACTCCGATGTTAATTTCACACTGGTGTTAACAAATTTTCATCTTTATCTATTATAGCTGTGGTGACCGTTTTTCCATAACATTGTTAATGGAGTCGTAGCTAATGCTCAAACTTGGGGGGTATCACCCCCAAAAAATCCAGTCGAGCCACCTTAATTCCATAACATATAAAATATCAGCAAGACCACAGCGACAACCGGATCTCCCAGTTGGAGACCTGGATCAGTACAATAATTACTTGTAGAAAATCAGAAAACAGCAAACTGATCCTTACGGCAAGGCGATGAAGGAGTAAACAAAGGAATAAAACAAAATATATCCTTTCCCCTGAAATGAAAATGGCCCCTGGTTTGGAGCCCCGCAAAGCTAAATACTTTGACAACAAATCCATAGGACAAGAATGGGGCTGTCGAGAAACAACCACCGAAAAGGCCCTGAAGAAGGTTTGTTTTCAAACCGAAATATTGGGCAAATTTGTTTGAATATATACACATAATTGCAATAACGTCAAAGAAAAATGAAAAATGTAATAACGAAAAATGAAAAAAGGCCAATAGGAATTAATTAGACATACAAATAACAATAGCCGCTGCACGCTTAATCGTGCCGCGTGTCGGCGCTGTGATGATAAAGCTTATTAATTCCTATTTGGCTTTTTTCATTTTTCTTTGACAACATTATTGCAATTAGGTGTATATATATATTTTGTTTTATTCTTTTGTTTACTCCTTCATCGCCTTGCCGTAAGGATCAGTTTGCCGTTTTCTGATTTAATTCCATAAAACCCACTGGGTAGAAAAAAAATCAGAATTGTGTGCGAAACTCATGAGACGCAACTGTTTCCATCTCCATATATGGAAGCAAAAGGTGGATAATGGCCGAATTTATACCAGAGACGAATTATCCGTCTGGGACGAATTATCCGTCTGAGACGGATAATTCGTCTAGATATAAATCCGGTGTTTAGACGAATTATGAGCCAAAATTCGTCTTCGCTTGATTCGTCTGTCAGCACGTCTACAAGACGTGCTGACAGACGAATAATTCGTCTGAGACGGCTTATTCGTCTCTAAATTTATATCTAGACGGAAAACGAAGACGGATTTCCGCTCAGTTTTGACTTGAGGGAGACTGGTATACATTCATTCGCAAGGTTCATGGGATATAATTTTCAAAATGGCGTCCACAACAAAACCAAGTTCCAGCAAAACGGCAAAAAAAGGTAAAAAGCAGTCCCTTTCAGTTTGAAAAAAAGGTAGCATGGACAAATGAACATACAAATGTTTTCGCGGAGATTTTATTTGATCCAGAAAATAGAGGAAGTAATTACACTGTAGGATGGGCTGCGATCCTCGAACGTCTGCCGTTGAAAAAGTCCTCAAACGAGAAGATATCTGAATAAATTCAAGAAGCGTCGAAGAAAGAGTTTGAGAAAAGACACATGGAAGCCATTTTGTTTCTGATTCATGCCCAGTCTTTTCGGATAAATTTCCTCTAAAATTCGTCTAAGTTCGTCTCTCGGATTTATACTTAGACGAATTACTCGTCTGACGGATAATTCGTCTCGACGGATAATCCGTCTCTAGTATAAATTCGGCCAGTCCTGGGGGTCTAAATTGGAACAAAATTGGAACTAAGGGACGGACGATTAGAATAGTGATGGGGGTGGGAGAGGGTTGGGAGAAATACAAAAAAAAATTCATGCAAGGGAAAACGTCAGGAAAAAATATTCGTGCAAAGAAGGCAACGAAAAAAAATCATACAGAAGGAAAAGTCCTGTTGCGGTCTTTTTTTAATATATAAAATTCTGCCAACGTGCCTATTAAAAATATCTCTCTATAATTGGTGTTTCAAAAATTCAAAATATTATTGGGGCCCCTGGTCCTAAATAGTGTTCGTTAAAGTGTTTTCCTTACACTGCATAAAATTTCCCATGACATTACAGAAGTATAAGGTGATGAATTCATATTTTTCAAAAGCCGGAAATATCATTTCTGAAATAATCAATATTGCCAGGCACAATAGGAATAAACAAAATATAACTATATTTGTATTGAAAGGAGACAAATATAACTTTGTTTTTGTTTTCATAAACATAAACATCCAGTTAGGCAACCAACTGTTAGTGTCCGTGGGGTCTACGTAGTAGGTTTATTTATCCATCATACAACACTGACAAGTTGCATAATTTGTTACAAACCTGTTCAATGAATGAATACAATTATGTTTAAGTAACATGTCTCATCCATGGTTTTGCCTTTCGTGCAACTGAAAGTTAAACGCTATTGTTTAAATAGTTGTTGTTTATTTTCGCAGGATATTTCCAGCTGCTTTCATTTTATTTTATGAAAACATTTAAGCATGAATGATATGAGGACGTTCACGGTACTGTGTCAGTGAAAGTACAACTTAAACTTGTTAACCTGTAACAATAACTTGTATTGTAAGGAAGCCTGAATTAATGCTATTTAGTTGTTGTTCCAAATTTTTATCTGAACTATCTATAATTGTTGGTAAAACATCGAAGTGCTTGCTCAATTGAAAGAAACAGTGCTTTACGCATATAAAAAAGCTTGTCTTTCATTGCATGAATATAACCATTGAGCTATAAAAGCTTTTATTAACATTATAACCTGGTCCGATAAAAAGTTTCTATGTACAAATATCTGATACATCACAAACAAAAACCAGTTACAAAACGACATTCTAACTGAGCACCCAACAATAGGCCTTATCACGGTTTTTCCAAATTTTTATATTGGCCAGATAGCAAAAATCTATCGACACTACTGGAAAAAGCATCTCAAAATTAGTAAAGTGGCCGAGTTTAAAAGCGATATCTTTTAAAATAGTGGAGATATAGCTCCGCAAAGTCGGCAAATTTCACAGACGTTCGTATCGCGCAGCCAAATTTTTTGCCTACCGGTAGGCAAAAAATTTGGCTGCGCGATACAAACGTCTGTGAAATTTGCCGACTTTGCGGAGCTATATCTCCACTATTTTAAAAGATATCGCTTTTAAACTCGGCCACTTTACTAATTTTGAGATGCTTTTTCCAGTAGTGTCGATGGATTTTTGCTATCTGTCCAATATAAAAATTTGGAAAAACCGTGATAAGGCCTATTCGTTATACATTTGGGTGACTGAAGCTTGGAAAGTCTACAGCCCCTCAAATGCCCTGCGTTTAGGCCACAAATTGTTTTTTGACAGTTGAATTCAAAGCTGTTTAAACTTTGTTGGAAACTACTCTCAGAAGGCTGGAAATGCTATTTCAGAGACCCTATATTTAAAAAAATCCCGAGGGAGCATGCCCCGGACCCCCCTAGAAACTCGCGCCTTCGGCGCTTGTGATGGGCCCCTCCAATAATTTTTACCATGCTACGGCCCTGAATCATAACACAAAGTGATCTGCTTTTCATTTGCAACCAGTGTACCTGCAACATACACATACTGCATTATGATGAATGTGATAAATACATGTTTTTATCCATAAACAGTTTCAACATTAAACTTTTAAACATAATATATATATCGTTGAAATATTGTCTTTTTCCTTTGTGTCTCCATATATATATATATATATAAAGCCATAAAGCCATTATGGTAACAACCGGGAGGGCACATTGTATACATAATTGTATAATTGTATATATATATATATATATATATATATATATATATATATATAATCCAAGAAGGAAAGTCCCTCAACTTTGATGACCATAAGTTTAATACAAACTTGTTTCGTAGGTGTTGCCACCCACTCCTCAGTTAAACTTACAATGATTGATCCCTTGTTTGACTACGTTATTTATATGTATGATTTCGCAAGACGCACACTCTACCTAACCGTTAAAAAACCGTTAAAAATATGCGCGCGCCTAAAGAATACATGCGCGCGCACTACTTGCTTCGGTAGAACTTATTCTAGGGTGTGTTTTAAAATATATTTACGTCTGTGTCTACACGTTGAAATAAGCTCGTTTCTCCTATTAAGCGAAGCCATTTGCGGTTTAGTTATTATCAAATGTTTTTCTGCAATACACAGATTGCATCGTTTCGTTTGATTCGAATATGCCTTGGCTTTTGCTAGAATTTTCCAGGTGATGTTATATTCCTGTTTTCGGTCCTTTAACTGCCATAAATATTTACTTAATTCTGTATCGTTCTTTCTATTTTCATTGTTAAATGACGCCTTATGGTTACGCCATCTAGTTTTAAATTTGTTAGCTGTTAAACCTATATAGGTCTCTGCACTTTCTTGCGTCTTGACGGTAGCTTGATAAACTATTTCTTTCGTTAGACATTCTCCGTTCAATGGGCACTCTTCTTTCTTTCTACAACTACACTTCCTTTCAACATTATCTATACTACCTTGCTGTTCTGCCTTTTTCAGAGTGATCTTGTTGTGTCCATCTATGATTTGTTTAACATTAGGCATACAACTATAGCTTAGCTTAAGTGTGTTCCTGTTAAATATTTTCCTTAATACATGGCCGCTCGGAAAGCATTTATCTATTAACTTAAAGAACTCTTTACCTACATTAGTTTGAACGTTCTTACTATATGGCGGGTTAAACCATATCACATTCCTTCTTCGTGTACGTTGTTGTGTTGCTGCTCTTGGTGCTGGTGGGTTGAATCGGAGTTTATAATCATAACCGCTCTTCCGCAATGCTTCCTGATATTCTGGTGCCGCCTCATTGAATGTTTCTTCGTCGCACGATATTTCAGACAGTCTCCTGTTAATTGATTCTGGGATGTTCCTAATGATGTTAGGCGGATGATTTGATTTGCTGTGTACATAAAGCGGGTGGTTTGCTGGTTTGGTGTATGGTTTGAACTTTCCAGTGTTCAGGTCGAGCGTCACGTCGAGAAAATTAACTACTTTCTTGTTTGCTTCAATAATGACACGTAATCCATTGTCTGCGAAAATTTTGCAAATTTCCTTCTTTACCTTCTCTATCTTGCTATATATATATATATATATATATATATATATATAGGCTGAGCCTAACAGCGTCGCTCTCTCAGTCTGAACAGAAAGCCGATGATAAGCTTAATTAAGGTGAAAGGTCGGAAACACAAGAATTAAGATTGACGACCGGGCTATTTTTCAATTTTAGCAATTCTGAAAAACAGTAAGCTTATTACGTGACCGTCTGCACAGTACATTTAGACCGCACAAAAGTTCACAAAACAACTTTTTCTCGGTCTAGAACAACTAGTTTGACTAATTTCGGAATAAAATTCACCCGTTGCGTATCACCCGACAAACTTATTTGGAAATCAAAATTGCAAAAACTACACAAGCATATTTGCATAAGGCGGCGCGAGTGAAGATAGAACTATAAAATCCAAGTCTTGTTTTGTTTACATAAAATCGCTTTTCAACCTAAAGTATGTAATGAATGAACAAACACACAAAAATGGACAACAAAATCTTCTTTCGAAAAATTTTATTCAAATCTCCATAAGCTAATGTTTAAAAGCAAAACGCGTACCATTTATAGCGCATCGGGGCCGAGCTGTCTTCGATGAAATTCAAGAAATCAATACAACTGAATTTAAGCTGCACGTTTTATAAACAATTCTCCAAAACTAACGAGAACACTAAGAAAAAGTCAATCACAGATTGATATCAACATAAATTCCCATCGAAAAATATAATTTGTTTTACCTTTAAGTCCCTCGACTACTGTACTTGGAAATTCTTTAAATCTCCGCTACTTTGGTTCTGAAATCCGTAAAACGAACATCTCCCCGCATTGCTTAAAACGTATGAAGTTCCTCGAAGCAAGATTTTATCCCTGAAAGCTCTTCTTTTTCCACTAAAGCGGCTTCTGAATATCCCTTAAGTATCTCTGTCTCTGCCCGCGAGAGCTCAGCTATAAATATTTGTGATAAGTAGAATTTCGGCATCTTTGTTATATTTTATAAAATTATTTGTGACCACAGTAAATTTAATAGAGGAGCTGAGGGGTCTTGTCCCCTTGGACAATAAGTATACAACAGAATGAAACAACAACAACAACAACATTGAGCTTTATTTGCATGACTGTAGATTTTACAATATTGTAAAAGCTTACAACTAACAAAAGGAAAGAAAACAAAAATGATAATAATATTCACGTTGGAATAATTAAATTACATGATCTTACATGGGTAACAATTTTATCTTGAGAATGAAAACAAGCTGAAATAAATTTAATTAATTGCATGTTTAGAAAGTAAATGGAAGAATTCATTAATTCTATGATCAATTCAGTTATAGGTAAATGGCTAATATTTGGTATAAAAGTCTGTATTTTATTGTAAAAATTATCTCTTATTGTTGCATATTTTGAACAATAGAAAAGAAAATGGATTTCTTCTTCGATTTGAATTGAACCACAAACTGGGCAAAGCCTTTTGTCTCTGGGAATTTTGTTGTATCTGCCCAGTTCGATCATAAGTTTATGATTACTTCTACGTAATTTAGTTAATGCCCTCCTATCAGATGCTCTTCTAGTTAGGCCTAGGTAATTTGAGAGGGTATATTCGTTCTTAAAAGTCTTATAAAATTCTAGTTTTTGAGAATGCTGAAATATATGTTGCCAATAAGAAATATATTTCTGTTTTATTAAATTTGTACAGTGTTTGACTTGAACGGTGTTTAATGAATCGGGGTTAAAATTTCTGAAATTGAAATATTCGTATATCTTCATAAGATTAGAGTGAAAGCTAATTTTACCATTCGAGTGAAGATCTAATGAGATTAAGAATAACAAGTAGTTGAGAATTCTTAGATTAATGGCACTATTTAGAGGAAATCGACCAAGTTCAGCTTTGCACGCAATATTAGAATTCTTATTACTCACTTGAAGGTATAGCGTTTACAAAACTGAAGATGCGTTCTTTCAATTTGTGAGCTATCCCAAGCCTTAAAATCAGATTTGGTATATCCACCCCAAATTTCACTATTATAGAGCAAAATTGGGGATATCATTGTATCAAACATTTTACAGGCAAGGGACCGATTTAGCTTACTAAAATCTGTGTGTCGCCTCAGACTGAAAAGAGCGTGAAGTGCTTCCTCTTTTTGTATATAGCTAGTTAGGGTTAAAACTTTAACTGTTACCAAAAAACACACAGCAACACTGCTACTTTAAAAAAAATTAATACCAAGTCTGGTTTTCATTGGCTGAGCCAGTAGTATTTAAAGTGCGAAGTCACATTTTTTTTATCAAACCTCAAAATCCCATCTTTTGATAAAAATTGCTGTATTGTGATTAAAATAGAATTTCAAGTGTTGCCTACTAGATATTTTAATATAAAAGCCTCTTGACGCCAACATTTGTAAAACATTCAATATGAATTGCTGTTTATAAAAAGTGTATAGTGAAAAGAAAACAATCAGTAAATAACAAATAGTATATGACATTTGATTTTAACCATTCTATAAATTTAATGATCAAAATGGTCTTTAACCTACGAAGTACAATAATTTTTTTTGTGAAATAGTTCTTTTTAATAGTAAATGACAAACAAAGCAATATTTTTCTAAAGAAAATTTCGTGCAACCTGAAAATTCCCTCCCCCCCCCCCCCTCTCCTCCGTCACTTTTTTATTGGTCCGTCCCTAAGTTGGCGCGAGAAACTTAACCTGGAAACCAAGTTGTTCAGGGGTTTTCTGTGCGGAGCGAACTGACGGTTTTGATTTTCAAAAAAATATTTCAGGGAGTTCAAGCAACGACGAGGAAAACGAGGAAAACGTTACTTCAAAGAGAAATCGCTGCGTTCCAATTAATTGTTTCAATTTGTTTAGTTTGTCTAATGTTATGTGACTGGGTTGTCCATGCAGGAGGTTAATTTGTACGGATGGCTTTTAACTTCAAATACAAAAAGGAAAATAAACCGTCGTATGTTCACTTTCTCCACAAAACCTATAATTTTAACATCATTTGACGTTGTTGTTTTGCAGGGAACGGCAAGGAAATGTACCAAATGTAAAACGCACGTGCAAAAGAGGCATTGTTTTCGCTCATTAAACCTATTGTTTTGTGCCATTCTCGCCGTCGTCGTGGTCGTGGTTGCTTTAAAGAACCTGACCCACCCAGTTTGCATTGCGCGCCTACGTTGGTTCATCCGCCATTTTCAGGGACCCCGAAAGTCCATACTGGCTGCGGCCGCACTTGGTGATTTAACTGGGTTATTTTTTTAGTAATCCGGTTAAAATAACCCGGTTAAAATAACTCGGTGAAAAGTGAAATAACCGAGTTTATTTTTCTGCGCGGCCGCACTTCAGAAGGTTGAACTTTGAACGTGAGAGATCATGTTATCATTTGCTGGTGAGAGCTGCACAAAACAATACGATTAATGAGCGTAAACAATGCCTCTGCACGTGCATTTTACATATTGTTATTCCCTGCAAAACAACATCGTCAAATTATCAAATTATAGGTTTTGTGGAGAACATAAACACACGACGGTTTTCCTTTCTCTATTTGAAATTGAAAGTCGTCCCTACGAAGGTCTACGAATTCAACAGGAAGCCAAATATTACCGCGTAAGCGAAGATGATTGACAGATCGGGAAAGTTAACCTGCACTAAACCACCTAGCGAGGTGGTTTAAATAAACCTAACCCGGTTAAAAAATCTATTGTTCTTTAATTAATTTCCATGGGAACCGCTAACACGGTTAAAATTCGGTGAACGCCAAAAATACGCGGCCGCATTAGGAATTTTGTTAAACCAGTTAATTTTAATTAGTTAATTGCAAATAACCGGGTTAACTACTCTAGTGCGGCCGCAGCCACCGTATTGTAGATGAGAAATTCACTCGTGCAAGAGGTGATATGCTTGCCCAAATATGGAATAGAGCCGTATCACAACAATAAGAGAAGCGCGCAATGCAAACTGGGTGGGTCAGACTCTTTAAGTTCTTGCAAAAAGTTCCCTAATCAACAAAAAATTGTTTTAACGTGGATGAAAGAGCCAAAAAGCAACAAAGCGGCAAAGAAAACGAGGCAACAGGCCTAGATGCAGAAGAAGCCCGGCGGATTTTTAATTCTGTCCCGGCTTTAAAAATAGGCAAGAAACATCGTCCAGTGACATTTTTGTCACAATCATCCCAGTGGAGTAGTACTGTAGCTCTTCCAGACCTCTAATTTTATTGGCCCCGTAGTACTGTAGCTTCTATTGTGTTTAGGTCTAGGGCTATTGTTTGTGTTGTTTAACCTATTGTTTCGTTAACCAATCACTGAGCTTGTTTGGAAAGGTACAGCCTCTCCCTCCCAGTGGGGAGAGTCGTCTTTTTGTTTGATAACTAGCAATACTAGCAGGGGACTGGACATGACTTTTTGCTCTTACCAGCTGAAGACGAAATTCTAAAAAAAATTGCCATTATGTTTTCTGCCCAACGATTGGCCAACAGCCCAGATCTCTTAGCAACGGCCGAACTTTTTCCCACCCAGTGATTTTTATGAGTAAATACCGAGCACTTAGCGCCCGCGCCTCGGTTTCGATAAAAAAAACGCTTGGTTACCAAGACTTTACTAATGCTGGCACTATTTCTGAATCGAATGCAGTGTTTTGAAAGCTTTGTCTACAAAATGTATGGAGAGAAAGGACATAAACAGACACAGGACTACTTAATAAGAGTAGTGTACCTTTTTCTGAGGTAAATAAAACTTAACTTAGACGAAATGCACTTTTCCTACAGCCCATGGTACTGGCTGAATAAAAACCGGAAATCCGTTATGATAAGCTGGCCGCGTGGAAAGGAGAGGTCAAGGTCACGTCTCCCATGAAAAACAGTTGCATTTTATGGCAACATCCCACTTAAAAATCTTGTATTTTAATAAGAGACACTTTTCTGCATTTCAGGGGTGTTAAGAACAAGCGAATTTTTCCCAGAAGAAAATGGTAAGGCAATACAACATGATCTTTGTGCATGCAACAGTGAGGTTAACAGGCTAACTATGACCATCAAGCAATACTGATTAGCTATTTGGTCATTTCAAGTCACTGTTCCTTTCAACATCGTTTTGTTATTTTATGGAATATTATTTCAGAAAATGCGACTGTGTGAAAGTGTTTCAAAACAACTTTATAAAATATAAAAAAAGAATACACATTCAAGAAACACTTTCATTATCTTGGTAAAAGAAACAACAAAGACAAGCCCACAAAAACGCAAAATATTTTTAGGGCAACCAATACACCATTTTTTTATTTCATAGTTTTTAATTTGATAGCGAAGGCACGGAGGTGTAGCAGTTAGTGTGGTGGAGTTTATAAATCTGAAGTTCGATAGTCTTTGCAGTTGTGTTGTTTCTTTAGAAAACAAACTTTGCTCCATCATGGTCATGGTCACATCGTTTCTCTCCACCCAGGTGTATAAATGAGTGCAGGCGGTATGGTGCTGAGGGTAACTCTGCGATGGACTAGCATTCCATCCAAAGCGAAGAAGCAGTACTCATAGTTGCTTAATGCTAAAGAAATCGGGTTAAGGTTCGGCTGTGTGGGCCGTCAGTACGTACATGTGACTTGAGTGCGACTTCACCTTGCCTTTTCTAATTTTATGGTATAAAAAACATTTGGCTAGCACATGACGTCATAAAAATTCAAAAATCAAAACTTTACATCCTACAAAGCTGTTTCTAACATGGTATGTAGATAACAGTGTTACAATCCTTTACAAAAAGTTGCAGGTTTTAACGATGTTTCGCTTTCGATTTGTAAAGGTTTCAAAATGTGTCACGCAATTCGTCACGCTATTTCAGATAAACCGTGAATATAAACAAAATTGATCCAGTTGAAAGTCATTTTTGCATTATAGTTGCTTATAAGCCGATATAATGTAACTTATAGTGAATCCAATCCTTTGTGATGAGATTTTTTGCGTAATTATGACTTTGAAGTTTTGGCCGCCATGTTGGTGTACCAAAGTGTTACACCAAGTTAAAATGGCCGCTCCATACATTTTCGCTAAAAATGTCTAAAACTCGTTCGACTATAACTCTTGAACGAAATGATCTGGCGCTTCAAAATTTGACCCAGATGTGCAATTTCATAAACATTTTGGAATCGAAATCCGTTTTTTAATGCTTCTGTGTTTTGATATGACCTGATAATTTCAAAGTAAGTGCAAGTATTTTTTGGGGGGTCACACTTTCCTTTTTGAATGCGTTTATACATAATCTTACTTATGAAATTATGGATGAAAGTTTTGGATAATGCTCTTTTTATGCTATTCAGCGTTGTCATAGCAACGGCAAACAAATATGGCGACAAACAGTTTTTCCAAAATATCTTTCGATTTTGGGACCACCCGCGACAAGCGAATAAATGCGCAATAATCTACATAGTGTAGCACACTAAATGGGAAAAATTTCAAACAAATTAAACTGTTCGATTTTGAATAATTCGCTAAAAAATTTTTAACACATGTTTTATCATGTTTGAAATATAAGCGGTCAAAACATTCCATAGGTCTTACAAATTATCATTAAATTACCACAGAAAGTTTTCTCAGACTAAAATTATTACTCCCTGCAAATAGCTCTAACTAATTCCTCGGCAATAAACAGATCGAGCTTTTCATTCATATGCAGTTTAAAAAAAGTGAAAACGTCAAGCAAAACTGTATTCAAACATTTCAAACATGAAAAACAGGTGTTAAAAATGTTTCAGCGATTTATTCAAAATCGAACAGTTTAATTTGTTTGAAATTTTCCCATTTAGTGTGCCACACTGTGTAGATTATAGCGCATTTATTCGCTTGTCGCGGGTAGCTCCAAAATCGAAAGATATTTTGGAAAAACTGTTTTTCGCTATATTTGTTTGCCTTTGCTATGGAAACGCTGATTAGCATAGAAAGAGCATCATCCAAACCTTTTTTTTTTTTGAAGAAAGATTTTATTTTACAATACAAAGCTTACCGACTTACAAATCAATACATATACTACTTACAGTACGATACTTACACTACTTACAATACGATACTTACACTAGTTACGATACGATATTTACACTACTTACAATACGATGCTTACGCTACTTACAATACGATACTACTTTTTTTAATGCAACGTCTTTTTTATTAATATTTCCACATATATGGGTAGTGTTACATACATTGAATGCAATACATATAACATCATCCAAAACTTTCATCGAAGCCGAACATCTGGTGTCAAATTCAGATTTATTGAGCTAAAGTAAGATTATGTATAAGCGCATTCAAAAAGGGAAGTGTGACCCCAAAAAAACTACTTGGAGCCACCTTAAATTAGCACATGTATCTGTAAATTATATACACCCGGAATAAAGGTGACATTTATAATCTTGTTTTCAGCGGATAATGAACATGTATACGAAGGGGACATATTCTTGGACCAAAACACCCAGGACCTTCTTAAGCAACTTCGAAGGCGCCCAGCTCGAAGTGCCATTTCAGCCCCACATCGCAGATGGCCTTCGAACGAGATACCGTATGATTTTAGCACAGTTAGTGAGTACTTCATACCAACCTCTGCCTTCTTCATAACACGACTACCAGTTCGCAGTATTAATGTTTTTATTGGCAATTGTTTTCAGGTTCGCTTGTGAGGGAAGTTATTAAGCATGCAATCCGTGCGATTGAGAAGCACACGTGCATTCGATTTGTACCAAGGAAGAGCGAGAAGGACTACATCCATATTGTCTCCTATGGAAGGAAGTAAGTTTTGAATCAAAACTCGTAAGGTGTTCATGACAAGATGTTATGGCGATGAACTGAAATGAATCGGTAGTTTCTTGGTGTTGCGGATGGTGTGATCACCAAATGAAGTAAAACAAAAGATTCAAAAGACACTGAACAATACCCACACCACAACACAAAAGCTAACCAACAATGGCTTCCGCAACATCAAGAAACACCCAATGAATCTAAATGAAATTTGACGTGTTTATTTTTTGAAATATTTAGAAGGAAATCGTGTATTTACTTACCTCTCCAAACCGTTTTTTAAATTAAAGAGCGCAGGAAGATCGCTTTTTCCGGCCTTACAATACAATTGCGGTAAAGAAAATTATTATTTCCCGTGGGAAACAAATTTGAGAGTTTTTCATTGTTAAACAATTACGTGTCACAAACTCTACACTAAAATTAGTTTTAGCGACACAAGCTATAAAACTTCAATTTTTGGCAATGAACTGAACACAATATGACCTTCGAAGAATCACTCTGATAACATCTACCGCTAACAAATTTTGTATTATTCCAAAAATAGCATTCAAGGCTCGATTTTTTTATCTTAGCAAATCAAGACCCTTAAAGTCCGATTTCACTACTCGTAGAGTTCTTGTTATTGGTTACGCAACAGCCGCTTTCAACTGCTATTTTAATATACGAATCAACAAATTTTTAGAAACGGATTTTACTATAAAAGTTAACGCTAAAAAACAACGACGTTTCGACCGTTCAACGGTCATTTTCAAGTTGAGGAATAAAATTGTTAACATGCACTTATATAATCAATTGTAAAAATGCTAATGAGATACTGACTAAAACTCTAAAATATTTACATAAAAACAATACGAGAAAATTGCGGCAACTCGGTGATCTCAGCTGAAAGATTGATGCCGTTATCCAGCCCGTTTACACAAGTCAGAAGATCAAAAGACAATTCAAACCGAAAGAACACAAACCTCCAATTGTTAATCAACAAAACATTGTTTATTATTACAAGTGTGGTCTGTGTGATGCAGACTATGTCGGCTTCACGAGTCGGCACCTACATCAACGTGTGGAGGAACATAAACGATCAACAATCGGCAATCACGTAAAGGACGAGCATGGAAAAGATCCAGAGACCATCGAAGGAAATTTCAAAATTTTAAAAAAATGTCAGAGTAAACTAGACTGTTTGATTTTTGAAATGCTTTTTATCCGTGAACTTAAACCGAAACTGAACAAACAGAGTGATTCGATCCGTGCAAAAGTGTTTACCTGATTTATATTGTCCATTTCGCATTAGCGTTTTTTTTATTATCCTTGCCGCAATTTTCTCATATTGTTTTTATGTAAATATTTTAGAGTTTTAGTCAGTATCTCTTTAGCATTTTTACAATTGATTATATAAGCGCATGTTAACAATTTTATTCTTCAACTTGAAAATGACCGTTGAACGGTCGAAACGTCGTTGTTAACTTTTATAGCGTTAACTTTTATAGTAAAATCTATTTTAATATAAAAGAAAAAAACAAAACAAATAATGACAACAATGGTCTCTGTGCAGTCCCTATTTTGCTGGATGTTTTGTCAAGGGAACTTTTAAGTTATCGAGATATAAAGTTCGTCATCTGTAGGGACGGACCATCAGATTTTTGAGGGGGGGGGGGGGGGGGAGGGGGCGTTGGGCAATTTTTTGGTGCAGGATATTTTTTTCTACGCTCGAGACTGCTTTTCGCCATGATTTGCTTGCAGGATATTTTTTTGAGTAGTACTGTAGCTCTTCCAGACCTCTATTTTTATTGGCCCCGTAGTACTGTAGCTTCTATTGTGTTTAGGTCTAGGGCTGTTGTTTGTGTTGTTTAACCTATTGTTTCGTTAACCAATCACTGAGCTTGTTTGGAAAGGTACAGCCTCTCCCATTTTTTTGCGAGTCTATATGTTTTAATGCCTGGCACACATACGTGTTAGGAATACTAGAAAGGCCATACTATAGACAGGAATACTATAGCAAGTCAGATCTGATGTAACAGCAGCTTGATAGGATAGCATGAAGCCTGGCCGTCGTGTTGTAACTGCCCCTACAATTTTCTTTACACCAGCCCCCTGTTGATGTCACTCTCACAGCCCATCGTAGTACACCCAGTCATCTTACAATTACAAGCTGGTTGTACAACACATAAACAAAGTATTTACGTTACCAATTAAATTTTTCAATTTCGAACAGCACACTCGCTATTATTATCACTCTCTGGCCGGTATTAAAACTACGTTTGTGTATTTG
>JAJLRJ010000004.1:20029718-20397218 GCA_024195265.1 Dendrophyllia cribrosa
TTGGGGACTACGTGCCCTCTTAATAACAGTTCCAACATTTCTGCAGCAACCCTTGAAAAAAATAATTGGCACAAAACGAGTAAACTGTAACAATTATGAAAAGGTAGTTATCGCGATGACATAAATCAAACTTGAATGCACAGCATGGACCCTTATAGCTGCCCCAGTTTTGAACGGAACCGAGAAAATATGCGATGTTTATTCAGTAGAGCTCGCGAGCCAAGATAGTGGACTTTAATTGAATACCACGTGGCCAACTTCAGAGCCTTGCTCTCTTATTATTGGGGAATCGCAATGTACATGTACATGACATCTTTGCCGGCACGGTTGTTCACGTCATATATTTCTGTTTCACTGAGAAGTGGCGTCTCCGACGATAAGACGTTCTCTTGGTCAAAACGGATTTTAGTAATTCCCTATCCATTATTTCCATGTTTTAATATTTTAATCATTTAATTACCTCTGAAAATACCCTTTGGGGACGTGGTAAGTGGTAATAAAGTAATGTATGATGTATGCTCGTATGTACTATCCACTGGATGGAAAGCTTGGGAATCATTTTATAATGTGGATCATTTCGGGTTCGGGATCATTTTGCGATTAATCTGGAGATCATTTCAGGAGCTGCACTTGTTTATTGCCGAGCTCACCAGAACAACATCTTGTAGCTACTGGCTTATGATAATCGGACACGACAGGCGTCTTTTAGATGCAGAATGTTCATTTGCTTTCTTTACAGATACATTCTATGTGGAGTTCAAAACGGGGGCGTTCACCTGGAATCCTGATCTAACTAAAGAATATCACACCACATATATCAATACTGCCAATACAATTGTCCAAATGGTAAGTAAGTTAACTTTCTCCTGTCAGTGTTATCATATCCTGCTAGCAAAGGTTTTTATCTCCATGCCGTCAGCATTTTGCAGTATGTTCGCTGAATTCATTACGCGTTGGCTGTTCTTCCGAGAGACTGCCTCGGTATCGTTCCCAGGTCCTAACCCTAATGAGATGAATAAAGCGAGCGAAATTGAGCCCGAGCGCGACAGTGCTAATCTCCCAAATCAGCTGTAGATTGTGACGCGCCAAAGTAACCTGTTTCTGGCGTTCAAGATAGTGGGAAGCGAAAGATAAGCGGCGCGTGAAGGAAAACTATTTCCGAGTGCTGAGACGGATAGGGGGACTAAGGCGCCAAAGAGAGAGAGAAAGCCTTCTCTCCGCAGTTTCCTCGCTTTTTTCTCTGCTCGCAATTTTTTTCTTCACGTCGCTCCCCATTATCTGAACACCTGGAACAGACCAAGGACGACTGCGAACGAGGCTGTCTCTGCATTAAAACGATAATTGAGGCTGTTGATTATGCCCCACCGTTACTATGGAAATAGGGTACGTTAACTAATAAGAACCTGTCTGTCAGTCAAACTGCATAGTTCGGGAAAGAGGTTGTCACAGGTTCGCCGGCTTTTTACAGTACAACACAACAATGATGGATTCATGTTGTTTAAAAATCAATCAATATTAGTAAATTACCCCTCAAGTATTTTTTAAATAAAGAATACAACTCTAGCTTACGACTGTTACATGCGACTTTTGTTGCGTGCGCACTGCTCGCATGCTAAAATAGCATAGCATAATAATTGTGGTAGGTTTTAAAAACATGTTTCAAAATAACATGACATTTTTCATGCCGTACGCGACACTTGTAAGCCAGTTGTAGGTTTGATTTACACGATACGATTCGTGTCGTAGGTTTATCGTAAGCACTTCGCATGCGACAAAGTTGTACTGTCTAAATCGGCCCTAAGGGTAGCTAATCACTGGGCTTTTCCTTACTTCCTGTTATCTGTTACTTAATGGTCTATCAGAAAAAAAAAATGGATAGATTGACAACCCCCTTTTTTACAGATCGACAACCTTTATTCAAACATGTCCATGTACAAAGGCAGCTTCGTCTTTGGTTTCAGGTATGTTTCTTTATTATACGAACGCTAATTAACTGCTTGTTTCAAAATATTGGTCACAGACTCTTGCTAAGTACCGGTCTCTCCTTTTAAAACAGGGAAGGAGTATATGTTTCGTTGAAGCTACAGTTTAACGGAGAGACATCAATAATCTTAACATTTTCATCGACTTCTTGCGCGATGGTGGAGGAGACTTACTCACTGACAAGGTTTATCTGAAGCTTGGAAAATAGGTAGCGTTTATGAATACAGCTATTAAAGGTTTGGGAGTAGGAATATGGCGTGGGGTTGATTCCCTGAATTATATATGTTGAGTTTTTTTGTTGTTAGTTCTTGTCCTTGCGCATGCCCGAGGGTTTTTATCCGAGTTCTTAGGCCTTTCCTCACTCTATAAAAAACATTGCCCGAAATGTACATAAGGCCTCATTCTAAGTTTGTGAGATGGTGTTATATGAAATGTGTTGTTCTGTCACGTGTCACGTTAGCCGTGTTTTTTAACTTGTGAATACGCGAAGCGTAATGAACGGGTTAATCGCAGAAGATGGCAAATATGCAAATGTTCACTCCTCCTTCCAACACTCGGCTGTAAAAGTTTGTTGACGTATGTTTTAAATTTGTTTTGTTACGAATGCGTTGCGTAACAAGAACAACGTGAATCCAGCGAAAACAATAACTAATTTATTGAAAACGAATATGAACAACAATAGGCCTAAAGATGTTCTGCATTTGAAGTCCTTTGATGGAACATTAAAACCAATCAGCAAACTTCAAGTGGATTTTCAACAGAGACACGCGATTTAACGATTCTTTTTCATCCGAGACTCGAGAATTGACGCGATGTATATTCAACTTGCATTCGCGATCAGGTAACACAAAATCCTTTAATATCCTTAACAGAACTTTTTTTCCAATTCAAAAAAATGTTACCTAAGTACTGCCCTCTGGTCGTACTCATAACCACTGCAAATTTGGCGAAGAATCTTTCATTTAGAGCGTTTCGTATTCACGAGTTGGCTTATAGGAGCATTTGATTTATTCACAATGGCGGGCGAGATCTATTTATTTTTTATATGTATGTTAATTGCCCTTACAGTCCTCATTTTAGAGTTAAAATTCGTTTTAAATTTTGCACACACGAGGTCACTAAGGCTGATTAACATACATAAAAAGAATAAATAAATCGAACTCCATTATGAAAAAGGTCTATAAGCTTTCATATCATGATCCATAATTTGTGGAAAGCGTAGTTTATCATCTGCCTGAAAGGACTACTCCATTCTGATTGGCTAATACAAGTAAATTTGCATTTTCATTTATAATGCGATGCATATTTGATCTAAAAAAACGAGCTGACCAATTCTTAGCCTGCGAATACAGCCGCCTCTCATCGCTCCCGGCCGCTAGGGGCGTTCGCGCGAGAGAGCGTCTGCGATTTACTTTGAGAAATTCCATACTGATGACGAAAATCTGTCCCGCATCAAGACAGGAGCGCTGATTGGCCAACTTGATAATTTTACATAATTATGCTTTAAATTATGCAGTGTTGTAACTCAATCGCCAGTTGCGAGGATTAATCTTGCCTGTCGTTAGAAACTGTACGACTCTGCGTTCAATCTATTGTCCTATGTTTAATGTTTTGACGTTACAAGCAAGTCAGTTTCAGGCTTTTATAGTTTTACCTGCGGAGAAGAGGTTTTTCTACTTTTGTCAATTTACCGACCGGATATGGCAAGTCACTGATATTTCAAACGGCGCCACTCGTGCACGTCTGGATGAATGAATATTTATCGCGATACATTTGAAGAAGAATCCCGTAATTATCATCATCAGTCTGCTTTTAGCGGAAAGACTACCTTCAGACTCATGGCACCGCAATGGCCGGGGTCGAAAATGGCAGTTTCTTTCGCCAATATATTTCACGGCAAAGATGGAAACAGAAATAATAAACCACTGCGCGCAAGGAAATGTTATCCATTGTAACACAATACAACCCTGTGTGACTACATCCTCATGGACAAATGAATCACAATCTTGCTCAGACGGATCTATAAAGAACCTCCCCTTGTTTCATACAAAAGGGGTAGATCTTTAAACGACATACTGATCAGGGCTAAACTGTAAAAATCAAACTACACTCAAAACCCAGTGAACAAAGGTCACAACAAACACGCCAGGTGCTAGTTGGATTTGTGATGGCCTGTCAACACCTTTCATTTCATTTGGTTTCACCGCATGCACATTATTATAATTATACGAGATTAGCGACGGGTGATTTACGTCATCAGTATGGAATTTCTCAAAGTAAATCGCAGACGCTCTCTCCGCGCGAACGCCTCTTGCGGCCGGGAGCGATGAGAGGCAGCTGTATTCGCAGGCTAACCAATTCTTTCTTTTTTCATTTTTTCACTCAGCCGACTGTACCATAGCCTATATTGATACCACATTATGTGACTGCTTACGATGACCTATAAACGTCCAAATAACATGCCGTCAGTCAGAGATATACGGCGGTGAGAACTGCCTAAAGAGTGCACCACTGGCCATGTGATTGCTGGCTCGACATCTTGTTCTTGGGACGATTAGATGCCTTCAAGTGTGCAGCTGAACGAGCGAACCCGTTTAACATCATATTGACGTCCACGCTTTTTTGCACGAGATACCTGTGAATTTTCTTCATAAGCAATCCAGTTGAAAAGAATGAACGCATGGTCCATATCAATTTAAACCCTTATATCCTAAATTATGCATTGATACATTACCCAAATATACGCTAGGTATACAGCTGTACATGTCGTACAGTATATCCAGCGATGGAGTAAATTTCGCATTTTGAAGGAAAGTGAAAATGACCACTGCCTGCAATTTCGTGTTTTTGGCAAAATATGCGTAAACTAAATAGATAGATACTAAGAAGAAGTCCAAGGACTACTGCAAAGCTGATACAACGAGTAAATATATTTCAAACAATATTTCGGCTGGCCAGTGCAGACCAGCCTTCTTCAGGTTATAAGATGTTACTAAATTATAAAATGAAAATACAATATTATATAAAGGAGAATGTCGCTATACATATTTAAAAAAGAGGAGGGGCGGAAATGATCTACAAGATAATAAAAATAAGGCTAGTATACGTAAACTACAATTCATCACGTTTGTTCAACCCACGTGGTTCTAGTGTTTTCGCTTTATCTATTAAATACGACTCTCTGGCTTTACGAATAGAATCCCGTGAATTGTGAATTATTTCTAGTGGAATAAGTTGCATGTCAGTATTGGAATGGTTAGAATGGGAAAGAAAGTGTTCAGAGACAGTAGTAGGTTTGGATTTAATGTTAGTTTTGTCAACGGAACGTCGATGTTCGTTAAATCTGTCTTTAAGAAGTCGCTTAGTTTCACCAATGTATTGTAAATGGCAGCGGTTACATTGTATCATGTAGATTAAGTTTTTAGTGTTACAGGTTATATGTGAAGTGATGGAACGGGTTTCGCCTGTAGAATAAAAAATATAGTCTTTAAGACCGTTAGTGATGTAAGGACAAGTGGCACAATCTTGTCCACAACGGAAAGAGCCCGGTGGTAAATTAGTATTGTTAGAGGTGGTGTGTGGTAATTGCGCTCTAATTAAAAGGTCGCGTAGGTTAGCACAACGTCTGTAAGCAACGAAAGGTGGGTGTTTAAAGACGTCCCGGCAGCGATTGGAGGAGAGTAATATGTTGAAATGTTTGCGTAAGATATTAGAGATGCGAGGAATAGCTGGGTTATATGTAACAACTAAAGGTAAATGGTCAGTGGAATCATCAGGTTTAGTTAGCAAGGCGTCATTGCGAGAAATATTAGCAGCGCGCAGATACTGTCGGTTAAGGAAAGTTTTATGATAACCTCGTGCGAGGAGATATGATTTTAATTGATCAGTGCGAAGTTTAAATTTAGCGTCAGTGGAACAAATGCGGCGGAGGCGAAGAGCTAAACTGAAAGGAATAGCTTTTTTAGTGTGTTTAGGATGGCATGATGTACTGAGAAGGTGTTGGTGTTTATCTGTAGGCTTAGTATATAAATCAGTTTCTATTGTGCCGTTGTGTAGAGATACCATAACATCGAGAAATGGAACGTTAGTTAATGAGTGACAGCTAGTGAACTTAATAGTGGGATGAATATTATTGAGATAATCAATGAATATTTTCAAATGATCCAGCCCTTGAGTTCAGATCATGAATATATCATCGATATATCTCCACCATGTGTGAGGTTGCCAAGGGGCATTAGAGAGAGCGTTAATTTCGAAAATACCGAGAAAAAGGTTAGCAAAAGAAGGGGCCATCTTAGTACCCATAGCAGTGCCATGGATCTGAAGATAATGTTGTTGATTAAATGTGAAATTATTCATGGTGAGTATCATACGTAGAAGGTCACAAATAGTCTCAGTGGGAATGTTTTTGTTAATGCGATTACCAAGGAAATTCAATTCAAGCATCAATTCCTTCGTTGTGTGGAATGTTAGTATACAGCGATGAAACATCAAGAGTGACAAGTATAGCGTCGTTAGGTAGCGTGCCGAGGTTAGAGAGTTTGTTGAGGAAGTCAGTGGTATCTTTGATGTATGAATCCAAGGAAGAAACGAGAGGGTTAATGTGGTAGTCAACGAATTGTGAAATGCGTTCTGTTGGGTGGCTATGAGATGAAACTATGGGACGTCCTGGATTGCCAGTTTTATGTATTTTAGATAGTATGTAAAAGCGTCCAGGTTTAACGTTAGTGTGTATGAGGTATTGTTTAGTTTTTTCGTCAATGTAGCCCTTTTTGAACATACGTTGAACGTAGATTGTGACACGTTGTTGAATTATGTTAGTTTTGTCTTCGTCTTGTTGTCTGTAGAATTTAACGTCATTAAGTTGTCGATTACATTCGTCAATGTACCAAGTTCTGTCCATAACTACAGTTCCAGAGCCTTTGTCAGCAGGTTTGATTATTATGTCCTGTCGTTTCTTAAGGTTGCGTAACGCTTCTCGTTCGGGTTTGGATAAGTTGTCAAAAATATGGTTGAAATTAGATGTGGAGTTGTCATGCTTGTTGGCATCTATGTATGCGTTTAATGCGGAATCTCTGTCAGTAGGAGGCGTCCATGAGCTTTTATTGTGGAAGGGGTTGTGTGGGTTAGGATTAGAGGCATTGTTATAGTCAAAAAAGTATTCAGTTAGTCGCATGCGTCGCGTGAAATCATTAATATCAGCTGATAGTTCTGGCAAATTAACACGTTTGGGTGTAGGGCAAAAGGTTAAGCCGCGAGCGAGAAGCGATGATTCGTCATCAGTAAGTGGAGTTTGTGACAGATTAATTACAGCGGCGGTGTCGAGTCTGATGGGTATTTTGCTTTTACGGCGATTAGGTTTTTTTCTACTGTTAGGTGCAGGTGAGGTAGATGATAGGGCTGGTGAGTTATTATTAGGAAAGCTGTGGGAGTCGTTAAGGTTATTGCGAGTGTTGACGTTAGAATTATAGGAATGAGTTTTGTTAGCACGTCTGTCGGCGAGTAGTGATTCAAGAAATAGAGCCATGGAATTAATTAATTCTTTGCTAACCTTTTTCTCGGTATTTTCGAAATTAACGCTCTCTCTAATGCGACTTGGCAACCTCACACATGGTGGAGATATATCGATGATATTTTCATGATCTGGACGCAAGGGCTAGATCATTTGAAAATATTCATTGATTATCTCAATAATATTCATCCCACTATTAAGTTCACTAGCTGTCACTCATTAACTAACGTTCCATTTCTCGATGTTATGGTATCTCTACACAACGGCACAATAGAAACTGATTTATATACTAAGCCTACAGATAAACACCAACACCTTCTCAGTACATCATGCCATCCTAAACACACTAAAAAAGCTATTCCTTTCAGTTAAGCTCTTCGCCTCCGCCGCATTTGTTCCACTGACGCTAAATTTAAACTTCGCACTGATCAATTAAAATCATATCTCCTCGCACGAGGTTATCATAAAACTTTCCTTAACCGACAGTATCTGCGCGCTGCTAATATTTCTCGCAATATAATGACGCCTTGCTAACTAAACCTGATGATTCCACTGACCATTTACCTTTCTTGTTACATATAACCCAGCTATTCCTCGCATCTCTAATATCTTACGCAAACATTTCAACATATTACTCTCCTCCAATCGCTGCCGGGACGTCTTTAAACACCCACCTTTCGTTGCTTACAGACGTTGTGCTAACCTACGCGACCTTTTAATTAGAGCGCAATTACCACACACCACCTCTAACAATACTAATTTACCACCGGGCTCTTTCCGTTGTGGACAAGATTGTGCCACTTGTCCTTACATCACTAACGGTCTTAAAGACTATATTTTTTATTCTACAGGCGAAACCCGTTCCATCACTTCACATATAACCTGTAACACTAAAAACTTAATCTACATGATACAATGTAACCGCTGCCATTTACAATACATTGGTGAAACTAAGCGACGTCTTAAAGACAGATTTAACGAACATCGACGTTCCGTTGACAAACCTAACATTAAATCCAAACCTACTACTGTCTCTGAACACTTTCTTTCCCATTCTAACCATTCCAACACTGACATGCAACTTATTCCACTAGAAATAATTCACAATTCACGGGATTCTATTCGTAAAGCCAGAGAGTCGTATTTAATAGATAGAGCGAAAACACTAGAACCACGTGGGTTGAACAAACGTGATGAATTGTAGTTTACGTATATTAGCCCCTTATCTTTATTATCTTGTAGGTCATTTCCGCCCCTCCTCTTTTTTAAATATGTATTGCGACATTCTCCTTTATATAATGTTGTATTTTAATTTTATAATTTAGTAACATCTTATAACCTGAAGAAGGCTGGTCTGGCCAGCCGAAATATTGTTTGAAATATATTTACTCGTTGTATCAGCTTTGCAGTAGTCCTTGGACTTCTCGTTAGTATCTATCTAATAGTTTACGCATATTTTTGCCAAAAACACGAAATTGCAGGCAGTGGTCATTTTCACTTTCCTTCAAAATGCGAAATTTACCTCCATCGCTGGATATACTGTACGACATGTACAGCTGTATACCTAGCGTATATTTGGGTAATGTATCAATGCATAATTTAGGATATAAAGGGTTTAAATTGATATGGACCATGCGTTCATTCTTTTCAACTGGATTGCTTATGAAGAAAATTCACAGGTATCTCGTGCAAAAAAGCGTGGACGTCAATATGATGTTAAACGGGTTCGCTCGTTCAGCTGCACACTTGAAGGCATCTAAATCGTCCCAAGAACAAGATGTCGAGCCAGCAATCACATGGCCAGTGGTGCACTCTTTAGGGCAGTTCTCACCGCCGTATATCTCTGACTGACGGCATGTTATTTGACGTTTATAGGTCATCGATAAGCAGTCACATAATGTGGTATCAATATAGGCTATGGTACAGTCGGCTGAGTGAAAAAATGAAAAAGAAAGAATTGGTTAGCCTGCGAATACAGCTGCCTCTCATCGCTCCCGGCCGCAAGAGGCGTTCGCGCGAGAGAGCGTCTGCGATTTACTTTGAGAAATTCCATACTGATGACGAAAATCTGTCCCGCATCAAGACAGGAGCGCTGATTGGCCAACTTGATAATTTTACATAATTATGCTTTAAATTATGCAGTGTTGTAACTCAATCGCCAGTTGCGAGGATTAATCTTGCCTGTCGTTAGAAACTGTACGACTCTGCGTTCAATCTATTTGTCCTATGTTTAATGTTTTGACGTTACAAGCAAGTCAGTTTCAGGCTTTTATAGTTTTACCTGCGGTGAAGAGGTTTTTCTACTTTTGTCAATTTACCGACCGGATATGGCAAGTCACTGATATTTCAAACGGCGCCACTCGTGCACGTCTGGATGAATGAATATTTATCGGCGATACATTTGAAGAAGAATCCCGTAATTATCATCATCAGTCTGCTTTTAGCGGAAAGACTACCTTCAGACTCATGGCACCGCAATGGCCGGGGTCGAAAATGGCAGTTTCTTTCGCCAATATTTTCACGGCAAAGATGGAAACAGAAATAATAAACCACTGCGCGCAAGGAAATGTTATCCTTTGTAACACAATACAACCCTGTGTGACTACATCCTCATGGACAAATGAATCACAATCTTTGCTCAGACGGATCTATAAAGAACCTCCCCTTGTTTCATACAAAAGGGGTAGATCTTTAAACGACATACTGATCAGGGCTAAACTGTAAAAATCAAACTACACTCAAAACCCAGTGAACAAAGGTCACAACAAACACGCCAGGTGCTAGTTGGATTTGTGATGGGCCTGTCAACACCTTTCATTTCATTTGGTTTCACCGCATGCACATTATTATAATTATACGAGATTAGCGACGGGTGATTTACGTCATCAGTATGGAATTTCTCAAAGTAAATCGCAGACGCTCTCTCGCGCGAACGCCCCTAGCGGCCGGGAGCGATGAGAGGCGGCTGTATTCGCAGGCTAAGAATTGGTCAGCTCGTTTTTTTAGATCAAATATGCACCGCATTATAAATGAAAATGCAAATTTACCTTGTATTAGCCAATCAGAATGGAGTAGTCCTTTCAGGCATATGATATAAACTACGCTTTCCACAAATTATGGATCATGATATGAAAGCTTATAGACCTTTTTCATAATGGAGTTCGATTTATTTATTCTTTTATATGTATGTTAATCAGCCTTAGTGACCTCGTGTGTGCAAAATTAAAACGAATTTTAACTCTAAAATGAGGACAGTAAGGGCAATTAACATACATATAAAAAATAAATAGATCTCGCCCGCCATTGTGAATAAATCAAATGCTCCTATAAGCCAACTCGTGAATACGAAACGCTCTAAATGAAAGATTCTTCGCCAAATTTGCAGTGGTTATGAGTACGACCAGAGGGCAGTACTTAGGTAACATTTTTTTGAATTGGAAAAAAAGTTCTGTTAAGGAATATTAAAGGATTTTGTGTTACCTGATCGCGAATGCAAGTTGAATATACATCGCGTCAATTCTCGAGTCTCGGATGAAAAAAGAATCGTTAAATCGCGTGTCTCTGTTGAAAAATCCACTTGAAGTTTGCTGATTGGTTTTAATGTTCCATCAAAGGACTTCAAATGCAGAACATCTTTAGGCCTATTGTTGTTCATATTCGTTTTCAATAAATTAGTTATTGTTTTCGCTGGATTCACGTTGTTCTTGTTACGCAACGCATTCGTAACAAAACAAATTTAAAACATACGTCAACAAACTTTTACAGCCGAGTGTTGGAAGGAGTGAACATTTGCATATTTGCCATCTTCTGCGATTAACCCGTTCATTACGCTTCGCGTATTCACAAGTTAAAAAACACGGCTAACGTGACACGTGACAGAACAACACATTTCATATAACACCATCTCACAAACTTAGAATGAGGCCTTATGTACATTTCGGGCAATGTTTTTTATAGAGTGAGGAAAGGCCTAAGAACTCGGATAAAAACCCTCGGGCATGCGCAAGGACAAGAACTAACAACAAATAAACTCAACATATATAATTCAGGGAATCAACCCCACGCCATATTCCTACTCCCAAACCTTTAATAGCTGTATTCATAAACGCTACCTATTTTCCCAAGCTTCAGATAAACCTTGTCAGTGAGTAAGTCTCCTCCACCATCGCGCAAGAAGTCGATGAAAATGTTAAGATTATTGATGTCTCCTCCGTTAAACTGTAGCTTCAACGAAACATATACTCCTTCCCTGTTTTAAAAGGAGAGACCGGTACTTAGCAAGAGTCTGTGACCAATATTTTGAAACAAGCAGTTAATTAGCGTTCGTATAATAAAGAAACATACCTGAAACCAAAGACGAAGCTGCCTTTGTACATGGACATGTTTGAATAAAGGTTGTCGATCTGTAAAAAAGGGGGTTGTCAATCTATCCATTTTTTTTTTCTGATAGACCATTAAGTAACAGATAACAGGAAGTAAGGAAAAGCCCAGTGATTAGCTACCCTTAGGGCCGATTTAGACAGTACAACTTTGTCGCATGCGAAGTGCTTACGATAAACCTACGACACGAATCGTATCGTGTAAATCAAACCTACAACTGGCTTACAAGTGTCGCGTACGGCATGAAAAATGTCATGTTATTTTGAAACATGTTTTTAAAACCTACCACACTATTATGCTATGCTATTTTAGCATGCGAGCAGTGCGCACGCAACAAAAGTCGCATGTAACAGTCGTAAGCTAGAGTTGTATTCTTTATTTAAAAAATACTTGAGGGTAATTTACTAATATTGATTGATTTTTAAACAACATGAATCCATCATTGTTGTGTTGTACTGTAAAAAGCCGGCGAACCTGTGACAACCTCTTTCCCGAACTATGCAGTTTGACTGACAGACAGGTTCTTATTAGTTAACGTACCCTATTTCCATAGTAACGGTGGGGCATAATCAACAGCCTCAATTATCGTTTTAATGCAGAGACAGCCTCGTTCGCAGTCGTCCTTGGTCTGTTCCAGGTGTTCAGATAATGGGGAGCGACGTGAAGAAAAAAATTGCGAGCAGAGAAAAAAGCGAGGAAACTGCGGAGAGAAGGCTTTCTCTCTCTCTTTGGCGCCTTAGTCCCCCTATCCGTCTCAGCACTCGGAAATAGTTTTCCTTCACGCGCCGCTTATCTTTCGCTTCCCACTATCTTGAACGCCAGAAACAGGTTACTTTGGCGCGTCACAATCTACAGCTGATTTGGGAGATTAGCACTGTCGCGCTCGGGCTCAATTTCGCTCGCTTTATTCATCTCATTAGGGTTAGGACCTGGGAACGATACCGAGGCAGTCTCTCGGAAGAACAGCCAACGCGTAATGAATTCAGCGAACATACTGCAAAATGCTGACGGCATGGAGATAAAAACCTTTGCTAGCAGGATATGATAACACTGACGGAGAAAGTTAACTTACTTACCATTTGGACAATTGTATTGGCAGTATTGATATATGTGGTGTGATATTCTTTAGTTAGATCAGGATTCCAGGTGAACGCCCCCGTTTTGAACTCCACATAGAATGTATCTGTAAAGAAAGCAAATGAACATTCTGCATCTAAAAGACCGCCTGTCGTGTCCGATTATCATAAGCCAGTAGCTACAAGATGTTGTTCTGGTGAGCCTCGGCAATAAACAAGTGCAGCTCCTGAAATGATCTCCAGATTAATCGCAAAATGATCCCGAACCCGAAATGATCCACATTATAAAATGATTCCCAAGCTTTCCATCCAGTGGATAGTACATACGAGCATACATACATACATTACTTTATTACCACTTACCACGTCCCCAAAGGGTATTTTCAGAGGTAATTAAATGATTAAAATATTAAAACATGGAAATAATGGATAGTGGAATTACTAAAATCCGTTTTGACCAAGAGAACGTCTTATCGTCGGAGACGCCACTTCTCAGTGAAACAGAAATATATGACCGTGAACAACCGTGCCGGCAAAGATGTCATGTACATGTACATTGCGATTCCCCAATAATAAGAGAGCAAGGCTCTGAAGTTGGCCACGTGGTATTCAATTAAAGTCCACTATCTTGGCTCGCGAGCTCTACTGAATAAACATCGCATATTTTTCTCGGTTCCGTTCAAAACTGGGGCAGCTATAAGGGTCCATGCTGTGCATTCAAGTTTGATTTATGTCATCGCGATAACTACCTTTTCATAATTGTTACAGTTTACTCGTTTTGTGCCAATTATTTTTTTCAAGGGTTGCTGCAGAAATGTTGGAACTGTTATTAAGAGGGCACGTAGTCCCCAAGCCAGCTGTCTTCCTAGCACCATGCCAGCTGAACTAGAATTCTAGTTTATTGATCTTACATGGAAATCTCACTTTTTAAATTTCTCCCAGGATTCGAAGGATTAAACACTCAGTTTAACTCAGCCAGGAGGGTTGAGAAACGTTTTCCACCAGCTAGCTTAGATGTGCATGAGGAATATATTTTCTGCGAAACAGCTCTGTTTTATCCTTTCTGATATGTAATTTATATTACGTAAACGTCGGCTTTTGTACCAGTAGAGCACGCAGCATATTGTGCGGTGAAAGATAAGTTTCATATAACTTGATTGTTTTAAAACAGCATGTCAACCATGAAATCGTAGGCAGTCCTTGTTCTTAGATTTAGTGGATATCTGCTTTCCAATCTAAGAACAGTGAAGATCCCCCCCCCCCCCCCTTCACTACAACTGTTCAAAATTAGAAGGCCACATTTGCCCTTTGACCAGACCAATCCTAATGGATTTCTGTGCTATGGCTCTTTATAGTTAGTAAACTTTTATAATCCCATTTTCATTTTATCCTCGTTTTCATTTGGCTTGGGCTTCGAAGCGACTATCGTTTCCGTTTGCCCCGGGCTTAAGACTGGCACGTGTAACTGTGCTTGCAAATTCATGATAAACTGTTACTGGGGCATTTATGCCCCATCATGATTATTTCTGCACCCAAAATCCTTCTCGCGGAACCGACAGGCATACAGGCAACTAAATTTATGGTTCCTTTTTTTGATAAAGTAAGGTTTTGGATCGTTATAATTTGAATTTCCATTTTAGATATCGTGATACTTTGTCATATTTTAACTGATAAATCAGCAGAAAAATCCTAGTAAAAAAAAATATTTATAGCCACTTTTGGTGGTGCAAATTCACCTCATCGTCTAGTTGTATCAAGATAAATGAAGGTAAATGAATGAGAGTAAAGGTGTATGTAGGTAAATGAACATAAATGATTTAGGTGTGTGAAGGTAAATTAAGGTAAATGCTTGAGGTGTACAAAGGTAAATGAAGAAGGGTGAGGTGCATCAGAGTAAATATAGACGAGGGAGGGTGTATGAAATGAAATGAAAGTCAACGAATGTGTATGAAGGTAACTGAAGGTGTATGAAGGTAAATAAAGGAGGATAAAGGTGTATTAAAGTAAATAGATGAGTAGGAAGAAGAATGAGGGAGGGCGAAGGCGTATGAAGGTTAATGAAGGGGTGTGGAAAAGATGGAATGAAGGTGAATGGAGGTAAATGATACAGGAAGGTGAAAGTGTATGAAGTCAAATAGAGATGAATAAAGGCGGATGAAGGTGTATGAAGGTACATGTAGGTGAATGGAGACGTTTGAAGGTTTATGAACTCAAATAAAGAAATAAAGATGAATGAAGGTAAATGAAGCCAAATAAAGGTAATTAAAGGCGGATGAATGTGTATGAAGGTAAACGAAGGAAAATGAATGAGTGACGGTGTATGACGGTAAATGAAAGTGAATGAATAAGCAAATGAACGTAAATGAAAGCGGGTAAAGGTGTATTAGATATTTCCTAATTACATGTACAAACAGCAATTTGTCAATAATAGTACCAAGCAATAGTACCAAAATTACAGTTGTATTACAGTGTCGCATCTTGCAGCCTGTCTTTGCAAAAATACCAAATGCTGTGTTCACATCATTACCGATACATGTTATGTTTCGACGAAACACGTTTACCGTAAACATGTTTGTTTTTTCATTACTCACATCAGTTTCTTTTTCAAAACACGTTTCATGCCTGGTTCTCGATATACTTTACTTTTTATGTACTGTATGAAAATGAACAGTAGTGTTTTATCAGGTTTAAGGTGGCTCTCTATAGTATTATAGCCGCAAGTACGCTGATGACGCGGGCTTTAGTAATTTTGCACATGCTAACACGAAAATGACAGGTAATAAAATAATAAAACGGATAATAAAAAAAATAAAATAAATAATCTCTGCACCTAGGGTTTGAGTAGCCGTTAACGGTCGCAAGAAACAATCTATTTTCAAAACCTTAATATGAGGTATTAAACGACATTTCTCCAGAGCTACTCCCCCTTACATTACAGACAACCTTTTTTTCATTGGTTGGAATTTTTTGTAGTGGTTGGGATATTTCTAAAACATATCTTCGAATAACGCCATTATACACCTGAATAAATTTAGACTTACTGTTCTCCGTCTTGGTAGTTCCCGTTATCTGGCTGATGATGGAAGCACTTGAATTCAAAACAGTTGTACTGAACCGGTTTGAATTAACTGCTGAGCTCACTTTAAAAGTGACGTTAACTGAAGGAAAAATAATATATCTTTAGGCCCATTCTTAGTAATTGTTTGTTATTTGCCGTATACTGGTTCTCATTATCTAATGATCGAGAGTCGACAAGCCTTGCTTGCACTTGTTCTATGATGCCCACCACAGTCAAGGTACAGACATAACTAACTACATTATTTTAAGGATACGTAATGCTGCTCTTCTCTTGAGTACATACTTATTAAACTAGGGCATAGTGCTGACCTGTTTGGATGGTTTCGTTTGCCAATAAAACAGAAGCGTTGCTGGTTGCGGACATGTTGAGTGGGTAAAGTGTAGGGGATGGAGATAACAACGTGACATTCTGTGGCTCCGCCGAACTGGTTACGTACAAAATAAATGCAAAAGCTGGCAATGCCTAAAGCAAGACAAGAACGGATTAAAACATATTTGCACAATTAATTATTCATAGTACGGAACTTCATTGCAAACATTCGATAGATCAAAATACTCTGAAAGGTTTTATGCACCGTAAAACATCGTAAAAACATTACTAATTTGCTCAGTGTTGTACACAGTCAGCAGAAAAGGCTGGAACCGAAAGGATTTGTTTAAACAAATTGTCTTTATACTTTATACGCGATGTTTTTCCAAACATATTACTGTGTTCAATACTGTGAGATAGGAATAGAACAGTATCTTACTTGATATGCGATCCCCATTCTCGTTTTTCCTTTAACTTGATGTGCCTTTGTCGGTGGGTTAACAGATATTGTAGATCCTTTTAGAGAGACAAAATGGCTCTATTTAGAAATTCTCTAGCAACTGATGGTTTCTAATTTCGAAGTAACTAAAACTATATAGTATAAAAAATTAATTTCCAAGATCGATGACGCTACTTTTCGTTTGACCACAAGTGCAAATATAACACCTGCTTTCTTCATTACATATTGACATCTAATTTGTCAAAAATAAAACAGAAACATTATACTTGTACAATTATATTATAGTAAAGAGATCTGTTTCTTTCCAAACATTATTTCAGTATATTATATTATTTGATTAATCAGACTCTTTAAAGGAAAAGCGCCTTACTATAATTATCGCCTCTCAAACGCAGATTTTGTCATCCCGTTGTCATCCAAATAATAATATAAAAAAAATAATAATATAAAAAATAATGAACTCATTGTAATTTTAAAACATTGTCTGTACTTATTTAGTATTATTGTTTCAGTAAAGCTGGCCCAAGCTGTCCTTCATATTTACTAAAGTAGAAAAAGATGGGTCACAGCAGTTCAGATTTCAATAAAAAGACATTATTGATTTCAATGAGGGTAGTGCTTTGCAGGTCTACAAGCGATCCCTGCCTCATCACCAGACAGGTGTGCGGAGGAGCAGGGAGAGCTCCAACCTCCTTCTGAGTGTGCTCTCTATTCAGCTACGTCATCATAAAGAAAGAACTCTGGTATCGGCTGGTCACGTACAACAAGCAAGAGGTAACAAAGTGCATAAAACTAAATGGCCCTGTATTCTGTACTTTTGCCTACAAAATTGTCGCGCAAAATGGCGCAAAATGTACTGCACGACCTTGAAGTAATATATCAGTCATCAGAATGGTTCATGGCCAAGCATTTACATTGTCACACACCTATTTCGACCATCCACGGAAAGGACGCCATTAAAAACCCTCGTGTCTTCTGAATTTTGTCTTTGGAAGCTATTAAAAGCGAAAGCGTGACCGAAAGTACAATACTCGCTTCCTGTTCACGCTCGCGTGAAAACCCCTAAGCCAGTCATAGCTCATTAAAACAACAGCCGTTTGAACAGACCAATCACAAACGAGTACACCTGGTACTTCTTTTAGGGTCTAGAACACGGGTTTCGGATTTCTAATTCGCATACGTCTTTTACCATGTTCTGCGACGCAGGATTGTGATGATCAGTGATCTCCGGCTTTTACTGGAAATCTGCTTGTGACTGAAACCTTTGGAATTCTTTGATGGTTGAACAAATCCTAATTAACGTTTTTGTTTGCCCTGTAACATAAAATAACTCATTGCTTGCAGCTTCGTAACTTCGTCGGCGGAAGTGTGAAAGGGAGTATATTTATTTGACAAACCATCCGGACTTTATTCCGATTGGTCGTAAAACAAAAGAAGCATTGGGACTTCCGGTCTGAAGTTATGGTTGCTGTCGCGTTGGATGTTGAAAGTGAATTATCATCGGCTTTAAATTTGTCCCTTCCAGATATATTTCTCAAATCCTTGAAGAACGAGCAAAGAGAATGTATTAGACGAACTATTTGCTTGAGAGAAGACGCTCTCGCTCTGACCAGGTAGAATTTAATTCAAAGAGTGTTTTCTTTGCTCGACCTGTTTGAACCTTCAACCTTGTCAATCCGCTTGGCTATTTATTGTGGGCCCGTTTCGTTGCACCGTCAGCTGCTTTTTCTTGTGAGCTTGGAACGATCTTGAGTTTGGCTAGGAATCTCCCTCAATTTTGTGAGACTTGCTGCTACAGAATCGATGTTTATTCCCACGCTCTTGCTCAAATCTGATAAAAAAATGTTTGCAGCTGTTCCACAGTGCACCTACGGTTAACCTGGTTTCACAAAAGTAGCAGTGCTTGATCAATGATTTCGTTAGCGACACCTCAACTTTTACTGATCGGAAAACCAAACGTTCAGTTTACTAGCAGCAGACTTTGCAACTTGCCGCCTTCGTGTAACTGTCAACTGAAACCAACAAGCAACGTAATTTCCGATTAAATCTGATTGGCTATATTTTTCGATAACATCGCTATTCAAACTACTTGAATATTCATTACCTCTTCTGTAGTTAGCATTATACTAGAAATCATGTCTCGCAGAACCTCGCGAAACTCGGGGGAGGGTGCACCGCGAGTGGAAACTCTCGATTTGCGTATGAGGCTTTTCGCCATTCCACTTCGTCTTCTTTGCAACCAAAAACGTTGGTAAAAGGTCCTTTCGATGGTTCGCGTACCGTTTACCGTCCGCCATCTTTGTTTACCATGCTCCTATATAGGCTTACATGAAGTAGTACCACATTTTTGTCAGGCAACTGCAGGACACCATCAATATATTGTGCCAATATATTGCGCTCGAATTCGCGCGGCTCTCGAGGCACGACAAATTTATTAACCTCGCTTCGCGAGGAATAAAACTCAAGTAATAGGCCATTTGCGCGATGACGTCATGACTACAACTACCAGAATCCTTCAGTTTTTTGTTTTGTTGTGCAAATTAAGGCTATTGTTATTTAAACTGCACTGGGATTAACAAAAATTAAATAAGAAAGGAAAAACGAAATGAATTCTGGTAGTTGTAGTCAAATGACGCCATCGTGCAAATGCCCTATTACGCATGGGTTTCATTTGACTGGTCACTACCCAGAATGACGACTCCATCGGCTCCGTCGCCGGCGACAGCGCGTCCGGCTAAACCTTCTCATGAAGAACTTACAACGGCTATTAAGAAAATTTTACCGGCCCTAGAAACGGGACAGCGAACGTCACATTCTGCTGACCCGAATGAATCGGGATAATTAACGGCTTTGGCCAGTAAAAGGGGACTCACGGTCACTTCACAGTGACATAGTGACATAGTGACATAGTGTGAGATATTCTTACGAAGCCAGTGAAGTGGTTTGGGAGTTGTTAGTAAATAGGTCTTTTGTTTGTACAAGCCAGTGAATTGGTTTGGGAATAATACAACGGAATATGGAGAATTTTGAAAAACCAGCGAAGTGGTTTGTAAATAATACAATCAAATGTGAAGTCTTTTGACAAGCCAGTGAAGTGGTTGGTGAATAATACAAATAAATGTTATTTTTATTTTATTGCATTCAAGGTTCAAGTTCTTCTCTAAATTTCATCACCGATTCTTCTGAATACCTGTTTTATTATAGGACTCCATTCAGTGTTTGTTTTAAATTGCATTGTGGAAAGAAATTTTTCCTATTCAAGGGATTTGAATGGTAAACTGTGTTTTATATAAGAATTTAGTTTTATCGACTGAGTCGATAAGGTAAATTGACCACCGTAAAAAGATTCAAATAGCTGACGTTTCGAGCGCTAGCCCTTCGTCGGAGCGAATCAAGGAATTGTGGGTAGTGTGTGGTTTTATATAGTAAGCGGTGGAGCTACGCTATTGGTGGAAATTTGGTGACGTGAAAAACAAATGTAGATTAGTTGAATGAAAAGCGTTCGTTGATTCCGTGGGGTTTGAGAGTGCCGATTTGAAAGATGATTTTTTGTTCTAGGTTTTTACGGCTTTCTGTGTTACCCTGGTGTAGGGAAAGGCCGCAGATTGTCATGTGTTGTTTAGAATGGTTAGTAAGATTAAAATGGCGCGCGACTGGTTTGGATGCGTCTTTGTCATTTTTTTCAACGTCTCGGAGATGTTCACGAAAACGGTCGCCCAGTCTTCTCCCTGTTTCGCCAATGTATATCTTTTTGCAAAAAGTACATGTTATGCAGTAGATAACATTTACGGAGGTGCATGTAAAACGATCAGTGATTTTAATAGATCGTTTGGGTCCTGTTATTTTGTCCGCGTTGTGAATGAAAGGACAAGTGTTACATCGTGTGCGTGTGCATTTGAAAGTTCCCGGTACATCGTCAGATTTCAGTGCGCTCGTAA
This sequence comes from Dendrophyllia cribrosa, assembly GCA_024195265.1. Taxonomy (NCBI): domain Eukaryota; kingdom Metazoa; phylum Cnidaria; class Anthozoa; order Scleractinia; family Dendrophylliidae; genus Dendrophyllia; species Dendrophyllia cribrosa. The sequence continues at coordinate 20,050,456 of JAJLRJ010000004.1, forward strand.
CTAGAAAGTTGCCAATGTTTTTGTCACGTTTGAATGAAAATAGTGGGGGTTGTGAAAAAATTCTGCCTGTTTCGGGGTCGTTTTGGAGTAATTTGAAATTTTTTTTAAAAATGATGCTTTTGACTGTGTTGTTGTGTGGGTGGAAAGTGAGGGTGAATGGAATTCTCTCGTTCTCTTCCTTCTGTGGCGTTTGTAGTGCTGATTGTCTGTCGATCTGTTGTGCACGTTGTTGGCCCGTATTAACAACAGAGTCAGGGTACCCACGTTTCTTGAAAAACTGGCACATTTCTTCTGATTTGTTGGAAAAATCAGAGTCATCACTACATAGACGTCGAAGTCTGAGAAATTGAGAATACGGAATGGCGTTTTTAACGTGCGATGGATGTGAGGATGAATGTAACAGATAACTGTGGGAATCTGTAGGTTTGTAGTGCACACTTGTGGATAAACTGTTACCGTTGATTGAAATATTAATGTCAAGAAAAGCGACTGAGGTTTCGGAAATTTCCCAGGTATATTTTAGAGCGAAAATTAATAGTGAAAATTAATTTGTTTTCGCTGGGAAAACTGAAATCCCGGAAAATTTCGAGTGCGTGATTTCGAGTGCGTGATTGCGCGAAAACAAATTAATTTTCACTATGGACATTACCTCTTTATATACCGTCATCCCCAATGACGAAGGACTTCAAGCACTAAAATATTTTTTCGACCAGCGCTCCATTCAAAACCCAAGCTCAGAAACACTGCTCCGCTTAGCCGAATTAGTTTTGACACTTAACTGTTTTTCATTTTCCCAAAACTACTACAAACAAGTAAATGGAGTCGCCATGGGCACCAAAATGGGACCAAGCTACGCTAACCTTTTTGTAGGCCACATCGAAGACAAATTTTTTAATCAGTACCACGGAACCAAACCCGAACTCTACGGCCGCTACATCGATGATTGCATTGGCGCTACCTCTTCCAGTAAAGAGGAACTTAATCAATTCATAACTTCTGTCAATACTTTTCATCCCGCTCTAAAATATACCTGGGAAATTTCCGAAACCTCAGTCGCTTTTCTTGACATTAATATTTCAATCAACGGTAACAGTTTATCCACAAGTGTGCACTACAAACCTACAGATTCCCACAGTTATCTGTTACATTCATCCTCACATCCATCGCACGTTAAAAACGCCATTCCGTATTCTCAATTTCTCAGACTTCGACGTCTATGTAGTGATGACTCTGATTTTTCCAACAAATCAGAAGAAATGTGCCAGTTTTTCAAGAAACGTGGGTACCCTGACTCTGTTGTTAATACGGGCCAACAACGTGCACAACAGATCGACAGACAATCAGCACTACAAACGCCACAGAAGGAAGAGAACGAGAGAATTCCATTCACCCTCACTTTCCACCCACACAACAACACAGTCAAAAGCATCATTTTAAAAAATTTCAAATTACTCCAAAACGACCCCGAAACAGGCAGAATTTTTTCACAACCCCCACTATTTTCATTCAAACGTGACAAAAACATTGGCAACTTTCTAGTTACGAGCGCACTGAAATCTGACGATGTACCGGGAACTTTCAAATGCACACGCACACGATGTAACACTTGTCCTTTCATTCACAACGCGGACAAAATAACAGGACCCAAACGATCTATTAAAATCACTGATCGTTTTACATGCACCTCCGTAAATGTTATCTACTGCATAACATGTACTTTTTGCAAAAAGATATACATTGGCGAAACAGGGAGAAGACTGGGCGACCGTTTTCGTGAACATCTCCGAGACGTTGAAAAAAATGACAAAGACGCATCCAAACCAGTCGCGCGCCATTTTAATCTTACTAACCATTCTAAACAACACATGACAATCTGCGGCCTTTCCCTACACCAGGGTAACACAGAAAGCCGTAAAAACCTAGAACAAAAAATCATCTTTCAAATCGGCACTCTCAAACCCCACGGAATCAACGAACGCTTTTCATTCAACTAATCTACATTTGTTTTTCACGTCACCAAATTTCCACCAATAGCGTAGCTCCACCGCTTACTATATAAAACCACACACTACCCACAATTCCTTGATTCGCTCCGACGAAGGGCTAGCGCTCGAAACGTCAGCTATTTGAATCTTTTTACGGTGGTCAATTTACCTTATCGACTCAGTCGATAAAACTAAATTCTCGTGTTTCATTCCCCCACCGACGCAGCACCACAGTTTCTCTAGAAACTAACCCCATTCATTTGTGTTTTATATAATTAGCGATCGTGGTTTCAAGTGTCGGCTACTGAATGTAGTCTTACTTTTCAGACATAATTTTATGCTTCTCCGTAGAAGCACTCAAATCACTCGGGAATCAATACTGCAATGGGTTATGAAAGACGCCACGAGTTCAAGCTGTGGCTTATGGTACGTTGGATTCTTTGGCTGGAAAACTGCGCGCCATTTTTACTCAGGCTGGTCGGACCATCGGTGATTCTGTGCTTCCTGGATATGGGAATTCTTCAGCTTCTTTGAAGGTCAAGTCTTATCTGTCCGCTGTGAGAGGGAGGAACAGCTTTTAGCAAGAGGTAGTCCAACTCAGGCAGAACCATTCTTTATTCAAGATTTGGCAGCTATTTCCACGGAGATCCTTAAACGCTTGTCAGGGAGAATATCTTCCCTGCTCAGCTCTTTGTATTAGCAAGGGATCAAGCATTTTTCAAAATGATGTTTTTTGCTCTTGATTGAGCTGGGGACTGGGGACCTTGGGAAGACGTTGTATTTTCCTCAAAAGGAGGGTATCTTTCACAATCATATTCTTACAAAATCTCTGTCTTAAGTCGCACAAAGTCGCTTTATGATTTCTTTAAGATTTCTAGGTCATTTTATAGGTAGTCTTGAAGTGTATTTTCATGTATTTTTAATACGGCCCCTTGGCCCACTTGTTCAAAAGGTGGACAGCGCTATCCACCGGATAAATCAATATCCAGCGGATAACACAAAGGATTTTTCTTAAGACTTATCCACTGGATAGGACTTATCCGGTGGATAGTGCTATCCGCCTTTTGAACAACCGTGGCCAGTTGTCTTCAACGGATAGAAAATGTGGAGAAAGCGAATGTGCATACATAATTGAAAAGGTTAAACAATAACAAAAGCGAAAGAATGTAAAACTAAAAAGTTAAACGTGTGAAAGTCAATGTTTATTTAAAATAATGTGATATTGATTGGGAAGTGGGCATGAGGTATTCTCAGCGTCAGCAGTTTTTGCAGCGTGCCAGGACTCCAGGGGCCGTATTCACGAAAGCATCCTAAGTCCAAAGAGCCTCCTAAGATATAACTTAGGAGATAACTGGTATTCACGAAGACCTCCTATTTTAAGACATGTCTTATTTTTTCTTCTAAACTTAGGACCTCCTAAATTTTTAAGACATGTCTTAACTGGTATTCACGAAGACCTCCTAACTTAAGATATGTCTTAATTTTTCTCCTAAACTTAGGAGGTCAAAATTGACCTCCTAACTTATTAAAACATGTCTTGACGGAGGCTAAATTCGATTGTTAACGAGTTTTACGTCGATTTTTAGCGTGATTATTGTGTACCACAATAGTTACCGATTAGATAAACATTTTAAAGCATTATATTGCTAAGAAAAATTAAATATTTTCTAGTGATGTCAAACAACACGGTTAGTTTTATATAGGCCTTCGTGTCATTAACGGGTTCCACATTTCTTTCTCTTTGCAGAGTTATATTTCCGTTTTTCGTGAAAATAAGCCCTTGTACAAGAAATATCGAAGTTAAGATCCTATTAAAATGATGATGGATTTGTTTGTTGCTTTCGCTACTGACTATGAACGAAGATATTATCACGGTTTTGCCATCTTGAATTCGAGATGAAATAAAGATTATTGTATCGTCATTGTGATTACAACAACAATTTACACAATACAAAATATTCATTCATGTAATTTTCATAACTTATTATTCATAAGATCGCGCCATATAAACTGTCTCTGATTGGTTTACTTTTACTAATCGATAACTGCCCGCGACCATTAAACTTAGGAGGCTGCTAAGTTACGCTTACCTTAGGATGGTCATAAGATATCGTTCGTGAATAGCACTTAGGACATATCTTAGGAAGCTCCTAAATTTTCTCTTAAGTTATATCTTAAGATACATCTTAGGTAGGATTTCGTGAATACGGCCCCAGAGCCTTAAAGTGCCACTAAGACGAAAATTTTTGTATTTCTTTTCCGCTTTTTTTAAAGAGTCTGGCCCACCCAGTTTGCATTGCGCGCTTCTCTTATTGTCATAATACGGCTCTATTCCATATTTGGGCAAGCATCTCATCTACAATACAGTATGGATTTTCGGAGGCCCTGAAATGGCGGATGAACCAACGTAGGCGCGCAATGTAAACTGGATGGGTCAGATTCTTTAACGCAAATGTATCTAATAGGTTTAGACAAATGCGAATTGCTGTAAATTAGATTGATATATTCTTACACAGCCCAGAAAGAGCTGGCCGAAAACCCACGACAATCACGTAATATCCGTCCGCCATTACTCTGTTCATAAATCGGAGCCCGAATTCTACTGGTTTGCGATGTGGTAAACGTGACTTGATTTGTGATGTCAATGACTCAACGCGGTTCCCTCCGGGTCACAGACAACAAAGCCAAAAGGCACGTGTTGAGTCATTGATGTCACAAAATCTTTAGGCCAACTCGATCCAACTCTCAGGGTTCGGTCCCGGTCATTTTTGAATTGAGTAATGGCGGCAAGCCGAATTCGAAATGTAAAGTTAAAATAATGGTACTTCCCGTAAGAGTTTTGAGTTGAAACTTCGCAAGGTAAGTAACGAGTACTTATATTTTCAAAATATGAAGAGAACAGAAAATGTATATTTTTGATCATAGTGGCACTTTAAGATGGCAATAATTTCCTTTGTCAATAATTGATGCATTTTCAAAGTCAATAGGGAATTTTGTAGACAACATTGCATTGGTCTTCTTTTTTCGGACGGAATTTAGGAGCAGGGAATTCTTTTTGGATTTTGATTAACTTTGAAATCAATTCCTACTGTTACCATCCCCCAGCCACACCCCGGGAATTTGCAATTCTTTATTTTTCACTTGACGTCCTATTCCCCAGAAAATCCCCATCCCCCGGGCATTCAGAAAGAGACAATTCCCCACCCCCGGAGTACTTGACGTCAACTGAAAATAGACGGCTTCATTTTACAATTACACTAAAATATTTATTTTAGCAAAACCTGACGTTTTACAACAAGTAAGAACGCTTCTGAAGTAAAACTCTATGAAAACAAACACTATAAAATTTCTTAAGCCTGGAGGGAAGTTCCAACCGCACAGCAACGACTATAATATATATATATATATATATAGGCAGAGCCTAACAGCGTAGCACTATGAACAAGCTTAACTAAGGGGAAACTTAACTAAGGTGAAAGGTCGGAAGCACAAGAATTAAGATTGACGACCGGGCTATTTTTCAATTTTAGCAATTGTCAAAAAACAGTAAGCTTATTACCCGACCGTCTGCACAGTACATTTAGACTGTACAAAAGTTCACAAAAACAACTTTTCTCTGTCTAGAATGACAGGTACGACTAACTTCCGAATAAAATACAGTTTTTGTTTGTCAAAAATTGCCCGAGAAACTGATTTGGAAATCAAAATTGCAAAAATACACAAACATATTTGCATAAGGCCTCGCGAGTGAAGACAGAAAATCTAAGTCTTGTTTTGTTTACATAAAATCGCTTTTCAATCTATGTAATGAATGAACAAGCACATAAAAATGGACAACACAATCTTCTTTCGAAAAATTTTATTCAAATCTTCATTAGTTTGTGTTTAAAAGTAAAACACGTTCCATTTATAGCGCATCAAGGCAGAGCTGTCCTCGATGAAATTCAAGATAACAACACGACTTAATTTGAACACGTTTCATAAACAAGTCTCCAAAACTTAAGATAACACAAAGAAAAAGTCAATCAAAAATTGATATAAACATAAATTCCCATAGAAAAATGTGATTTATTTTACCTTTAAAGCACTGGACTGCTTGGAAATTCGTTAAAACTCCGCTTCTTCGGTTCTGAAATCCGTAATCAGAAAAACAAGGCATCTCCCCGCATTGCCCCTGCATTGATCATGTTGATATTATGAAGTTCCTCGAAGCAAGATTTTATCTCTAAAAGCTCTTCTTTTTCCACTAAAGCGGCTTCTGAGTATCCCTTAATTAGTATCCCTGTCTTGAGTAGCAAAGCGCGAAAAAATGCAGGGAAATAACGACTTTACTGCTCCGCCTAACACTGCGAAAGATCCAACTTTTTTAAAAAGTGTTTACCGAGCTGACGGCTGTGTAGCCGCGCGTGTGGGCGACACACATGTTGCAGACACGCGCCCGCGAAACATTCCGCTAGCCATGACCATGAAAAATGACGGGCTAGGTTCTATGAGTATGGGGCTGCGCAGCCGTGTCTTCGGCCCGGCGAGTGCTGCGCTAAAATTAGGGGTGATAGGCACTTTAAGAACTTAGGGATTTCTTAAAAAACTGTTTGATTCTTCTGACAATTTTTGATAATCATTTCGTTTCTTCTTATGCACTTCCCCGACCACAGTAACAAGTATTAACTTGTGATTTTGAATGTAGTCGGTATTCATTTTTTCGCATGCATTTCTAGTACTTAATCGGCTGTTTAATGCCGATGTAGAAGACTTCTTCAGGCAGTCTAGTCTTTGTCACTTTTTCATTGACAGATTATGACAATGTTTAACTTGGATGAAATCAAGTGTGACGCTGAACCGCTTCCGTGCCTAAAATTGCGAAGTAATGACGCTAACGGCTTATTAGCATGGTGCACAAGAGTACAGATCCCTAAGGGTGTGTGCTTTACAGTGAAAGGAAGAAAAAAGCTACGTATACATGGAAATTGGCACCAGTTTCTAAGGGAAAATGGAAACAAGACAGCGCTTTTCATTCTTCTAAATGATCATACGACAACTGAGCAGTTTCCTGGTGTGGTGGTGATGACCCGGGGAGCAGATGATCTGCAGATCTACGTCACCTCCCGGTTACTACTACTAATGCATGTCGCAGGCGGGGTCAAGCACGGTTGCAAAAACGTCTTTGTTAGAACCGTCGGCACACATGTTGTTGTCTTCGTCATCAGCATTGCATTTGTTAAGTAGGTAAACGGCACAGATGGTACAGGTGAGCGCAACGCATTGCCTGCTTTTGACATCAAGTTATACGGAAAGAGGAAACCGTACGGCTTCGACAAGATAGAGTACGTTCTGTCGGCATTATGTGCTCTTGCAAGACATCAACAGCTCCACAAACAGGGGAAATCCCTTATTGCATCGAGAGATACGTGGCCTAAGCCAGGCAAACCTTGTTTCGCAGAAAAGCAGAGAAACAGAGAATATCCTGCCTACACAAGATGCCCTTTGCTAACACGTTGTATGAGCAGCGTCCTACTAATGAAAGAAATAGGAGACGTCTGCGTGCATTCAACATCATGACGTCATGCTGTAATCAAATGTGTGGACAAAAGGTTGTAGAACACGGGGTTCAATTATATCCATAATTAAAAAAAACATTTGGAGGCTAATTTTGTAATCTTCAGGACTAATGTAACTAATAAATGCCATTAAAATTAAAATTCAACATTAAAGAGACCTTTTTTTCCCTTCCATTAAATTTGGATGGAAACGTCTGACTGGCGGCTATTTTTTAAATAATTAACTCCCCCAGTTCCCATCCCTTCCTTACCGCTGAGACAGGACATATATTGTGATTGCCTCCAATCTTTAAAATGTTACCCATGATGTATTAATGATGATGTACCCATGTATTAATGATGATGCACCCATGTATTAATGATGATGTACCAATGTATTAATGATGATGCACCCATGTATTAATATACAAAGTCTGGTGTTTTTATCATAAAGTGCACACAATTTCACATCCGCTGGACTATACCTTAGGTGCGTTTCGAACTCCACATCACACGGGTGCAATAGAGCAGCTTTATTAACATTGATTTGTGGAATAATCTATTGATGTATTAAAATAACATGGTGTTTGTTTTGTTTTCTGTGTTGAGTAACTTAATTATTCGGAAATGTATCTTTGGGCAGACATTTCATTGCATAGAATCAGCACCCTTATATAAAAAAGATCTTGTTAATCTTTTTTGCGTTCATATCTTCACTTTTGGCGATTTTTTCTTCCTACTTTAAGATAATAAACCTTAAAGCAAGCTCTTGGCTATAATCATGAAAACACAAATTAAACAAAAGTACATTGTGGTTAAAAGGTTGAAAACAAAAAGCTATGCGGCTTGATCGATTACATAATATACATTTTTTTTCAAAACATCATGGACAAGAGGCTTGTGCGTTTATCACCGGTGGATTGGGTTCACTGGGTGCCTTGGACTCGTCACCAGACCGCACATTTGTTGACCGGATTCATTGGGCTCCCTGGGCGACAGTTGAATGCTGTGGCAAATTCCGGGAAGTTCATCACGGACGCTTTAGTTCTACGAAAAAAGCGAAACAATAGACCACTTTCATAATGGCGGCCGATTTATTTATTCTTTTGTATGTATGATAATTAGCCTCACTGGCCTCGTTGGCGTGTGCAGAATTCAAAAGAATTTTTACTCTAAAATGAGGCTAGTGAGGCTAATTAACATACATATAAAAGAATAAATAAATCGGCCGCCATTATGAAAGTGGTCTATAGTTGTTAACGGCCAATGCATGGACAGTAGGATCAAACAAAACGTCATGATTTATTCATAAAATTCAAATGGTCGAGTCATGTTTTACATGTAACTCGTGAGTGCGTGCAAGCACAATAAATGAGTTATAGCAAGGTGTTGGTTTGTGGTGTGGCAAATTTTCACTCGATCGGCTGTAAACTTTTATTCGTCATTCCGCCGACCAGTGCATAAGGCTTCGAGCTCTGGAGGACTTCAAAGGGATTTTTCAAGACTTAGGAGCACGGTAAATTTTGTTTTTAAATGTGTTACGCTGACATTTGTAAAAGTTGAAATAAACTAGAACTAGATGATGTAATGTTTTTAATCTGTTTTAAATCTGTTTACTCATTCAATTCAACTTAGTATGGAAATTAGAACCGATCTGCGGACTTCACAAACGCCTACAGCACGGTAAATATAGTTTTTATATGTGTAGCCTGCAAGCCAGCCATCGCACTCGGAGGTATATTTTTGGTTTGCACATGACGTCAAAAAAATCTACAAATTTAGAGTATACATATATATATACGTCCTTCAAATGAATTCGGATCTACAAACGTTGTCAGTGGGAAAACAATGGTTACTAATTATCATTTACCAATCTGCTCTTATTCAGAAGAAACAGATTTATTCAGGAAAAACAAATTATTTAGTGAAAACAAATCCCCGCACTGATGAATGGCAGGTTGAACACCTTAGCCTCAGTATATAGGCTCCTTGCTTAACAGGAACAGCTCCACCCACAAAGGCTGAGGTCGCATTTGAGAGTTAACACTGATGTTTACAACAAATTCTATTGTTTATTATTCCCAAAAGGATTCAAAACATTTTAATTCTAATGCGACCACAGCCAGACATGATGCATGTTATTTTCATTTTTCCTTGATTCATTAATATAATCTGAGACAAAGGAAAACAAAAATCAAACTGGTTTGGAAATTTTCAAACCAAAGAAAAATTTGAACCACAACATTTAGACCTATAATTTATATGTTACCTAACGTGATGATGAACATAAAAGAGTTACTGTGATAAGTAGCATATTACCTCCAAGGTCCTGGACTGTGTTCGTTCATCAGGGCAATCTCCTCACCTTCAGTTGAAAATACTGAACACCAACTCTAAAACATGACACAACTTGTTAATCTCGTCACCTATTCTAAAACATCGCATGGCGTAAAATTGTTAACTAATTAGTTTTAGCAATTTTCACGTTTTCTAAGCTCATAAATGTACTATGGTTAACGAAACTATTGTTGAATAGCAAACCTCCGCTTATCGATCGTGTCTGATTGAGAAAGTCAACATGCCACGTCTATAGCAATAAACAGTAAATAGGAATAAAGAATACAGCACAGCACAATATCACACAATATAAAGTTTATTATATAACCTTAGTGTTTTATAGGTATTTCCGCCACTGAGAAAGATCGTAATTGACACATGTTATATTATGTGGAATATATGGCCAGGCAGTAGAACAGAAATGCACATCACTGTTCATAGCAGTAAATGATGAAAACCGACAAAAGAGGTCATTGAAAATTACGTTTTTAACAGGTCTAGTTTACTTCAATTTTAAAACAAATTAACAGCACCATTTCCAATTTAGGTTGAAAGTGTCGTTTACTTTTGCTTTTTAAAACAACTCTGAGCGCCCCCAACAGGGGTCGAACCCATGACAGTCGTAGAGGTTGGATGCTTTTTTTGAATAATTGTGGGAGACTCGCCCAGGTCCTACAAAACTGCAAGGCTGAATAAATCATAACAAATGTAATACGAAGTGACATTCGTTTTGAAAGCAAAATTCAGTTGCTAGCTTAAAAAGAAAACTTGGCGAAAATCACTAATTTATATTTTTTGACAAAAAATAAATTTTTCAACTAAGTATATCTGTTCATACAGATAATGCTCCGAGAACATCAATAGGAAAATAAAAAAGTGATTGTTCGAAGAGAGAACAGACAATTATCAGTTTTGAAACTAATTTTCCAAGACACAAGGAAAGAACTTGAAAAAATTGGCCAATTTTTAACTGAACCGTTGAACGAGTTATCACAGATGGGGATAAATATGCAAATTTTCACTCGTTCCTTCCTTCCGTCCATCTATCAGCTCTAAACGTTTCTTGGTAATTCCGCTGACCTGTGCATAAGGCTTGTGCATATATTTTGCACGTTCCAAATTCAAAGAAATATAGATTACATAATACTCGACCGCTGAAAAGAAGGACGTTGTGAAAACGCTGCTCTAATGTTTCGCATTAAGAGTCGTTTGAATGAACATTAAAACAGATATGCAGACTTCAAATAGATTTTTCAACATAGACACGGAATAAATATTAAAATTTAACCTTTCTTATTACTTATAGATTCGTGACCGAATGGTTAGTGCGATGCTTTTCTAAGGCAGTGAATTCTGGTGGGACATCCAATATTTTTTTTCGGACATCGTGAACGTGATGTACTGTTTTCTTTTTTTGTGTGTGTTTGGAGTCCTTCCATTTAAAAATAAAATGGAACTGTGTTTATAAAAATATATCGCAACATTGCGTTACGCGTTAGCTCGCGGTACAAGATTCAAATGACATGCAAAATCTATGCACTCAGTGATTCCAGAGTTTATATAAGCTTGCGAATTTGCTTTCAATCTTTAATGTTCACCGCAAATTTAATTTGTAATGTTAGTCTTATTCAAGCGTTCCATTTTTTACAACAACTATGGCTCAGGTAAAGTAAGTTTTAAAGGATTCTTTTCCCGTCGGAAAATCGAGTTACTAATTTCAAATATTCGCTAAAATATTCAACTTGCATTCGATTAACGCAAAACCTTTAATATTTCTTTACAGAACGTTTTTTCTGTACACAAAATAAATATCTAAGTACTGTACTCGGGCCGAACTCACAACTTAATATAGTATGAATTTTGGTTAAAATCGTTTATTAAGAGCGTTCTTATTCACGAGTTGGTTCATAAGAGCCTTTGATTTCAACTTACAATCCATTTTCGTCCTAGTCATTCGCAGCGAAAGACACTCTTTACATAGGTTTCCGTTGATACAAACACATATTTTTGGCTTTTCAAAATGATGCTAAAATGCGTGACATTGCCCCTTTAAGCAGCAGCAATTGTCTTCTAGGCAATCGCGAGACGCCTTAAAAGAGCATTATCGCATCCTCGGAGTATCGGTCGAGGTGGATTGTGTGCGCGCAAGGGAACTTGAAGACGGCTACACTCTCTCAGGGGAACTTATGAATGCGTGTACTCGCTAGGGATTGTTCACCCAAGGGAACTGGTGCAAAAGCGGATTATGCAGGACTCTCCAAACTTCACCAGTTTGGAACTGGACTACGACTAAAATTTGCTGTACACACTATACCTACGTTCCTTAAAGAAGAGCTCGGTTGCTCGAAAAAAAAGAAGCTCTAAGACTAGTTAAGACAAGTTTAGAAGGCTGTTGTGTTAACACGATCGAACACACCATTTTGAGAGAAACAAAGTACTTTTACTTGATTGCCAGTTAATGCCTAGCTCTTACCGTCATCGTGTCTACGCACAGGAAGCTACAATTACCGGAAGTACATTAACTATTTGTAACATCTCCCTCTTTTTTCTTTTTTTAAAGGAAATGAAATCAAAACACTAACTTGATTTAAGCAACTGAACTAAAATAAGGAAATATCTTGTTAAATCGTACTTTTAACAAAATCAAAAATGAAAAACAAAAACCAGTTAGTGAAGTCCAGTGTCTAGGTCTAACAACTCGGACATAATCTACGAACCTTACAGATGCCCTTATTGTTCTAGTACGAGTAGTCTTTAGTGGCACGATAGGGCTGGTCTGTCGCTTGTAACTGACCATCACCACCGGTGCTGTTCCACTAACTCTGGTGGCTCTTCTGCCTTTGCAGGCTCTGTTATTGCGCCTTCGCTTTGGTAACGGAATTTCATACATTCTTCTGTGTGATAAAGCCGCTGTCCTGCTTGGGCCTCTCTGCTTCTCCGCACTGTCGCTCCATTGACTTCTACCATGTATGAGCGATCCCACAGCTTCTGGACACAGGACCAGCTAAACTGATTTCTTGACCTATTTCAAGTTCTGGTAGTAGCTCGACACATCTATCGTGTTAAATCTTAGCTTTCTACCTTTTGGTTTTCAACTTCTCGGTGACTCCTTCTTCCACTTTAGGGTACAGACGATCTGATGATGCAGGTAGCAGAGTGCAGGTTCTTCGTGACAGCAGTCGCTGTGCTGGGCTTGCGTTGGCACCTTTTGTAGGTGCGTTTCTTTGATTCAAAGTGCTAGCCAATGGTCTTTGTTGTCACCTTGTGTGCTTTCCTAAAGATGTTCTTAAACTATAACTTAAACTGCAGATTCCGCTTTACTATTTGATTTGGCATCTGTTAGTGATGATGTCATATATTTGAACTCCAATGCTGTAGACAACTGTCTGCTGCAGTATTGTGGGCCATTGTCGGTCACGAGTACATCTTAGATCTCCCACTTCTATGATATGATATCTGTCCACCAAAACGATGTATTCTTTGGAGTTGAAGGCGAATAGGTCTGATGAAATTCTGCTCCATAGTCGGGGTATAGCGTGTGACTGCATTGGCTGTTTACCATTGTTAGGCGATGTCTGCCGGATATCTTTACTCATGGTGGGCCAGAAAACGACATTTTTCGCTGTTCGGATACATACTTTAATTCCTTGATAACTGGAGTGAGCTCTGGCAGTTAAAACGCGAAAACGTGAAACTCTTCATCATCAGGACCGGTGTCTTTCAGAGAGGCCTAGAAAGTTGTTATTTTACTGCTGGTTTTGTCTAGCCCAGTCTGATATAAAAACTATCCTTCGTGTCTAGGGTTATGAAAACTTTCGCTAAGCTGAGTCTGGGGAGTATTTCCTCCAATGTTGGCATCTGATACTTGTGTCTGTGGATTGCTTTGTTTTGGTCACGTGGGCCAAGGCAGATTCTTATCTTACGTGAAAAAGTGTTAAGTTTAACGCTGTAAAAAGTGTTAAAAATGAAACTAGACGTTTCAGCAATGCTGCCTTCATCAGATGAAGGCAGCATTGCTGAAACGTCTTGTTTCATTTTTAGCACTTTTTACAGCCTTAAACTTATCACTTTTTCACGTAACTACAATTAACGCTGCGCAGGATACATATTTATTTATCAGATTCTTATCTTTCCTCGTTTTGCAACGACGAACACCATACTAATCCACTCTGTCGGCTTAGACACCTTTTTTTGTATGATAATAATAATGAAAATTGTTTGTCACGTGTGCTGAAAAAAGACTGTATTAAAAACAGTTTTTAAAGGGAATCTCGGCTAAAAACAGAGAGAGATTTAAGTTAGGCGATAATTCTTTAACTATTTTTTGCAAAGCCTGATGGAGGATTACGACGTCAGTGCATTGTCCTGCTTTTTAAATATGTCTTCTAAATTCAGCATTGCGTGAATTTGGAGATACGAGCTGCACAATCTTCTTCCGTAGACTCCATATTTAGATCTCCGACAACGCAGTGACGTCATAAATTACCATAAAGAAAACATGGCGGCGATCGGGTAATTTAAACTGAAAACCGAATACTTCGCATTCGAAACAGTTCAGGACATATCGACTTAAAACCCCAGGACCAGTTAAAGAGAAAGTATACTTTGGAGCTTAAAATGTTTTTCAGCCGAGATTCCCTTTAATACAGTTTTTTCAGCACTTGTGACAAACAATTTTTATTTTTAACCCGTGAATACGCGCAAGCGTAATGAACGGGTTATCGGTAACGGTATCGGGTTATCGGTAACAGTATCGGGTTATCGGTAATGGTGGCTAATTTGTTCCATCACTCAGCTGTAAACTTAGTGACGTAATGCTTTGTGATGAATAATGCGTTTCATAACAAGAACAAGAATTTGGTTTTATCGACTGAGTCGATAAGGTAAATTAGCCACCGTAAAAAGATTCGAGAAAGCTGACGTTTCGAGCGCTAGCCCTTCTTCGGAGCGAATCAATTCATCTTCACCCCCACCGACGCAGCACCACAGTTTCTCTAGGAACTAACCCCATTCATAACAAGAACAACGTGAATCCAGCGACAACAATAACTAATTTGTTTTAAACGAATATAAACAACAATAAGCTTAAAGATGTTTTGCATTTGGAGTCTTTAATGCAACATTAAATCGATCTAAAAGGATTTTACAATAAATACGTTAAAATAATAAAATTTAGTGTTAACTAAGTTTGTGTTCTACGATGGTTGAGTGGTTTGAGGCTTTCGGCTTAGTACCCGGAATAGCAATCGGGAGGCGTGAATTCAAGTCACGTCCAGGACTCCCTCCCCCCTTTTTTTTCTTCTTCGGAATGGACATTATGAAAGTGATGTACTGTTTTTTTTTTTTTGCGTTCGTCAAAAATCCTTACGTTTAATTTTAAAAAATATGGAACCGTGTCAGTGTGAAAACATAAGCTTACCGCAATATTGCGTCGTTAGCATTTCTTATTCACGGGTTGTAAGTAAGTAAAGTCTTTGTTTAAAGAGGGTTGCACTAAATAGCAAAGCTAATAAACTTGTGGCCCTTAGTGGTTGGCTCTTAGGAGCCTTTGATTATTATCATTTAATGTGAGTGCTACGCAGCAAAAACATTTTTTGTGCTATTGACCTTTGTATGATGCCTGCCTTCTCCATCTCAGCAATTTTCGTTTTGACTTCCTGGAGTGGGATCAGGATTGACGACAAAGTTGCTACAATCTCCAATTTGCCCTAGGCCTTCAAATACATCCTTGTAGGGCCCATGGCGTTGACTTGTACACTGTTTTGATCCAATTTTATGAACTTTAATGCTTGCTTGCGATTTCACTTACCCTACAGATTTTCAGTGGTCAGCACTTAAAGCATTGTTGCTGTTGGATGATGTTCTTTTTCTTCTGTTGTGTCGGACATTGATAATTTCTATATTACGTCGTGTTACACTGGATATTTAGCGACCTCTTGAGGTATATTACGTCGAGTTTACAGCCTTTTTGCTTTCGAAATCGCGCTTTCTATTCTGATACCATGTTTAGTTTACACGACCGAACACACCATTTTGAGAGAAGCAAAGTCTCTTACATCATGGTGTCTACGCACCGGAAACAACAGTCACCGGAAGTACATACCACTTTTCATAGCAGCCATTGATATTGATTATCTTTGCTTGATAAGAAAACAAATACAATTCACACACAAGAACCTATCACAGATAAACAACAAAATAAACTGTCAATATAACATGTATTGGAATACTAACCCTTGCGAAGCTGATAAAGAATATTTGTTCATTTGTGAGATTCATTCCTGGTAGTCTAGGCTCTTCGCCATTCTTTGCGACCCAATTCCGATAAGCCTGGCATGGTAGATAGCGCAAAAGACAAAACGGTATTAATTAAAAACAGAAAACATTGTTTATTGTAAACTCGTAATATCCTATTCAAATAATATAAGGTGTATTCGGCGTGAAGTCCATGGGATGGTAACAAGTCATGTTGTGCAATTTTTCATTGTGCTGTAGCTATGGCAGCAGAAACACACAAAATGGTATATACCTTACAACTACAATTTATTATTTTTAACTTACCCTGAAGGCTTGTTTGATGCCTCCGTTATCCGCTATGTTCTCTGATAAGGTTTGCTTGCCGTCGACCTAAGGAACAATGTGATAAATCATTGATCCATCAATTGCAAAAATATAACTAATACTCGAAAAAATGAAATGTTATCTAGCAAGCTAAATTAAAGACATCCCCATACCGTGCCTCCATCAAATGTAAAATTAGAGTATTGTTCCTTCAAACATGTTGTTTTCCTTTTAAACGCTTCTAGTGTTTCTTCACTCCACCAGTTTCTTTCATCCCCCTTCATGTCAAATCGTCTCCCTGTGCAAAATAATAAGAAAGAAATTTGGGCAGTGTTTACACGGACACCGGGTTTCAAATCAACACGATTTCACAGACTCGATATTGTATTGTTTCAAGGAATCGATTTAATCCTTAATTTGTACGCATGAAAAAAGAAAGTAATAGTGGACTTAAACTAAATGCTTCTGTAGCACACACTGGTCGGTAGCACACACCGGTCTGTAGCACACGCCAGTCTGTAGCACAAACCGGTCTGTAGCACAATGCATGGGCATCGGTAGGCTAGTGTGGTGGAAAGATAGTTAAAGTGATCAGTAAACTGACAGATTGTCATGGGTATGGGACACTTTTTATTTGAGGACTCATGCTCAAATCAAGTTCTTGGACTTTGACAAATAGTAATGTTATTACTAATCACGCAGGGCGTACCCGCGTGCGCCAGTCTTTGCATATATTGACGAAAGGTTTTATGAATATAAACTTTTTGCGGTAAAAAGATCTTTATGTTTGCTAATTTTCCCTCAGTACAAACTTACCATCCACATCAAATCCATGTGTTAGTTCGTGACCCATAATAGAGCCCACTCCTCCGTATAATACCGCCCTGCAGTGAAACCATCATAAATTTCGTCATTAAGGTTTTCCTGGAAAATACGATCGAGGATCGGGGATCAGGGATCGGGGATCAAAGATCAAGGGTCGGGGATCAAGAATCAAGAAAAAAAAAGTACAAAATAAAAAGTACAAAAATAGTACAAAAGTGGCAAACATTTTATTTACAACCGGTAATAATTTCATAACATTCCACGAGAAATTTGCTTATGTGAGCAACTCGATGAGGTTCACTTTAATTCCGAAACTCGAGTCTTGCTTAAGCAAAGGACCATTTTTTCAAAAAGATGGCACTTTCTTCATAAATTTGGGTAATCTATAAATAAAATGCTCAAACGTGATAAAATAAGCGCAAAAAACGGATTTCATGAATTTTGTTTAACCCATTGTAATACCTCAAACGCCTGAAGATGCCCGTGACTGAACCACGGTCCTTCTACCATTCAAACTAACTCACGCAAAAGGAAGAAATCTTTCAAAAAGTGCTCAAATGAGAGATCTAGTGAATTGGGACAGAGTTTCACGGGAAAAACCTGTCAGATTTTACTGGAAAAATCGAAGTAAAATTTGGTCTCCCTACCACTTGCCACTTCTTGTTAAAAAATTTGATCTTCTTCAGCGTTTTCCGGGAAACTTTCACTTCATAAATAAAGTCTAGTGAAAGGCCAATAACGAGGGTAAAATGGAACTACAACTAAAAAGAAGGAGTAGGAAAAAAGGAAGAAAAAGAAAAGTCAGGCAAATTATGCTTTTCTCGTTCAAAATTTTGAAACCAAAAGTCGATTTATTTGACCCATAAAAGAACGGAAGCTTAGTTTTCATGTTACGAACAACGTTTTGGACAGTTTGCTCGCAGTATGCCTCCACAGCAGACAGAAAACAGCATTAGTGGCTTCAAATTGCCGTTTTCTGAGAAATCTCTACTCCATAGGTTAAGAAAGAACGCGATTAATCACTAGCATCCGTGAGATTGTAGGCGGCATATTGGATGCAGAAACGCCATAATGAAACAACGGAGGTTCCTCCAGCTTCAAGATACACTACTAAAAAAAAGAATAAAACAAGGAGTTAAAACATAACTGCAAAAAGTCATGGTTCCAATAAAGATACGGTAGTTTCAGACTTGGATCTAGACGCCTACTTCCTTGATGAAAAACGAAGTCTTCAAGGCAATAACATAAACTTCAGCCGATTACTATTTATCTTGCAACAAGAGGTCAGCATGAAAACCTCCTGTCGTTAGAGAGATTATCCCCGGCAAATATCAAAGAGTCATACAATACTATCGAGCATGCAAAACACATAAATAATTGTGACTTGTCACATGCTATTGGTGATCTAAGGGAGCAAATATCTCTTAGTTATTCTAAAGGCTTCTTTATACATTTTGCGACTAGTGGGAGTCGTGTTTGGCCTGTTACTGACTTTTAAACTCATTTTATTTTTTGACTTTTATTTTGAGCTTTTTTCTTGATCCTTGATCCTCGATCCCTGATCCTCGACCATGATCCTCGATTCATATTTTCCAGGAAACCGTCATTAAGTGGCTAAAGTACCGTTAAGAAACTAAAAGACTAGGAATACGTACCATGAATAATCTTTGTTATAAAATGGCGACTGGAGGATAGCAGCTGGAAACACTGAAACAAATAAACGAGCTTCCCATGAACAGTAGTAATGATAGAGACAGTAGTAACGATAGTAACAGGAGTAACGACAGTAACAGAATTGAAGTAACGATAGTAATTTCATTACAGTAGTAACTATAGTAACAGAAGTAACGATAGTAACAGAAGTAACGATAGTAACAGAAGTAACGATAGTAACAGTAGTAACGATAGTAACGGTAGTAACGGTAGTAACAGTAGTAACGGTAGTAACAGTAGTAACGATAGTAACAGTAGTAACGATAGTAACAGTAGTAACGATAGTAACGGTAATAACGGTAGTAACAGTAGTAACGATAGTAACAGTAGTAACGATAGTAACAGTAGTAACAGTAGTAACGGTAGTAACGATAGTCACAGTAGTAACGATAGTAACGGTAGTAACAGTAGTAACAGTAGTAACGGTAGTAACGACAGTAACGGTAGTAACAGTAGTAACGATAGTAACAGTAGTAACGGTAGTAACAGTAGTAACGATAGTAACAGTAGTAACGGTAGTAACAGTAGTAACGATAGCAACAGTAGTAACGATAGTAACAGTAGTAACAGTAGTAACGGTAGTAACAGTACTAACGATAGTAACAGTAGTAACGGTAGTAACAGTAGTAACGATAGTAACAGTAGTAACGGTAGTAACAGTAGTAACGATAGTAACAGTAGTAACGGTAGTAACAGTAGTAACGATAGTAACAGTAGTAACGATAGTAACAGTAGTAACGATAGTAACAGTAGTAACGGTAGTAACAGTAGTAACGATAGTAACAGTAGTAACGGTAGTAACAGTAGTAACGATAGTAACAGTAGTAACGATAGTAACAGTAGTAACGGTAGTAACAGTAGTAACGGTAGTAACAGTAGTAACGGTAGTAACGGTAGTAACAGTAGTAACGGTAGTAACAGTAGTAACGGTAGTAACAGTAGTAACGATAGCAACAGTAGTAACGATAGTAACAGTAGTAACAGTAGTAACGGTAGTAACAGTACTAACGATAGTAACAGTAGTAACGGTAGTAACGGTAGTAACGATAGTAACAGTAGTAACGATAGTAACAGTAGTAACGGTAGTAACGGTAGTAACGATAGTAACAGTAGTAACGATAGTAACAGTAGTAACGGTAGTAACAGTAGTAACGGTAGTAACAGTAGTAACAATAGTAACAGTAGTAACGATAGTAACAGTAGTAACGATAGTAACAGTAGTAACGATAGTAACAGTAGTAACAGTAGTAACAGTAGTAACGGTAGTAACAGTAGTAACGGTAGTAACAGTAGTAACGGTGGTAACAGTAGTAACGGTAGTAACAGTAGTAATGATAGTAACAGTAGTAACGATAGTAACAGTAGTAACGATAGTAACAGTAGTAACGGTAGTAACAGTAGTAACGATAGTAACGATAGTAACAGTAGTAACGGTAGTAACAGTAGTAACGGTAGTAACAGTAGTAACAGTAGTAACGGTAGTAACAGTAGTAATGATAGTAACAGTAGTAACGATAGTAACAGTAGTAACGATAGTAACAGTAGTAACGGTAGTAACAGTAGTAACGATAGTAACGATAGTAACAGTAGTAACGGTAGTAACAGTAGTAACGATAGTAACGATAGTAACAGTAGTAACGGTAGTAACAGTAGTAATGATAGTAACAGTAGTAACGATAGTAACAGTAGTAACGATAGTAACAGTAGTAACGATAGTAACAGTAGTAACAGTAGTAACAGTAGTAACGGTAGTAACAGTAGTAACGGTAGTAACAGTAGTAACGGTGGTAACAGTAGTAACGGTAGTAACAGTAGTAATGATAGTAACAGTAGTAACGATAGTAACAGTAGTAACGATAGTAACAGTAGTAACGGTAGTAACAGTAGTAACGATAGTAACGATAGTAACAGTAGTAACGATAGTAACAGTAGTAACGGTAGTAACAGTAGTAACGGTAGTAACAGTAGTAACAGTAGTAACGGTAGTAACAGTAGTAACGGTAGTAACAGTAGTAACGGTAGTAACGGTAGTAACAGTAGTAACGATAGTAACAGTAGTAACAGTAGTAACAGTAGTAACGGTAGTAACAGTAGTAACGGTAGTAACGGTAGTAACAGTAGTAACGATAGTAACAGTAGTAACGGTAGTAACAGTAGTAACGATAGTAACAGTAGTAACGATAGTAACAGTAGTATAAAATGGCGACTGGAGGATAGCAGCTGGAAACACTGAAACAAATAAACGAGCTTTCCATGAACAGTAGTAATGATAGAGACAGTAGTAACGATAGTAACAGGAGTAACGACAGTAACAGAATTGAAGTAACGATAGTAATTTCATTACAGTAGTAACTATAGTAACAGAAGTAACGATAGTAACAGAAGTAACGATAGTAACAGAAGTAACGATAGTAACAGTAGTAACGATAGTAACAGTAGTAACGATAGTAACGATAGTAACAGTAGTAATGATAGTAACAGTAGTAACGATAGTAACAGTAGTAACGGTAGTAACAGTAGTAACGATAGTAACGGTAGTAATGATAGTAACAGTAGTAACGATAGTAACAGTAGTAACGGTAGTAACAGTAGTAACGATAGTAACAGTAGTAACGGTAGTAACAGTAGTAATGATAGTAAAGCAGTAAGTCGAGGCACGATGAGCAGTATGAATAGCAGCAAAAGTCAAGTAGTCCCTGATTACATTTTCAATACCGGCGTTTTGAAAGTCGAAAAAATGTGGCCCTCTGGTTTACCTTAGACGTAAAATATATAGCCCTCCCCTCCATGTTTCAAACTAGCATTAATAGATATTTCAATGTACATATTTTGAGGTTCCCGCACCAAACAAAACCTGTATCGGTTATCTGCATTTCGTTTGTGGGCGACATTAAAGAAACAACAATTGCGTAGATGATGCACTCAGGTAGAACTCTAAAACAGGAACTTAATTTGCTCATTCCCCTTGGAAAACGATAAAACGGAACAGAGAAAAATATCATTCTTTAACTTTTTTGTGCTTGGTTGAACAATCCACAAAGCAAAGCCAAGATACTGGTCTGATTTCGCGACCTCCCTCGGATTTATCGATATCTCGGATTCGAAACGGAAGTAGCGAAGGTTCTAAAGAGTCCCGAGAGCTTTCGATATCTGCTAACACGAAAATTGACCATCCAGTAAGAAAAGCTAGGTCGTGGCAATGTTTCACAGCTTCTTAACAAGCTGCGCCACAAAAATTGTACAAAGAAGCTCATTAGCATTTGTTTTTTGCAAATGATAGTGATTATTCAGCCTCCCGTAGATCGATTATTTGTCTCTGACTTCAGCACTCGAAAAAAAATGTTGTGCTCGCCACAGATTGAGATAGTTTTCTTAACCTCTTATTGCACAGCAGGTTTCTAAATTGTTGTATTTTTTCCGTTTTTGATGGCTACCGTCTTCAAAGAAAGCTAAACATTTATTATCTGCCTTTCATTAAAATAAACTGTTATTATTATAAACAACTGTTAATAAAACCTGGTTATTTACTATTTAATGGTGGATTGTAATAACAGCTTTACTCACCCATCTTGTTGGCCAACATATCATAGTACGCATTTATGGAAACTGGCGAAAGAGCCCACCTTGTGATAAACAAACAACAAAATATCTGAAAATACGTGTGAAACGAATTACAATAAGCAATAGGCATAAAAAGTGAAGAGTAAAAATACATGAAATAAAACTGCCAAAATATATACAAAAATCCTTCTTCAGTGGACATATCTGCTCATTACAAAATGCGCCACGACATCAAAGTTATTGAATAGTTCTGTCCGTAGCACGCGCGCGCGAACCTCAATAGAAGTGAAAGCCGGAATCGAGGCCGCGCGGCTGTAGGTCTCAAGTTTGAAAATAACACGCATCTCCTGCCGTTCCTTTGCTTGTTTCTGTCGCAGAGCCTGATGTAAACAATAAGTCAGTCTCCGTTTTCAAAAACGCGTGGGTGGAGGCTATGATCGAGGAGCGGGCAACGCAAGCGAGCCTTAGCGTACCTCAATGCATCTTTACTTCTGACTCTTTTCGCTAACCCTAACCCTAACCCTAACCTTCACCTTAACCAACAGGAGTCTGTGCCTGTGCTAAGAATTAAATAGTTGTTAATTCCTTTGCTTGACACTAAATCTTCTGAGAAAATATAGGGGATTGTTATCTGAGTATTAACAGGCTGAGTGTTTTGGTATACCATATTACTTGTCTTACTGTGTCTCGTCGACGGGTTTTCCAAAAACAGCAAGCTCTCTTTTACCCAAGGTTTCGTCCAACGATAACTCGTTCTCAAAGTACGTAGACTGATTGCAGGTGACCTATGTAATAAGAAATCTGCATGAAACAGCCACTTGGTAATAGTTGAGCAGGCTTTTTAGGATCACAACAAATGCAGTTCGCCTGCTAACCGCTTGCTTTCATTTATTAGTCTGTTTGTTTGCAACAAGAAAGTACTCGAATAAATGGGACCATTTATATTTTCTTATTTTGCAGAACAAGAAACACTGTATGGGCAATAATGGTCAGCAAATTAATAATAGTGCGAAAGCGAAGCGCTATATCGCCGGATACTTAGCCGACGTGGCCGTAGGCCGCGTGGGCTAAAATTAGGCGATATTGCGCGAGCTTGAGCCCTATAACTGTTTTATAATTCAACACATTGATAACAAATCACAGTTTCGAGAAAAATTTCATTGAGATATACAACTTTTTATTAAGTAAAAAGGCTTACAACAATATTTTACCTCGCGCCATTTCTTACACAACAAGATGCGAATGGCGAAAATTTTGTCAAGCTATATTTATTAATTTAGCGTAAACAAATTGAACAAACACACGGCTACCTATAAAAAGCGGCGAAAAGTCTGAAAGAACTGCAGCGTGGACAGTGTGTCTTGCAAAAATTCACAGCTAAAGGATACAAGAAACGGTTAAAATATCGTTACCTGTAGTTGATGTGGCTTTTTAGTCCCTTCTATCGGAACCAAATTTTCAAACATCGAAGTACGAGATGAGTCGATCGCTGTGAGTCGATCGCTGTAAGTTGTTTACAAATTTGCTCGTTTTATAGATCCTTCTGCCGTAATGGCGAGATCGTTTAACTTCAATCCGCTTACAGTTAAAATACTCAGCGCGTTCCGCATATTATTTGGGAATGACTTTCATTAATCGGGAACGGATTGCATTATTGAAATCAAAATTCAGGTTTAAAATTGATTATTGGAATCTTCCAACGGTAGCCTCATTCAAAATAACGAATGTTGATTGGTTTATTTTTTTGGACTTCATGGGAAATTTTCTTCACTTTCCATGAAAATGTCTCTTTCAGAGCCAGCACACTAGCATTTCAAGAATTCTTCTTCGGAGTTTTTCTTTACGTCAAAAAAATACTCAATGATGCATTTTTGTTGCGCGAACAGAAATAGGTCAGATGTGTCAAGCCGCCAACTGTCGCCTGCTTTGCACGTGAACATTCGCCTGATGTCAATAACAAACCAATCAGCATTCGTTATTTGACTTATTTTGAATGAAGCTACCGTTGGAAGATTCCAATAATAAATTTAAAACCCTCATTTTGATTTCAATAATGCAATCCGTCCCGATTAATGAATGTCATTCCTAAATGATAAGCGGAACGCGCTGAGTCTTTTGGCTGTAAAACAAAGATAAAAAAACTTTTCTGATGAATGATAACTAAGGCATTTTCCGAAAATTGTGCTCCTTCATTTTCTCTTTGTCGAGCGGTTGAACTTTGAACCAGCCTTCTTTCAGCTTCGCCAAGAAACACTGCGATCGCGACAACGCGAAAATTTCGCGCCTTTTTTGTCCAATCATGTGATCAATAATTTTTCTCTTTTCTTTTCTTCTCCTTTTTTCTTTCTTTTTCTTTTTTTATCAAATAATTCACGCTTCTTTCTCCCCAAAAAACGAAATTGCAGGCAGCGGTTATTTTTACTTTATTTCCCATATTTGGGCGGTGTATCAATGTGTTGAGTTATAAATGGCATTAATCACTGTGTATGCGAGCTACGAGTGAGGAAATAAACGTATTAATGCGAAATTCATGAAGTTTTAACAAAGCATATAAAAAGTGCGACGAGGAATTGAAAGCGGATAAAAGGCACGTAAGAGCTAAACACAAAACAATATATGCGCAGCTTATAACTTGAAGGCAATTTTTAAGGTGATTTAATTTGAAGTGCGATTTTAAATCGCCCATATTAAAGATTTGGCAATTTTCAGTGCGATTTTATAATAACTTGTTTGCAAATTACAGTAATCGACGAAGCAGAGTACATGCGATGTGAGCGTAAAATATTCCTTGTGGACTCCCCCTTTGACGTATGCTTGAAATATCATCGAAAAATCGCACGTCTAGTAGTTTTCATTTTTCTTTTCTTCTCTTTTTTTTCTTTCTTTTCCCATTTTATCAAATAATTTACGCTTTTTTCTCCCCTAAACACGAATTTTTTTATTGCAGGCAGCGGTTATTTTCACTTTCCTTCAAAATGCGAAATTTATCTCCATCGCTGGATATACGTCATGTAAAAGTAACGATATGAAGAGTTTTATGACCATATTTGGGTGGTGTATCAATGTGTTGAATTATAAATGGCATTAATCACACTGTGTATGCGAGCTACGAGTAAGGAAATAAAATATTAATGCGAAATTCTTGAAGTTTTAACAAAGCATATAAAAAGTGCGACGAGGAATTGAAAGCGGATAAAAGGCACGTAAGAGCTAAACACAAAACAAAACATGCGCAGCTTATAACTTGAAGGCAAGTTTTAAGGTGATTTAATTTGAAGTGCGATTTTAAATCACCCGTATAAGATACTGGTAATTTTCAGTGCGATTTTATAATAGCTTGATTGCAAATTAAAATAATCGACGGAGCAGAGTACATGCGATGCGAGCGTAAATTATTCCTTGAGGACTCCTCCTTTGACGTATGCTTGAAATCTCAGCGAAAATAGCCCGTCTAGTAGTTGACACGCGATTTAACACCACACTTAAAATTGCCTCAAAAATCGCTGCTAAAATCGCATAAAATCGCCTGTGTCAGCGGCCCCTTATGATGCTTACATCCTTGTATTTATCGTCTAACAGTTTGTCATCCATTATGTAATCTGGGAAGCCAATGTTCTCAACCATCAGTTTGGCCTGAAAAGAAAAGTTTCCTTTGTTATAAAGCTAACATCAAGCTATGTCACGTCACTGAACTAGTCGATACAGACAAAATAAGCAATTTATTTCAGTTCTTGCGTCGAGATATGTCGTTTAAATGTTGTTTTAAAAGTTCGTCATGAAAAATGTTGTTTTCCATCATGGTTTGAAATGATAGCCTTATGTCATTACCTTTTGTGTGGATCGCGACGTATCGACCAGCTTCGACTGTTTACTACTGATCTTTCGTCAGACTTATTTACCGACTACAGAAACCGAAGCAGAAGATTTACTGTGGAATACTGTGGGTCGCCAGAAGGAGCACCGTTATGGTAACGGCATATTTGACGCCTACAGACCAAAACCAGCAGGAAGTCTGCGAGCCGATGACCTCCCTCGTGGGACCACAATCTATGACTAAAATTGGCTGTTGGAGTGAGAGAAAGATGTATGAACCTGGAAAAGCGGCACAAGTGTCCAAAGAGATGTTGCAATCTTCGGAGTAAGTGACAATCAATGACAATCTTCGGAGTAAGTGAAAGTAGATGGACTGGAAACGGCAGGTTAACACTCTATGATGGGGCCACGGTAATATATTCAGGCCGAAACGATGAACAACACCATGCTGGTGTTGCCCTGATGTTAACTAAATCAGTTACCAAGGCACTTCTGGAGTGGAAACCTATGAGCGTGAGGCTTATACGTGCCTGATTCTACTAAAGGTACAGAAAACTCACAGTTATCAAATGCTACGCGCTCACAAATATCGCAGAGGAGGAAAATAAGACTATTTTCTATGAACAGCTACAGTTAGAGGTGGCAGCAATCTCAACGCATGACTTGAATGCTAAAGTGGGAAGTGACAACACTGGTAGGAAAGACCACATGGGAAAACATGGCCCAGGGAAAATGAATGATCAAAGGCTCTGTTGAAACCACAAATGTAATAATTGACCACAAATGCAATAAAGCCCTCAAATGTAATAAGGATTGACCACAAATGTAATAAAGCTCAGTTCGGATTGACCTCAAATGTAATAAAGCCCTCAAATGTAATACCAATTGACCACAAATGTAATAATGGATTTTACCGTGCGTTCTTCAGTTTGCACAACAGGGTTACCAGTCCTAAGTTGGTGAGGACCAGGATTTCGCCAGTCATGCATATATTTCTCGGATAACCAAACTTGTCAAACTTGGACAAACTGAAGTTGTCTATGTAGTGTGTTGGACGTCATCTGTCATTGAAGTGAAGTAGTATAGGGCGTTGGGGGTTCGGGACCACCAAAAATAAGGCCCCAAATGCCCGAGTTAAGCCCTCACACGAGTCATTGTCATTCCTCGTGTGAGGGCTTAACTCGGGCATTTGGGGCCTTATTTTTGGTGGTCCCGAACGCCCCAACGCCCTATACTACTCACTGTGAATGCTGGTCCGGTACGAGACCACCACAACCCACATGGCAATGGCACAGAGGCCCGGTACGAGACCACCAATTGAAGAAAATAAAACCCCCGTATATAACATGGCGGCTCAACGTCTTGACTTCAATCCAAGGAACCACGATTACTTCGGCAATTGGTTGCATGGTTATAAGATGAACGTCCCTGCTGGTTACCCCATCAAGGACCTCAATTCATTCTTTATAACTAATCGGGCTGCTTTTCTCCAGAAAATTGCACGCGAAGTCACAGAACTTGGCGGAGTGAAGGTCACTTTGTCATTCGGTGTAGACTTTTCAATGGAAGGCGATGATGGACGACGAGAAATTAATCACTTCTTTTCTAACACCAATCCACTGATTGTAACACATCTCTATCAGCTTCGAGAGGAGGGCACCCTGGAAGACATTGTCAATGGTTTTGAGGAAGAGATTGCCAGATGGCAGCAGTTGGGTTCTGGTTGGGTGATTGAGAACATCAAAACTGTTTACCTTGAGTTCGGGACATACCATCCTCTACGAGGTGGCACATTTATCCCAACACCATCAAAACTCAGACCAAAGCAGGCCATCATCAATGTGAAGAACAGAGATAACCAGTGTCTCCGCTGGGCACTACGATCGGCATTGTTTCCTGCAAATGTTCACTCAGACAGGCCAGGCAGTTATCCCATTGATGATGGTCTAGACTTAACTGGAGTTGATTTTCCAACACCACTGAGTCAGATTTCTAAGGTTGAACGGCAAAACAACCTTCCAATCAACATTTATGGATACAAGAACAATAAGGTGGTTGTGATCAGAGTCAGTGAGCTAGAAGATCCCAATCTGAGAAGGATTAATCTGATGTTTCTCACAAACACTCGCACCTCACATTATTGTTACATCAAGAGCATGAGCAGGCTTCTACACAGCGAGTTCAACGCAAGGCGTCGCATGCATCACTGTGACAGGTGTCTCCAAGCCTTTTCTTCAGAACGGGTTCTAACCGATCATCTATTCTATTGCAGAGGAGTCAAAGGCAGACCAGCACGAGCTGAAATGCCAAAAGAAGACGAAAACTTCCTCAACTTCAAGAACTTCCAAAACCAGATGAAGAAGCCTTGGGTCATATATGCTGACTTCGAAAGCATTGTCGAAAAGGTCCACGGCTGTATACCAGATCCACAAAAGAGCAGCACCACAGAAACATCCGTACATAAACCCTGCGGGTTCTGCATGTTGGCTGTTCGCTCTGATGGAGAGACAAATGGCCCTTATCTTTACAGAGGAGAGGACGCTGTGCCAGTCTTTCTTAACAGTCTTCAACAGTTGGAAGGAGTGATCAGAGATGAGTTGAAACACAAGGCACCACTCTCCATGAGAAGAGCAGACTGGGCAGAGTTCAACCATGCAAAAGATTGCCACATCTGTGACAAGCCTCTCATCAAGGATAACTTCAGGGATGCCATTGCGATCTATGACCCAAACACCGGAGAATACGAGGGCTTCATTCATCGGTTCACCAACAAATGCTACAAAGATTCATTCAAGGTCTTTCTCAGCAGCTATGATAGCGAACCGGAAGTGTACCCATTCATCGGGCCATGGAACAAAAGGAAGGCAATTCCGGAAGACCTACCAGAGCAGGTCGATTGTCTCTACTGTGAGGAACCCCTCATACAAGACTCTGTTCGAGACGCAGTCAAAGATCATTGCCACATCACAGGTAAATATCGAGGCGCGGCTCACAGTTCTTGTAACATCAACTATTTCCGAACCAACCCGAAAACGGAAATAATCCCGGTTGTCTTTCACAACTTGAAGGGTTATGATGCACACCACATCATGAGTGGAATTGCGGATGTGCATTCCGATTTGAAATGCATCCCAAACAACATGGAGAAATACATCTCTTTCTCCCTCGGTAAGCTGAGATTCATTGACAGCTTGCAGTTCATGCAGTCAAGCCTCAGTGCCCTGGTTGAAGCAAACAAGCCAGAGTCCTTCACAATCACGGCAAGCCACGAGAAGAACCAAGCCAGACGCGGCCTTCTTCTGCAAAAAGGGATTTATCCATACGAATACATGGACTCTTGGGCTCGATTCGATGAGGCCTCTCTACCGCCGAAGGATGCCTTCTACAGCGAGCTCAAGAAGGAAGGCATCTCAAACAAAGAATACGCCCACGCGCAAACAGTGTGGGAGGTATTTGGGTGCAAGACGCTGGGGGATTACCACGACCTCTACCTTGAGACAGATGTGCTTCTTCTGGCTGATGTTTTCGAGAACTTCAGAAAGACATGTCTGCAACATTACAAGCTTGACCCGGCACATTATTATACAAGCCCTGGTCTCTCATGGGACGCTCTTCTCAGGTATACGAAAATCAACCTGGAGTTTCTCACAGACGTCAACATGCACCTCTTTGTTGAAAGAGGCTTGCGAGGTGGCATATCCATGGAGAGCAGGCGACACTGTAAGGCCAACAACCCCTATCTTAGTGACCACAACCCCAACGAAGAGTCAAGTTACATCATGTATCTCGATGCCAACAATCTCTATGGATGGGCAATGAGTCAGCCTCTCCCAGTTGGCAACTTCGCATGGTGCCCTGTCTTTCCAACACAACACCAGATCAGGAGATGGAGGCCAAACAGAAAGATTGGTTACATTCTCGAGGTTGATCTTGAGTACCCCGAGGAGCTGCATGATGAGCACAACGCTTATCCTCTTGCCCCAGAAAGTCATGTCGTTCCAAAGGAATGGATGTCGCCATACCAAAGGGCCTTGGCAGAGGGTCAGCCAAAAGACAAGACGCAGAAGTTGCTCCTTACCCTGAACAACAAATCCCGGTACGTGCTGCATTACAGAAATCTTCAGCAGTACCTGGATCTTGGGATGAAGTTGACGAAAATCCACAAAATGCTCAAGTTCGAGCAGAGTGCTTGGATGGAGCCATACATCTCCCTGAACACCGAGCTCAGGAAGAAGGCCACTTCCGACTTTGAGAAGAACTTCTTCAAGCTCATGAATAACTCAGTCTTCGGTAAGACAATGGAGAACCTCAGAAACCGAATCAACATGAAGCTTGTCCGGGCGCACGAGCAGGACAAGATGAGAAAGCTCATCGCAAGCCCGCTGTTTTCCAGAGCAACAATCTTTGGACCCAAACTAGCGGGTCTCCAGATGCACAAGGAGAAAATCAAATTCAACCGCCCAGTTTACACAGGCATGTGCATCCTTGATCTATCCATACACTGATGTATGACTTTTATTACAAGCATCTCAAGCTGAAATATGGCCAGTGTGTAGACCTACTCTACACAGACACAGACTCTCTGCTCCTCGAGATCAAGACGGAGGATGTCTACAAAGACATGGAGAACCTTCGGGACGAACTCTACGACACAAGCGATTATCCCAAGGACCATCCACTCCACAGTCAGAAGAACAAGAAGGTCATCGGTAAGATGAAGGACGAGTGCGAGGGTGTGCCCATCTCGGAGGCAATCTGTCTTCGCTCGAAGATGTACAGCATCTTGAAAGATGACAGCGGGTGTATTAAGAAGAAGGACAAGGACGGCAAAGAAATCAAAGCTACCAAGGTTGTCACAAAGAAAGAGATCACCCACAAGAATTACAAGGACGCCCTCTTCGACAGGAGAACCTTCAAGCACGGGATGGACAGGCTCAGAAGCAAAGGCCACCAAATCTTCGGCGAGCACATCACCAAGACAACGCTCTCTCCCTTTGACTCTAAGCGCTGGATCAAGGATGATGGCATCCACACGCTGGCATATGGTCACAAAGATATCGGTGGCAACTGAGTGCCCGGCGGCACAACCATCAGCTCCTCACGAACGAAGCCTCGCTTAGGCCCGTCGTAGAGATAATAAACCAGTGGCTCATTCGGCTTGGTGACAACCCTTTGTATTTGGTTGACCTTCAAAGACCAGATCGGATCGGTCGCACGCCTACCACCACCCTCAAGCTCACCGGGCTGATACAAATATCTCACACTCACTCGGGGAGGGAGCTTCTTCTCATTCACGCCAACAGGCCTAGCATATGGAGTCGCGGGCTTGGATGATATTGATTTCTCTTTGATCGCATCCTTTGGCTTCTTGCCAGTGAGTCTTGTTACTTCATTGTTTAAGGCCAAAACAACATCTGGCAGTCTTTTGACCCAAGCAGTCGAACGGCCAGAGGGCATATTCATTTCAACGGCATACTGATAACCAAACAGCCTTTCAGCCAGGGTTCGGTTGAACCTCTCCACAATTGCTTGGTCTCTGTAGATATCAACCCGTCCGCGACGAATGGTCGTTTTGTTGTTTTCCATTGTCTTAGTCACAGCCCCCATAAACTCTTTCCCAGGGTCAACTTGCAAGAGTTGCGGCCATTTCAAAGGCCCGCGTCTGTAAATCTTCTGAAATGCCCTTGAGACTTCTTCAGACTCTTTCGAAGTCAGAGGCTCTGCTGCTTTGTAACGGCTAGCCACATCCACAAGGGTTAATGCGTATTTGTAAACCTTTCTCCCACGAGGAAGTTTGTCGTGTGGCAGGAAGAGAAGATCTGCTTGATGCACTGCATTGGGTGATGAGACATCAAACTTGGGCCGAGGGATATGGCGTGGCGCCGAGAGGTAAACTTGCCAGAGGGCTTGTTTGACCAGCCATTTCTTTGCGACATCGTCAGAGACCTTAGCTGCTGCAGCTAGCTTTTTGACAGCGGCAAGACCTTTCCAATACCCTTTCGGGCTGTAATAGATCTTAGAGAGTTTCGTCTCCATAGGAGTGCGAGTGGTATATACTTATGTATTGTGTTGTTTGTGTTTACAGAAAGCGATAAGCCACATACCCACCCGCAAGCAGAGTGCCTCCAATGAACGCAAGTTCACCATTCTGTTGTTGTGGACTGGGCTTATAGAAGTCCGAGAAGACAGGCTCTTTGTTGTCTTTGATTTGTTTGTCTGGTTGTGTTTGGTGCATCTGGTTATACAAGACTAGGGCTTGGTCAGTGGTTTGGAAGTTTTTGCTAGCTTGGTGTTCCTTCCGATCGTTGGCTGCAATCCAGTCGAGTAGCTTGGTGCGGTCCTTCTGGTATTTGGCGTAAGCAGCTTGGTATTTTTCCAGGGCGTGGTCGTGACGGATTTTCTCATCCATTGCTGCCTTCCCGTTATCACCAGACAGATATTTTGCGAGATAATTGCCGCCCGTGAAAGCTGCAGCATTGAGAACAGCGCCAAGGGCCATTATTGCAATCGAGGCCATTGTGTATACATATGGTTTTACAAGTTGTCTGGGAGGATTTTCTGGTCCTCGAGATATTTCTTCAGTGCGATGGTGCCAGCCATGACGGCTGTGAACTTGACGTAGTTCATCAAGCTTGCACTGGGGTCGGCAGTGAAGTTTTCTTTGATGGTCTTTTTCCCAATCCAACCAATACCGGCGACAAGGCCAGTGATTGTTGCAGCGTCGAGGATAGACTTCACAAGCTTGTTGTCAGACATGGTTTATGTCCAGTATACATATGATTTTTTATTTTTCTGATAGAACCTTTTGTGCCTTTGTCGTCTCGTTCAAGCTCAATCCTCGGCCTCATCCTCTCGGAGTCGGGCCTCGGCCTCTCGACCTCGAGCCTCGGCCTCTAGGAGTCGGGCCTCGGACTCAGCATCGAGCTCGTTGTGCCTGTCCCTTAACAAGAGGTAAACTGTTTCAAAGGCGGTCACGGTAACTTCATACCAAGTAACAAGCACGCTTCCGATTAAAGCAGCACCAATCACATCCCGGAAAAACCCATGGTCAGTATATGATGTTTTTTTTTATTCCATTTTTTTAAGCCCTCGTCTTACCGGAATTCGAGATGGGGGCGGCGTTGCATCGGGTGTGTCTGCTGGTGTGTTTGATTTGCGTCCAATCCTTTGCATTATGGCTTCGCGTTGGTAATAAACACCAGCAAGAGAGACAGCCAACCCTGCAAACCCCAGAATATAAAAGATTGAGTTGCTGCCACTTGTTGTGTCACTTGGTATGCCACTTGTTGCACCCCCCGTTGTGTCACTTGTTGCCCCACTTGTTGATGGTGCAGGCTTTTGTTCTTCGGCCTTTTTCTTTGCTTCACGGGCCAGTCGGTTGCGTTCTGCTAGCCTTTTGCCAGAAGCAACGCGGCCAGGGTTCTTTTCTGTTGCGGGCTTTGTTTTCGGGGTCTCAGAGGTAACCCGCGCAGGTGCAGGTGTTGGTGTTGGAGTTGGAGTTTGAGTTTCTTCAGGTATCGTCTCGAGTTGTGTGGCCATCGCTGGGTATATATATGATTTTTAATTTATCTTGTGATAAGTGTGCTGCCAGGTTCCAGTCAGGTTCCAGTCAGGTTTCTTCAAGGTTCCTGCGAGGTCACCCCAGGTCCCAACCCAACTTTATCAAGTCCCTCAAGTGGATAGCCTTCACTGTCTCTGGTTGGATGTGTGGGTGGGGGTTCCAATTCTATCAAATCAGGCTTATGATCAGGCTCTCGTTCAAACTTGATGTGTTTTGTTGTGATGAGAGCAGCATTGGCAAGTGCCAACAATCGCCCGCATTGCAGGGCAATAGCCCCAGCAAGATTTGACAGCTCCTGGTTGATGATGTAGTCGTTCTTGAGTTCTTTCTGCAATTCCGCCACATCATCAACCGGGATCACCATGCCAACGCCTTTGGATATGAGCATGATGGCTGAATCAACAAGTGATTCGGTTGCCTTGTTGCCAACGTAGGCCTCGTACCGTTTGCAGTACTTGTCAACGTCCTTGTCTGACAACCGCTTGACATGATCGTGTGTGAGCTGCACGCCAATGGTTTCTTTGGCCTTGCCTGTTGAAACAAGTATTGCCAGCTTCTCACGTTTGGCAGGAATGTTATTGTCTCCAACTAGCCCTGTGGGAGGTGCGGCACCAGGGGTGGCCTCCAGCATCTGCATTACTTCGTTCAAGGCGACCTGGTCTTCAGCTGCTTCAGCCATCAGGGTATACATATGTGTTTTTATTTTTCAATAATTCTCTTGATGTCGGGCAAAAGAGTTTCAAGCTCTCGTATAAGCCACGCCATGGTGTCTGGAGTAGAATTTAACCGCAAGGGATATCTGTTGAGAAGCATGAGACGCAGATCTTCCTCGCCAGCGGCTTTGATAATTTTGTTTTGCGCATCAAGTGTGTGTTTGTGCAATTCATCCAAAAGCTGTGAAAGCACAGTGAGCTTATGTAGGCTGGTTGGCGCATTCATGGTATATATGTGTGTTTAAATCTTGTACTCAATTCCATACGGGTGCCTCAAAGAGAAAACCAGGTGGGAGAATTTGCGGGCTTTGAGCCTTGCGATAAACTCTTTGTACTCCTCATGGGAGAGCTCGCCGGCATAGTCTTCGAAGATGGCTTTAGTTGTCTTGCTGGATGGTGTGTAAAAGAGCACAATCGCTGCAATGTTATCACGATATGGCTTGGCAATGCTGGTGATCTGCTGGGTCAAGACCCACACGGATATGCCGTCATGCCTTGCGCTGAACCCCAGATTGACCAGCTGGCCCGTGCGGCCTTTGACATCTTTGGAGGCGGCGCAGTCATCGAGAATGAATAAAGTGTTGGTGCATGTGAAAAAGAAGCTCGCCAGCCTCAACCAGTCTTCGATTTCATGCTGTTGGCAGACAATCACGAAGATGTGCGGGTCGCGATCCACGAAGCCATCGTATGTCTTGTTCTTGACAAATGTGGGGCAGAATAAAACGATGTAATCAAAACAACCCCTAAAGGGGCCTCGCAGTTGGGAGAGAAGATAATGTGTCTTGCCAGAGTTAGTGGGGCCCACGATTAGAGCGTTGAATGGCAGCTTTCTTGGGTCCATAACCAGCCGCTATATTAGTTGGTTCATGTTTTGGTGGGAGGGGGGCCTTTGCCAGAAGTCTTAGTATTTCATTGTGTGACAGAGTTCTGGTGGATGGCAGGGGAGCCGGCTTGGCATAGAAGTTGATCTTGTTGTTTGTGGCCATGGTATATATATGCGTGCGTTATTCGTTTGCGTGTGAGCCTAGAACTGTACAGATTCCAGCTGCTTGCCCTGGATGTTCATCTGTGAGTCTGAGATGGTGAAGATGTGACAGAGTGCGTTTCCCGAGCCTTTGCCGTCTCGTTCGATCTCGAGTTGCACGCCATCCTGTGTGTTGACTAGCCGTTGGCCGTTGCCGTGCAGGGCTGTGTCGGCCATGGACCGCAAGTCAATCCAGAGACCAAACTTGTTGCCTGTGAGATATTTAGTCAAGTTCATGTTGGGCCTGCCGTCCGTGTGTGGGGTAAAATGCCGGATTATCTCTCTCCACATGTCAGTGCCACTGATGCCCTCGTTGTAGATCCTGTTTGGGACCCCGTTGACTGTGACCTTCACTTTGGTGATGTCGGGGTTGAAATAGTTCTCAGAGTCCCTGGCACCCGCTACATAGGGATTGATGAACAGCAAGAGGATGCCCTTGAGAGACCGGCGCTGTGGGTTAACCCGAAGATTCATCCGAGTGTCAACGCCTTTTGTGAAGGGATGAATCCGATCTCGCTGGACATAGTCATAAGCGAACTCCTTACCGCTAGTGTAAGTGCTTGTTGCCTCATCGGCCAGAGTCTTACTTCTGATCGTCTCATACTCCAGCTGGATGTTTTCCAACTTATACACGAGCTTACTTGTGTCTGATCCCCGGACAACTTGGTTTGCGGGGGCGAGGGTTAGTTCGAAGACCAGATCGCTATACAGTGCTTGAGGGTATATAACACCGTGGTCTGTCAGAATCTGATGATCCAGCTTTATGCGATACTTATTCTTGTATATTGTCTCCAGCTTGTTCTCTGCATCCACGCTGGAGGTCTTCTTGTCGCCAGCACCAGAGCGGATCTTGCACAAATCCACACTCTGGATGCCCTCCATAAGCATGTTGTCCCGCTCATCGATCGATTTGAATAAGTCTTCGAAGATCTTGTAGATGTCGTGCCCAACCGTGTCCTGGACAGTGGTGGCGGCAAACTTTACAACGAACCTGTCAACCAGTGCCCGAGAAACATTTTGCACGAGATAATTGTTAGCGTGGCCGCCTGTTAGGCTGATGTTAAACACCAGGGCCAGCGAGCCAGACACAATGACATCGTCAGTGCCCAGCTTGGGC
The DNA here is from genome assembly GCA_024195265.1 of Dendrophyllia cribrosa. Taxonomy (NCBI): domain Eukaryota; kingdom Metazoa; phylum Cnidaria; class Anthozoa; order Scleractinia; family Dendrophylliidae; genus Dendrophyllia; species Dendrophyllia cribrosa. Next base: position 20,087,203 of record JAJLRJ010000004.1, read on the forward strand.
ACCGAGACATAAAGTGTCTCACCGGGGTTGGCCTCAGAAGGGTTGAATGTGATGCGTTTAACGGTTCGCTCTGCACTCATGGCGCCCAGTGTTTTTTTCACTGTGAGATGGAAGTAGATTCGGTTGCACAGCCATGGTATATATTTGTGTTTTTAAAATTCATATTTATATATCATGGCTGAAGGCGGTTTTGATCCAGGAGATATGCCCGATAATCCTTGGGTTGACCATGGAATTGACCACGATGATGACGACGATGACGAACAAGAAGTTGACACAACAACACCCTTTCAACCAGGCGGCACATCCACCCCATATCATGGCGGCGAGCAGCATGAAATGCATACATTGCCTCACGAACAAAGTGGGCTGCCAGGTGACCCTGAAACCATCCCTCTTCTTAGTGACTTCTCAGGCGCAACTGATAAAGCAGAGATGGTCGATAAAGCCATGGACTGGATCAAAAAGAAGTTTCCAAAAGTAAATATCCCGAAATTAGGCCCAATTGGTTTCGGTAAAAAACCAGGAAATTCTGACAAAATAGTTTCCTTTGGACCAAAAGGCGGGGAAACTCTCATTTTCAAGCAAGATGGGAGCTTTCTTAAATCGTTCACAGACAAGTTCAAAACATCCCTTGGCCCAAGCGCTGAAGAGCTTGTCTCTGAAGCGAATGCCTCAATAAGGGAAGAAAGACAAAGATTGAAGGAGGCAGAAAAACAACTGAAGGAGAATGAAAGGATTGCTGTGGAACAACAACGAGCAGCAAATGAGGTGCAAAACCTCAGAGACAAAATTGAACAAACTCAAGTGAGGATTGACAATCTGGAGCAGGAACACGGTTCAAGCGTTGAAAATAAAGCCGATATAGACCGCCTAAAACAGGTGAAAAAGAATCTTCAACGAGATCTTGAAAACCAGAAAAAAGAAGTAGGTGCCCTTCAAAAAATACAACAACAACGAGACCAAGAACAGGCAAAGGTTGACAAACTCAGAACACGCCTTTCTGCTAAAGAGAAGGAAAGAAATGAAGTTGAAGCAAGGCTAAACTCAACTAAACCTCTTGATGAGTTAAACGAAAGAGAAACCGAGCTTAAACGACAGAATGAGGAGGATAAACGCATCATAGAGGATGAGAACACGTCTCCCTCTGAAAGAGAAGCCGCGGAGGCCCGGGTTGCTGAGCGAGAAGAAGAGCTGGCAAGGCTCCGACCACAGGTTGAGGTGCGTGAACAAGCTTTGTCTTTGAGAGAGAGGGTCAGAGAAATCTTCAAGAAATACGGATGGACCCTGCAAGCGGTTGTTCTGGCAGCTGGCATCACCATCAGCGCTGTGGTACTTGCCACCTTGAACAGCCTGGCAAAGGCCACCAAGGCTATTGGCAATGGGCTTAAAGAGCTTGGCAAAAAGGCAGCCGGCGCCTTGCCTGGCCTCATTGGCTCAATTGTGAGCTTCATCTTCAAAGCGGCTGGGTCTGTCATCTCCTTTCTTGGTGAACATGCCTGGTTACTCATCCTTGCCGTTGTGGCCTTCCTTGTTGAAAGGATCACCAAGCGTTCGAAGTCTTAACTCTCTTGGGAGCACACACTCAGTGGAGCGAAAAAAATTGTAAGGCTACATTGATTTTCGACTACCTCAACCAAACGAAAAGCCCTCCCAAAGCAATCGCACCCACAGCAACGAGTGCCTTGTTTACGTGATGCGGGTCTGGCTGCGGTTCGGGTGTTGGTTGTGGCGCGGGCGTGGGAGCTGGTTGTGGTGTGGGTGTGGCCTTCGGTTTAGGTGCGATGCCCTGTGCCTGTGTAGCCTGTTTATGTATTGGGTTTGATGGGTGGCTGTTTGGTGGATTAATCTTTGTTGGTCCACCGTCCATGTGGCGAAGAGAGGCTTTTTTCGTGCCCAGATTAACATCACTGTTTACGCCTAGCTTCATCCCTTGCGTTGCCTCCTGTAGATTGTTGTTATACCCGATCACGCTCTCTGTGTTGATAATCATGCGCGAGGGCATGAGCCCTACACAGGACATTTTTCTGTCGTTACTCAGAAAAAGATTCGTCACTTTATCAAGCGCTATTGCAATGATTTGGATATAAAATTAGTTTTTTCTTCCTTTAAGATAGGCAACATGTTTAGTGTGAAAGACCCTGTCCCTGACGGGTTTCGTTCGCGTGTGGTTTATAAGTTTGTATGTGCGGGCTGTAATGCCTGTTATGTCGGCGAAACAACCCGGCATTTTTCCACACGCGTGCGTGAGCACTTAGTCAATGACAGGACCTCTCACATTTTCAAACATCTACTGAATTCTGAACATTGTCGTACCTTGTGTTCACAAGATTGCTTTCATATTTTAGATCACGCTTCTACGAGTTTCAAACTTAAGATAAAAGAGGCTTTTCATATTCATAGAGAAAAACCGTCTTTGAATCAACAATTATATCATGTAAACTTGAAACTATCCTTATAATTCTCACATTGCCACGCTTTTATTTACATTGTTGTTACTAGCATAATTAACATTTGTTCCCACTTATATATTCACTGTCAACGCTTTGTACATTACTTATTAACTGAAGATGACAGAAGTTGCTGTCGAAACATGTTTTTCAATCTAAAACGTTTTGTCGTTTTTCTTAAAATTATAACCTGCCTGCTAACATCAAGACCTTTTAAAATGTTTTCCTGTGATGTTTTTCCAATAAACTTACATATACACACCATGGTTGTGCTTACAGTTACCACAACTTCGAACCCCTACACTCTGTACTTTGATCACGTGATCCAGAATGCACACTTCATCCGCCTCTTGTCTGCCTCGTTTTACAATTCGTGGCATAACTTGGCAGAAAAAGTGAAAATAGCCGCAGTCGTATCTGGTGATAACCCAAAGACTACCACCATTGACATTGGCCCTGGGTTTGTTACTTCTAATAGCCTTGCAGACATGATAAATGGTAAATTTAAAGAAAAGGGTATTGCTCTGCAGGCAAAACCATATGAACTTGGCGTTCTTTCTATTTTAAACCCAGGGCAAAAATACATAATATGGGTTTCCCCAAATCTCGCAAGATTGTTTCATATAGACATAAAAACATATCCTAATTTTATCATAAAAGGTTTCAAACTTCCAGGCACATACTTTGTCTACTGCGATCTTCTTGACAAAGAACAGAACCTTCTCAATGGCAAACCTTCAAGCTTATTGGCTCGTTTTGATGTAACCGGAAAACCTTTTGAGAAGATAAATTACCAAGTGACCCAACATGGCATCTGGCATATTGTCGATGGCCTTGGTAAACATGTAAATGATATCACACTGTCGATCAGAGATGAAAAGGGCAACCTCGTTGACTTCAAAGGAATGCCCTGGGAATTTGAAATTGAAATAAAATAAACTTATATATACTCGCATCTGTCATGGTTGTGTTAACAATTGTCACGTCTTCGAACCCTCACACGATCTACTTCGATCACCCACTGCCGAAACCGAGTTATATCCGTCTTGTTTCTTGCTCAATTTTCAACTCGTGGCATAATTTGAAGCAAAAAGGACAAATATCAGTAAAACCATTAAGCTCGGGGGCCCAATCCGTTATAATTGACATTGAGCCTGGTTTTTACACTCCAAGTACTTTGGCAAGAACGATAATTGACAAATACGCAGAAGAGAACATTGAGATAAATGTAAAATCACATACATCTCTTGGCGCAATGGTGATTTTGAACCCAGGGGGTAAATATCTAATAGGACTTTCCAATAATCTTAGATTATTATTTGGCAATGACACACAAACACCCCCTCACATAACCACCAAAAAATTCACATCATCAAGCACTTACTTCATCCACTGTGATCTGGTTGATAAAGAACAAAACCTACTCAATGGTAAGCCTTCAACAGTTTTGGCTCGGTTTGATATTCGGGGAAAGCCCTTTGAGAAGGTGTTTTACGAAACCACACAGCAGAACGTCTTGCGTGACACCTCGTCTGGCGATTATGTAAACAGCATAACACTGTCAGTGAGGGATGAGAACAATGACCTCTTCAACTTCAATGACGCGCCTTTGGAATTTGAAGTTGAGATAAATTAAAAAATCATATATATACCCCACGCCATGAGTTCTGCCAATGTGCTTCCGTCAGCCCCCGAATACAGCGAGACACAACAGCAATACCCTATGCGTGAGATCGCTCAAATCAATGCAGAAGACTTCCGGCTCAAAAAGATCTCTGACTTGCTGAAGGAGTTGTCTGACGAAGCCGAGCATTACCGTCAGGTCGCAAAGAAATACAAACGAACCCAAACCTTAGTTCATTACTCTGCGGTTGGCCTTGGGTCGCTTTCTGTTGGGCTGTCATCAGGGGCCCTTGCCACTGCATTGACCGGATTAGGAATTGTTATAAGTCCAGCACTTGCGGGCATCGCCACGTTTTGCGGGCTGTCCTCTGTTGGCTTTACAGCTGCTAACAAGCGATTAGAGCGAAAAGTGACCAAACACGAGAAAATCTATACACTGGCCCTGGCTAAACGCAACTCTGTCAATGAACTGGTCTCAAAGGCTCTGGAAGACAAGAGGATCAGTGATGCAGAATTCACCATAATTACTCGTGAAGTGGAAAAATATCACGAACTCAAAGCTGCAATCAGGGATGGTGTTAAGGCTAAAAAAAATGTTGGCACTCAAACACAAGCGCCAGACCTCGAGAAACTCAAAAAGGAACTTCGCAAGGAAGTCAAAGAAGAAATTCAAAAAAAGATACTTCTCGCCGCAGCCTCCAAATCCGATTTGAGAGAATAAACTCTGGCTTTAATCTCTACATTTCTAAGGATAAATCATTTGCGCCCAATTAAATACATAACCCGACTGTGTACAACCATGGAGAAGTTCGCTAATCAACTGGCTGATGTTAGATCCTTGGACACTAAAGGCGAATACAAAGCCAAACTCGATGAGCTGGATAAAGAATACAAATTTATCCTCCTGCGCTCACTCGAAAACTACACCAAGGAAATACGGCGTTCAAACCTGACAGAACGCATTCATATCATCAAGGAGTATCTTTCTCCAGAGGAACAATACCCTCCACACTCACCTTTCACCCTTGTGAATGAAAGGACAAAAAATTGCCAAAACTGCAAAGGCAAATTAAACCTCAGGATGTTTTCATCAGAACTTCGCTGTGAGGCCTGCGGGGAGAAGTTTGCTAATCAACTGGCTGATGTTCGATCCTTGGACACTAAAGGCGAATACAAAGCCAAACTCGATGAGCTGGATAAAGAATACAAATTTATCCTCCTACGCTCACTCGAAAACTACAACAAGGAAATACTGCGTTCAAACCTGACAGAACGCCTTCATATCATCAAGGAGTATCTTTCTCCAGAGGCGCAATACCACCCCAACCTACCTTTCACCCTTGTGAATGAAAGGACAAAATTTTGCCAAAACTGCAAAGGCAAATTAAACCTCAGGATGTTTTCATCAGAACTTTGCTGTGAGGGCTGCGGTCTCTTAGAACCTCTGGATGGTGTGATCTTCGATTATAACGAACTCTATGCGTCTGGTGATTACACAATTACCAAAAAAAGAATGACCACCAAACATTACAACTTCAAAAGCTATCTAAACAAACATCTGAAAATTTGTGAACGCCACGTCTGCTTATCCAAGGATGAAATACAACATGCAAATGATTCTTTCAAATTAATCGAAGAACATCTACCGAAAAGAATCTCCATGCCCTTTGTGGCCCACAAAATCTTGGATGCAATAAAAGGGCCACGGCAGCTTGTCAATTACTTCTGGCTGCAAGTCCCAGAAAAATCAATGTGGAAGCACGAACAAAGCTGGAAGATCATGCTTGAAAAGATGGGTCACGTTGAGTGAGCACTGCCCACTTTGAGAGTAAGAAGGCTTCCACAACTGCACTGTCATCAACCAAATTGTTTGGAACAGTTTGTTGGATGCTTTTCTCTTCAGAGTGTTCTGTTATCTTTTTTCGAAGGCTTGCCAAGCTGTTATGAAAACGCTCGACTGACGTTTGAATGTTGCTCAAAAAGTTTGGTTGCTTTGGTGCCCAAATCTCAGTTATATCCAGAAGCTTCCAGGCGAACACAGCCACTGGTTTAGGGCCTTCTGAACCCGCTGAAAACACTTCTTGCATATGGGTGTAACGCAAAAACTCCTCATCTTCGTCCCGTTTTCTAAACGACATCCTTACAGCCCCATAACAACACCATATGTCCTTCTCAGCAATGGAAGACATAATTCTCTCAAATAATTGTTTTGATTTGAGGGAACCGACATCGATGATTGCCTTTTGATTTCTTGTTATCGACCGTTTGCTAAATAAATAACAAACTCCCCACGCAAGTGTTGTGTCGCCCTTCGTTTTGAACTTGTTTCCTCCGTTTAGAAACTGGTTGTGTGCCAGACTTGGTTCAAGCTGGTTTAAAGAGCACAATCTGAAATAGCCGTCAACAAACAAGCCTTTGGAGACCATGTCGCCACTCAAAGCAAGCCCTGTTTGTATCTGGTCGCTATAATAACCAGGAATTCTGTTCATGGCTATTTTTCGCTTGAACGGACACTTGAATTCTAACAGAATAAAGCTGCCGTCTTTATCCTTGAAATAACCGTCTGGGCTGCAAGTGACCTTTCGATAAAGTGGATGCTCGCTTGATAGATTAAGAGAAATGCTGTGACCAAAAACGGAAACATAATGTTTTTGCTCAAAATACTTGCGAATAAGCGGCTCGAATATATTGCCCCAGGTACAAGCCGCATTGTTGAGCATATGTGTTGGTTGAATTTTCTTTAAGAGCAGGCTGTGCCGTGATTCAAACGGCGACGATCCTGTCAAGGCGGAGATCTCTGATGCTCCGATGGAGTTTTGTCTGGCTGAGAGCCAGTCGGCGCTCTTTTGTTTCAGACCAGTGTTCCTCGATTTGAGAAAGTTCATGAACTCTTTTGTTGTCGCCATCATTGGTATACAAAGGGTGAATGTTTTTTCAATTTGCTAATCATCAGGTCGATCTGATGGATAATGTTGTTTTAGAAGTTCAAGAAGTGCAAGCTGTTCTGATGCTAATTCTTCTAAGAATTGATTTGTGTATTGATTTTCATGTTCAACAGATTCAGAACATTCCACGGGTTGTTTAGGGCCCAACCCCCTCCATATAAAACAATGACGACCAGTTTTAGGATGTTTTCTCAAAATTGTTTTTCTTCCACGGCCCATCGTTTATAAACAGGGGTGGGGTTTATTCAATTGGCCATACTTCCCTGGGGTAGTGGCCTAGTACCGGACCAGCATTCACAGTGAGTAGTATAGGGCGTTGGGGCGTTCGGGACCACCAAAAATAAGACCCCAAATGCCCGAGTTAAGCCCTCACACGAGGAATGACAATGACTCGTGTGAGGGCTTAACTCGGGCATTTGGGGCCTTATTTTTGGTGGTCCCGAACCCCCAACCCCCTATACTACTAGTGACCAAACCTGAAGTTGCTATTATCTCAACTAAACATTTTATAGTACGGAACCAAGGCCCAGTTATAAAATGTAAACGAAGTAATGTTCGGAGTGAATAGCTGTCAAGTTAAAAGAAACGTTTATTTATCCTAGCCTCTTGTCATTTCATTTCAGTTCACTTAGGTCTAAGCGGTATACCACGTCATCGGCCACATGAGCAACCCGGAAATAGGTAGTTACATCACCTTGCCACTAAACTTTGACAGAGCTGTCTCTGGCGTAAGAAGAACATCACGTGTCTTTCACCTCATATGATTATATCGGTCACGTGTTCAATCCCGAAGAAGATTAACAACTACAATACTGAGGAACGCCTCGCAACCAGACTTTAAAATTTTGTCATATAAACTGCGTACTATTTTCACCTGGCTACTCTACCATTTCAGAAGCAAATAAAATCTTCGTGACATAACCCAGTAGCAGTATGAAACAGTATAAACTACACGTATAGACAGGATACCGGAGTACAACAGTACAAAATTTCGCTTATTTGTACGTTTACAATAAAATTGTCAGCGAAACTTCACATATTTAACAACATTTACCGTGTTGTAGCAAGATGAAGTCCTCCAGAGCTCGAAGGATTAAGCACTGGTCAGCGGAATTACCAAGAAAAGTTTACAGCCGAGTGATCAAGTGATATTTGGTCCCACTGCTATACCTGCTATACCTGCTATACCTCGTTCATTACGCTTCGAGTATTCACGAGTTAAAAAAGGAGAGCTTTTCGTAGACTTCTGTGGTTTAAAGGGCCTGGTGACTGGGGGTACCTCATAGAGAGATTCACAATAATACGTGGACCTCTCCGGATAAAAGAACCAAGAACCAGATACCGTATTTATTCGATTAAACGCCGCGGCGTTTATTAAATTTCTCCTGATCCTAGTGCGGCGTTTATTGGAGGGTGGCGTTTATTTAAAATCCAATTTATTTCTTACAAACAATAGCAACTGAACGTTTAAATTTTTTAAAAACAGAAACATGTTTCAGTGTTTGTCTGAAATGTCATTCACTTTATCGTTCTCACTTTGCATTTTAATACGATTGCGATGCATGTCATAGAATAAAGTTCACTCAATTCCAATGTCACTTTCCTCTTCGTATATTATTCGAATAAACGCCGCATCATGGATGCGGCGTCTATTCGAGGGCGGCGTTTATTAATATTTTTGCTCTCAAGTGCGGCGTTTATTAGAGGGCGGCGTTTAATCGAATAAATACGGTAGGCTATATCACTGGGGTATTTAGAGGTGCGGATATCGAAAGTGATCATATGCTAGTAGTGGTAAACTGCGTTTAAAACTGAGGAAGGTAGCTAAGAGGTCTGCTGAAAGAAAATTGAACTTGATCTGCTGAAGGACCTAGCGATCCAGAGACAATTTAGCCTGAAATTGCAAAACAAATGTGAACTTCCTGCAGAAATGCAAAAACACGAGGACGACACAGGGGTGGAGTATATGTGACAAGGCACCAGGAATGTTATACAGCAAGAGAAACCCTAGGATATAATAACAACCACAGAAAAGAGTAGATATCAACTCACATATGGAGACTTGTGGAAGAAAGGAAAGAGATTAAAAAACAGCTGCTGCACAACACCCCCCATACAGACCATACACCCGCTGAGGATTTTCAAAAGCAATACCAGGTTAAGAATAAAGCTGTTAATTAAGAAACTAAAATAAGTGCTTGCTCCCGCCTCATTTAATACGTTAAACGAAATTATTTGGAACAATAAGTTTATTCTCATAAGTGAAAAGCCGCTGTTTAGAAAGAAAACTATGAACAAAGGCAGACATTGAAACAACAACAGAGGTGATGCATGCTTTGTTTGTGCATATTTGGGAAGGAGAACAACTACCGCGAACTGACATCTGATTTTCAAAGTCTCACTCAACTGTTAGACGAACCCGAGTTAAATTTAGAGTTTCTTGCTGAATGTTTCAAGGCAGTAAGAAACCACGCTCACTCTTTTGAGTGCCAGTTTGTTCCGTCACTCCTTGGTTTTTTATGAGAATCCCTATGGTAGACGCTTCTGGATGCTGATTTAGCGATATGGATTACCCTTCAAGATCGTATTGCTCATTTTACCATGTTTACAGCTCGAAATCTTAACAAAGATGAAGACCTTTAACGAAAGGTTTAGCTTTAAAAGACAAGGACACAAAGGACAAATCAAGGACACAAGGGACAATTTAAGGACAAAAAGGACAAAACGAGGACTATCAGAACAAAAGGGACAATCGAGACATATCAAGTCTTAATCCCTCTCTGGTCGAGATCTCCAACCATACCTAGACTTGTCATAATAAACGTCATAATAGGTTTTCACGTTAACCACTAGGGCGAAGGATTTCACAATGGCATTATTAACGAGTATCTGACTGCAACCATAATCATTTTGGGAAAGTTTAATTTTGCGGATGAACGAATTGTTTGAAATATTTTTAATCTTTGTAATCTTTTCAGGAGAAAAATGTTTGCGCGAATATTTTGTGGTTGTCGTCAGATTCTCCTTAATAATGCCATTGTGAAATCCTTCGCCCTAGTGGTTAACGTGAAAACCTATTATGACGTTTATTATGACAAGTCTAGGTATGGTTGGAGATCTCGACCAGAGAGGGATTAAGACTTGATATGTCCCGATTGTCCCTTTTGTCCTGATAGTCCTCGTTTTGTCCTTTTTGTCCTTAAATTGTCCCTTGTGTCCTTGATTTGTCCTTTGTGTCCTTGTCTTTTAAAGCTAAACCTTTCGTTAAAGGTCTTCATCTTTGTTAAGATTTCGAGCTGTAAACATGGTAAAACGAGTGTGTCGCGATTGCCCAATTCCGGGATGCGGAGCAAAATACCTCGTAAAATTATCTAACCATCTCACTGATGTGCATCAACTGGATCACATTCTGCGAAGAAAGTACCTGCAAGAGGCCAAACTACAACCCAAGGTTAAAGTGGTTATCTATCATGACACGGAGAACAGTAAAGACTCGAGAGTATGTTCCACAAGTAAAACATATCCATCAACTCAACATGAAGAAAACAGCGCTGTTTATCATCAATCTATTCCTAGGAAAGCAAAGGGTTTATTGAAAACAAGAACAGGAGGTGTTGGAAAAGCAACCAAAACCACCAAACGTCGTAAAAGAACAACACATTCACCTCCTCGGTGGTTTATTTTGTAAAGTGTATACATAATACGGTGACTGTTAGAAACGCCAACTATACACATGGCGTGGATGTACCCTTCCTGTACCTCTTCTGTACCACTTCTGTACCCTTTCTGTGCCCCTATCATTTGATCACAACAGTAAACACGGGAATCTCGTTACTTTTTTATATATGATCAAGGATTTGCGAAAACAGCCTCGAATATTAAATTTCTTGGGTGATAAACTGGGCACTTATAGTGAATTCGCGCTACGTCCGTAAAGCTATTTCATTCTAACATTTTGTAATCAAACAAAACTCAAATCAATCATCAGGATTTTGCCGCGTAACCGCGCCTCTATCGAAATATATAAAGGAAACACGCCACCAGCTCAGTATAGTTCAGTGTGCTGTCAGAACTTGTGCAGTTAAGATCACAATGTGGAGCGACTATCAACAAGGGAATGGGTATTCCGAAGAAAGCGAGAGCTCACAAGAAAGTGAACAGTCATCTCAAGGCTCTCAATCTAGCGAAGAAATGGAATCTTCCCAAGAAGAGAGAGAGCAGATAGATCCTTGGTCGCGAATTCAAGATGAAGCTTTTAGTCGCCACGAAGCCGAGTTCATCGCTTTGATAAATGAATACGAGCAAAACGGAGATTCACACAACGTGGCTCGCATTAAAGCTGAAAATGCCTTGCTTCCTGTTTATAGAAAGGAACTGAGAAAAATACTCTTAGAGAATCTACAATGGATGCGTGCTATGAAGAAAGACTCGACCTTTCGAAAAGTTATACAAACCCAACAAGAGTTAAAAGACACAGAGGGATTTGATTGGCTCGAATCGACAGAACTTGCCATCGATAAGCGAAAATTTTTACTCAATCGATTGTTTGTCAAACAAGCTCTTCCCGATGAATAAGACTAAACCAACTCTGTCTGTTCCTTTCCATCTAAGCTAAAAATTGTCTGTATAATTATGAAATTGTTTGTCATCAATAAATATAGTTCGAACTTAACAAAGTGTGGGTTTATTGTTTTAGCGCGCATGTAATTGGTTGCTTTGTTCATCTTTCCGAGGTGCTAATTTGCCATGCAAATGTAGTTCAGTGTAAGTTCGTATAATTAAAAATTTGAACTTTGAAGTTATGTTATCAAAACTTAAAGCACACACAAATATAAAATAGATTTACGCATTAACGGTTTATTGATACTAGAAATGTACAACATATTTTGAAATAATTTTACAAAATCAGTTCACAGTGACTCAAAGTTTTACAGTTTATCACTTCGTTTTTCGACAACTCCATGTTGTCTGTGAAGTTTTGGTCGCTTGGGAATCTCAACTTTCAATGTTGACAGCTTTCGCTTTTTCGGCTTGACTTGGTGTTTGGTAATCCTTTTGTGATTCCAGGCTCTTCCGTAACCACAACGCTTTGAGTTTCTCTACTAGGTTTTCGATCTGTGACCATAACAAAGCAAGGTGTGCTTTTCCTGTCTTGTTTACAAACAGCTGTAGCTCCAACTGAGCAATACGATCTTGAAGGGTAATCCATATCGCTAAATCAGCATCCAGAAGCGTCTACCATAGGGATTCTCATAAAAAACCAAGGAGTGACGAAACAAACTGGCACTCAAAAGAGTGAGCGTGGTTTCTTACTGCCTTGAAACATTCAGCAAGAAACTCTAAATTTAACTCGGGTTCGTCTAACAGTTGAGTGAGACTTTGAAAATCAGATGTCAGTTCATTCCAAGCTTTCTCTACACAACTTCCTAAGCCGATAGCATTCCAATACAATTCACATCTTTGCGTTGGAGTTTTTGCATTTCGTCTGTCGTCAGAAGAGGTTTAGGTCTCGATTCGATGTGAATGTTTAGAACCATCTAGGAAAAATACACTTTGCTCAAGTTGACTCAGAAATGAAAATGCATTCAAATTCTTGCACAGTCAATTCTGTCAATCGCGCAAACGCCAATGGAACAAAATTCTCTGGGATTTGAACGGCTTCCGTCAACATCTCCCAGTCGCGGACAGTTAAACAAAGCGCTCAAAGCAGCTTGAATATCAACAACGTTGGAAAAATAAGCCATTTTCAACGGAATAAACGTTTCGAATTAACCGAATAAGAGTAAACCTTTAGTTATAGGAATGACGCTTTCAAAAAATCTGCGCTTTTTATTCAAACAGACAATACAAATCTTAAGATCCAATCAGGGTGTGAATAGAGCGAGCAAGTTTGGGCAAACCTATTGTTTTGAAATGGGTGCGAAAGGTAATTATGTACATATCAATGATTTACCTAGTCACTATCCCTAGTCATTTATTAACACAAAAGGAATAGGTAGTTGACGTCATGAAAAGGTATTCCGTTTGATAATATTCATTTATTAAGCAGGGAAATCCAAATTAGTATGCAGGAAGGCATGTTGTGACGTCATGATTAAGCATAGCTAATGAGGGGAAGGCAGGGGAAGGCAGGGGAAGGTCGTAACGGGGCTTATCTTCAATCACTCTCTACCACTACCGCGTGAATGGCAGAAAGGCATCAAATTAAAAATCACAAATAAAGGTGATATTACGCAATGTACTTGGACTCGGTTGTGTCCAAAGTCTTAAGCAGAGTCATCCTTTACTCTCAGAAACATTTTAGAGCAATGCATAGAATGGCACAAGAATTTGGTTTTATCGACTGAGTCGATAAGGTAACTTATTAGCCACCATAAAACGATTCGAGAAAGCTGACGTTTCGAGCGCTAGCCCTTCGTCGGAGCATCCCACATAGAATGGCAGTCATCCTTACACCTAAATTATATTGATTTCGAAAGAGCGTTCGATAGTGTTCACCGTGCCACTATTTGGAATCTTTATGGCATCCCACATAAGATCATTATGATGATACAATGATAATCGGTTTTTACCGGTTCGCGGTAAAAACGGGGGTCAAGCTGGGATGTATGCTGCTACCACTGTTTTTACTGATTTTGTTAGACTGGGCTATGACAGAAACAACAAGTAACCAACGTACTAGAATTAGGTGGACATTGACAACGGTCCAGCTATAGATCACACTTGAATGAAAATACAGCTAAGCTGAGCTACAATGCAAGGAAAATTGGACTGAAGATAAACCAAAAAATGACCAAATAGACGAGCATTGGCTGCAACAGGAATGAGCAAATAAGAGTAGATGGGCATGAGTTAGAGAATGTAAATCAGTTCCCTTACCTCGGCCAGGCACGCATTTACCTCACTGAAGCCAGTCTAGAGGCCTCAAATGCTCTCCCTGAAAACCAAGCTGAGGCTATTTAACTCAAACGTCAAGACAGTGCTGCCTTATGGCTCAGAAAGCTGGAAAAACTCAGGCTATAGTAAAACGCTTAGAGTTTTCATCCATAAATGCCTTAGAATTATACTACAAATACGATGGCCTAAGAAGATCTAAAATGCAGAAGTTCGAAATATCTGCGAACAAGAAGACGTCATGGTGGACTTAACCCTAAGGAAATGGAGTTGGATTGGAAATCTTCTAAGAAGGGAAAGTCGCAATGTTTGCAGAGAAGCTCTATTCTGGACACCAGAAGGGAAAAGATAAAGGGTGAGGCGGAAAATTAATTGGAAAAGGTCAGCTGGGAAAGAGTTTACTTATAGGCAGTGAAACTGTCGTAAAATCAAGTCAGAAAGGCAGCATGAGATTTGCTCACTATGAAAAAACTGTTGAGGCCTTATGCGTCCTATGGCGCTCATAAAAACTGCAGATGATGATAGAAACATGTCCATGTAATGTACTAACCACTTGTTAATTAGTAACCTGGTGCTAACTAGTGACTACCTTTGAAATTACCTTTTGAATAGCGACAGTTTTGGTTTTGTCATCCATCCAATCAAGTTCACGTATGTTCTGCTGAAAAGCTTCTCTTATGCCATCCGCCAGTTCTCTTGCCTAGATCGGTGTAAGTTGAAAACAAAATAATCTGAGAGTATACTACACCGTGAAACATGTCAAAAAAGGAAGCAAATTGGAAATTATGCCATTTAGCAGAAGTATCATATACAGAAAAACATCCCAAATAGACATTGGAATAATTAACGCCGAACTCCAAAACATAATTTAAACTTTTTACAAATACAAATACAATACTTAATTAGCCATTCCCCTTACGGGGCTTTTAATCTTTCTAACGAGATAATGGCGTATATTCAGGAAAATAAATCTAATTTTTATGATTAGCTGCCCCACCAGACGTAAGTTCGCTTGTTTTGTGACGCAATACTTCACTTAAAATTAACTAAAACAAATTAAAAACAAACAAAACAAAAGTGCTTCCGTACATATTTCTTGCTTTCTCCATTGAAGAATTTATCCACATATATCCTAGATAGCGGCATTTCAAAGTATTTTTCTCTCATCAGTTGAACACATAATTCATCTCGTGGAGTTGATGACCAATAGTTATCTAAAGTGGTGTAAAAATTCTTAAATATCTCCTCGAATTCGTTGCCCAGCCGTAAGTATGACGAGTCAACCAACCTCCACATCATATAGTTGGCAATTGTCCTGAAATAAACAAACTCAACGCGTGAGTGCTTTGTTCTAATAATTATGTACCAAACCTGCCCTATTCACATTGCCTATTCACATTGCCTAAGTTACCGGCGTTGCATATCCCGGAAAAGCAACAAACTATGGTTTATAAATTGTCATTATTCAAGAACAATTGGCTTATTTTCCAGCCATGAGCAAAATAAACGAAAACGTTAAAAATGACCTTCGGATAATCTGATCACAAACTTTCAAAAAGCATTGTAAAAATATTCGAAAATTAAATTTTCGAAATCTTTGGATATCTTAAATGTTGTAAAGTTATAAAGGCATGAAATAAAATAGTTATATAATGCTTTCTTGTGCTATAATATGCTATGTTAGACATAGCACCGTCATACTTGCTAAATGACGTCAGCCACTCACGTGAGCTCACGTGAGTATCATTCACACAACACGCGACACAGAGACATGCTCCGCCTGCCCCTGGCAAGAATTAACCACAAAGTACCAGGGGTCCTTTAGGTTCAGCGGAGCAAAAACATGGAATACGCTCCCACTAGACCTGAAAAATTAGCGTGACATCACAAAATTTAAAACCGGCCCGAAAAAAAAAACATTTCAAACGCTTAATTTAACCATCTTAAATCCACAGGTCTCTTAATGTTTAATTTATACAACTTCCATTTATCTTACATATCCTTTATGTAGTCATGATGTTAACTTGTTAAGTAAGTTGTAAATTAGTATTGTAAATTAGTCATGTAAGTCCTTATACAGTATACGGAGCCCCATCCAAATCAGCATTTGTTGAACTGGGTATCTCTGTTTACCGATATCGCTTATAAATAAAAATAAATATACCATAAATAAATATCCTACCCGTGACTTTATTTTTTCTTTGTATACACATTCAAGGCTCGTGTAAATACTAAGAAAACTTATGTCCAGTCGCTTTAGTATTTTATTGTTTCTACTATGCCTCCTAAAGGAAAAAGCTCCAAGAAAGTGAAAAAGCAATCCACTCCTGATAGTACTTGGCTCTCCAAATTTTGTCGTTCAAATAACATTTCTGAAGATGTAATGGACGTCCTGGCTCAGAACCAGATCCTATCGAAGTCGTTTTTGGCCGCCATAACGGAGCAGGAGTGGCTGACATGGGCTTTGTTGTAGGTCACAAGAGGACAAAGCCGCTGTTACTCCAAAGAAAAGTGACCTGCTCCCGGGAAAGAATTTGGGGGAGGAACTTTCAAAACTTGAAGCGGAGTTCTCCACCCCTTTTCCGACCAACGCTGCTACTACTTCTTCTGCTACTACCCCAGCTGTTACTACTTCGCCGGCGACCTTCGATGCAAACGCTTCTCCGGAAGGTAAGCCTTTGTTGCCTTCTAACTGTATTTTGGCCCTGACGGTAAACAGCTAAAACCCTTGCAACTGTCCTACGCGCAATTCATGCTCACAAACGTTAAAATCCTCGAGTCTCTTTTCATAAAGAGCCCTCGCGAGGCCGCTGAATTTCTCACCTATTTGAAGGTTTTAGCAAACAAAGGGACACGTTTTCAAACTGAGGCCATCCTTGCCTTCGACCAGGACTACCGTGCCACAAAGGCAAGGGATAATTACAGCTGGGGATCGAATTTAGATGACCTGAGTGCCCAGTATTTTGACGCTGCCGTGGCACAGCGCCCTTCCAGAACCAACAACAGTCACGGGGACAGCCGTGGGTCAACCTCGGAGGAGTTCTGTTTTCGCTGGAACTTTAACCCAAACGGTTGCCCCAATCCACAGTCATGTCGCTACAAGCACGTTTCTATTCATTGTTCTTCAACTCATCATAAGGACAAGAGTTGTTCAGGCCCGCTAGCACTGCAGCAGGCAAAAAATGAACCGATTATTTGAAACAGGCCCCGCTTGAGGTCAATCTACCAACACCCATTGATCATTCTCCCTCTATTGACTATAGCATTTCCCCGCTTGAGGATAGCCCCTTACTTTTCCACGCTCAGTGGAACACCAAACTTGCTAACGACCCGGATAGAGCCTTTATTCTTGATGGTTTACGTTATGGTTTTAAGCTTATTCCAGATTCCGACCCATCTTGCATCGACGACTACGAAACTGACAATTATTCTAGTGCTACGTGCTCCGACTTTAAACCGGAAATGGATAATTTATTCTCAAAGGAACTCGCCTTGGGTCGTATCGCGATGGTTCACACTAAACGATTTTTCTAAGAGTTTCAGGCAAGCGCGACCAGAAAACGAGGATAGGAATCTTTTCGCTCTACCTTAGCAAATAGAGTCAAATATTTAAAAAAAATGTCCCATAATCTAAGTTGGTTTGGTTCATTCCAAGGTATTATTAAGGGTATTTAAAATGCAGCCCTGTGATAATCCGGGGGAGGGGAGGGGGAATGTTGGTGTGGTGTGGGTAGTATGACTGCCAATAGCCTTTTTGTTAAAATCGACTTCTCTAAAAATATCACGAGAAGTACATGTGTAAGTCCGTGTGGTTGGCTTAACTGCAAACAAAACATTATTAAAAATAGATGGATGATCTTTGTTGATCAGTGATGATCAGTGTTTTTTTTTAAATAAATTGTAACCAGTGAGTTGATTCCTATAAGACTCGCCTCATGGAAAACATCGAGTTCCAGTCCAAATTGAGTTCAGTCTTATAGACACAGCGACCTTTTCAATAAATGTCGACGGCTAACAAAAAGCAAAGGCTTCTTTGCCGAACATAATATGATAAAAGCAAGAGTGTAGACTAACTGTTAAGCCTTATAGTATTGGTATTTCACGTATATCAACACCTGTTGCTGTTGTTGATGTAAATAAAGAGATGTTAAAATCAACAAACGTTTAGCCAAAACCGACATTTTTTCATTCTACTTAGCGCTACGTAGCAGCCTAAAACTGGTAGGGAGGGAGAAAGGGGCCAAAAACGCGCCATTCTCTAATCTTCAACCCTCCCCGTTGACACCATGCGGATATGCAAATATGTCCACGCAAAAGTTAAACAGATTGTTTAAATCGTGCATCCGACAAACAGAATATTATATCCTTAACGGGACACTGTCACTTATTTTTAGTATTACTTTGAAAAGCCAAAAAACATATTTGTTTTAATGGAAACCTACAAATAATGATCCAGTTTTATTAACAAATACTCTATTAGTGCACAGAAACTGGTATTCGTTATCTTTGGCTGTGGATGGTCAGGTTTTTCAAGTTTCTCCCAAGAGTCGTGGAAAAATCGCAGAAAAACTTATTATGGTTTGTTCTTACGTGAAGAAATCACTTGATATTATCTTCTTGGTGTTCTAAAAGCAATTTTATGTTTGAGCAAAGGTACTTTGTCATATATTTAGTGTATTTTGACCAAAACACAGCAAAATCTGCGTGACAATGCCCCTTTAAGAAATATACAAGAAGAACAATATCGAAATAGTAGACGTACACCATCAGTTTACGCACAACGGAACTCAAGTGCAACTTTGATTACAAGACATTTTAGGAGTTTTCGGATTAAGGCTTCAGGCAACTCTCGTTTTGAGCATAACATTCTCTCAAAAACTTTCCTAGGTTGGCTAGTGTTTCTTTGCAAGTTTAACAACGTGCATATTTATTTAGGTTTTTGAATTTGATTTCAGTTTGGTAACAGCTTGTTTATCAGGGTGGCATTTCATTAGGGGTGGCACTCAAAATTCTGAGAAATCACTGCAACCTTTCTCTCCATTCTTCCATCTCCCCCCCCCCCCCCCCCACCCTTCCCCTCCCAAAAGAGCTTGACCGCTGGATACTCTCCGAGGGAAAACGGAAAATTTCCAAGCACAAAAGTCAGACAATACGTCATACATTATTAAGACTCACTAAGGTATCATTCTATCGACGGAATAATGTTATCAAAATTATGTTTTATTTGGTTATATAGGAATGAGATTAATAAGGTTGTCTTTTCCTTTTGTAATACTATTATTATACGAATATGCCACCAGCTTAATTTCCAGACACTTGCTCACTGTCATATTTAGCCGAAAAGAACAAAGAAAACTAAGCAAATTACAGAGAATTAAAAAGAAACTCACTTTACCTGATGGAGGTTTCTTTAAGAAGGGCGGTGATGTTTCTTAAGTAATCTACTCCGTAAACCACAACCTCCTGCTTGTCCGTGATGTGTATTCCAGTTACAGGAAATAGTAACTGCTCAAGGAACTCCTTCCAATTTATCTGTGAGACGTATTTAATCACGGCAGACCAATTTTACTAAATAAAATTATTTCTCTGGGAACGTATTACAATAAAGAAAACTGGCTAAATCTTACCGCATTTTATCGCCGATAAGGCATTTATAAAGCGCAATCTCGATTTAAGCAATAAACCACACATTTTATGGCTTATCGGCTCAATAAACCAAGCGGGCAGTTATTGGAAGAACACTAGAAAAGATTAATATATATAGATAGGCTGAGCCTATAACAGCGTCGCTCTCTGACCAGAAAGCCGATAATAAACTTAACTAAGGTAAAAGGTCGGAAACACAAGAACCGTCTGCACAGTACATTTAGACCGTACAAAAGTTCACAAAAACAACTTTTTCTCAGTCTAGATACTAGTAAGACTAATTTCCAAACAAAATACATATGTTGCTTATCAAAAATTGTCCGAGAAACTGATTTGGAAATCAAAATTGCAAAAAATACACAAACATATTTGCATAAGGCCACGGAAGTGAAGTTTAGAACTATAAAATCCAACTCTTGTTTTGTTTACATAAAATCGCTTTTCAACCTATGTAATGAATGAACAAACACATAAAAATGGACAACACAATCTTCTTTCAAAAAATTTTATTCAAATCTCCATAAGTTTACATAGCTCATCAAGGTCGAGCTGTCTTCGATGAAAGAAATCAAAACGACTGAATTTAGGCACATTTATAAACAATTCTCCAAAACTAGCGAGAAGACAAAGAAAAAGTCAATCACAGATTGATATCAACATAAATTCCCATCGAAAATGTAATCTGTTTTACCTTTAAGTCCCTCGCTTGCTTGGAAATTCTTTAAATCTCCGCTTTTAATTCTTTGGTTGTGAAATCCGTAATGAATACAAACATCGCGCATGTTTTGCGACGTAATACGCGCCCGCGAACTAACCCTGTCCAACACTGGCGCACGGCGGCGGGCGGGCGGCGGCACACGCGCGCCCGCGAAACATTCCGCTAGCCATGACCATGAAAAATGACGGACATAGGTTCTATGAGTATGGGGCTACGCGCGGACCTTCGGCCCGCAGAGCTCCGCTATAAGTCACGATCCGAAGGCGAGTCAGAAAACGGCTCGTGAAATTTGAGCTTTTTGAAAAACTTACTTGTATAAATAAATCACAAATTGAACTCGAAACTCTCTACGATAACCATTACTAATAGTCATTAGTATAAATCTACTAGCGTTCTATCACGAAAGCTGTTCTCTTATTGGCTACGCCGGCTACCCACTATTTATCCTGTTGTAGAACGTGAGTGTGTGCGGTTGTTCCTTATATCATTATTCAATAAAAATGCGAGCCTGTCTTGTTGTTAAGTTTTAAACGTCTAGTAGATTTATACTAAAACAATTAGATTATTCGCTTTTGAATTCTTTGCGTGATAGTTGATTTGGGCTTCGCCATCATCAACTATTACGCGAAAGAAATCTCGAGCTCATAATCTTATTGTTAAATACACAGCTATGGTCCAATCAACGCGTGCGCATTATCTTTAGTCATTGTATATGTCCAACTGCGCTTACAGTTTAACCAAGGGATAAGATCGGACGTCAGCATGTAAAGACGCAAATGGCAGCCACTATGAATGAATTCACCCTACCCACCAAACCCATGTGTTGATGTCCAGCTGTGCTTTACAATTTTAACAGAGGGGTGTTATCGGACGTCAGCAAGTCGAGGCGCCTGTATCACCTGCTATCAGTGCATTTATGCTCTCACCCCAATCATCCCATGAATGTGAATTTCTCTAGGACAGAGCACAACCCTGGGGACTACTTCCCATATTAAATTGAGTAAGATAAAGTCTACGAGACGGAGCAAAAGCACATGCCATCACCAGAACTGAGACAAGATGTAAAGCACAGTTTTTGATCTTAACAGTTATTTATACTCATTTTCAGTGCTACGTACATAGCATCCGAGTTTGATGCTATTCTCTCATGTTTGAATTTTTAATCGCTCACTTTGGAGGTTGGTTGGTTGCATCTTTGATATGCCTTAATGTGACTGCGAGATGCAGTTATGAGTCATATGTGTTATCATTTGGCTGTGTGACCGCGCGATGCGCTTCCAGTCAAAAGCCCACATTTCACCCTTGCTCACCACAAAGTCCCAGTAGCTCAGTGGTAGAGCATCCGACTAGATCACGGAGGGTCGTGGGTTTAAATCCCATTTGGAACTCGGAATTTTTTTCCGAGTTTGATGTCTTTGATGCTATTCTCTCATGTTTGAATTTTTAATCGCTCACTTTGGAGGTTATTTAGTTATACGTCGAAATTTACTAGTTTTCAATGAGTCAGTGTAAACTTTTGACCTTGTTTTTGGCGCCTTTGCCTCGAATTCGAAAAAAGCTTAAATAATATTATGTAAACAATGTGTCGAGAACAAAAGCTGTAAAACGACTGAACAGAAGGCTAGCTACAGCAAGAATGAGTCAGGCTTGCTTTTGACCTTGGATTTACTGATGTTTTCGCTGATTTCGACATGTTCTAAGATTTGAAAGCGGATCGGAAGCGTGAACAAGTGTAAACAAAGTACAAAAAATTAGTTAGTCGAAATGCGCTTTTTCTATAGCTCATGATAGAACTGACTGAGCACACCAAAAAAGTCGCTGTGCACGCGGTACGTAACACTGAAAATGGGTGTAAAGATCCTAGTTAATGGTCCGGCAGAGTGATAAACCCTCCTGCTCTGCAGGCGGGTACTCTACCACCTCAGCTAACCAGGTGGTCCTAACGACGAGCAAGACTACATAAAAGATAAATTAATCGTTTTCTTCGCACGCAAACAAAATTGAGGCGCTGTTCATTTGCAAATGGAAAATATTATTGAAAAAAGACCCCTATGGCCAAATGTGTAAAGCGAATGAAACTAGGGTTTGTGTTATCCCTTATGCAAAGTGGGTTTAGGTGAGGTCTGGCAACCGGATTTGTCATTTTGTCTTTTTCCTTGTACATTTATTTCTACAGTCCCCCATTTCAGCCATTTTTAGACTGGTGGATTTGTGTGTTATTCGTTGTTCGTTTGAAATATATGCGTCACTGACGTTTACGCACAAGCATGGACAAACATAAAAATCACAGCTTACCCTTTCAGTTCCAGTATGTTCATTCAATTCTTTAATTGTTAATTTCTTGTATAAATGTTCATCGTCATACGCTTGCTTGCCAGTAGGCATCACCTGCAAAATAGTTGAACAAAAAAGTTCAAACACTTGTGACACAATAAATGATGGAAAATATTAATGTTGAAAAGTGCCGAAAATTTGAAATTTTTCAGACGTTTCGGGCTTAGCCCTTCTTCAGTGTGCATGGTTTGTTTATTTATTGCATCACCTGCACACGATGGTATGTCACTCTGTGAGATTGTTATAAGTAGTGTACTACAAGCTGAGACATTTCTGAAATGTGATTGACTAAGACAAGCAGTATTTCAGGCCAATTGGAAATACTTGCATGTTGATGTGTGGTCTGAGTTTATTAGGAACTTTAAAATACGGCGACTACGGACTACGGACTACGGTTGGACGCACGTTTTTCTTTCCATGGAGCACTGGGCCGAGTACACAACGAGTGGCGCGAAAATAGAGCGTTTTCACTCACGTGACCTTCAGTCCCGTGGGACTCAAATGACAAAGGCCGTGGCAGCCATGTTGGTGTTCCTAACAAAAGAAGTTAATTAAAATTCTTTTGTACGGGAACACCAATATGGCAGTAAATCCATCATATCCATACTGGGAGTACGACGGTTTTTGTCTCGACTCTTTTGATTCAAGGGAATACTTAACTGAGTTTAGAACAAGGAAGATCTTCCTCGTTTGGCCGAGGTTCTTAGAGTTCCGGCACAGCTTAAAGAGAGTGTTAACATCGTAAGTTTTGTTGCTCGTGTGAATATAAGCTTTTAAATTTAAAAGCTTTTTTAAGCTTTTAAGCTTAAAATATAAACAATGTGGCGGTCGAAAACAGTAAACAAAAGTAAGCCGTAAAATGTTCGCTTTTCTGAGTTCAAAATTAAAGCACTTGAAATTGCTCCAGATGTGGTTTTTAGTTTACGCGTTAGAAAGCAGAAACTCCTCAGTCAATATTCTAATTGAAAACTTCCTTTTTTCATACATTTTTCATGACTCCGTACTCACCTTAATCACACTACGTGAAATTTGCCGACTAGACACCGTCGTGAGCTTGCGACGGTGGGATGCGAGAGCACATGTGTCTCGTCCCAGTCCTAATTTTCGTCCTGTCCGTAGTCCGTAGTCCGTAGTCACTGTATCTTAAAGTCCCTAATGATTCTCTTGACGATTCAACGGGCTAGGCGCGCGTGCCAGAATCTTCCCTTCCCTCCAACCTTTTAGGGTCTGTCACGCAAACCAGCAGATGTGTTGGGACTGACAAGTAATTAAAGATTTCTTGTGAAATGTACTAACCTGAGCAAGTTTTATTTCAAAGATGATAACATCCATGATGTCGTTGTACGAGTCGTTGTTTGCTCCTAATGCTTTTGTTAGATTTAACATAAACTGTTTATAAACCTCTCGTCCCTGGAAAATAACAACCTGTCTGTTACTGGCGCAATCAATAAACAAAGTTAAACTCGTCAAAGTTAATAAAGTTTAGGACGCCTTACCTTTTTGCCATAAGTGGTATTAGACGTTAATCGCCGTCGTGAAATACCCAGGAGGGCTATCGGCCTGAACTACAATCAGTAAGAAAAAATAAAATGAATTTTAAGATGAGAAATGACTAAAAAAAGACTTAGCCGTACAAAAACTTGTTTTTTCTGCGTAGCACTCACGTTAAATGATAATATTGAAATTTGTTTCTTAAGAGAGCTGCAAAACTGTTACAAATACAGTGGAACCCCGCCTTACGGCCACCTCGGTAATACGGTCATCTCGTTATTACGGCCAATTTTTTTTTGTCTCGGAAAAACGGCCATACATTTTCTTATTAAAAAAAACCGTTAATGCGGTCACCCATTAATATGGCCAACGGCCACATAGTTTAAAATCCCAAACAGTAGAATCCTTTATAATTTCACCCCGTTAATACGGCCACTCGTGCTAAATTTAGAAAACCAAAGAACCTGTGACATGTCAATTTCATCAATCATTGATTTGCTTGGTAGTCAAACAGCCGATTTACTTTACAACACTGTTACAACGTAAGCAACACTTCTCCTGGCCTGTTTTCATTCTTGACGCTAACATCTACTTGGGCAAATTGCGGAGCGATTAAGTCATTGTGCTTTCATCACTAAGTGAATACTGAGTTTATTTTCAAGCGGTTGTTTATTAAACCGGCCAAATTATTAAAAGAGAAAAAGACTGTAGTTGTCCATGGAGTGCAAATGCGATTTATTTGTCATTACCGCCCTTCAGTCCTGGATTTTGACCCTTCCCCGTTAATACGGCCAATTTATTTTGACCCATCAGTGACCGTATTAACGGTACAGACATTTCGGAGATAACCTCTTCATCTGTGTTTGTGTTCTCATGAGACAAACACTCGTGCTCACGTAAAATGGCGTGTACACCATTCAAAAATATTCAAATAAAACGCGAATTCGAGCGCGCGAAGAATGAAAAATGAAGCTAATATAGCCTCATGGAAAATTTAGAATTTAAAGTCAATGTTAATTCTGTGAGGTGTCAAGGTCATGTGTCGGAAGATTAGCCAACCGATACCTTTCCAGCACTAGAGCATTGACATTGACTGTTGTCGTGCTGAAATTGATCAACTTGATTATAACAGGCGAGTAAGCAAACAAAACCTTTCACGTGAGGAACAACTGGCACTAAAATCACTACGAAATGGGACAGACATCGCTATCAAACCAGCAGACAAGGGTGGTGCTGTTTCTGCAGTGGCAGCGATATTTGTACCAACAGGAGGCTTTAAATCAGCTTGGTGATGACCCTGTAATGCCACAGAGAATCGTCAAAAGGAAGTTGTAACCAATGTCAATCAGGCCATCAGCACTTGCGAGTTACCTCCTCAAGCGAAAAATCTTTCTGTCGATGACCCTAGGACTTCTAAGTTCCATCTTTTTCCAAAGATTCACAAGACTGGCAACCCCGGCAGACCACTAGTATCAGCATGCAATTGTGCAACATACAACATCTCTACATATCTCGATTCCGTCATGGCTCTCCCGGTCAAACAACTTAAGATGTTTGTAGCCAAACATCCTGTTTGTAGCCAAGATGACCAATCTCCTTACATCAACCTTGTAACGCCCTGTGTTATGAACATTGGTTTATCTAACAATGGTATTGCCGAGGGTCTAGAAAAGCTAAAGCCTAATAAGGCATGTGGACCAGATAATGTCGCACCTAAGCTACTCAAATATGCTGGTAAAGCATTGGTCCCATCACTTATGTCACTCTATTCCACAAGCGCTGTCAGCAAATCAGTCCCAGTCTCTTGGAAATCCGCTAATATCTCGTCGTTGTTCAAGAAAGACGACGAAACAGACAAACAGAACTATCGACCAATATCCCTGTTGTGTGTTCCTGGTAAGCTGATGGAAACGTTTGTTGCATCCACCGTCGCAACACATATTTGGGATCACAATCTTAGCCATCCTCATCAGTGGGCATACAAAAAGGATCATTCCACCGAATTGTTGTTAACCAAGATGACCGAGGACTGGAGACGTGCGCTGGACAAAAACCTAGTGGTCGGAATTGTCTTTGTAGATTTCCGGAAGGCCTTTGATTCCATCTCTCACCATGTCCTGCTGCAAAAGTTACAGGGGTTTGGTGTTTCGGGTGATCTATGGAGCTGGATCAAGGATTATTTGACTAACCGCTCCCAAATTACAATCGTCAATGGTTGTAGGTCAGAATCAATGCCAGTCAAATTTGGCGTTCCACAGGGATCTGTGTTAGGTCCTACTTTATTCTCGTTGTTTTGTAACGACCTACTCGATATTACCAACAGTGAAGAGGGTGAAATTCACATGTACGCCGATGATACCACCATTTATGTGGCCGCACCTTCTCCTGACAGGGTTGCTGTATTAGTGAGCAACATTCTAAAGAAACCGTATAACTGGTGTTGCCGCAACTGTCTTACACCTCATCCAGGGAAAACTGAATTTATGATTTGAATGCGTGGACAATTTGTTGGACCATTGCAGGCTATTCGACTAGGCAATAGTAATATAAATCAAATTAAGTCAACTAGATGTTTAGGCGTAGAGTTAGACTGTAAGCTTAAATGGGACGTCCACGTAAAGGAGTTAATTAAGTCTTTTACACAAAAAATAAATTTACTTAGATCTTTGTATTTTTTACCTACTACTGCTAGAGCTGATTTTTATCTTGAAGTAATTTTACCGTCAGTAATTTATGGTATAACTGTATGGGGTTCCTGCAGGAAAACGCTTTTTGATGAGCTTGAAAAGATACACGTGCGCGCTGCGAAGATTATCTATAACTTGGATTGGTACACACCAAGTAATGAGGTCCTCACACGTACAAAATGGAAAACATTTAAATCCTCATACGAGCAAAAGTTATTATTACTGGCCCATAATTGCTTTTACGACCTTTCTCCCGTTCCAATCTTGAACCTTTTTACAAAATACGACTGTAAATATAATTTAAGAAGAAAAATGTCATTCGCAATGTCTAAGCCCAACACTGACTTTTATCGAAAATCTGTATACTACCAAGCAGCATCTCCATGGAACTCTCTCTACAACACAACTAGAGCCATAGCTGACAAGTTCCTTTTTAAAAAAATCGCTCAATTAATTTCTATTTTTATTTATTAATGTACATAGTATAAGTGGCTTAGTTAACTTGTATTTGTATTCATTGCTGTAAATATATATTGATGTAAATAGTATCTATCTTAATTCTTAATATTTTAATATACGACCACATCAGCTCCACTGTAATTTTTATCGTGTTTAAATAAATGCTATTATTATTATTATTATTATTCTTATAAACCACGCCCTTCAAATCATGGATTCGTTCACTTCTGCCGGCCCTTATCGATATCTCTTCACCATAGATAACAAATCACAACAGCAACGGTAGCAACGAAAAAAAGAGTCTGGATCTTTAAATCCCGCGATCTCGCCAAATTAGTGAAGTTTCGATGCGTGATTTCCTGTGAAATGCAAGCTAAATTGAGTTGAATTTAAAGTCATGGCTGACTTACCGGAATGCCGTTTGCGGCACCTTTGACGCCACCGTTTTATTATTACACGTCCTGTGATTACTTTAGTCCGTACCATGTTTAAGTTGTCCGTAACAAGACCGCCAAGTCTTATGGTGTCATATTCACATGTTAGAATACAAGAGCAGTTCACCCCTGGAGCTAGCAGTAGACTATACTCAACGATGGCGTTTTTGCAAGTACTCCGAAAATTTTTGGCCGTGAGAGGACTCCCTAGTGTCATGATCAGCGACAATGGATCCCAATTGGCAGGGGCACCCAACGAAATGTTTCGGTAAAATATCTGTTCGGATGGAAGGTTGGCTAAAAATTTCGAAAAATATCACCGAGCGATTCCCTAGACTTTTCGACGTTTTTCGGAAAATCATGAAGTTGCCCTAGAATTTTCGGAAATAATGCGAAAACCATGAAGTTGCCCTAGAATTTTCGGAAATAATTTTATGTCTCATAATTTTCGAATGTTTTTTTTTTGTCCGCTAAAACAAACAAAACAAACGGAACAAAGATGAATCCTGCATATGAATGCAGTAGAACAACTGAGTTATTTTTTTTGTCCGCTAAAACAAACAAAACAAACGGAACAAAGATGAATCCTGCATATGAATGCAGTAGAACAACTGAGTTAAGATAAGGAAGGACTCAGTGCCATTCGTATAATTTACACCCCCTAACGTTTTCGGATGAATAGGTTTTACGCCTATAATATTCGGATGAGCATTTATATTGCCTAGTATTTTCGCTAAATTGCTATACGCACAAGTATAGAAAAAATGTCTGCTAAAATTTTCTTATGAAAGCATTGGCTACTCCATGTCCTCGAACTTTCGAAAATACCCATCAGGATAGCTAAAACTTTCAGATGAGAAAAAAAAGCCCCCTAGAACTTTCGAAGCGACCAAAGTTCCCCTAAGATATCCGAACAGATAAATATTTTTTAGGGCAGCTTCAAATTAACCAAACAGGCTTCTAAAGCATAGAGAAATACATATTAGACATTTCTGACGTATTTGGAAACATTCGGTCGTTGGGTGCCCCTGAATTGGTTGGAGCAGAGCGGGAACTGAGAGAAATGATTAAAGGATGGGACACCGGAAAACTACGCGAGTTCTTAGAAGAAAAAGGAATGCAATGGAAATTTACGAAATTGGCATCTCCACATCAGAACGGATGCGCGGAACCGATGCATTAGAGAAGAGCTGCAAAATAACCCTAAAGAAATATATTTTGCGAGCAAGCGTTGACGCCTTTTGAGATGCATACGTGCCTGCTAGAAGTGGCAAACCTCGTTAACCAACGTCCAATTGGCCGTATTCACAATGACTCTGATGATGGATCGTACCTTTGCCCCAACGACAATTTGCTTGAAAGAGCTTCGTCTCAGGAGTGACCACGAGTGACCACGAGTGACCACGAGTGAGAATTTATTAAAAATATTTTTTCTGACATCATAAACGCTATTTAGCCGTAAATAAACCACTCCCACTGTATTCCTAGTTCCTACATACACCATCAGCATTTTCGTTCGCGGTCCTTTGCTTCTTAGTTATTTGTTTTATTTTGGGACCGTAGATCTTTTCAGATCCGACATGCTGTTTATTATTTTTTACATGGTATTAGCCATGTATTCGCCTGGGGATGTTTTTGTCTATCCTCACTTTCTTTATCGCGACAACGACATGATATTTCAAATTCTTTGCCTATTACTCATAGTCACCCGCCGCTGTGACGTCGGTCAATTGGCAAACGTTTGAATTCGAGCTCATCTGTGGTCATCACCACGTGCGATTTGGTAGAGAATTGGCGTTCGCGCTAGATTTTCAATCTTTTTGCTGCTACACTGTGCTTACGAGACCCATCTAGGTCGAAACAGCTGTCCACGGCTGCATTTTGGCTTTCAGTTTGGGCTCTATCATGTCGTTGTCACGTTAAATGTTCTACGTAGTATCAGCCTTGCTTACTGTTTGATTTTATTTCTATTTTTGACTGATTAGATCCTACGTACACCAGCAGCGGTCGCGGTCCGTTGCTTCTTTATCACACGCCAAAGCACGCGCACATGACAACACTCTGGTCATTCGCCTACTACCTGTAAGCGCATTTGAATTTTTTTCTCTTTTTATTATGTTATAAAACAAATGGTAAACGACTCAGCGTGTACTATAGAGTTATGAATGCACTTGAGAGGTTTGCTAGGCACTCAAGAAGCTAGAGTCGCACGAGGCGATTACGCTTCTTTTGTGCTAAGCAGCCTCCTGTGTGCATACATAACTCAATAGTACACGCTGAGCCGTTTACCAATTGTTAACAAGTACCTTTTTGTAGATTGTTAAAGTCATTTCGGTATGGTGTGATTGTACTCAACGATTGTATTATTTTGATTACATGAGAAATTTAAAATGTCGCTTTGTAAAACGTTTTGTAAAACCACTATGATCATGTTTTTACACTAATTATTATTATCATAAGAAATATTTCATGCTACAAAGGGCTGCAAATAACGGCCGGGCAGGCGCCGGTCATGTCTTCGGCCAAACATGTTTTTGCTCGGACATGACCCGTTTTTGGCCGGTCAAATTGTAAAGTAGTAACTCTTGCAATATTGAACCCAGATTGCACAGTAAACCTTTTTAAACTAAAAACCAACTGAAACCAAGTCGGTTTGGCAATAAAAATTACAAGTTAATAGTTTTACTACTCTTTATGCAGAAGCAGCCTCGCATACGTGGTACGGTTACGCAAGACACAACCGCAACCGTTCGTTTACATCTGGGAAAATCACTTATTATTATTAAAATATTACATTTTGGCACATCGTTTTTCAACTGAAAGGCGAAGGGTTCAATCAATCTCTTAATATGAAAAAAGAAGCTAACTAAAATGTAAACATAAACAAGAAACACTTAACTTAGAAGTTAAATTCATATCGTCTCAGGGTTTCGAAATTACGCAGCACAGTGTATGTATTAAATGTATGGCGTCACTTAGAATACTTGAAAGACAACCTTATTCTTCCGCTCCATTTTTGAGTTGCAAGGTTTTGGGGCTTTTGTTCGCTTTTCGCACTTTGCAACAAATGCTAAGCGGGGTATTCTTGGTGCAGCGAGATTGTTCTTCGTGGAGGTGCTTTCCGATCAATCAATCATTCAATCAATCACTTTACTTAAGATCTAGCCGAAGGTAAAACCCTCTACTAATTGGGAACACTTATAGCAAACAAAGTAACGTAAGAAACGATGATTTGCGGTCGCGACAGGACTTGATGACATCGTGGAAATTTGCGACTACCGGGAATTTCTCAACCACTAATTTGTTTAGCTTTATATTCATTTTTTTTTCTTTCGGAAACATGAATGTTGTCCCTCTTGATTATCAATAATTGAAAAATTAAAATTTCTTTGAATGAGTAAATGACTGGACAACATGTCCGGCAATCCAAAGATTTGTCCGGCCTGCTGACCGGACATTGTCCGTTGACCGGCCGTTATTTGCAACGACAGTTACATAAGTATTGGCTTCTACACACATGCAAAACATTTTACTAAAGATTGTTGAAATTGTCACTCATCTGGATCGGTTCTTTCTTTGCTTATCTCCAGTCTCGGTTATTGTGGAAGAGTTGCTTTGGAACTTTTTGCTCGACCAATTTTTTTTCCTGCCATTTTTTCGTTTCGTAGTTTTAATTACTCATGGTGCAGCCGACGAGTTGTAAATCCGGCTCTGAGTTTCCCTTTTTTCCCTTTTTTTTTTCGTGTTACATTAGCGCGTGCAAATTTATGCACGCAGATTTTAGTTTATGTCGACGACTATATGGCTTTCAGCCATGAAATATATACCGTAGAATCTCTATGTGTGTTGACTTGAGAAGCAAAAGAAAGAACTGCAGCGTACAATGGGCCTTTATCACGCGGCGGCCATGTTGGCTTCCCGGAGAATAAAATGCTTTGTTTTTGCCCACCCAGCCTCGCAGTGAAAAAGTTGAAAACGAGTTTGGGCGGGCAAAAATCTTTTGTTTTTATACAAAATGGCGGGGCGTGATAAAGGCCTATTGCAAGTTTTCAAGACAATGCAAGGTGTTCGTGGATGGATAGGACCGTTTGATATTGTGTTCGCCGCTTATTCCTGTGGGATTTTTGTTCCGGCAAGTTGTGTGCTTTATATAACTTGCAATTTGCTGAATGTAGTGAATGTAGTGTAGTCTTACTTTTTAACCCGTGAATACGCACAAGCGTAATGAACGGGTTATCGGTAACAGTGTCTAATTCCCTCACTCACTCGCTCCTTCCATAAGCTGTAAACTTAGTGACGTAATGCTTTGTTACGAATACGTTTCGTAACAAGAACAACGTGATTCCAGCGATAACAATAACTAATTTGTTGTAAACGAATATATATAAAACAACAATAAGCTTAAAGATGTTTCGCATTTGGAGTCTTTAATGCAACATTAAAATCGATCTAAAAGGATTTTTCAACCGAGACACGCGTTTTGATGCGTATCTACCTTAGTGGTTTGAGGTTTTGGCTTAGTGCCGGGAGTGACAATCGGGAGGCCCTACTTCAAGTCACGCTCAGGACCTTCCTTTCTGTTTTTTTTTTCCTTTTCTTTACTTTCTTCGGTCTGGATATTATGAAAGTGATGTACTGATTTTTTTTTTTGCGTTCGTCAAAAATCCTTACATTTAATTTAAAAAAAATATCGAACCGTGCCAGTGTGAAAACATAAGCTTACCGCAATATTGCGTTACACATTAGCATTTCTTATTCACTGGTTGGTTCTTAGGAGCCGTTGATTGGACATAATTTTAAGCTTATGTTTCTCCGTAAAAGCACTCAAAACACTCCGGAATCAATTCTAAATTTCTTGATGTCTTTTATTCTCCTGCCATTTTCCCTTCCTTACGACCTTCCTCCCTTCCTTATTTCCTCCCTCCCTATCTTTCTTTCACTCTGGAATGGGTACGAGATAGCGGAAGCGGGATGAACAATATAATATATGTGACAGCAAAGGCGCAGAGATGCAAATTCAAAGTAACAAATAGAGCAAAAGAGGTGCGTTGAGAGGAAACCAGGATAAAAGAGTGCAGGTGGTCACTCGTGGTCACTCGTGGTCACTCGTTTGGTCATTCGTGGTCACTCGTGGTCACTCGTGTGTACTTTTAGACACGATCCTTTCAGAGGAACAAAGAATCCCCGTCTCCGAGTGGAATTTGTTCAACGGATCGTCGACTTGTTTTGGAAGAGCTGGACAAGAGGTGTGCTTCCACGAAGAAATGGAATACAAAAAACGAAACGTGCACTTCGACGACTTCATGATTTTCGAACCTCCTTATGTAGTTCGTGGAAACTGGAACATTGGTCGGATTGGGAACGTGTATCCAGGACAAGACGGCAAAGGTCGAAACGAAAAGGTGAAGACCGGCACTGGAGAGGACCAAAGACCGATAAATAAAATTGTCGTGGTCCACCCAGCAGAAGGCTACAACTCAACCGAGAACTATACTCTCATCGTGTGGAGTGTGTTCTCAGAATTAAGCCCGTGTTGTTTTCGTTAATTGTTACGAACGCTGCGTTTAAATTTAAGTCGCGCGATTGAAGTCACGCGTACACGCGTAATATATATAGATAGGCTGAGTCTAACAGCGTAGCTCTCTAAACAGAAAGCCGATGATAAACTTAACTAAGGTGAAAGGTCGGAAGCACAAGAATTAAGGTTGACGACCGGGTTATTTTTCAATTTTAGCAATTCTTAAAAATCGTATTACGCGACCGTCTGCACAGTATATTCAGACCGTACAAAAGTTCACACACACAAAAAAAATTCCGAATAAAATACACCTGTTGCGTATCAAAAATTGCTTGAGAAACTGATTTGGAAATCAAAATTGCATAAAATACACAAACATATTTGCATATTAAAAGACGACGCGAGTGAAGTTAGAACTATAAAATCCAAGTATTGTTTTGTTTACATAAAATCGCTTTTCAACCTATGTAATGAATGAACAAACACATAAAAATGGACAACACAATCTTCTTTCGAAAAATTTTATTCAAATCTCCATAAGTTTATGTTTAAAAGCAAAACGCGAACCATTTATAGCGCATCGAGGCCGAGCTGTCTTCGATGAAAGAAATCAAAACGACTGAATTTGAGCACGTTTTATCAACAATTATCCAAAACTAACGAGAACACAAAGAAAAAGTCAATCACAGATTGATATCAACATAAATTCCCATCGAAAAATGTAATTTGTTTTACCTTCAAGTCCCTCGACTGCTGGAAATTCTTTACATCTCCGCTTCTTCAGTTCTGAAGTCCGAAGTGAGAAACATCTCCCCGCATTGAAAAAACGTATGAAGTTCTCGAAGCAAGATTTTATCTCTGAAAGCTCTTCTTTTTCCACTATGGCGGCTTCTGAGAATCCCTTAATTAGTATCCCTGTCTTGAGTAGCAAACCGCAAAAAAATACAAGGAACTAACGACTTTAATTTGAAAAGGTTTTCTCCGCTATAAAACACAGCAAAACATCAGTGTTTACCGAGCTGACGTGACATTCGGCCGTGTAGCCGCGCGAAAAACAAAGCCTCGCTTTGGTTTCAAATGTTGTGATGTTGTGTGGCGTCATACGCGCATGTTTTGCGACGTCATACGCGCCCGCGAGCTAGCCTTGCGCGTCGCTCGGACACACATGTAATAGACGCGCGCCCGCGAAACATTCCTCTAGCCATGACCATTAAAAATGACGGGCATAGGTTCTATGAGTATGGGACTCCGCGAGCGCTTATTTGTCAAACGGAACATTGGCTTACAGCCTCGACAATCGCCGAAGAAATGGCGAAAGAAACACGAGATTAAAGAAACGTAATCAACGACTGAGAGCATGAAACAAAGGATGAAAATAATTTCCCCGTTTCTTCAGAAATAGAAGTTGATCGATGATTGCTGAGTGTTATATCCTTGCTTTCAAAATAAGTTCCCTATTCTAGCCCCCCTCTTATAAGCCCTTCTAATGTTTGTCTTTTTTGTTACCTGGATGGTGTTGGTGGTGCTGTTTCGCTGATCGGCGCCTACAAAGACAGTAAAAAAGGGTCCTATACCAAGCTTTCTTCTCATCATTGCAAGATATTTTACCATGTTCCAGGAGTTTTCATTCCAGTTATTTGAGGTGATTGTCCAAGATCCATATTCCTTTATAATATCATCTAAGGGCTTTGCACCCCTTTTGTTGATAGTTGCTATGTCTACGCAGGATTTGTGGTATGCCATCCCCTTTTGAAAGGACGTGAGCTATAGCGGACACACAAAAAAAACGTTTACTACACAGTTTATTATTTACATTACGTTTACACTAGAGGATAAGTTACGCAATTAGGAAAGTAACCGGATTACTAAGGCGTTTACACTAAAAAAGAATCCCGATTCGTTTTAGCCTCCTATACAAGGGGTGGCGAATGGTATGTTCAAAATCGTGGGTCTCGGAAAATTTTAGTTCGGTCTCGGCGGTTTTCGTGTTAAGTCTCAAAGTCTCGTTTGGCAAGTGCTGCTTCTGTCTCGGAGACTCGGATTTTTTCCGCAAGGTCTCCGCGGAGTCTCGGATACTTTTGTCAAGCATTCGGAATTTTGGCTGATCAAACTTGTATTTATTTAAAAATATATATATCGCGTTTGGTCACTGAAAATATACAAACACAAATAAGAACATTAAACGTTAGTATTAATATTAATATAAGCTAAGTATGACCAGGGTTTTCGTAGTGTAAAGTCACAGGAGCCGTCGTCCTTCCTAAGGGGGTCTGGGGGGTATTGTCCCCCAGGAAATTTTCAAATTTTTTCGTGTTTCTGAGCAGCAATATTAAACCCTTTAGTCTAATACCGTACGAACGTTTTAAAGGGGCTATGTCGCAAGGTGATCCTGCGCAATGAGTTCCTGTCATGTGACTTCACCTGACGTCACACATGTCAAATTTCTATTGTTCCCTCCCGGATCGCGGCAAGTTTTATCGCGCTTGCACTCGTGTCGAACCACGCTAGGTAAACAAACACACGATCAATTTCGCTTTTAAATTCCTCCCCAACTTCCACCACTACTGGAAGACATCGAATTTTTCGAAGGTACGACTAACAAATCGCAGAAATAATTTAACAAAAATCTAGCTAAGTAAATACTCTAACTAATTGTAAACTTGAGATCCATCCTTCCACGCAATATGACGGGATGGAACGGATTGCAGCGAATTCGACAGTAATGGCCGCCAACTTGATAAAAAGCCACCGGACGTTTTTCAAGTTGTTAGTACCCAGTACTCACCCGCCATCCTCGCGACATAGCCCCTTTAACGTATGGAGAAACGTCAAGCATCGTACCGGGCCGTACAGAAAAACGTCTAGAAGACTACTCTAATACCATGCAAACGTATTTATAGCCTAGAGAGGACAAGACTTAAATAACGTACGCGCATAGAAAATTGCACGAAGAACAAGTCCAAAGTTTTTGTTGCTTTTCGCGTGATTTTCAATATTTATTGTTATTATAATTTCAACCCGTGAGGTATGTTTGAGTCTTTGACGTCACTTTCTCCCATTCGCAACCAAGCCTCTGAACAAGGTTGATTAATGGCGGCCATAAATTTTTGGAAATAAATGTTAAAATTAAATGACTTCTGATGTTCGTAATGAATGAAATTTGGCAAGATGAGTAAGAAAGTCTAATTGTACACGAAAATGTAAAAAAATGAAAATCAAAAATTTGATCACAGGGGCACTTTAAATAACAGTGCTTTAACTGTAACTGACTTTAACTCATGAAATGTGATTTGTTTGCGTATATCTGAGTCGGTTTGTTGCTATTATTGAAAGTAATAGATAAAACTACCCCCAAAATTTGATGCTATACAATACTTTTAAGTGATGCTCCACATAAGAACTACCGTAAACTTCATTGTTCTGCCGCATTGGCTCTTTCCCACATAGAATATCTTTGATTTTAAGAATAGAGGAGGGGCTGATGGTTCATAATTATATTTCGGTATAAAAATAAAGAAAATCCATTTGCGTCAAATAAATTTTGGGAAATGTTTTTGCTTAACCAATTAGAATAGCAGAAGACAATAGCTAATAATTTTGCTTATTTGATGAAGTTCCCCAAGTACAATATCTTTTAAAAATTGCATGTTGTGCGATTGGGTCTCAAATTACTTGAAACCTTAAAATAATTAGACAAAATGCACCTTGAACCTTAACTTTTTAGCGGTTTTCGAGTCAAGGCCAATCAGATCACTAGTTGTAACAATGAAAAAAGTTGACATTCCATCGTGCATTGCGTTTCAGCACTTTCCTTCTTATGCGGATCATTACTTAAAGGGGTAATGTCACCTATTTTTAGCATCACTTTGAAAGGTCATAAAATATATTTATATCGATGGAAACCTACAAATAAAGCTCCAAATTTGTTATCAATTTATTGTTATATTTAGTGCACTGAAACTATAAATTAGTGTTTTTGGTTGCAGATGGCTCGGATGGAAATGGATTGCAACTTGTAAAAATTGGCCAATTTGTTCCGAGTTCTGAGCTGTGAGTTTTGGAAAAATCGTTTAATTCTGGTTATCCTTTAATATCTCTTCAAGGAATAAATTGTTATATTATTTGCAATGCTCTAAGAGCATTCGTGTAAGACCAAAAGCACAAGGTAATCGTTTAGTACTAACTGGAGCAAAAAAGACCAAAATCGCCGTGACATTACCACTTAAAGCACAATACCTCGTTATAAAAAGCTGACTAACGGAGTTCAATGCATTCACTACTTGCCCTATTTGAAGAATTACTAAAAGGGAAGGCTGCAGACAGTCTACTTCAGCCTATAGCCAAACTACAATTAAACCTCGTATCTTAAACTACACAACAGTTCTTATCAACTTCCTAGAGAAGACGAAAGTCCAAGAAAACACCATCCTTGTATCAATGGATGTGACTAGTCTGTATACAAACATACCGGCGCAGGAGGAAGGCATTACCACCGTATGCAAATCATACATAGAAAATTTCCCTAGAAACAGACCTCCTATATCCCAACCTATTTCCTCAAAGAAATGCTAAGATTTATCCTACAGGAGAATTTGTTTCAGTTTAATGAAGAGAATTATCTCCAAACACATGGTACCGCTATGGGAACGAAAATGGCAGTGGCTTTGGCAGTGGTTGAGACCAAAATCTAAAGTTAAAACGAAACAAAACCACTCGTGTGGAAAAGATATATCGATGACGTGTTCTCTTAGTGGAACACCAACATAGAGGAAATAAATGGGTTCATTGAACAGGCTAACAGATGCCACCAAACCATTAAATTTACGGCTGAAATCTCAGAGAAACAAACTCATTTCTTGAGTACATGCGTCTACAAAGGTGATAGATTTAAAGAAACGTCTATCCTCGACGTACGCACCCATTACAAACCGACAGAAACATATCAGTACACACATTTCTCTTCCAGCCACCCACCAGGGGTCAGTAAAGGCTTCATAAAAGGCGAGGCACTTAGGCTGCTTCTAACTAACTCTTCAAAAATAGCGTTTGATGAGAATATAAGAAAATTAAAATCACGTCTACATTTGAGAGGGTACCCAGATACTCTGGTACATGAAGTCCTCTCAGAAATGAAATTCGAAGAGAGAAAGTGTATTGTACAGAAGGAAAGAGGGTACAAAAAAATTCTACCTTTTGTCACACAATATCACCAGCGGTGTCCAACCATTGCTGAGGGAGATATATAAAAAGCTTGCCATTATCTACTAAAGAAGGGGTGAATCGCTTAAAGACATACTCGTTAGAGCGATACTCTAAAGGCGAGAATATCACATTGGCGAACAGCGGGAGTCGTGCAGGCCTGTCACTACTTTGTAACCATCGCTGTAGACAAGGAAGAAGCTGACGAAAGGACTAGGAGATCCGAAATTGACTTTTCATTCCTTTAATTTGTAAAAAGCAGCTTTCTATGCATTTGTAAATATTCATCTCATACCAAGCACATTTCAAAAAATATTTAATTGTAATCATGTTCATTGGCAGTTAAAAAAAATAACAGTTAAAAATGATAGCAAGATTTTAGCTATAAACGCACCTGTTTAAACCACCGACCGTGTTCTTTTTTTTTTTTTGGGGGGGGGGGGGGGGGGGGGTCGTCCAAATAAAGTTACCCTAATGAGTAATGAGGGGGGGGGGGGGGGGGGGGTCATATGAAATAAACTGGAAAGCTGAGGGGGGTCTTTCAATTTCCAAATAACACTCCTTCAAATCCCACCAGCCTCCCCCCCCCCCCCCCCCCCCCCACCCCCCGCCTCATAAAAAATGAACGGTCCCTTAGACACAGACTTTCTCAAGGGCTCATCATGCACTGCGTACCAAGGTACCGCACGAAATGAACACGAGGATCTGAGAAAGTTGTCTCACAAAAAAGTAGCCTGTTCCAGGCTCCGAGATAGTGGGGAACGCGCGAAGTAAAAAAAAGGGAAAAAGTCGCGGGGGAACTGGGGAGAAGGCGGTCGGCGGAGCCTGTAAACATTTCTTTAAAAAGCTCTTTCCGGTATACCAAAAGGAGGATATTACCATCTTCCCAGCGTGCTTTGGGTAAAATTCGGGTGAATGACTTCCGGTGGAACCGAAGAACGCACGTATTTTAGTCAAAGTTGTACATGGATTTTCTCGCTTTAATGTAAAGGCTTGGAAATAAAACAATACGTACCTTATTCCTCTATTAATAATGCGCCATAAAATGTTTTTCTTAAAGTGGAGTGGACCCGTTGAAAAAAATTATAGTGGTGTAGTTTGACTGTTGTCGTCCATGTCTGTTTGTAGTTATCGGCAATGTATATTTTAAATTGGTTGGATCGATTCAAAAAAAGCGAGTCAAAAGCCAAATAATACCCAATTCCAGTCATTTAAAGCATAAACTTTCTCAAAAACCTAATTGACTCCAATTGACTCCACGATTTATGCTAAATTTTGAAGTTGAAAGTGATCTATTTCGGCGGCTGTTTGTTTTTATCGGCGTTGAATTGAAAGTGACTACATCCGGCAAGCTCCAAGTGGCGCGTCGTTTGTGAGAAGATCTATTAGCATTTGTGGAGCGATTCGAGTTTTATTTTGGTCACAGCAAAATATAAAATGGAATGAAGCTGAATAATTAGTGCTCGTACCATAGAAAAGTCAGAAAAAGCGAGAAAAGCAAAGATCGATTTTGAACTAAAAATAACATAACCGTAAACAAACACAGCAGGACAGTCGCGTGCTGAGTGAGTAGCTGTTGTTTTATATTTTCAGTTTTTTTTAGCAGTGGTTAGCGGGAATTATTTCACCGGCTCTGTTCACCAGTGTTACGTTCAACAAGTCAAAGCAAGCAAATATACGGATATTTCTTCTAATATAAGCCGGTATTGTTTTGAAATGGAGAGACGGTTTATTGATTCCATGAATCTCAGTGTGAAGAGATTTCAAGCGTCTACCACGCGACGCTTTAATATCGCGGAATTCGGCCCGTCTGGGAAGTTAAGGGGCCTTAAAGCAAACTGTAAACATAACCCGAAATGGAAATATTCTGTAAAGGTGAATAAAATAAATAGGTTAACGTAGATTTCTTTTGAAAGGTTTCCGCTACGACCAACTGACCTCTAACCTCAATGGTGTCTGTGTAAAATGAGCTGCTTGCGGGTCGCCGCCGTTTGATAATATAGTTTGATTGCAGTACATGCCGGGAAGATGGTAATATCCTCCTTTGGTATACCAGCTCCTGGTATACCCTCTGATTGGTCCGTTTTGACAGGTAATGTCAACACCTCGCTATGCACATTATTCTTGTCAATCATAACGATGGCGTTCGCGATCCTCGCGCGTGACGAAGAGGAATCAAAGTTATGTAATATTTTGGACGAATGTCCTCGCGAATTTTCAAATAATGCCTTCCAAAGAAACACACGCTTAGCTTCAAGCGGAGAGGATCGAAATTTCTATTGAAAAGCCAATAGAAAACGAGAAAATTCGATCCACACCAAGGGTATAAATACATGTTTGAAAATTATGCCGAGCAGAATGGTTTAACCGTTCTCAAAAAAATATGCGTTGCTACTTAAAGGTAGCAACTAGCAAATACAAACCCGGCAACTGATGAGGTTCGAGAGGAGAACCGAAACCATTGCCTGAATGAAATAGTGGCATAAACGAAGCAGTCGCTAGACTGTTAAAATTGCCAACGGAGGTTTTAGTATAAACAGCTTCACGCAGCTATAAAGAGTAGCGAATGGAAGCTAAAATTACAGCCTTGACTGAGACAAACTTTAACTCTCTACAAGTTGAATGGCGTATTAAGCTACAACTCTCTCTGCTATAAAGCTTGGATTCTGAAAATTAAAATCCTGCAAAGACAAAACTAAAATAGCTGGGCCCAGCGTGACTCTTTTATTAATAGCAGGAAAGACATTCACGGCCAACAGATCATTTCAGATCCTGTCATGTCCGGTATTTCAGAGAGAAAAGTTAGAGAAATTCAAACCTTTCCTTCATAAAAATCTACATGCCAATATTTTTAATGGCGAAAACAACACACCAACCGCTAGGCAAAAAAGGACGCTAACATGAGGTCAAAATCTACAAGCGCAACACCACGGGAAACCACGACAGACTTGACCTCTAGTCCGTTGCACGCTAAACTAAAATCCTCCTCACAAACGGCTAAATGTAGAATACCGTTCAAAACATATAAAAGGAGCAAACGGCATTAAAAACATGAGGTAAGAGTCGTCGTCTTCTTGTCCCAGAAGACGGAGTTCCTTCCCGCGTTCATTTAGCGGAAGGCGAAATTTCAGTAGGTGAGCTGGAAAGTCTCTTCGGTTTAGCTTAAGAAAAGCCGTCGTTTGATTTTGCGACAAGTTTGAAAAAAGTAGCGTTAAGCCTTGTTAAAGTTCTCGCACAAGTCAAGCAGCTGACAGTAGAAAATTCTTCGTGCTTTCCCGGCGTAGCTAATCGAACGTTCGGTAATCGAACCTAATCGAACTCAATCGCTCGATTGGGTTCGATTGGGTTCGGTAATCGAACTTAATCGAACTCACCGAAAAATTTTGCCAATCGAACGCAATCGAACGTTCGGTAATCGAACGCTTCAACAATCGAACGTAATCGAACTCATCGAACATAATCGAACACTTCAACAATCGGAAATATAAAACTAGTTTAATCTGGTCTGAAACAAAGCATTGCGGTCAAGTAAGTT
This sequence comes from Dendrophyllia cribrosa, assembly GCA_024195265.1. Taxonomy (NCBI): domain Eukaryota; kingdom Metazoa; phylum Cnidaria; class Anthozoa; order Scleractinia; family Dendrophylliidae; genus Dendrophyllia; species Dendrophyllia cribrosa. The sequence continues at coordinate 20,129,136 of JAJLRJ010000004.1, forward strand.
ATTTTTTGGCTTCTATTTCAAACACGAGTTCAAGATGCAGCAGCTTCTGCAAACACCACTTGCAGTTTTAATAGAAATCTACTTTGAGGTAATGAGAACACTTTTAGCGTTAGTGGTAACTATTCTGTACACACTGTACACCGTTGCGTGCGTCCAGATCCAGTTGCAGTGGTCGTTTTTTAGTAATCTATCCGAAACTTTACCGACGACGGTATAAACATTTTAATATTATCCCCGTTCGGTGTTATTCCGAGCGATATGAAGTACTGAGCTGTTCATGTTATATTGTAAATTAATCAATTTCGAATCACCGTAACAATAAAGATTTTAGTTAATTGAAATGTGTTAATATCTCTCACAATTGCTCCGCTAGTAAAGGATCAGTTAAAGGGTGAAATTCTTCCACCGAACAAAATCGAACCAATCGCCTCGATTGGGTTCGATTGGATTCGGTAATCGAACTTAATCGAACTCACCCAAAAGTTCCAGTTCGATTATGTTCGATTGCCGAACCAATCGAACTCCAATCGAACGATTTAGTTCGATTGGGTTCGATTGGTTTTTGGTTCGGATTCGTTCGATTAGCTACGCCGGGTGCTTTATGAACTTGTGCCCAAGCGAGGCGACAACATCGGCTAAAACCAAACTCTCGGTTCCAGAAAACGCCAGCAATTCCTTATTTCTCACTACACTGAACAAAGAAACTCTTGGTTCCTCTACATGCTAAGTTTTTCCTACAAAATCTGCAGCACTTTGAAGAGTGGACTTCGAGATTCGAGGACAGTATTTTCGTCGGCGTACGCGTCATGAAAGACATGCGGATTACCTTGCGTTCTTGTACGTGCTTTTGGGCGAAATACTCGCGCGAGAAATCCGAGAACTATTTCTGTTAATTGACATTTTGACATTTTGACGACAGAAAATTGGATTATCGCAAAACTTGCCAAAAGAGGGCGGAATAGCGTTGGTAAAGAAATGTTTACAGGCTCCGCCGACCAGTCCCCCCCTCGATTTTTCCCTTTTTTTACTTCGCGCGTTCCCCACTATCTCGGAGCCTAGAACAGGCTAACAAAAAAGTGGCAAAAGGTTCGTTTTCGTGAAGGATGTGACGGGTCAGCAAACGTTCGTGGGGGGAGGAACTGAGATTGCAAGATGAGCGCAAAGGTCGTCTGGGTAGGAGACCTGGTCACTTGGTAAAGTTATATCTTTTTCTGCATTTGTGTTATCAAGCAAAAGATCCCCCACCTAAGAATAGGAAAGCCAGAAGCGATGAAAAGATTTTCATTTTTCCCGTTTGATGTCAAGCACAAACCTTCGAGACTGACTTTAGTAAATTGTATCTCCTGCGCCCGCTAGTCCTAAATTATTTCAATCAACAACAAAATCATGAGGGGACCTCATTTCTACAAGCCTTTGGCTTCTTGAGGTCTTCTCACCACTCACTATTTTGAACCTTTTAATTATAGGATGATAATGATAATTTATCATGATTTTCTTGTAAATATGCACTTTTTGTCCTTGTTTGTATTTATTAATTTAAACTGCTTGTATTTATTAATTTGAATTGTGTTGGAATTATAGGATCGTGCTATATTGTATAATGTATGTATCTCAATCTGCAATGCTACGTATGAAGTGTGGTGGTAAATAAATAAATAAATAATAGTGAGTATTTGAGTAAGATGCCTATGCGGTGGAATCGCTTTTAGTAGTCCATGCGTATTCTTTACACAAAAGAGAATTCCTATACGTCGAGTAAGTCAGGAAAGATTCAAGTAGCTGACGTTTCGAGCGCTAGCCCTTCGTCGGAGCGAATCAAGGAATTGTGGGTAGTGTGTGGTTTTATATAGTAAGCGGTGGAGCTACGCTATTGGTGGAAATTTGGTGACGTGAAAAACAAATGTAAATTAGTTGAATGAAAAGCGTTCGTTGATTCCGTGGGGTTTGAGAGTGCCGATTTGAAAGATGATTTTTTTGTTCTAGGTTTTTACGGCTTTCTGTGTTACCCTGGTGTAGGGAAAGGCCGCAGATTGTCATGTGTTGTTTAGAATGGTTAGTAAGATTAAAATGGCGCGCGACTGGTTTGGATGCGTCTTTGTCTTTGGACGCTTCGACGACGAAGGGCTAGCGCTCGAAACGTCAGCTACTTGAATCTTTTTACGGTGGTCAATTTACCTTATCGACTCAGTCGATAAAACTAAATTCTCGTGTTTCATCCCCCCACCGACGCAGCACCACAGTTTCTCTAGAAACTAACCCCATTCATAAGTCAGGAAAGGTTTGCATGTGTATAAAAAAACTTGTATCAACATAAAGAACAGCCACAGATCAGCATAAGATCAAAGAGAGCATGAGATAAAACATCTCATGCTCCAATAAAAGTAAGCATCAAGCAGAAAACGGCACCAAGGTGGTCGCTATCCGGTAGCCCATGTAGAGCCGCGCTCTCTATTCAAAAAATGTTGTTGAGAGGAGGGATGCTGTACGCAGGCTAACTCCAGGTTGTTATCAAGGTCGTTTTAAGGATGCTCGCTTTAGGGTTTTTTATATTGCAAAAGAAAGGACAATCATTATTTAACGGCTGGCCGTTATAAAATAATACATACATACATACATACATAAACTTTATTTTAACTCGAATTTAAGTGTAGCTTGTGAAGCTAATTTCTTCGAGTAAAATAACATATAAGAAAGCAAAAAATAAAATTTACAAAAATATGTTAGGGCATTTTGAAAATATTTTGAAAATATTTTGCTTTATGCAAATTATTTGCTTTAGTATTGTTTTGCGTATTATAACCTAACAGTCTGGGAGCTAGGGTCTCAAAACTGATACTTCGCATAACCCAGAGTACTGAAAAGGTTTGACGACGGATTTCAATAGATTGAAACCTCCTCTTTTTCGCTAGCTATACGTTTTGTGTTATAGCTATGTTTTGTGAGTCGGCGAGTCAAACTGCGTTCAACATGAGAACGAGGCTAAAAATTGCGACTCAATATCAGAGAACTTTTATCAATAGTAAAATACATTAGCCGGGATATCTCGTAAGACTCTGTGAAAGTCATTGACAAAAACGCCACCGCTTTGTAAAGAAGTCACGTGACTTATACCCTCGTCTTCGTTCATCGCCGAATAAGAAAAAAAACTTTTTCCTGACGAAAATCTGCAAAGCATTTGCATGTTTATGGTACCTTTTCCGTGTTGGAGGAAATTGGCAATATTTATGAGAATTTAAAAAGTTTTGTGCGATTAGAAATGTGTTTTTTTTTGGAAATGTCTTTTTTTTTTATTTATTTTTTATTTTTTATTATTTTCGTCACTTTACCTACACAAAAAGATTACATTGATCTCACCACTTACTTACATCAATCGCCTCACGCAAAAATTACATCACTACTTTACACTACATTACACCACTTACAAAAACTGCTCTAAGTTTTCTTCTTAAAATTCCCTTTAGTAAACAAATACAATTGAAAGATTTTAAAAACAGTAACAAAATTTTAATGTAATATATATTATATCAGTTTTATTTGAGATCGTACGGTGGCAAACAAGTGCACTCCGAATTCCAAAAGCTCACTCCAAATTCCAAAACCTCACTCCGAATTCCAAAACCTCACTCCAAATTCTAAAACTTCACTCCGAATTCCAAAACGTCACTGAATTCCAAAACCTCACTCCGAATTTTAAAACCTCACTCCGAATTCTAAAACTTCACTCCGAATTCTAAAACTTCACTCCGAATTCCAAAACGTCTCTTCGAATTCCAAAACCTCACTCCGAATTCCAAAACCTCTCTCCGAAATCTAAAACTTCACTCCGAATTCTAAAACCTCTCTCCAAATTCCAAAACCTCACTCCGAATTCTAAAACCTCACTCCGAATTCCAAAACCTCACTCCGAATTCCAAAACCTCGTTCCGAATTCTAAAACCTCACTCCGATTTCTAAAACTTCACTCCGAATTCTAAAACCTCACTTCCGGTTAAAGTCGCAAGGGACTGGATCGAGTTTTGTCGAAATGTATGACGGGATATTAGCTACATTTTCAAGATGGCGGTGGCAAACTCGACAACACTAAAATGTGGGGATATACTTCATAGTGGGTTTTAATTTATGCACATCAAAGAATCCGGCACTAATTTAGGGCTAAAAACTCATTTTAAAATGGTTAGCTTTTATTTACTGTTGTGGATATCACTACCCATAACAGTAAATAAAAGCTAACCATTTTAAAATGAGTTTTTAGGATCCCTATATGATAGGATCCCTATATGGTGTGTTACCATGATGTATATACCAAAATGTGACAGTATTATAAAAGTGACAGGCCAAACACGACTCCCGCTAGTCTCAAAATGTATAAAGAAGGCTTTAGAATAGCTTTCCCTGGAAAGGTCTACGAGATATGTATTCCCCTTAGTATTTGTTCTCCCTTACTTGTGGCAGAAACTGATGAGGTTCACCTAAGAACCGAAACTCGAGTCTTGCTTAAGAAAAACGTAAGAATTCACTAGCATCCGTGAGATTTTCAAAACAGATCACCATATCTGTACAAGCCATGTCGGGATGCAATAACGCCATTATAAAACAACGGAGGTTCTTCAAGTTCCAAGAAACACTACTCAAAAACAGAATAAAACAAGGAGCTAGAACATAAACTGCAAAAAGTCATTATTCCAAAAGAGACACGGCAGCTTCAGACTTTGATCTTAGCGGCTTACATCAGTGATAAAGATCCACTCTCACAAGTCTTGCACAACGCAGACTTAGACGCTAAATCACGGGCTGAGTTAGCTGAGAGATTGACTGATCGTAGCATGTTAATAACAATAACTTTATAACAAAACCTGCATACAATACATATCGAGCACTTGTCACATCTATATTTTGGTGATCTAAGGGGAACAAATATCTCGTAGACCTTCTTGGGAAAGTTATTCTAAAGGCTTCTTTACGCATTTTACGACTAGCGGGAGTCGTGTTTGGCCTGTCACTTTTAAAATACTGTCACATTTTAGTGTTGTCGAGTTTGCCACCGCCATCTTGAAAATGTAACTAATATCCCGTCATACATTTCGACAAAACTCGATCCAGTCTCTTGCGACTTTAACCGGAGGTGAGGTTTTAGAATTCGGAGTGAGGTTTTGGAATTCGGAGTGAGGTTTTGGAATTCGGAGTGAGGTTTTAGAATAGCGCTGTGCACTAATGACGTCACGAAATTTGAGACCCCCGCCGAGACTCAGACAAACAAAGTCCAATTCTGTAAGAGAAGTAAGGGAAATGTATGCGAATGGCGAGTAGTACGCAGCAATGTTTTACTGTTTTAACGGATGAGGATGGCGTACCTGGGTCGAAATTCGAAAGAGAGCCGGAGGAGTATACAGTGGAACAGTTAAAACGATGGCTGAGATGTAGAGGGCTGAAATTGCACGGGAAACGAGACGAGCTTGTGAAACGTGTACGCGACTGTTTGAAGAGCGGAAATCACCACACGCTCGATCCAAGCATTGACAATGGTAAATGGTTCGCTGCTAAAATCATCAAGGAAAATTCAGAGATCCAAGGAAATCGCCCCTTAAACTCTGTTCCCGTTATTCCTACGACCGGCTGGCGCGTTTTTCCGTCGCAGAACATTCCTTCGCTGTTCAACTATGGACACGTCCACTATTATGCGTTGGAATCTATCCAAAATGGTGTTATAAAAAAGGACAGGCTAAACACGACTCCCACTCGTCGCAAAAAGTATTTTAAAAGCCTAAAGTGTAAAGCTTTCCCAGTAAGACTTCAGAGAGGATCGCGCCTTTAGATCACAGTTGAGAACTTGTTCTTTTCGATGATATAAACCTTTTGATCTCGGCGGATTATCTCTCAGATTGATAGGAGGATTCATGCTGTCCAGAGCCGTTAGAATTATTTTATTTCTTTATGCCGTTATTCGGTGCTAGCTCTATTGGCATACATTGTGGTTTCTTTGGCTTACTTTTGTTGCAAGATAAATACTTATCGGCTAAAGTTTGTTATCGCTTTGAAAGTGCTAGGATCGTTTAATTTCTCAGGCCGTGATTAAATGTCTAAAGTCTGCGGCGTGCAAGACTTGAGAGAAAGTGTTTCCGGTATCACGGATGTGGACGTCTTAGATCCGACTCTCAAAAAGCCGTAGTCTATAATTCCACTGCAGTGAAATCATGAATTCTTGCAATAATTTTTAGCTCCTAAGTTAGTTCTGTAGTTGAGTAGTGTGTCTCAGTGGAGCTAGGATGAACCTCCGTTGCTTTGTCATAGCGTATGATTTGGCATCCAGCAGATAATCTGCAACATAGTTGCTGTTTTGTAAATCTCACGGATGCTAGTAAATTCTTCAGTCCTTTCCTTAAGTAAGGAATGAACATAATTTAATGTCTTTAAGCAAAACTCTTGAACAAGCGACTATCCAACGCTTACACTTCTCAATGTTTTTGCCGGTTGGTTTAGGGAACGGTATGAACACTTTCTCTCCCGATTCGTTCAACTCTTTGAGAGATTTCGGCCATCTGTCGGGATATCTCGAGTCGGAATTACACTCACCCCAACAACAGTGTTTGGTACCAACCATTCCTTGTCTTTCTAGGACCTAACTCTACAATTTGACGAAGTTTTTCGCTCTTTTCCGTCGGTACCGCACTTCACGCTCATACATTTCTTTGTAGCGGGTCGCAATGTTTGTCTGAGTCTGTGCGGGGGGTCTCATGTGGCGAAATCTATTTTTAGAAATAGTGCACAGCGCTATTCGGAGTGAAGTTTTAGAATTCGGAGTGAGGTTTTGGAATTCGGAGTGAGGTTTTGGAATTCGGAGTGAGGTTTTGGAATTCGAAGAGACGTTTTGGAATTCGGAGTGAAGTTTTAGAATTCGGAGTGAAGTTTTAGAATTCGGAGTGAAGTTTCAGAATTCGGAGTGAGGTTTTAGAATTCAGAGTGATGTTTTGGAATTCGTAGTGACGTTTTGGAATTCGTAGTGAAGTTTTAGAATTTGGAGTGAGGTTTTAGAATTCGGAGTGAGCTTTTGGAATTCGGAGTGAAGTTTTAGAATTTGGAGTGAGGTTTTAGAATATGGAGTATTGTTTGGAATTCGGAGTGCACTTTTTGATAGGAAAATCAGTTGACTTGTGCGTCAATGCATGTTAAGTGCACGTCGCGCGCACGCAGCTGAAAACCCTTTCTAATATGAAGACGAAGGTCATTTTTCAGTCCAAAATTCAACCTTTGATTATTTATGACTCTAACTTTAAAACTCGAGGACACTGACAACAAACGTAGAAGGTCAAATATATGCTAACCCACGGACGCACAAGGGGGAACGATCAATCGTTGATATTACCTGACGAAACTGTAGTAATAAAACGATGAACTACCTCTCTGAAGTCTTGAACCAGTTTATTATAATTATATATATATATATATATATATATATATATAATTATATATATAAAAATATATTTCAAAAACATAGCTACTTGACAAATATATATCTATATTTATATATACCTTTTGTATTCCCATCAAATAGGTGACGTTTTTGATAGGAATACAAAAGGTATATATATATAGATATATATTTCTCAAGTAGCTATGTTTTTGAAAATCAGTGTATATATATATATATGTTATATATTTGGAAATTTTACCTTTACCTAATTTTACCTTTACCTAATTTTATTCGTCATTTGTTCAAATGTCACGCAGACACTAAACTTTTATTTCCAATTACTATACCTTAGAATACTTTGCTTGGGTTTCTTTAGTTTGTAGGATGTTGAGTATAAACTGGTTGCTTTCCTGCTCCAGTTTAGTGAAATGATTCCACACTGCCTTCTTATCGGGAAGTTGGTTTTTCTTTATCCATCCCCCGCAGGCGTACTTGTAAAAATCTTCACAAGGATCAATCTTCGGATCTAAATAACTAAGGAGCTCTGAAAAAGGTATTAATGTTACAGCATCAATAAATGCAATAGAAGTTTTTTCTAGCTCATTTTTGAAGCCAGAAAATTGACAGTTATCTGTCTGAAAAGTTTTATTGAGTGCTTGAGTGCTCCCGAAGAGGGTGGGGGTCCTCCCTTATATAAGCTATAGAAGTAAGTGCGGTGAGTGCTGACCAGTTCGAGGGAGTATTTATTCTTAGTTTAATGCCTTGCTCCAGCATAAATACCGTGAACAAAATAAAACTGGCGTAAGTAAACCTCCCTTTGAAAATAGTGATCATACCGGCAATGAATGTTAATGCTCACGCATAACGACATTCATTTCTAGAAGCGACATCTATAAAACCTCTGGTAAAAAGTCTCGTCAATTGAAATGCTGCCGAACCAGTTAAGGCCCATGACAATGTATACTACAAATGAAACGATATCATGCAGGGTAGCGCGCGGTAGTAAGATATGTAAGATTGACCTTCGAGATTTGGAACATAGCGTATGTTTTTTTCTCCGATTCAAATTACAAATAATTGCCATCGCTTTATGGGTATACAGTGACCCTTGGGAAGAATGCTTTAGTGTTCGCTAATACACATACAGAGTGTCCGCTTAAACGTTTTCGTATAGAATACGCCATAATTTATGTCAAATGTCATTCTTAGTAAATGTTGGAAGTTTTCCTTAACTGCGACTCATTGCACATATGGTAACCTCCTCCCCAAGTTGGAGTAAATCGTTACAGCTGGAGTAATCGCACTGGAAGGGGGGGGGGGGGGGGGGGGGGGGGGGGGGGAGTGGCTAGAAATGAAAACTGAAATTGTTAATTTACAATTTCTGCAAGGCTGTCTTCTTGACGAAAATATCCTTTTTGCGAGAGTCTCCTGACAATTTTGGAACTCAGGTTTTGTGAGAATCATGGCGAATGGTAAATTGATAGTTTGTCTCACCGGATGTTGATGAGCATACGCAGGGCATTTTTAAAATGTTCTGGAAAAAAGAGAAATCCGCAGGGGAAATGGGGACCGATTATCGGGCTTGGACGAAGCAATAACACTTTCCTAGCAGTGATTTTGATGTCAATAAAGTATCCCACGAAATATCAATAGCTCTAAATCGCAAAACCCCAAACCGCCAAATCCCAGTCTGAAACATTTAGAAAGTTACCTGCTGAGGTTAGCACGCATTTCTTTGTCACGCACGGATATGATGTTATGCATTGGTCTTTTGATTGCAAGTTTGAAGACTTTGAATGAGCTTGTTTTGCGTAAAGAAATCCCAAAACAACTGCCAACAGAATGAACATGGCAAGAAGGAAAGCTATAAAGCCAACTAAAAGCTTTTCACGTGCTGTTAGTCGTTTGATGTCCTTTTTAGGTTGTGTCGCTACCAGAAATTGTTCTGTTGGTGAAGACTGCGCATCTCGCTATAAAGGAATCAGAAAACAACATTGATCATAATGACATTTTTTAACGATGGAAGGTTAGTTGTGAGATATCGTAAAACCATACCACACTTATTTGGGAGAAGAAATAACAAAAGATATCGGTGATTCGTGATCGTGACTACTGATTGGCTCTATACTCGATATAAGCTATAAAGCTACAAAGGTTATTATCCTCGTCAGTCGATGTTATGCTGCCGTTATTATGGGATCAGAAGACCAATTGTTTATGTTCCTTGCTGACTGAAACTTGTTTTGCATTTGGTGCTATAGTAAAAGATAGAGAGAAGAAGATGTAATAATTGAAATGTGTTATACACGGTAACCTTTGTAAGTTTAAAATACCTCTATTGTATGCTGATTTTTCTTCATCACAGCCTGTTGATACAATCTTGTATGCTGCTGTGTTGACTGTGTCTAGTCTACTGCCCGTTTAGTTTTTCGATTTTCTCCATTCACGTATAATTTATGCATTAAGAATTATTCCATTCTGTAACTTTGAATACTGTATTCTGACACTGTCAACCTTGCGACTTTTCCAGATTTACCTCACCTCACGGAAACAAAACTCAACCGACGCGTATACAAAAAGTGAAAATAAAGTAGCCTGGTCTAAATCTTGACAATTATTGTCAATACCTTAGAGAAGACTCTTCTCTCTTCTATTACGTTTCCCGCTGTTTCAGTTAGTAAAAACTATTTACTGACGAGGTTGGGGAATCCTTCACTTATGACGCCGCGATGGAGAATGTAAGCTATCGTATATTGTTCCACCGAAGTAAAAAGGAATATTGCCAACCAATCAATCTTCTCTTTTATGCAATTATCAGTGATGACGGCAGGACATCCTGTTTACACAATAACTGTTGGGTGATGAACTGCTGGCTGGAATGCATAACATTCTGCAACTTTTCGCCCGCTGCGTTTTACCCCGCGCTTTCTCAACAAGGTCAACCATCTGGGAGGTAGAACAAGCTTGCACTGACATCTGGTTTTGTCTTTTGTTAATCAGTTTCCCGGATTTTGTGTGTGCCGCAAGCAGAGATACATTTATATATGGGAATTTGACGTAATATCTCAAAACACCGGGAGACGATAACAATAGGGGATCCGTGTCAATATACATTCAGTGCCACTCACAGTCTTTCCCCATCTCTCCCGAGCAATCATTCTATTGTTTCAATTCTCAGTGTTTTTTTTCCTTATGTGAGGTGTCAATTTTTGAATTTTACCGTTACATGGGAGTACTCCCCAGTTCCCCAAAATCAGTTTCCCGGATTTTCCTTAGGGCTGGGGAATTTTGGTATTTTTTTTCCAAAAAAGTGTTGCCCTCCCTTGCGTTTTAACAAAAAAACTTCTGACCCCCCACCTTTAGGTAACTGACAAAAGTGCGACCCTCCCCTCGCTACTACCTGGTATATTCCATGCTGTAGAAACCTCAGAACGTTTCGCTTGTAAACGCAAAGTGTTTGAATACAAATATATCTCGATATTGAATGTGTGCGCGCTGAAACAAGGAAAATTCGAACAATCAGTGTGGGATATTTACGTTTTATAGCTGAAGTTTGAATATGGAAGTATAAACCTTGACTATTATAAAAGTTTTGAACATAAAACATCTAAGGGAAAATACACGCGCTTCTTTCTTCGACTAGCCGGCATTGCTGTTGGTTATTTTAACAGGTAAGGTTTATTTGTTTAGCATGCGAAATCTGCCTCTCAAAAACAAATATTTCCTACATTTACGAATTCTGTTAAAGGCCTCTGTAGGAAAAGGAAACTTCTCGCACACCATTGAAGCATCATTAAAAACTTACCAATGAAGCCAAACATCATGTCGCTTGTCATGGCCGCTCGTGTACTCGATTGTACTTTGAAAACAGTATTCGTGATTCACCATGGATGGTCATTTATTACACCAGAGATAAAATATTTAATAAATTATTAAACCAGCGTATATCACATGATGTTTCTCACTTTCCAAGTAGGCTCTGCGTGATCTAGCTCAATTTCCGCTCTATAAAAGTATTACACAAATCTTCTTGTCGCTCCATCATCGCGCGTTCTCAACTACGATCAGTACTATGGGTATAGATTCGCAAGGAATCAATCGGGGAAAGTGTTCATGCGGTGATAGCCTGCATGACAGGCGCTTTATGAGCCAAGCGGAGCGAGCGATGCATTTCGCGCGGAGCGACACGAGCGCGAAGCGCGAGACGAGAAAAAAATATTTATTTTTTTCCTTCCCTTCCCTCGTCTCGCGCTTCGCGCTCGTGTCGCGCTCCGCGCTCGTGTCGTGCTCCGCGCGAAATGCTTCGCTCGCTCCGCTTGGCTCATAAAGCGCCTGTCATGCAGGCTAATGCGGTGAATGCGCGAAGTTTGTGAGAGGCGGTGGAGTACTTTGTGGTTATTGTGAGTGCGCCCCAGTACGTCACGAGAAATTGACAGATCCAAATTTCGAGGCCACACAAACAGCACACGATGAGCAAGAAAACCAACCAAGCAGTAGCATTTGGAAAGATGTCTCACTAGGGTGGATTCCAGATCCAAAAGGCGATTATACTCGCTTTTCCAATTCCCTTTTGGCAGAATTCTACCAGTGTTTTTGGGCGACCATTCAAAGACAACTTCCGTCTGGAATTTACCAGGGAAAGAAAACGCCAGTGGAATATTAAAGAAACGATCAAGAAAGCCAACAACAAGGTTTCGTATATTACTTCCACCAATCCAGCAGCGGCAGGAAAATTCATGCATGAGAATTATCAAACAAAAGAGCACGATTCAATAACAATTTCAAACAACATAGATGCGTTGGTGAACACTAAAGGCAAGCTTGAAAGCCTAAGTCTGTAAGTACAGAAATCACAGAGCAAGACAATGCACTATTTATGGCTAATGGACGCCGCTTTAAGCCAGGGATGCAATGTAAGCAGAGCACCAATCAGGAATTTTTAAAGAATACAAGTTCCATTCAGTCAACAGTAGAGGAAACTCTGGAGTTGTCATCCCTTAAAGTAGGTAAACTCGAACTTTACATTAATCACCACAATATTGCATTTAAAGGAAAGAAAGATGAGAAAGTGAGGGTGGTGAAGGCAAATATTGGCAGTAAGATTTTGACTTCTATTGTGCAGGACAGTCAGAACAACATTCAGCCAACCTCTGAATCAAATTCAAAGTTTGACAGTGACAGTCACAGGGTAGAGCGCGTTGTTGGATCTACCAGTACCTCGTCAGAACTAAACGACTCAGGAGATCAGGCAGTAGATAGCCAACAGCAAGAAGCTGAAGAAACGATACCTGTGCCAAGTACTTCTCGTTACGGACGGAAGGGGGAGGGTACTCTCTAAGATGAACCATACCGGGATGCTAAATACAACTTCCCACTCAGTATCATACGCCCAATATTACACACACAAAAAAAAATGAGCAGATAAGATGCGGGTTATTGTTTTTATAATATAGAGGGCAAAATTACTGAATGCTGATTGGCTGACGAAGAGGGCATTTTTTCTTAATTGAGGGCAAAATTACTCGCTCCTGATTGGTCGAGCATCAAAATTTCTCACTTGGTGAATAACAACATTGTTACTCGTGGCGCAGCCGTTTTCGGCTTTTTTTTGTGCGTAACATTAGTTCATGCAAATTTATGCACGCATATTTTGGTTTCATATGCCAATGTAACTTTTAGCCATGAAGTACATAAACTTGAAAAGCAGCAGGAACAGCTGCAGGAAGAATTATAGCGTACACTTACAAGTTTTCAAGATAATGCAAGGCGTTCATGGATACTGAGATAGGACCGTTTGATATTGTGCTCGTCGCTTATTGTTGTGGGATTTTTGTTCCGGGCAAGTTTTGTGTTTTATATATGCCTTGCAATTTGCTTAGCGATCGAGGTTTCAAGTGTCGGCTACTGAATGTAGTGAGCGTATTGTAGTCTTACTTTTTAGACATAATTTAAGCTCATGTTTCTCCGTAAACGCACTCAAAACACTCGGGAATCAATACTGCATTAGGTTTAAGACGCCACAAGTTCAAGCTGTGTACAGCTCGTATGTAATACTGCTGAACAGTTTTTCATTCATAAATCCACTCGAACAGTGCTTATTTGTATCCAAGTTCGTGGGCAAATAATGGAAACAAGACTCGGATACGCAAGATTTAAACTATAACTTTAGCATATGGTACGCTGAACAGAATCAAAATGATAAACACAATGTATTAATATGCTAATATCCTTACTTAGCTTAATTTGTCACCAACTAAAATACTTCATAAGCATGGAATGATCAGAAGTTGTGCAAGTTGAAATGAATCATGTACTTACAATATTTGTATTGCAGTCTTCCGGTACTGGGGAGAACTTAACTAATTCCATTACGGGACTCTTACTCCTTCTCTTAATTGAGATCAATTATACAATCAGTGTACGCAAAACGTTTCAGTGTTTTGCAATGCTAATTTTGCTGTCACTACATCGATTAAGTTTAATCGCTTTTGATGGTACATGTAAATGAAAACGTCGGTTTCAATCATTTTGACGCTGAATTTGGAAGCCTTTATCTTTCGTTCAGATGTTAAATTTCTTCCAGGAATACCGTATTACGTCAGCTGATAGCATGGAATGATCACTGACTCTGTTGCACATGTACATTTCTCTTCTGGATTACTGGTTGTTTACATTTCCTGATATTTCGCGTTAGCCCGTAATATGCAATCTAGCAAACACATCGATACTGTTGCTATATTCTGGGATGATGTTAGTTTCCTTTGAGTGATCGTAGCGCACTACATGGATGGCACTTGCTTTCACTGCCATAAACACACTTGCTTCGTCACCCTCACGCTACACTTTGTTTAATTATTTTCGTCAGTTATATTACCTTATTTTTGTCCTTGATCCAGTCACTGCAAAGGCTACAAAATCTTCAATTAATCACTCATATTGTAGCTCAATAAAAAAGTTGACGCACTGGGAAAGTCAATCATGATGATTAATAATGTTCTGTCATACAAAATTCGCCGAGAAAGTACATTGTACATTATCCCGTTACTGACAAACTGACCTTCAGCACTCCTTTTTTGAGATACAAATAATAAAACAACACGTGTCATGTTCTGTTACATTTGTTTTCCTAAAAGGTACCGCGATACTTCTAACAGTGGTCATTTTAGATTTTTACACCCTAAACAGAACCAATCTACAAATTTTGACCCTAATAGGTACGCCGAGCACCCTCGTCATTTTTATATGGGAGACGTCCCCCCCAGGCCTTTAGCCCATAAAGGGAAGTAGTCATAACAAGTGTACTTGAAGGGGACACACCTTACTAACTTTCAAATGGACAGTAAAAAACACAGGGATGTCTGAAAAGTTTTCTCAGTTTTTACTCAGCAGTTACTTCTGATAGAGTGGAAGCTATAACAAATTTATTTATCTGAACCATTTTGTTTAAAAAGATATACGAAAATGGGATGTCAAAAGCTTTTTTTTCCTGGAAAGAAAACTACGCCTTTTTTCTAAAAATAAAAAAGCAAGTGACACACTCGAACACCAGCCTCGTGGCCTGGCCAGTACCTTACGCATACCACCTTATGCCATGCTGATGCATCTATGTCCAATACTGTCGACTTGATACGACCCGAAAACATCAAAGTACTGCAAGGCCGAATATTTCCGGCTCATCCTCGATGTAAAAACTTGTCTATGTTTTCTCCCTGCCGTGTAGCATGAAATTTGTGCGGGAGTTTTATTTTGCGGTTTGGCGATTTTTTTTAAAATCAAACTGCTCAAGATAAAAATGTTATTTCTATTTAAAAAAAATGTTGTTTTCTATTAAAAATCAATTTTAATCATTCTTATTTATGTCCGTTATCGTCCCAGTAACGCAAGTTAGTTTGTATAAACTTGGGCCAGCTTTACTGAAACAATAATACTAAATAAGTACATACAATGTTTTAAAATTACAATGAGTTCATTATTTGGATGACAACGGGATGACAAAATTCGCTTAGCAACTTGCGTTACTAAGCTTTTACAAGACCTGTTCCTACAAGTCCCTCAAAATGGGGGCATACTCGTTCCGAATTGACCAGTTTGGCCGACCAGTTCTGAAAAAAAATGGTATAATATTTACTAACTGAGTGATCTGGCCAGTTCTGACAAATGGTAAGCGCTAAAACCTCAAATTGAATACCAGCGGTTTTTCTCCTTCGGTGTCGCGCGAACGCCGACCCGAACACAAATAAACCAACTGAGACAACTTTCAGGGGTTTGTTTCGTTGTAAAAACCTGTGACTTTTTTCTTTGTCTTCTACCTTTGTTGTCGTAAACTCTATTGTTTCGGTACCTTTTGTTTTCGTTGTTTTAAGTCACTCGTGAGTTTGGCAGGTTTTTACACCGAGGATGAGTCACTTTTGGCACGTCATCTTCTGGCTGCTTGATATATTTCCTATGGAAAACTGTTGTGTAAAAAGCGAACGATAATTTTAGCGCCCAGCGCCGGTTCGTACTTAGTTGCGGCCTCGCCGCTCGAGGCCTCCGCCGTTCGCACGTTTGCTCGAACTCCTCGCCCCTTTCACAACTCCCCAGGGTTGTCCAATACTTTTTATCTTCAGCAGTTTGATTTTATTGTTGCATCAGTTCTTTAGGACAGTACAGTATCACCTTCGAAGATTTAATAGCTCAGTGAAATGTCTCTAAGTAGAGCGTACCGTAACTCTACAATTAATAAAAGTTGAAAATATTAAGTTTCCTCCCTTGTTAAAATGTTCTGCTGCTTGATTAGGAAATCGCAAAAATTAGTTCCCAACAGAAATTTCAGTCTCGAACCGCAAAAAATTGTTCCCGCAAAACACAAAAAATCGTCAATCCGCAAAATAAAACTCGCGCAAAAATTTCATGCTGCACGGCAGGTAGAAAACATATACAAGTTTTAACATCGAGGATGAGCCGAAAATATTACCTTGCAGATGGTGGAGGCACTGGTGTAATCCAAAATAAAAAAACAACGATGATTAGAAATTTAGGGCTTATAATCGTCTTGAACTAAATAACGGCAATGGTGAAACCAATTTATCGATCTGACAGCCAAGAATGCGGAAAAATCTATATAGTTGGCTAACGAATATTGGTAGCGAATATTGTTTTGTACTGGAAAATTTATAACGGATCAACATTGAAAATGGGTCATAGGTGTTAGAAATGTGTGAACATTAAACCCAATTGACCGTTCGAGCAACACGCTTTTAGAAGGAGAAATATACATGTACTCCATTGACCGTTCGAGTAACACGCTTTTCAGTAGAACGAGGAATATACATGCACTACATTGACTGTTCGAGTAACAAGCTTTTAGAACGAGGAATTTTCATGCAATGCACTCCGTTGACCGTTCGAGTAACTCGCGTTTAGAACGAGGAATATACTGTACATGTACTCCATTAACCTTTCGAGTACCTAACTCGCGTTTAGAACAAAGAATATTCATGTATGTACTTCATACGTTTTTCGCGCAACAGACTTTTAGAACGAGTAATACTACATGTACTCGGCGATTAACCTTTCGTGTAACTCGCTTCTCTTCTTAATGAGATGTAGTTTGTTACACAACTCCTCGCTCCATACACAACTTCCCGCTCCCTACATAACTCCCCGCTCCTTACATAACTCCCCGCTCCTTACACAACTCCCCGCTCCTTACATAACTCCCCGCTCCTTACACAACTCCCCGCTCCTTACACAACTCCCCGCTCCTTACATAACTCCCCGCTCCTTACATAACTCCCCGCTCCTTACACAACTCCCCGCTCCTTACACAACTCCCCGCTCCTTACACAACTCCTCGCTCCTTACACAACTCTCCGCTCCTTACAAAACTCCCCGCTCCTTACACAACTCCCCGCTCCTTACACAACTCCCCGCTCCTTACACAACTCTCCGCTCCATACATAACTCCCCGCTCCTTACACAACTCTCCGCTCCTTACAAAACTCCCCGCTCCTTACACAACTCCCCGCTCCTTACACAACTCCCCGCTCCTTACATAACTCCCCGCTCCTTACACAACTCTCCGCTCCATACATAACTCCTCGCTCCCTACATAACTCCCTCCTCTCTACATAACTCCCCGCTCCCTACATAACTCCCCGCTCACTACATAACTCCCCGCTCCTTACACAACTCCCCGCTCCCTACATAACACCCCGTTCCCTACATAACTCCCCGCTCCCTACATAACTCCCCGCTCCCTACATAACTCCCCGCTCACTACATAACTCCCCGCTCCTTACACAACTCCCCGCTCCCTACATAACTCCCCGCTCCCTACATAACTCCCCGCTCCCTACATAACTTCCCGCTCCATACGTAACTCCTTACATAACTCATCGCTCCCTACATAACTCCCCGCTCCCTACATAACTCCCCGCTCACTACGTAACTCCCCGCTCACTACATAACTCCCCGCTCCTTACACAACTCCCCGCTCACTACATAACTCCCCGCTCACTACATAACTCCCCGCTCCTTACACAACTCCCCGCTCCCTACATAACACCCCGTTCCCTACATAACTCCCCGCTCACTACATAACTCCCCGCTCCTTACACAACTCCCCGCTCCCTACATAACTCCCCGCTCCCTACATAACTCCCCGCTCCCTACATAACTCCCCACTCCTGACACCACTCCCCGCTCCCTATATAACACCCCGTTTCCTACATAACTCCCCGCTCCCTACATAACTCCTCGCTCCTTAGATAACTCCCCGCTCCTTACATAACTCCTCGTTTGTTACACAACTCCCCGCTCCCTACACTACTCCCCGCTCCATTTATAACTCCCCGCTGTGGGGATCACAAATTTCACTCATGTTTTTGTTCAGTTAACATATTAACTTCCCAAGAGTGCCAAATATCAAAATTCAAGAAAAATCCCAAATTTCATGTTGTAAAATATTGAAAACAAATGGTAACTGTACCATGTGAAAGTACTGTATTGTTGTACATAGGATTTCGTCCACAGACTCAAAAGTAAGGACTGAACTACATGTCTCCATAATTGACTCTGGGAGTGAAAAGGTTAAGTGAATTAGAATTGTCCAGTAACAGGTGGTATAGAGGAGTAAGAAAAAGAATGATTGTGGAACTCTGTTGATTGCATAACAACGGGATCAGAAGTTGTGAATGCCTATAGAGGTAGTCGTGCATAACCAAGCCTGCGGATATAGCCGCCTCTTACCGCTTACCACAGTTAAACCGTATTTGCCCAAGTTAGTTTTGAATGATCGTTTATTCTCTGATAAGTAAATTTGGAAAACCAGTTTCAAGTTGGATGTTGAAGAACAATCATTTTTTCTCGGAAAAATGACGAGGGTCTCCGACATTCGGAAACTTCTTAAGTTGGATGTTAACAATCGCTTTTCCTCGTGTAAGTGATGGGGTATCAGCTTGGCAGTTACCGTAACTGCCAAGCGGATACCTCATCACTTGTGAATTGTACAAGCGGCTTGTACAATTCACAAGTTTGCATTCAACTCTAGAAGACATGCAAGCAAAATTCTTTGTTACCTTTGCAATAACTGTTGTCCTCTTTTTCAGATTTATACTGGAAGGAAGGTTGCCCCAAGAAATAGAGAAAATCCTGTTGAGCGTGTTGATTTTTTCATAGAAGGGCTTCAAGTCGAAACCTATGTGGCAGTGTTCTTGTCAAATTGGGATGAAGAGCCAATGGAAAAGAGGTGACAGGGGAGCATTTTAAAATCCATTACTGGAAAAGGACATACAGAAGGACCAACCAAGATCAAGGGAACCTTAGGATATAAGATACTGTGCCACCGTGAGTAGGGAACCATTTCACCAAACGTTTTAATTTGAATTGAGAAGTTCTCCTTTTGTTCGATCATGCATGCAGTGGAGATCCCGGCCCTTCACAGTTTTGAAGAACTATACTAGTCGCCATTTTTTTTAATTGTAGACCAGTTGTTAAATGAGCTATTAAAGCTATGTCATGGGGATTGTGATGTTTCTGGCTAAAAACACAAAATGATTATACACAAATTATAGAACACCAAGAGGAAGATATAAATTCAAGTGCCTTTTCGAAGAGATGTTCAACAATAATCAGTTTTTAGAGACACAAACTGGAAAACGTCAATTTTTGACAAATTTGACCCTCGGAGAATCACTCTGATAACATCTACCACTAACAGTCTTATTATTTCGAAACAAGAACTCTACGAATAGTAAAGTCGGGCTTTAGGTTCTCGTAAGTGCCCCTACAGTACGGAAATTAATCCAATTGTTATGATTTGTTTTACAGTCGTTTTTCCGGTCACACAAGGTGATCCGTCACGCACTTTACTACGTCATTTAAAACCTTTAATCAGTTTTTCGCAATCACTAGTGCATGCAAGGTCCATTCTGATCTGTTCCTCGAAAAGAAAGAAAAGGAAATTGTTATCGATTGGAACTCTCGCCAAATCCGGCAATAATGTAACTTCCTTTTACCTGATATATTTCGTTTCGTCATTTTCCTTTTTCTTATGTTGTAAATTGATTTTCGGTTTCACGATATTGATAATGGTTAGTTGCTATCTGATCTCTTATGACATTGAAGTTGCTATGTCTTTCGATCTCTTTGACTTCAAACTCAGTATGGAAAATTAAAACCGATCTGTGGACTTCAAATGGATTTTTCAAGACTTCGGTACTGAAACGCTACAGCACGATATATGTTTCTAAATGTGAAGCCATTCGAGAAAGCGCCAACCTTTTAATCAATTCATGTAAACTCTTAATCTTAAAAACACTTGGCCGCAGGCTACAAAACACTCGAAACAGACTTTTCTTACGGAGACACAAAAGTAAATTAATACGTCGGGCAGGTTTGGCTTGCAGCCAAGCATCCCAACTAAATAGCATTCAAGGCTCGATTGCTACGCCGCAAAATGTAATAATCGCCGCAAAATGTAATACTAACGCAAAATGCAATAACAATCAACGCAAAATGTAATAACATTTTAACGCAAAATGTAATAACTTTTCTAACGCAAAATGTAATAACACTTCAGTTGCATATTATTTGATGCTATCAGACAAAGTCAAAGTACGAAAGTGTTTCACTGTGACTGATGCATTCCTGTCCAGCATAGGTGAATAGAAACAGAAGGATATAAAATTAACTGAGATATCTTTTTTCATCAGTAAATAATACAGCTATAATAAGTAAATGTGGAGGAACAGGATTGAGCTAGAAAGCGAGACTTATACATTGTACGAAAATTAGTTCATCCCATCGATGCAAGTAAAAGGCCGCATACGTAGCCCCTTTGGTACTGTGACTTCGCGCAAACATGGTACATTTAAGAGGATCTCAATGGGGTGGTGGCTGCTAACGGTTAACGGTTAAGAAAAGCGCTTTGACTACTGACCGTCAAAAAGCGGTCGTTCCGGTGGGAAATGAAATAAAACGGTCCTACAGCTGGAAATTTCTAGTGGGGAGAACCGTTCCATTTGATTTCCCACCGGAACGACACATACAAAAGGAAATCGCTCTTGGAGCGAGTTTCAATTTGAATTTTGAACTTTTCATCTAAAGAACGGATCTCATTCTAGCAAGTCCTATATGGTGTATGAAGCACACATGCACTTCTCGACTGTTCTCATACACTGCATATATAACTAAACATTACAATGTACGAGGAGCAAGTTTAATATTTCCTCGAACTCCCGACATAATGAGCATCAAAGTGTGGCAGTGTGCGCGGTACCTCGGATGACCTTCAGATAATCTTCTGTAAAGTACTTTGGAAGGCTTCGGATAATCTGCTGTAGCCTCGGGATGGTTTTCAGAATACCTGAGGTGATGTTCGGTCAACTTTATAATGTTTCAATTGATTTTCCCAATTTTCAAGTCACTGCACTGATTGCATGAAATTATTCACGCATTTAGCACTCTATATTTAATTAATGTAATAGACATAATTGAAGTGTTATTGCATTCTGCGTTAGAAAAGTTATTACATTTTGCGTTAAAATGTTATTACATTTTGCGTTAACCACTTTATTACATTTTGCGTTAGTATTACATTTTGCGGCGTAACACTCAATTTCTTATCTTTGTTTGCTAGCTAACAGTAACACACCAGATGAAAATACTTATTGTTGTCATGGAAATCTCACGTCGTAATTTACTAGCGATGTAAGAGATCAGGTCACTCAGTTGTCTTTTTCACTTTGCTAAAGCGAACCACGAAACATGCTTATAAGGGGAAATTTTGCGTGATGCACATGTTCTAGAACATTCTTCTTTTAAGTACTTTGAAGATAGAGAGCCGCAGATAAAATTGTATTTTGTGATTGTTTTAAATTGTATAATGGAAAGAAATTTTTCCTGTTGAAAGGATTTGAATTGTGAACCATGCGTGTTTGAAAGTAAACTTTGCATTTCAGTTAGCGATCGTGGTTTCAAGTGTCGGCTACTGAATGTAAACGGTTAGTACAGCTAGAAACATAATAAAACAACGAAAACCTTCGCTCTATTATTGGAAGATAAATACAGGAGAACTTACTTTACTAAAGATCTATTTTAACATAAACTGTTCTGTATTATAAATTACAAATCTTAGTCATACGAACATAATTCTAAAAAGTCACATTGCTAACAAAACTTAACAGACAAAACAAGACAAACATGCAAATAAAACAAGCCATTAGTAAACATTGGCGATATCTGAATGAATCTTCAACTAATTCCTATTGAATAGGAATTAGTCAGTTAATACGGAGAAGTATTGCATTTGCTACCGTAACATAGTATTTTTAAACTAACAGGCATTTTGGCCAAACCTCCAAAGTGAAGTCGGTGACTTCCGAAATTTTTTTGGGATTTCTGACAAGAGTGATTGAAAATCAAATTGTGAAAAAACATGATTTCTGATAATAAGCTTTTCAAAATGGTAAAATATACAAGCTAACACAAATCTTCACGTTTCTTTTTCAGTGAACATAAACAGTTAAATTGTCCAAAAACGGCCAACAAATGGATTCAAATCCTTATGACGAATATTTTTCAACCAAAAGCATTCTCGTCGCTTCGCTCTAGTGATTTCCGCCTCAAATTGAACGGAAGCCATCGCTATTTCTTTACTTATGTAGTTACCAAGCAACCTTTTAAATTGGAAAATTTCGCGCAACTCACTCAGTTATTTTTTAAAAGACTATAAAAGACAATTAAATGCGAACAATCTTGCTTTTCGTCGTCGCAGTCGTTAAACACTTCTTTTTTCTCTTCACTTTCACTATCATTTGTATTTATTGAACACCGCATCCTGTCTCTCAGCTTTCACCAAACTTTACATTTCTTTTCAGGATTCATTGGTGAACCTAAAGGGCAGTTAAATGCCTTCGAAAACTCCGGAAAATTCCTGAGTGTACCATTAACCCTGTGAATAAGGAAAAAAGCATAAATAGCGATCAGCATAAATTGAGAGGCGACGAGTTTTAAAGTTAATTACCCTTAAATAATTACCAAGAGTTGGTTGGAATTGTAAAATTGTAGTGGCGATTGTGATTTCACCAATACAATTTGCGATTTCAGTTTATAATAATATTAATATTAATAATAAAATCAATTAATATTGGGTTTTCGCGCTAATGTTTATGCACATCCTTAGTGCGCAGGCAATTCTTGTCGCAATGTCACGCCACGTCATGTACGTGCGCGCACGTCAATAAGTAAGTAATCTAAACATGTTGAGGAAAGGTAGGCACTGTGTTAACATGTTAAGGAATGGTAGGCACTGTGTTAACATGTTAAGGAATGGTAGGCACTGTGTTAACATGTTAAGGAATGGTAGGCACTGTGTTAACATGTTCAGGAATGGTAGGCACTGTGTTAACATGTTAAGGAATGGTAGGCACTGTGTTAACATGTTAAGGAATGGTAGGCACTGTGTTAACATGTTAAGGAATGGTAGGCACTGTGTTAACATGTTAAGGAATGGTAGGCACTGTGTTAACATAACATGTTCAGGAATGGTAGGCACTGTGTTAACATGTTAAGGAATGGTAGGCACTGTGTTAACATGTTAAGGAATGGTAGGCACTGTGTTAACATGTTAAGGAATGGTGGGCACTGTGTTAACATGTTAAGGAATGGTAGGCACTGTGTTAACATGTTAAGGAATGGTAGGCACTGTGTTAACTTTGCTTAGATTTTTAAATCCTTTGAATTTGCTTGGATGTTCGGTGACCCCTATTTTTTTGTGTTATAGATCAGTTTCTTTACCAACTTTTTACACTTTCAGAGAAAAGAAAACGAAACAAAAAATTAGTTGTAGAAGGTTTTTAGTTTTTTTTTTCTACTCACGCGCCAACGAATTCCACTGATTTTGTAGCAGGGTTTTAAATGACCTCCTTAAAATTAACTATACCTGAAGGGATGACACGATTGTTTACTCAACAGACCCACTTTGGCTAAATTGGCTAAGAAAGTTTGTCTCAAGCGATTCATCTTCAGAATTTTTAGACGAATAGCCACTCAGTCCATGCCGAGTTACAAGTGCCAATTTTTCAAAACCTGGGTATTTTCCCACACGTCTTATCTCTAGAACGAAGTCATTCGGTGACCCGCGGTTTTTTTTTACATTTTGGACAAGGGCGACTCATAATCTAGCTTTGCCAAAATCTGAGATAAAGAAAGTTTTCTTGCGAACGTCCTTAAATGTTATTTTTGCACCATTTCAGATCGATTTTATGGAATTTTAATATTAAGTAATAATTCAAACCGAGGTTAGCGCGTGATAAGTGGAATTCTCATGAAGTCAAAAGCCGGAAACATATATTAAGTTAATAAGCTGGAAACATATAAGTTTTTTTAGCGAACTGTACCCTAAAAGCTAACTAGCATTTGTTTTGTTTACCTCCATGGCATGGGACTGTGAGTATAATATCTTGTAGTGATACGGGCAGCTCTTTCGCTGTAATGACTGCACCAATTCTGTTAATAAACAAACACATCAAAAAGCTATTTTATAATTCCTAGTTAATCTAAATTATCCATCATCGGTTTACAGTAATAAGGGGCTATTCATAAGGCGTTGTAACATAGCTATGACATTCTCGCAATCTAATTTAGCGTGAATCCCGGTTTGCGCTTTACAACACTTTTTAACATGAACGAAAGCTTCGAATTTCGGGTAAAATATACGAAAAGACCAAAGAAATTTTAACTATTTTACCACTTTTCTGTGTTTATTCGCTGGCTCAAAGCGTAATCTTAAGCGGCTATTACACCCAAATGAGTTAATGTTTTCGAAATCCGTTCATTATAACGAACTCAGTGGTATTTAGCTTATAATTTTTTAGTATGTAGTATATATATTTCTGTATTACATTTTTCGTAAGATCATAATCGCCCACTTACTCTTGCAAAACTAATGAAGAAGACTTGCTCGTTGCTCAGCATCAAACCCGGAAGCCTTGGTTCTTCCCAATGCTTTCTAACCCACTCCCGGTACGCCTACACATAAAAAGAAAAATGGGCATTCACTGTGCTTCCTTGCAATCAAGCTATGTTCTTGGTTTTATACAATGCTACCTAATTTTATATACAAATTTACATGACAGTGGCGACATGGACGGTTGTTAGATATTACAGCTCTAACACAAAAACTTTATTTAATAAAACTGTTTCAATAATGCTGGCAATCATTAAAAAAAAACCAGGACTGAAATGCATACCGAGAAAAACAAAGTTGTACTCGGTGCCTCATCTCATCAGTATTAAGGTGGCAACAAGTAGTTTTTTATTGGGGGTCGCACTTCCCTTTTTGAATGCGCTTACACATTATCATACTTTAGCTGAATGAATCTGAATTTGATACCAGATGTTAGGCTTGGATGAAAGTATAGCAACGGTAAACAAACATGGCGAAAAACAGTTTTTCCTAATTGTCTTTCGATTTTGGGGCTACCCACGACAAGCGAATAAATGCAGTTTTGCTTGACGTTTTCACTCTTTTTAAACTGCACTTGAATGAAAAGATCGATCTCTTTATTGCCAAGGAATTAGTCAGAGCTATTTGCAGGGAGTAATAATTTTAGTCTGAGGAAACTTTCTGTGATAATTTAATGATAATTTGTGAAACCTATGGAATGTTTTGACCGCTTATATTTCAAACATGAAAAAACACGTGTTAAAAATGTTTGAGCGAATTCAGTTCAAAATCGAACAATTTAATTTGTTGGAAATTTTCCCATTTAGTGTGCTACACTGTGTAGATTATAGCGCATTTATTCGCTTGTCGCGGGTAGCCCCAAAGTCGAAAAATATTTTGGAAAAACTGTTATTCGCCATATTTGTTTGCCGTTGCTATGGAAACGCTGATTAGTATAAAAAGAGCATCATCAAAAACTTTCATCCAAGCCTAACATCTGGTATCAAATTCAGATTTATTGAGCTGAAGTAAGATTATATATCAGCGCATTCAAAAAGGGAAGTGTGACCCCAAAAAAACTACTTGGAGCCACCTTAAAGAGGTTAGTTTCTAAAGATACTATGGTGCTGCGTCAGTGGGAAAACGAATCAAAGGCTCCTATGAGCCAACCCATGAATAAGAAATGGTAACGAGTAACGCGATATTGCGGTAAACTTAATATGCTTTTATACTGACACGATTTGATATTTTTATAAAATTAGACGTAATGACTTCTGAAGAACGCAAAAAAAAGGTTTACGGCGAGATTTGAACTCGAGCCGTCTGACATCTGTCTCATAGCCATAACAAAAACCACGCCACTTAGCCACAAAAACCTAAGATAACTAGAAGGGTATAATTTTATAATTTTTAACATTTTATCATATGCGGTAAAACGCGTATTAAAATCCGTTTCAAGTCTGCAGCTCGGTTTTAATTTCGCAATAAGACTCTAAATGCGGAACATCTTTAAGCCGTTTATTGTTGTTTATATTCGTTTACAACAAATTGGTTATTGTTATCGCTGTTCTTGTTACGCAAAGCATTCGATAATTTTGCCAAATTTAGCTTTTTAACGCGTAACGCAATGTACGGTATTTTTAAATTATAAACACGGCTCGATTAGGCTCTTGCCGATTGTGCTAGCATAATTTTTGGCATAATCTGAGGAATTGAGCATAATTTTTGCCCTTTTTCCAAAAGTAACACTGCTAGCATAATCCGTATATTTTCTTGTCTTAATAGCACAATTTTAGAATAATTCAAGAAAACGAAGATCTCAGCTACTAAAAACGATAGATTACTATTAACAGTTGCTTCCACTCCTATTTTTCGATTTTTTTTTACTTGTGTTGAGATACCGCGGGAGTTCGATGAAACGGAACCGGAAGTCTGTGTCTCGGTCCCAGACTCCTTAGTCTTTCTCCCACGACTCCCAGTGCTCGTTTCAAAATGGCGGCCGCCACGCCAAACCAGTCAAGTGCAGTGAACTTACATCCAGATAGTTTACAAGGTAGCGAGAACAGAGAGGATAGACCAAAGCCTGCACAACCTACTTTTGTTCGCTGGATAACTATCCGCTGGATAGCAGATTTATTCGCCGTATAGGCCCAACCACCGGATAAAGTTACCCAGGTTTTGAACAACCGGGCCCAGAACGTCTGGCCAGGGTTAATAAAATACATTTTCAAACTTGTCTTGTGAGTTGTGAAGTTTGTGCACAGAATAATTTTTTAAAAAAGTAGCATAATTTTGAAAAGCGAGCATAATTTGAGCATAATTTGGGCAAAAAAACGAGCACTGCCACTAGCATAATATGCCACTTTTACTAGCACAATCGGCAAATGCCTAGGCTCGATATCTTTTAAAATAGTAATCCGCGATATGATATGTGTGATGTTTAAGATCTACATATTCTGTTCCCTGACCACTGACGACATATGAAAGTTGACTTTTAGCGCATAACCGTGTCCAGTTCTCTCCTATTTCAATCAAACAATACGTATTTGTACTGTCACGCTAAGACATGAAAGACATAGATTTTTAAGCTTATTGTTGTTCCTATTCGTTTACAGTAAATTAGTTATTGTTATCGCTGGATTCACGTTGTTCTTGTTACGCATGCATTCGTAACAAAACGAATTCAAAACATTAGGTGACAAACGTTTACAGCTGATGGAAGGAGCGAGTGAGTGAGTACTCATTTGCATAACTGTCTCCGTTGCCGATAACCCGTTCATTACTTATGCGCGTATTCACGAGTTAAAAATTACAAGACAATGAAAAGGGACAATGCTCAAGAGAAACCACTATTTTTTATTTCCATTTTTTGTTATAATCCACGTTACCCATCTTTTGCGATGAAATATTTTTAATGTTTTAAATATATATAGATTTGCTGGCATAATATCATATAATATCAATACAACTAACTCGGTTCGAGCTGCCTAATACAGTCGAACCTCCCGTAAGCGACCACCCAAAATGTCAAGCCTAGGTGGTCGCTTACGGGAGGCGGTCGCTTACGAGAGTTCAGACCATATTGGGTCAAAATTTAGCCTTATTAGCATATGGTAACTGCGGAGACTTATCCCATGTGCCAATGCCCATCTAAACCCATGTAATAACTTTTAGTAGTCACAAAAATACTCAGTTTAAGCTTTCCAAAATATTTATTCAGAGTTTCACGGTTCGCTTCCGTTAATTTACCCAATAAGGCGAATGGCCGAACAAGGTCGAACAAGTCTCACGACAGTTACAAATTGAATTTTTAATGTTGTCTAAACGTTAAGGGGAACTGAACATGAACTAATAAGGATTGGATTGCTAGCTTTAAATTTGACAGCCTTTTTATATTACTGGTGATTTACATGTTAACAAGCGTAAACTGACTGTACATTAACCCTTTAACACCCAAATTTCCACCAAAAATACCCTTTTTCGATTCAGGCTACAAATACCATTTTATGGCCATTATCTAACCAAATTGAGGCCGAACAGTCAAAAACATCGTTTACAGCTCGGAAAATGGAATTTCTGGCGATTGAGTGGCTACGAATTAGCCTGAAATGTAATATTTCTGCGGCACGAGAGCAACAGGGCCTGGGTCCCGTTAGATGATGGTGCATCATGGGTAGAACTTTGGGGTATATAAGCTTTGTATAGCACGTGGTGGATCATTCTAGGCCGACACCGCTTTCACTCACTTGATCAATTATTTTGTCTTTAAATGAAAGAAGGAATAGGATATGTGTAGCAAGCAAGTCGCAAGAGACTGGGCCTAGTCCCGAGTTGATATTATGGGATGTAAAAGAATCCCATGTGCGAAGTTCGAGTTGTAAAAAGTCGGATCACTCGATATTTTCTGTGTATGCGTCTGTTTTCGAAGAAAGATTAAAGAACATTTTGTCGGAGTGTAACATTTGGTGACCCCGACGTGACACAGAGGAATGGCCAGCGTAGTGGAAGAAACCCAGATCGAATTAAGAGCCGCAGTTTGTCAGTTAGACGAAGCGAATCTTCGGGAGCTATGTGTGGAATTACAAATCGAGTTAAAGGAGAACGAGACGGGCCGCCTTGCCCTAATTCAACGAGTTACTAAATACTTTGACGCCGAAGAATTAGAAATAGAAGCATTGCAGAAACTGAGAGCGACGGTTGTGGCGAAGAAGAAATCTCCTGCGAAGGTCAAGAGCGAACAGGACACGGAAAAGAAGGCATCCGAGCAGAAATCAGGTCAGCCTGAGGCGAGTGTGCTGAGTGTAGATACATCGAAAGGATTTACAGCAGTCCCACCATTCAAGAAAGAGTTTAAAATATCGGGACAGATCGGGGATTCGCGTCAAAAGGATCGACTTAGCTTTACCAGCTTGGCTCATCAAATTAACGCTGGGTTAAATCGTGGCTACAACGAAAAGGATGTAACGGAGGCGGTCATCCGGGCGATCAATCCTGGACTAAGGCTAAGAAGTTACCTTGAAGGTAAGCCCGATTTGACTTTAGCCACACTACGTAAAATTCTTCGGTCGCACTACCAAGAAAAAGGGGCGACTGAAATGTACCAAATGCTCAGTTCTGGGGTTCAAGAGGGTGCTGAAACCCCCCAGGACTTTCTTGTCCGCCTCCTGGACCTTAAGCAGAAAGTACTGTTCGCCTCCCAAGAAGCAGGTTCTGATTTGAAGTATGACCCTAAGCTTGTCCAATGCATGTTCCTACACTCATTGCTAACTGGCTTACAGAGTGACAGTATTAAATCAGAAGTAAAGCCTTACCTTCAAAATGTTGAAGTGACGGATGAAGAACTGTTTGAAAAGCTAAATGAAGCAGTTTGCAATGAAATGGAACGATGTCAAAAGCTTGGCCCCTGGCGTGAACAGCACCTGAGACAGGGCCCCTTACAACAAGTAGCTCAAATGGTTTCCTCAGATGAAAATCAAGGTGTGGCGGAGGGTAAGACCCCGGAAAAGCCAGCAAAAGGCAACTTACTTACTGAAGTTAGAGAGATGAAAGCAGAACTAGCAGCCATCAGGGAAACCATGGGAAACCAACGTAACACTGGTCCCCCAAATCAATACAGATTTGTAGAGCAGGGGAGGTCACGCCCCAGGGGTTGCTTGAGTTGCCAAAGAGAAGGTGTGGGTTACCGTTGTGACCATTGCTTCAGTTGTGGAGGGCGAGGACATTTCAGTTACCAGTGTTTCAGACCAAGGTTACAAAGCCCAGAACATCTTCAGGGAAACGGCATGGGGTCGCCACCGCGGGACAGGGGGCAACCCAGAAGATACATGAACAGTCCCAACAATGCATGAATTGCGGGAAAAGGGAACAACAGGGCAATAGGCACTTACGCTGCTCACAGTGCCATGCCAGCTATTATTGTTCAAAAGTGTGTCAGAGGACACATTGGGAGGAACACAAAAAACTTTGCCAAGCCATTAGAGAGGTGGAATCCAGACAAACCAGGGCAAGTGTTGGAGACATGAATACGTCATTTCCCTCTCATCTAACACCACGACAGCGTACAAAATTGACCAAGTTAGTGGGAAGAAGATGTATGGTAAGCTGTGTACTGCAGGGGAGAAGAGTGGATGCCCTGTGGGATACTGGTGCTCAGGTCTGTGTTATGTCGAAGCGTTGGAAAGAGATTCATTTACCTGAAGAACCAGTAAGAGACATCAGTGAGTTACTGGAGGGAGAGGAACTGAATCTTCAAGCTGTTAATGGTACGGAAATTCCATATGATGGTTGGGTCAAGGTAGATTTTCAGCTAGCCGGAGGGAACGATGAGTCTGAACTATTGACAATTCCCATACTCGTAGGAAGTCAGGATAACCAAGAACATCCCATCATCGGGTTTAATGTCATTGAAGAGGTGATAAAAAGAAATGGGAGTCCTGACGCCCCAAATGTTTTAACGCAAATAGTGAATGATTCATTTCCATCAGTAGTGGGAGGCAAGGCAAAATCGCTTGTTAACTTCCTTCAAACCAAGGAAAAGGAGGCTGATACCGGGGTGCTTAGGGTTGGAAAGCATGACATACATCTAGCACCAGGAGAGAGTGTAAGGATTAAGTGCCCAGTGCACTTTGGGCCATTAGAGGAAGATGTACCAGTTGTGTTTGAACCTAAAGAAGACGGGATGTGGCCTGAGGGACTAGAAGTGAAAGAATGCCTTAACCGGATCCAGGCCGGGTCGTCGAGCAGAATATTTATCCCAGTATGCAACCAGACACAGAGAGGAATAACTTTACACAAACGTACCGAACTGGGCACGATACAGTTAGTGCAGTCTGTTACCCCATTGCCATTCGAAGACAACAAGCAAGAGGAGCCTGAAAGCAGAAGTAGTGTTACAGAGGAAGCTAACATCGGAAATGATGCAACTGATGGTAATCGAAAGTCTGAAAAGTTCGAAGAAGGAGAAGGACAATGGGTTCCGCCAGTTGACCTGAGCCATTTGTCATGTGAACAGAGAGGAATAGTAGAGGCAATGTTAAAGGAGGAGTCCGGAGCCTTTGCTATGGATGACGGTGACATTGGTTATGCTAGGGAATTGGAACTTGATATTAACCTTAATGATGATAAGCCAGTGCAGAAAACTTACAACTCCATCCCAAAGCCCCTGTACGGAGAGGTAAAAGCGCATCTGCAAGACATGATTACTCGTGGTTGGATAAGCAAATCAAAGTCACCATATTCATCACCAGTGGTTTGCGTCAGAAAAAAAGATGGTACCTTAAGATTATGTGTCGATTATCGTCAATTAAACAGCAAAACCAAAGATGATCGCCAACCGATCCCCCGTATCCAAGACATCCTGAACAGCCTTAGTGGTAACACCCACTTCTCAGTTCTCGACCAAGGGAAAGCGTATCACCAGGGATTCGTAGCAGAAGAACACCGCCACTTAACAGCATTCATCACACCTTGGGGGTTGTACCAATGGAACCGCATTCCATTTGGTCTAAAAAATGCCCCAGCAGCTTATCAGAGGTACATGGAGAACTGCTTAGAGGGCTTGCGAGATGAGATATGTATCCCCTACCTGGACGACATCCTAGTATATAGTAAAACGTTTATGGAGCATGTAGAAGATGTAAGACAGGTACTGAAACGTTTGCAAGGACATGGCATTAAACTTAAGGCAAAGAAGTGTGATCTGTTTAAGCCAAGTGTTCGTTACTTGGGAAAAATAGTTACAGCGGATGGTTACACAATGGATCCCGCTGATCTGGCAGCCGTAACAGCCCTCAAAGAAATGAAGCCAAAGACTGTAGGTGCCCTACGCAAACTCCTCGGTTTCATTAGCTATTACCGGCAGTACATAAAGGACTTCTCCAGACTAGCTAAGCCACTCTATGACCTACTGTCATCAGCTAAAGGCATAAGTAACCAAGGCATCACAACTGGGAAACGGAAAGAGCCCAAGAGGTCGACACCTCCAGGAGGACAACTGTCATCAAACCAACAAATCAATTGGACTGAACAACATCAAGAACGACTAAACCTCTTAGTCGACCTTTTGTTGCAGCCAGGAGTGATGGCTTACCCTGACTTTGAGAAACCATTTGTGTTACACACAGACGCCTCGTGTGAAGGCCTTGGAGCGGTCCTGTATCAGGAACAGGAGGGCAAGCTGAGAGTTGTTGGATATGGCTCAAGGACACTCACACCAGCAGAGCGTAACTATCATCTTCATTCCGGGAAACTGGAATTTCTGGCCCTGAAATGGGCCATCACTGACAAATTCCGGGACTATCTATTCTATGCGCCGTCTTTCGTTGTATTCACCGACAACAACCCACTGACGTACGTTATGTCATCGGCCAAGTTGAATGCAACCGGTCATAGATGGGTGGAGGAATTGGCGGACTATAATTTTACCATCAAGTATAGGCCCGGTCACTTGAATGTTGACGCAGATGTTCTGTCAAGGATGCCATTAGACATGGACAGATACATGAGAACCTGTACCGAAGAAGTATCTCAGGAAGTCCTTGGAGCCACAATCGAAGCAGTGAGGGAACAGTCAAAAGGTACAACTCCGTGGATAACAGCGATCACTGGTGGTTTGACAACAGCTGAACTTACACTTGGGGATCTAGACATGAAGACATTCAGCCCACAAGAAATCAAGGAGGCACAGCACAAGAACACTGTTATTAGTCGAGTAATCCAATACAAGTCCCATGGAGCCAGACCGCATGGAACCCATTTGAAACACGATCCCCGTGATGTCACCACCCTGGTACGAGAATGGAACAAACTGGAAATTGATGATAATGGTATTCTACGGCGACGAACTAGCTCTAACATACAATTAGTCCTGCCGAAGCAGTTTATACCATTGGTGTTAAAGGAACTTCATGTAGAGATGGGACACCTCGGAGTGGAGAGAGTAGCTGATCTGGCAAGATCTCGCTTTTACTGGCCCCATATGTATGATGACATTGAACAGTTTGTGAAACACAGGTGTACATGCCTTAAACAGAAGAAACCTAACACGACTGCCAAGGCACCTATGAGCAGCATAATGACATCCGCACCCTTTGAACTGGTGTCCATCGATTTTCTACATCTGGACAAGAGCAAGGGTGGATATGAATACGTATTGCTTATTGTCGACCATTTTACTAGATATGCACAAGCGTACGCGACACGCAACAAGACAGCCCGCACAGCTGCTGAGAAGATCTACAACGAGTTTATTCCAAGGTTTGGTTTTCCCGCACGTATACACCACGATCAAGGTGGAGAGTTTGAAAACAAATTGTTTCATCACCTTGAACGCCTGAGTGGGGTGACTAAATCTCGGACCACCCCATATCACCCACAGGGCAACGGACAGGTGGAGCGCATGAACCGTACCCTGCTATCAATGTTGAGAACCCTACCGGAGGGAAAGAAAGCAAACTGGAAAAACTCTTTGAACAAACTCATCCATGCTTACAATTGTACAAAGCATGAAGCCACTGGCTTTTCTCCATTTTACCTAATGTTTGGCCGTACGCCACGTTTACCAGTTGACCTGATGTTTGATGTAGGCAACGACGATCAGCAGTGTGATTACCCGGATTATGTAAAGAAATGGCAAACAGAAATGCGACAAGCATACGCCCTATCATCCAGGCGAACTGAGAAATCATCTGTCGGAGGTAAAGCGTATTATGACAGGAAAGCTTCTAGTGCTGTTCTACACCCTGGTGACCGTGTACTTGTGAGAAATCTCTCAGAAAGAGGAGGACCCGGGAAACTCCGTTCACACTGGGAACAGCAAATACATGTAGTCGAAGAACGTATATCTGACAGCCCAGTCTACCGAATAAAACCCGAGCATGGACGTGGCAAACAGAGAGTACTACACCGTAATTTGCTCCTTCCCTGTGATGCCTTACCATTAGATCTGCCAGACTACAAGAGAGGGTTTCGCAAGTTGACCCAACCTACCCGCACTGCACTACAAGTATCTCCCTCCGGAGGCAATGAAGAAAGTTCTGACGATGAATATGGAATTGATATACCATATCCTTCTGTTGCCCACGACGTTGACCGTGATGGACATGAAATAGACACCCCGTCTATTGACCCAGAGGAACAGTGTCACCCTATGGATTCTGAGGAAAATTCCGATATTCACTCTGAGACCCAGTTTGACCCAGAAGTGGATGATGGTTCACAGGCAGCAGAAGAAGCCGAACTATTTGAAACAGAGGGCTGCAATTCTCCAGAAAGTGCAGATTCGGATTCTGACGAACACTTAGCGGCTACTACGCGGCCAAGGAGAGACAGACAACCACCCCTGATCCTTACTTATAACCAGCTGGGAGTACCAGAGTATCAGCGACTGAATCCTGTAGTAGACGTGATCCAAGCCCCCCAGGTGATGTCCCCACCAGTCATGGCTGGCTGGCTACTGCCTAATTGCACCCAACACATCCCGTGGTACCCACTGTACCAACCACAGTTACCGATTCCATTTCCACAGCCCGTATGGATAGGCCAGTACTAGGCATGTCTTACTGATAACACATGATACTATGGGTTGACATTCTCTCCATACCAGTGGACAACGTCACCATGGTAGACCAGAAGGATTTAAATGCAGGAACTGAGTAACTGATAGTATTCGGAATTAATTACTGAAAGGACACACAGGATTGTCACAAACGAACAATGACCAAGTCAGTGCTGTCAATACGTTTACTTAGTTTAAATAGGAAATGACACTCATTTCAGCAGCGGCCACTAGGGCCACCAGAATCAGTGTTTATTTGTCTTTCAGTTGCCTTTGTAATTAAAATTAAGTATAGCTCATATGTACTATGCAAATGTCGGGACGACATTTCAGCTGGAGGGGGAGTGTGTAGCAAGCAAGTCGCAAGAGACTGGGCCTAGTCCCGAGTTGATATTATGGGATGTAAAAGAATCCCATGTGCGAAGTTCGAGTTGTAAAAAGTCGGATCACTCGATATTTTCTGTGTATGCGTCTGTTTTCGAAGAAAGATTAAAGAACATTTTGTCGGAGTGTAACATATGCAACTTAGAACATTAATTTAGAGCCTCGTAGGATGGGCCGTTTTGGAGCTTGGGCCTTGGTTCCTACTCAGATTTCCTGTCATTTTTTTCCCCAAGGGGTTTTTTAAGGCAGGTTTTTTCTGGCCTCCGTCTAACCACAGTGGTATTGTGCGTGGTTGCTCAGCTCCGTTTAGGTGTTTTACTGTGATGGCGATTTATTGGATAACGTAGTTATCGATAGTTATTGCTTTCTGTATATTGTGTACTAAGGCCCAGTGTAGCACTATTT
Organism: Dendrophyllia cribrosa; assembly: GCA_024195265.1. Lineage (NCBI taxonomy): Eukaryota > Metazoa > Cnidaria > Anthozoa > Scleractinia > Dendrophylliidae > Dendrophyllia > Dendrophyllia cribrosa. The sequence continues at coordinate 20,164,818 of JAJLRJ010000004.1, forward strand.
GCTGTAAATAGTCCCGGTGCTCGGCCGAAACCTGCAAAATAAACCTATTGGTATATATTTACAGTCTGTTGTGTAGTGAAGCCGAAATCTAAACCCTCCTACCATTTGTAGAAGAATTTGAGAATTTGAGTTCGGCATAGGTTTTGAACGAGAAAAACAGGACTTGTCTTGAGGAATGCGATAATGTTACAACACTTCATTATCCAATTTCCGCTCTATTATCTGTCAAGTAGCTTCAAGTGGTCGCTTACGGGAGGTTAAAAACAAAAGAAAATTTCAAACTTTTAGCTCTAAAAGTGGTCGCGGTCGCTTACGAGAGGTGGTCGCTTACAAGAGGTTCCAAATATAGTGATTTGACCTGGAAACTTTTGGTATTTTGGAAAACTGGTCGCCAAGGAGAGGTGGTCGCTTACGAGAGGTGGTCGCAACCGGAGGTTCGACTGTATTTAAAAGTTACTTTAATATGTATTTATTAACTTACATTGTTCGGAATATTAACCTCGTAAAGGCAAATTAATCGATCCGTTTGTCACTAAAGTGAAAACATGTGCAAACTACAGCACATTTCGCTTTACTACTCTGGGAATCGTCGGATCTTTAACCACGTCCACAACTGAATTCATTTACAGGAAATCAAAGTCCAGTCAAATGAATTGTTTATCGAGACATTGACTGGTGCGCCGAATGTTGTCTTGGTTTTCAACTGTCGGCAGAAAGAATGTCGGCAACATTTTAACTGGACACAGAACAAGTCATTATAAAAACCAGCTGTACCCTTTCCTTGTACATTGTATGTCCTAGCAACAAAACCGTTTCATAGCAAAAAATTGGATGACATTTGTCTCTAATTTTTAAACTCGTCCCCAGACTCCCAATTTGACCCTCAAAATCACAGCAAAAACGCCATTTTTTGAAGGGAAAATCAAAACTTCGCCCTTTCATGAATCACTTTTCGGAAATTCACACGCGGATTCCAGTAATTTGATTATTATTCCATCTGGAAACGTTAAAATATTTTAATAACTTAAAAAAGAGTCCCGTCATTTTGACCTTGAAGTGACTAATGTCACGTAATGCTTGTATGGAGTTCAACCGCGCGGTCATCGCTTTTAGCGGTAAAACTCATTTTAATAGACGTAATGTCAACATCCACACTCGGTTTTGAAGAGACTGGGATCTAGTGAACAGTTTGGTGGGAAATATGGTTTAGTTGGAGCGAAAAAAAAACCCCCGTCATTTTGCCATTTTTTCAGTGCAATATGCTTCGACTGAGCCCATTTTGGCTTCTATTAGTGACTTGCGCGGACTAGCGCCCAGGCCGTTCGAGCTCAACTGCACATGGGCAACAGTTCATTTTAGTAACGCGTACGCTCGGAGCAAATGTCTACTTTCAGGGGACAATTTTTTGGTATGTGTTATCTTCAAATAACGTATTGTTAAATGACGTATTTATGTATGGAATTCATGATTGTGTTCCGTAAATCCCTAAATTATGAAATCTAGAAGGCAGGAAACCACTGACATTTTTTAAGGCACATACCTCAAGAGCAATTTTTACACCTCCGTTGTCTGCAATATTTTCAGATAAAGTTTTCTCACCATTTACCTGAAACGATGGGGTAGTGTTTAAATTATAAGCAGCAGTGTGAAACAAGTCGCATCTGAATGTTCTTAAACCTGAAACTACGTGCTGCGAGTTTTTGAACGACTTAAAAATCATTCTTCAAAAACGTTTTTCTGTCTATTTAAAGCAATCGCGCTTTTGTGCAAAGAGGAAAGGGCCACATGTTCACTGGCTTCCAAAAATTCTAAGGAAGAAAATAATTTACTAAAAAATGCTTTACAAATGTCAGCAGGTTTGATGGGTAGAATTTAGCATCTTGTATAGCCAAATCCACTTGGTTACATAGTTTGAATTTACAAATTTACAAGTAGACACTGGTATCACTCAAATAAAGTTTTATTTGCTCAAAGTTTGGTTGTAGCTAATTTTGTTGTGGAAGTTTCCAAAAAGAATAGGAGAAATGTTCTTTAACGAATACAAAAAAAAAATTCAAAAGTCACCATTGTTGTTCTTGGCTGATAGTGATATGCTGCGTCAGCACAAAATATATCAAACCTCGGTCAGTTACCTTATATCCATAAAATGTAAAGTTTGAATACTGATCCACCAAACAACGAGAATTTCGCTGAAAATTAACCAGCGTCGCGTTACTCCACCATTTTCTCCGATTTCCATAAATGTCATACAATTTACCTGCAAAAAGGAAATTAAGATTTGCCAAACAGTTATCACTTGTATTCCTTTCTACTACTTTCCATAAAGACTACAAAGACGACTGCTTAATTAGGGAACATTTATCAATATATCGAGTCTGATAACATTCTTAATCTCGGTTATTTTATTTGCAGCTTCTAATTGATTCGAGGCACCATTTCTGCCTACAGAAGCTCAAAGGGAGCTTTAAGTACTATTTACAATATGAGTGGCGATGTTGTATCGGATTTACAATCTCGAGCCGAAGGCGAGAGATTGTGAATCCGATACAACATTGCCACGAATATTGTAAAGTACTTATGATATTTTACACTCCATTGTTATGCAAACATTTTCTATTGTTTCTGAAAACCGACGTGGATAAGGTTATGTAACACACTGTTAATGAACAAGCTTTTGTTTTTTTAAACAACACCAACGTGGATAAGGTTATGTAACACTCTGTTCCTGAATAACCTTTTCTTTTTTAAACAATAGTGTTTTGTGGGCGAAAAATCGAGACAAATTTGAATATTCACTTCGGTATAGCTGCTCAGCCAGTGGCTCGTCAGTTTAGGAAACCAAAAAGTCCTAAAGAGGAGGAATCTTGGTTGAAAGAAACTGTTCCCCGTAATACTAGGAACAGCACTAAAAGGAGTGTTAAAATATTTGAAGAGTGGCAGAATACTCGTAAAAATAAAGCATATATATATAAAGCATATATATACAGAATACCAATAGATCTATTAGTATTCTGTATATATACAGAATACCAATAGATCTATTAGTATTCTGTATATACAGAATACTAATAGATCTATTAGTATTCTGTATATATACAGAATACTAATTAAGGTCATTATTTATTGTATTAATTCATCAACCCCAACATTTCCCTGCTGACTATTCAAACATTCCCGGTGCTTTCAACTACTTGGGATTATTATCGGGTATACAAGTATGTTCACGTGAACTTAATGCTGCGCAGAGATTGGACAGAAACCTTATGAATTATTAATGATTATTATAAGGAGAACGAATCCGCTGAGCGAGGTGAGTGCATAACGTCTGTACTACTCATCCTGCTCAGAGTGTTCTCCCTTTGTTAACTTCCTTTGACCCTCTGTGGAGGAAAGAGATACACAGATACAGAGATACACAGATACAGAGATAAAAAGGGCTGCATCAAATTTAATGTTAATTATCATAGCTGTCTAATGTCAGTCAAATCAAAAGGTATAAACTTCATACCTCTAACGTGCAAACTATCAAAACAACAGATGACAAATGTCTCGCTAACGAGTTCACGTGTTGACTTGATCAGCCATTTATTTATTGCTTGCGGTGTTCTAGAACATTCGTTGCGGATTGAATTTTTCTTTTTGTAACAGTTTGAATTAACTTGCTCACGACCCAGAGGTCTTATTTATCTGAATTTTTCAGTTGTAATGTTCTTTTTTTCTTTCATCTACAACTCGTTGAAGCAATAAATGATTAAAACATTTTGTTACCAATAATTTGTTCATCCATCGTACCGCCATGTATAATTTCAGACAATTTAATTATGCTATATTCGGTGTGACCTAGCAGTAAAAATTCACATAAAACATTGCAATTTTGAGCCACAAAGAAAAACGTTATTTTAATTTATTGTTTGTTCCAACCTGTGTTGTCAAAACCGTGAGTTATTTCATGCGCCATCACTGCTCCAATAGCACCATAGTTAATTGAACTAAACGGATAGAACAGAGAACATTACGAAATAATCAACTGCTCCGATAGCGCCATAGTTAATTGCACTAAACGGATAGAACAGAGAACATTAACTAATCAACTGTTCCATTAGCGCTATAGTTAATTGAACTAAACGGATAGAACACAGAACATTAAATAATCAACTGGGCTAATCTTACCTACGCCACTCTACTCATTGACTTGTTAGTCAATTAAGCTATAAATTGTACAGTCACATGGAGCCCTATCCAATGTGTGGTTCCAGAAAATATCCGTAGTTCCTCATGGAAGGTTATTGTAAATTCCGAGGGGGAGGGGGGGGGGGGGGTCTCAAATGTCAAAGTTTTTAAAGGAAAGTATGAAGCTTAATTGGAATTTTCAGAGGGGTGGGGTCAAAATAAAAAAAACCTTCCGTGTGAGGGGTATGGATATTTTCTGGAACAACACAGTGGACAAACAAGCCAACGTACCCCAGAGAGCATCTGTGGTAAAAGGGTCGAGAAGCAGCTAACTATGTGGTGAACAAAATTAATGGGGTATCAGGAGAGCACACACCAATCGAATTTCAACAATTTGGCCACATGATATTATAGTAGAAAATAACCAGGTAATACTATTGAATGGATTTTTTTGTAATCATCTTAACGAATATGAAAATAATTTTGACATGTACATTTTTATCTGTTAACGAAGCACAGAATAGCGAAGTGAATAGAGTTTGTCCTTAAAAATGACGTGCTAGGGTTTAATGAAGAAGAAACTATTAAGTTTCTCGGCAAAAGCACACTACTTGTACTTATTGATTTTATAACGACTCCATAATCATACCTTGGATATCGCACATTATAAAATGGAGGTTGCAAAATAGCAGCAGGAAAGACTGGAAGAAAACAGAAATCAGATGAGCCATCATTTCATGAAGCATTTGTCAGTTGAGCTATCTTGGGTATACGCTATCGTATCTCTCAATTTTCGTCACAAAGAAGCAAAAAAATATAGTTAAATAAAAAATAAGTATATCTAAATTTATTACACTTCGATCGAGCTATATAATACGATCGAGCTATATAATAGAGGGACATTGTAAAAGAGCTAGAACAACTGCTCTAAACAAGAACAACAGAACAACTGCGATAAAAGCTAAAACGGACGTATTTATTATGATAAAAAGAAAAATTCAATACAATACAATATCCTTTATTAGTTTTCCCAAATGGGATCTTCCAAACTAATTTACAATAAATAAAATATAGAAATAGAAATTACAATAATGGAAATGACTTATAAAACGTACACTGATACTATTACAAAGATAAAAAATTTCGAGTTGCTCAGAGAATTCCATGATAAATGAAAATCTATGTACATGTATGATAAAAACTGAATAGCTTAATAGCAAAAGTCGTATGTCCATATTATTGGTCTGGCGAATATTGATGCAGTTTGGGGCGAAAAAGACGATGGGGAACACAAGAACCTAGCTCACCCTAGGCGGCCAGGTTAAAATAGGTTAAAATAGGCAGAAATAACGTGTCCTTATGTTCTTCAAACGAATTTTCGGAACTGAATCAAAACAAAGGTTTAACGCAGCTTTCAAGGATATTACCGGGAGCAAACGCTTAAAAGTTTTGAAATTTCGAGCTTTGTTAAGAAAAGCTATGTCATGTGCTAAATTTTAATTTAAATAATAACTCCAGATGAAACTTGGGCTACAACCGCCGCTAGATGTCAGAGTAATCAAAACGTTTACAACGGCGCAGAGCTGTGACAATTCCAGGGAAGAGTTTCCACTTTTGTTTCAAGTTTTGTTTTAAGAAAGGGCAAATTTATCCCGTCAGTAATTGGTACGACATTCGGCAGCCTTATAAAATTAAAAGTACAAAAACCTGGGAAGATTTTGCCAAGTATTATTTTTCAAGATGGCGGATCGTAAAAACAATACCTTATTATAGGAAATTAACAATGCACTTTATTAACGCGATTTTACAAAATTCGCGTTAATTTAATGTATCTTAATTAATGTCGATGTAAATTTAATGCACGCTATTTTACAACATTGTTATTTTAAAGCACCTTTATTTCATTACAAAAAGAGTGAGCAGCTCTTGGTGATTTCACGGAGGCTTTGAAAGATCTTATGAATTGATAGGGTCTAGTTAGGCTTCAAAACCAAATTTTCGGCTTAAAAAAAAACTTAGAAACATCCGTGCACTTGTCTTGGAAGGTTTTATTGACGGAAGCCAAAACGCAGTTTGGCGTTCAGAAATGTAAAGTGCGAGTTTGCAGAATTATGAAAATCGCAGTAAATAAAGCAAGATGCTTATCGAAAAGTTTGCGTTAATTTAATGCATGTAAACCTAACTTTTGAAAAATTCGCGTTAATTTAGTGTATTGAAATTTTCTTCGCGTTGTCAACGTGCATTGTTAATTTCCTATAATAAGGTATTCACGTAACCTTAGCCGATAAATTGTTTCCAGTGTTTCTCGGACATAACTCAGACAAGCCTTCGGAATGCATGCCGGCAATATTATGACGTTATGACGTCATCGCTCAAAATCAACCCGCATACAAGAAACAAAACCGAATAGGCCATTTCCGAGTTGCCTTTAGCCTCTCTATCAAAGCGAGGCTAGATGCGAAACCTTTCGGAAATGGCCTATTCAAGATAGCATGTTTTTATCATTGGCTGAGAACTAAGATTCTTACCCATTTTGTTTAAATTGTACGAATAAAATGCATTTAGCATTGTTGGAGTGAAAGGCCATCTGAAATGAAAAATGCGTAATTGCGTTACCATACATGCAATTTATAAAATTAGTTCTAAAATATAAAATAAGTTATAACTTAACATATAACAGTTTGTGAGGTTTTCTAAAACAAACAAATTATTAATTTTACGGACAGTAACATTTCGTGCATTTGATTGAATTGCGAACAAGCCTGATTCTCTAAGGGTTGAGTAGAATTTGCAGGATGACCAAGCGAGACGGAAAACATGTTTTGCTTTTGCAAAATTGCATTAAGTATGTTACTTAATTATGAGTAGAAGGAGAGAAAAAGAGAAATAAATGTTGGAAATAGTAATCTTGGTCATCCCATGGCCAACTACCCGGCGTCATTCCCGTTATTCCCTTGTAACCTTATAATAACCTGATAGAAGTCTACGATGCTACAGCATATTAAGTAATGATCCGCATAAGAAGGAAAGTGCCAACGGAAATGCACGATGGAATGTCAACTTTTTTCATTGTTACAAATAGTGATCTCATTGCCTTAGACTCAAAGACCACTAAAAAGTTAGGGTTAAAGATGCATTTTGTTTGATTTTTTTAAACGTTGAACGTTGACTGTACTGAACCCATTGTGCCGTAGCATTGTAGATTTCTATCAACATGGCTACGTTAAGCCAATAAACGTTTACGGCCTTATAAAAGTCCAATGCTACGACGCTACGATCGTTTTAACATGAACTAAACAATCTATAGCTATTTTACAACACTCTGCTAACTCGTCAAACTAAGACATATGCAAATTATGGAACGTGGGGGCTGACAACTCCACGCGTTCAACTTCATTGGAACCTCTACTTTAGGACACCTCCAGCGCACACCTCCATTAATGGGACACTTCTCCTGGTCCCGGCAAAACGCATAAATAATCTTTGTAATTATCACCTCTATTAAAGGGACAGGGGACAGGGGACAGGGATAGGGACAGGGACAAGGGACAGGGGACAGGGGACAGGGGACAGGGGACAGGGGACAGGGGACAGGGGACAGGGGACAGGGGACAGGGGACAGGGGACAGGGGACAGGGGACAGGGGACAGGGGACAGGGGACAGGGGACAGGGGACAGGGAACAAGGGACAGGGGACAGGGACAGGGACAAGGGACAGGGGACAGGGGACAGGGACAGTGTTTGAGCGTCCCAAATGACATTTGAACCTCCATTAAGGGGACAGTTAATGTAGAACGTGACCATACAAGAAGAAGATTAACACGGTTTTATTGTACTCTAAGCAAAAGTGATGGCTCTTATTCGACATTGTGTTTCATGATCCTAAATTTTTTCTTCACGTTGATTGAGTTTATTTAAGCTTGTATAAAACATGGCAGCCAGCTTTTCGATAGGTTCAACTTGGATTTAGACTTAATTTTTTTTAAAAATTATAGCGCTAAAATTTAGTTTCTCAACTTGGATTTGTGTAACAAAAAATGTTTTAAAGCAAGGCGTTAAATTTCAGTATGTATATAATAAACAGAATTGCAAAGCCTCGCTCGTTCGTTTTATTATACTTCACAACTCGTGAATAAAAACCGTAAGCGCGCACTTTCCATGACGTATTCTCTATATATAGTAGTAGAGATTAAACCAGCGGATGCGAACGCTGTGTACGTTCTTTCTTACTTTATGTCTAATTTATTTGCACTTTTATTGTGGCCGACGATTATTGCAATACAATAAAGGCAGTTCGACATTTTTTCTGCTACGCGTGCCGTAAAATAGCAAGCTGTTAAACTAAGCGTTATTAGTAAAAATATCTATTAGTGAAGTTACTAGTAAAAATTATTAGTAAAATTATTAGTAAAAATACCCAGTGTATTACGTCATTCAGTTGTCTTGACAGACTCGTTTCACATAATGCACAATTTCCCCGTGTGTTATGTCATCCAAATGTTTCGTTTCAGACAATGCATATTTATGTCACGCGAAGGTATTTTCTTAGGGGGTGTTTACATGACACCGGGGCGACTTTCGCGCCGGGGCGAGTTCACTTCGGTTCCCTTTTATGGCTCTACATTTGTTTACATGATACCACAACAAAATGTGGTGGTATCATGTAAACAAATGTAGAGCCATAAGAGGGAACCGGAGTGAACTCGCCCCGGCGCGAAAGTCGCCCCGGTGTCATGTAAACACCCCCTTATTTGTAAACTGAATTTAGCAAATTTCCACCGGTTTTCCCTGGTGTGGACTCTTATTTACCACGATTTACGTCATCACATGGTCAAAATGTTGTGGACTCACGAGGCGCAGCCGAGTGAGTCAGCAACAAATTTTGACTATGTGATGACGTAAATCGTGATAAATAAGAGTCCACACCACGGAAAACCGGTGGAAATCTGTTTTTTACCACAATATTTAGAAAAATATACAAGGAAAAATCGAAGTTTCGTTACAAAACGTGATGCATTGCGCGAGCAAGCGTTGTCTATAACTTGCATTGCGTGATGTTAGCGTCAGCACCCTTGTCTGAACTCTCATTTACCACTCACGTCGACCAATCAGTTTGCGAGTTTAGCGGCAATTGTGGTAAAAACGCTTATTTGTAAACTGCAAATGGAATAGCCAATTTCCGAGTTGCTTTTAGCTTCCTTTTCAAACTGAGGCCAAGTGTTACAGTTGGCGACGCAATTTGCTTGCCGTTGTGGAGAGTTGGCGTTGTCAGGGGTTTTGAATATATTTACTCGATAAGAACAAAGAAAACTGAGCCAACTGAAATAAAAGCTTGCTTAACACACTTGTGACACAACGGCACAAGCATAGGCGCAAGCACAAGAAAAAAAAATTAAAAAATAGTCTTTATTCTTTTACTTGCGTTTATGATTGCGTCGCACCAGATTACACGCAGGTTTTATGCTTGAGTCGAACGACCTTTTATTCGCAGTGCATTGTGGGAATGTAACACTAAACAACTACCAAAACGCCTTACTCAGTCCTGTCCACCTCAGTTCCAGCCTTTGCAAGCTTATTGAGATTCATATTCTTTATTATCGAGACGTCATTGTCAAAGAATGTTTTCGAATTTATCTTCACCTTTAAAAGAACGAAAAACATAAACAATGTAAGTATTCACTATGTCTCCATTGGAACGAAGAAGAATAAGCCAAGTAAGTCATTCACTCAAATTGATTTTACTTGCTAAATACAAAATAATTGTGTAATCAGAATGATAAGAATATGAAAATGTTTCTCTCCCGAGATAAAGGTGAGGAGAGAAATCGAATCACGCGTAAGTTTGATTTAAAACTGTTCACAGATAACAAAACTAAAGGATAATAAATACTGCAGCCTCTATATTTGTAGCTAGAAACATACACTTGGATCAGTAACGGAAGTTATTGTTTCTTTGTTAAAGAGTAAACAGCCGTCCCAGTTCTAATGTAAACCTAATTCATAAAACATTGTCGGGTGAAATACCATAGATAGACCAATGGAATTCTGGGAAAACGGCATTTTCATATTCACGATTTTCCCTTTTTAGTATCGTTTTTTGACAGTGCTTTAGGCCTGCCGTGTTAGAATCAAAGGCTCCTATAAGCCAACTCGAGAATACGAAATTAAAAGCAAATTCACAAACTTAAAACGCTGGAATCAAAAGTGTATAGAATTTGCATATAAATGTCAGCAATGTTGATCTCAGGTAAAACCTCATACAAAGCCCAACGCATGGTTTATATCTTTTTCTTCTTCTCGTTTCTTCAATCAAGTGTATGAATATGTCTTGTTTTCATGTCCTCCTTCTTATAGAAGTCTTGGAGCTTTGGGCTACTTGTTAAGTTTACAAAGATACTGAGAGGAGAAATTTGCCTTCCAAGACTTTATAGTTGGTTAACCTCGAATTTGTTTTTAAGTTTTCTGATTATCAATTCTCAACATAACATCTCTAATTTCGAAGTGCTTGGTGAACCACTGTTCTAAGTATTGCTGCCACTTAATTCCAGAATATTTTAAATTTAGGGCAGTAGAAAAAGAAAATGCTCTAAAGTTTCGTACATTTTTACTTTTTGTTGCTTGTAACTTTAATCTATCATATATTGTTCCACTTTTCGAAAAACTTACATTTTATACGTTTCACTAGAGAAAAACAAGATATTTTAAAACACCTTTGGAGGCACGGTTTGTTGTAGGCCATACCTCTTTAAATTGTTCTGCCAAGTAACTGACGTTCACAATATCGTCAGGATAACCAACACTTTCAATAAGAGATTCCGCCTGCAAACAATTCGACCCCTCATTAGCATATATTTTCCACAGTAGTATAGGAATGTTCTTTTGAGTTTAGACCGCAACTTTTGTTTCAGGGTGTCAATGGGGTTAACTGACTAGCGTATAACAATGGATTTTTGTTATCGTAACCGTATAAATAACAAAATACGAGCTGACTATCGTATAAAAGGAAGTCGTTTTCTTTTATGTGGTAAATAAAAGACAAATTTTGAACATTTTCTCTGTGCAAATAAAAATTTGAGTTTACGGTTACTTTGTTTAAATCATTTTAGAGTCTATTTTGAGTCCATTTTTGACCCTGCTATGTACCATTGTTGTCGTTTTTAGTCTGCTGCGTGACTGATATTCGTGACAAACCCAGAGCCCGCGCTGTATCTGCGGCTTTATATAATAGTTCCAGGCTCTCTCACGATCTTCGACTTTGGCAAACGTGGCCAACATGGCACCATTTGTGCTGTGGTCACGTTCTATCGTAATGCCGAAGTTATCGAGCGTTTTCGCTCGAGAATATCGTTAAAAGATGGGCTTGAGAGCTTAAATAACTTCAAGCTGCACGTGGAGGGATTTCTTACGGTCGGCACTTGAGACCACTTGACGGTAACTCATGTTTGATTCTGTCAATTCTGCTTGTATTGCTGCTGTCTACAACAAATTGGAAAAATGCGCGCATCGCGCGCATGTGATTTTTATTCACTCGTCAGAATCTCACTCGTTCGTGAAGTATTTTCCATGCTGTTTTTTGTATTTAGGGACGTTCGCGCGAAAATCTTCTAACATTGATTTTTTTATATAATGTTTGCTGCAGCTAGGTTATGAATTACTTTTGTCAGAAATGCAAAAAAATTGAGGGGTCACCGACTTCGTTTCGGAGATAAGATATCTAAAAGGCCGCCTAATTTTGAAAAATCGGTGTTCCTAACTCGATATGGCTCCAATGTCTGTTAGTCTAAAAATATTGCAAATGAATCTCTAGAATGGAACTTTCTATGCCAAGTTTTATATGAGTGAGTCTATTAAGCAAAGTAAATCAACTGGCAATTAAATTTAAACGACAGAATTTGCAAACCCTGACAGCCGCAAGTTGGCAGGATTCGATGTGGCTTTGGTCGAAAAATGGGAAAATTTTAAACTTCCTACATCGATTTTTTTGTTCATTTTTTCGCAATCTGTCGAGAAGTAGTAAAGAAAATCATCTATCCAAAACAAAGTAGGGGTCACCGACCATCCAAGCGAGTTAAATCAAAGCAAAGTTAACGCAACGGCTACCATCCCTTTATGTGAATAGATTTCTTCCTTTGCGCGCGCGCTCGTGCATGACGTTGAATGGCGTTGCGACATGAATTGCGTGCGCAGTAAGGATGCGCAAAAACAATTGGCGCGAACGTCCTTAAGACCGTTTTATAGAATCTGGAATTTCTTTCCTGTCATAACTACCACTTAAAGAAAATAAAGGGTTGTAATCAACATCGTTGTGGACTGTATTGTGAGAAAAAATTTAGTAAACGTTAATTATTAACTGACGTTTTTCCCCGTTTGCTGTTTACTGACTAAAATGGATTTTTTTAACTGTTTACTGACTAAAATGAATTTTTTTAACTGTTTACTGACTAGAGGTATACCCCATTGACACCCTCTTGTTTTGTTTCTTTTTGGTTTTTGAAACTAAACTGGAACCCTAAAACCATAAACTATCAAAATCTGAGGTATATTTGCGGATTTTTACCTTCCGTTTAGCTGCTTTCCGTGTCTCATAATCCATCCAGTGTTCCTTTTCAAGATTATCAATAAAGGCCGCTCGAATGTTTCCAGCAATGGCCATTGCCTGCATTGTAAAGAAAAAACAATTTTAACTTGCACGACAAAGTCTATCAATAACATGTAAATATCCCGTGAATGAGGGTGTAGCTGGGTAAGCAATCTCATGAATAAATACAAGAGCGCTGATCAGCTTTCAAACTTGGTTTCACTGCAATGGAATTAAATCAGAGAGAGATATTCTTAACCCTATGAACAAATTTAACTGACGTACCTACCGACCGACATAAGCATTTTTCGTGTTCAATATCATCGTGTGTGCTCTGATTGGTCAATTAAGAATTTACTATTTGACCATGGGTACACGCTGAGGAAAATTTAGGCGCGCTCTGGCCGGCACGTGTTAATTTAACTCTGGTTTGGCGGCGGAGGTTTTTTAACATTGGAACCGAAAATTGATAGAAACAGAGTTACGCCATTTTTTTTTTCACACTGATAACGTTTTGAAAAGCATGATAAGTTGGTAAAAATCGGTAAATTTGATTCGATTGATGTCGATTGTATCGATCAATCGGTAGAAATCGATGACACACTCATTTGTTTTATCGATATTTCCTGACTTTTACCGATTGTTATCGACTTTTTAACGACGGAATTTTTGGCCTTTAAAATCGATTATAATCGCCTTATGTAAGAAAGATACAGGAAATGTTACCAAGACTTGAAGAGGTGGAGAAGGTAAGACAAATTGAAGAAATTAAAGGAAATGGAAAGGAAAAACGTCCAAAAAGAGACTGTAGTCTGCAGTAAAGACTGCAGTCTTACTGAAGGAAGTCCTGCGCGAGTTAAACGTTACGTTTAAGGCCAGTTCCAACAAAAAATAACTTATTAAAGGAGAAGTTCACTCCAGAAGGCTCCCTTTTTTTCTTTCCACTAATAAAAAGTACATATAGAGATAGGATGCTGACCAAAGTTTCAGCTCCTAAAGAGCTTCCAATTCCAATTAAATCCTTGTCCAAAGTAGCCCAAAAATCGTTTTGAACGCCGCCATTTTTTAACCATATTTAGCAGCCTGGCCTTGAAATGTGACGTCATTCCGTCCAACTTGAAGTGACTAGTTTTGTTTACTATACTGAAATCACGGATTAAGAGGGTTTTCAAGGGTCCCTGCGGCATTTCACGAAATTCACCGGAATTTTTCTGCCCTTCAAGGTCCTTTAATAATTTATGTTTCAGCCCGAAGTTTCTCTTTTCCCAAAGCAGAATGAGTTATTTTATATCGACCAGACCTTTTTTTACCACATCACAGCACCGAACCACGCAACCTGGTTTTTAAGAAAATAATTCCTTACTCCTTAACAAAACGAAGGAAAACTTTTGAGACCGGAAAGAAAAAGGTAAATTCAATCAAGCTTAATATAGCTTTCAACGAAGTTTGTAGCGATTATGTGACAGTTTTCTGAACACCGGCGCAAGTACGAAAAGACTGAAATTTTATCTCAAGTCGTGAATTTTATTGGCTTCGGGGATTTTTTATATATATGGTCGGATTTGTTTAGGTCTTCCGCGAGAGCAGGTTGAATGTGAATTAAACTAAACAACAATTTTTAATCAATTTGCTTTTTGTACAAGTTCCGCTCCTTCTCAGCCAGTTGTCAAATGTACATAGTTTATTCGAACTGTTTGACATTTCAGTGTTTTCCTATTTCGCTTCCCGGTGTTTTTGTTGTAACGTAAATAACAGGAATCAGAACATTCAGCAGTGACTTAGTTTGAAAGAAAACTCCACTAGCAAACTGAACATAGAAATATATTTCTTCCAATAATATGCGTTTCACATCAGTCTCAATGAAATAGTCCTTGTAGTTATTATTTTCATTGCGTGTTAAAATATTTTGACCTTGTCCAATTCGAGTAGCACTTTTTGTCGCGGGTCGCGAGTCGCGACTGAAAGTCGTGGGTGCGGGTGCGGGTGCGGGTGCGGGTGATAAGTGCGGGTGCGGGTAACAGGTGCGGGTGCGGGTAAAAGGTGCGGGTACGGGTAAAAGTCGCGGGTAACAAATTATCAAAAAATTAAAATAAAATACCAAAAATTAAAAAGAAAAAATTACCAAAAACTTGCTTCTCCCAAAGCGGAGTTTCGAATTTTATCGTCCACTAATCATACTAGAAATTTGCAGAGGCATAGCCACAATTAGTGACTCTTCACTATTGTTAACAGATCGAATTACAATGTAAAAAAATTGTTTTTGTTTCTTTTTGTGTGCGCGGAGAGAGGAAAATCGGAAAAGGCGGCGAAGCCTTTGCACAGCGGTATATATATATTTTTACCATTTCGTCATGTTCAATCGTAAGCCGTCGGTAACAAAAGAATAACCGCCAAAATGGGACAAAATAATTTATAAACAAAAGCAATAATTATCAATTTAAAGTGAAAATTCCTGATAACGTCCAGGCATTTATGCTGAGCCGATTTCAAGGAATCTTCAAAGGAAATACGAGGCTTATTAATATGTACCGTTCAAATTAATAAAGACCTTACGAAACCACGACGGCGACACCAACGCAAACGTCACTAAAAAAATCAAACCGCAGTTATAAAACTACTTCGCGATTATATAAATCGACAAGTTCAATTTGTATAATGTAGCCGAACTACCCGCGTGTTGAATTTGTAGAGAAGGCTTCTTTAAAGTTCAGATAGAGAAAGGAAAATTCACAGTCACGTGTTCGCGTTTTCTTCAAAACCTCGAATTTGGTAATTTCACGTAGTTGTTTTGCAGAGAACGTCAGAGAATTGTGCCAAAACGTATACACTAGACTTTCTCAAACGTTCTTCGCTTCTTATTTCCGGTTCCGGTAGTAGGCCCGTGCTCCCGCTCCCACGGCAAGTGTAGATGATGATTCGTCTTGCTTGGAAAAATTCAAGAAAAACCTTATGGCGGGGTGTACACCCGTATACACCCTTTGTACACCCGAGGGTTAATCGGTACATAAACTTACAATATTACAAGGAAATTGCCGGTTTGCTCATCTCTATGTAACAGCGACGTGCATTGAAATGGGAGTGAAAAAAATCCATCTGTCCATTGTGAACAGCCTCAAACCCCCTCGGACCGAAAAAGCGCAGCGTGTAAATCGTCTTTACTTATTTTAAGTAATGCTACATTATTTTCTTTTTCTGCAACTCAAGACATAAAGAAATAGTTTTTGGTTGGGATAAATGCGTTATCTCCGCAATTATTTTTTAGTTATTTTTTTATCTCCGCAATTATCAGCAGCCATTAATTTAAATGCTTTTTGTCACTCTATATAGTCTGTATGACATTTTCTCTCCTTTGTTCCTCTGTGCTCTGCAGTCCGAATAGGGCGTCCGCTCAATACACCGAGATATGCAGGTCGTGGATCTTTGCTGTGATAATGAGAATGTCACTGTCCCCTTCATGCTAAATCGTGCTATCATTTTTCGCGTTGATTGAGGCCCCGTTTACACGGGTCCGGACAAATTTTTGCACGCACAAAAACTTGCACGGTTCCACCTTGCGTTTACACGGGACCGGCGGAACTGGACGAATTTTTGAACGGCTAAGTGTGCAAGTTTCAGTGTAAACACCACTGCAATCTGTAACAGAATTTGCACGGATCCATGTAAACACGTGGTCTAGGATAAAAATTCGTCCGTGCAAAAATTTGTCCGGACCCGTGTAAACGGGGCCTGAATTGCTACAATGAGCGCCGCAAAACGTCTTTTTCCTTGCTTTTCACTCTAGTAAGGATAAGACACGTCAAATTGAACAAAGGAAACTTGGATTTTATTTTAAGTGGCAAGAGTTTCATTATATTAAAGTGTTCGTTTTATAGTACAGGTCAGGTTTTGACGTTGAGAAATGACCCTTTATTCAATGTAAGTGTCCGCGTCCGCTTTATTGAGGTGTTCACTTAAGAGAGGCAGTTTTTACGGTTAATCATGGGAACAAAATTTTGGGACATCGACAATACAGGTTTGACTGTATTTTTTTCTTCCACAAAACTTTACTAGTTTCGGGTGTACTTAAAAAGAAGTTATGATTTGATAGTGAACATTGGTCGTTCGTGTCAATGTCGGCGCGGTCGCACGAAGGAATTTGTTATCCTTGGCCCGTCGAGTTTTTCACACGGTACTGGCTTGATCAGCGCCGGGATCAAAGGAGAAAGAGGGTGCCATGGTAACAGTATGCGTGCACGTGCGCTAAACTTTAATTTATAGTTTTGAATTTCACGGAGAATAAACAGTACGAAGAACATTTTCTGGTTTCATTTTGTTCGATCCTTTTTTGTCATGGAGCCCGACAGTTCGCCTAAGTTATGAGGATGTTGTTAACTTATGGTTCCAAATCACCCATGCGAAACAGCTGTTGGTTGAAGTATCAACATGTGTATCAGGTTGAAGACTTTGCAAAACAACTACGTGAAATTACCAAATTCAAGGTTTTAAGAGAAGGCGAACACGTGACTGAGAATTTTCGTTGAAACTGTATCTGAACTTTAAAGAAGCCTTCTCTACAAATTCAACACGCGGGTAGTTCGGCTACATTATACAAATTGAACTTGTCGATTTATATAATCGCGAAGTAGTTTCAGTTATAACTGCGGATTGATTTTTTAGTGGCCGTTTTTATGCTAGAGACGTTCTGATATCGTCTGAGACGTTAAAGTCGTCTCGAGACGACTTTAACGTCTCAGTATAAAAACGGAAAATAAGCCAGACGGATTTAACGTCTGACGACTTTAACGTTGTTCAGACGCACTTAACAGACGACTTTAACGTCTCAGACGTTAAATACGTCTAGTATAAAAACGAGACGGCCTTAACTGGGTAGAATTTAGCCCTATTTGTATATTCGTGCTCTTAAAATTTATTTAGCGATGAGTCTAGTCTAGCGACGAGAATAGCTTTTTTAAGAAAATGTTTGGCCGTCTACTTTAATGCGTCCCGTTTTTTGAGTGAGCTTACATGAAGTGTAATCTCACTCTATGTCATGGGAAGTGTCCGTAAGTCCGTGGTAGTCCAATCTTCGGGTTGTCTTCGGTATCACGGCGCCTGGTCTCGAACAGATATTGTTTATTTCCGTACGAACGATGAGAGCACGAACACGCGAATATGAGCGAGGTTGAACACGAAGTGCTGCGAACTGATCCCGGATCATCCCGGATAACGAACGACGTATTTTCGATATCAAAAACACGGAACGTGGAAGCAACCACGTTTTTTCGCCGTTGGAGAAAGAGAGGTAAGAGACTCGAAATTTACGATGTTTTCGTGTTATATTGCACCAGTAATCAGGCACAGCATTCAAGCAATGTGTCTATTGTTTTCACGTAAAGAGTTTTTCAGATGTTTTGAAGGTGTAGACAAAATCTTCGCCAACAAAAGGTTCCCTAAATCACCGAGATGTAGTTTTAAAGATAGCTGTGATGGCCGCCGAGTGACTTGTGCAGTCCAGCATTGCGAATTGCTCCATGTACAACATCTGGCAATCCATAACCCTGTCTCAGGGTCATATAATTCCCTTCTGGGAACAAAATATTTCCTTCGGGAAACGATGAATTCTCTTCGGAGAACAAATAATGTCTTTCACTAAAACGTTGAAAAGTTATTGTTTGAAAACGTTGATGTTACTAAGTTTAAAATGTAAGTTAACTATACTTGTTACAGCTACCTACATTCCAAAACAACTTGAGAATAAATGTTAATGTTTTACTGTTATTGTTGGCAATGCTGATACTGTATGCAAACAGCTACATGCTATAAGCACCAACCAGGGCTCAATTTCATAAAACTTTTACAGCTGTAATTTACAAGTGTAGTTATTGTTTCAGACCTCTGAAACAATAGCTACAAGCGTAAAAGTTTTATTAAATTGATCTTTAAATTTATATATTTTGATTAAAAGATAACATGGGCTTTTATCACGCCCGGCCATTTTGTATAAAAACAAAAGATTTACCCCCCAAGCCTCGCAGTGAAAAAGTTGAGAACGAGGTTAAGCAGGGGAAAACAAAGCATTTTATTCTCCTGGGAATCAACATGGCCGCCGCGTGATAAAGGCCCATTGCCTGCCTTGAGTAAAATGGTGTCAATCTTTACTGTCAGTATGGGGTTTTACCACTCCTTACATGTGCACCCATCCTTGTGTAAATCCATGTGTGGTAGATCTAGAATTTTGTTCATGTTCACAGTTACAGTACTTCCTCTATTAAGTGGTTATTTCTAAAAAACCCAAAATATGTATTCACCAGTCCTTTACTGGAAATGGTTCTCAAGGTCCTGAGGGTTTCAGCTTAACAGAGGGACTGCTGTATATGATTTACATTTTTTTTCAGAAATTTGCTAATATGATAACTTTGATGATGACAATGATGATAACTCGGTCCTTGTAGTGACATTACATAGCGTGACAAAAACAATACCAAATTAACGAACGATCTTCCAGTCCAACAAAACAAAACATCATCCTCGACAAATTAAACCAAGATACTTTTCCAATACAGAAGCTCTTGAGACGTTAAGTTGCAAGCCACAATGGTGCTTGGTGGACGTGTTTTTATCACATCTCTTGGACTTGGAACACTTGCACCAGTTATACAGTCAATGAACCATTTTTTAAGTTGTGCTTCCATACCTGTGACAGTACCACATTATATCGTTAAATAGTTTTTATGAAAAATCAGAGGCAGACAGCCTATGGTGCATTTCTCATTTAGCTTAATATCTTTGAAAGTAACATTTTCGACATCACAAATTCCGTCTCTAGATATTTCCGTGTAAATTTTCATCGTAAGCTCACTCATGTACGCATTGCGGACCTATTTTATTCCAGATGCAATTAACGTCTGAGACGTTAAATACAACTGGACGACTATAAAGTCTCTTGCATAAAAACGGCCAGTGACGTTTGCGTTGGTGTCGCCGTCGTGGTTTCGTAAGGTCTTTATTAATTTGAACGGTACATATTAATAAGCCTCGTATTTCCCTTGAAGATTCCTTGAAATCGGCTCAGCATAAATGCCTGGACGTTATCAGGAATTTTCACTTTAACTTGATAATTATTGCTTTTGTTTATAAATTATTTTGTCCCATTTTGGCGGTTATTCTTTTGTTACCGACGGCTTACGATTGAACATGACGAAATGGTAAAAATATATATATACCGCTGTGCAAAGGCTTCGCCGCCTTTTCCGATTTTCCTCTCTCCGCGCACACAAAAAGAAACAAAAACAATTTTTTTACATTGTAATTCGATCTGTTAACAATAGTGAAGAGTCACTAATTGTAGCTATGCCACTGCAAATTTCTAGTATGATTAGTGGACGATAAAATTCGAAACTCCGCTTTGGGAGAAGCAAGTTTTTGGTAATTTTTTCTTTTTAATTTTTGGTATTTTATTTTAATTTTTTGATAATTTGTTACCCGCGACTTTTACCCGTACCCGCACCTTTTACCCGCACCCGCACCTGTTACCCGCACCCGCACTTATCACCCGCACCCGCACCCACGACTTTCAGTCGCGACTCGCGACCCGCGACAAAAAGTGCTACTCGTCCAATTCTATGCCTCTATGCAAATTTTGGCGTTGAAACGCGACACGCACGCTGCTATGCAGTTTTTGTAGCTATTTCTGTCGAATAAAAAATTAAGTTTGATTGCTCACATTTAGCTTATTTCCGTTTAAAAAATATATTATGAGAAGCAAAAAACTTCTATCATCAGCTTATCGGCAAAATTTGCTTTAGAATCGCAACCAATCCTTGTTACTCCTGTTGTTACTTAACAAGAATCGGCATAAAATAAAAGCGTCGTATTAAAAGCGTTAGCGATGCATGCTAATTTCAGAATAAAACATTTAAAAGCTTGAGAAAGAACTGTACGCAAGAAATTCATTTGAAAAATCTCCCACCTCATTCTGCACCGAAGACCTATTGGCTAAACAATTCGATCTGTGTATATAAAAAAAACGCCGAAACCAAATAAATGTATAATTATTGGGTTGAGAAACTATTTCAGTCGTTTCCTGTTTGTGCCGATATTAAATCTCACATCGCTTAGAAGTCCCTTAAATTTCTATTGAATATACCTTTTTCTTTCCCGTCTCAAACGTTTTCTTCTTCTTCTGTGTGTCTGCGCCATAGAGCGAAGAATTATTGTCTTATAAAGATCATGTACGATGCTGCGATGTGTTAAAAAAAACTCGGGTCCGTATAAAATCTCAGGAAGATAATTCATACTTTTCGAGAATAGAAACTTCAAGCCTTAACGGGCAGAAAAATTCCGGTGAATTTCGAGAAATACGGCCGGGACGCTTGAAAACCCTCTTAATCCGTGATTTCAGTATAGTAAACAAAACTAGTCATTTCAAGTTGGACGGAATGACGTCACATTTCAAGGCCAGGCTGCTAAATATGGTTAAAAGATGGCGGCGTTCAAAACGATTTTTGGGATACTTTGGACAAGGATTTAATTGGGATTGGAAGCTCTTTAGAAGCTGAAACTTTGGTCAGCATCCTATCTCGATATGTTCTTTTCATTAGTGGAAAGAAAAAAAGAGTGCCTTCTGGAGTGAACTTCTCCTTTAAAGATTAAGGAAGCCCAACAGAAGATTAAAGACAGATCAGAATGTAGCCGAGTACATATTTACTCATTTTTCAGCATATGAGTTGTGGATTTCGACAATGTGAGGTGTAGATATGCAGGATATGGACAATGTGAGGTGTGGATATGGACGATATGAGGCGTGGATATCAACAATGTGAGGTGTGGATATGGACAACGTGAGGTATGGATATCGACAATGTGAGGTGTGGATATCGACAATGTAAGGTGTGGATATGGACGATGTCAGGTGTGGATATGAACAATGTGAGGTGTGGATATCGACAATGTGAGGTGTGGATATGGATGATATCAGGTGTGGATATCGACAATGTAAGGTGTGGATATGGACAATGTGAGGCCGTGTGGATATGGACAATATAAGGTGTGGATATGGACAATGTGAGAAGTGGATATCGACAATGTGAGGTACAGTATGAATATCGACAATGTGAGGTACAGTATGAATTTCGACAATGTGAGGTGTGGATATCGACAATGTGAGGGAGATCAGGACTCTAACCAACGACGTTCAGCTTAAACTTCCGGCGGCGCCCGCGCTAACCACTTGACAACCGCGCGCGCCTGCTCAATAGTCACACATCTTCAACTAGTTCGAAAATGGAATAAATTACCCGGTTTTCTAAAAGTTAGTTTTCGTTACACTTTTTTCGATTGTTCTTACCAATGTTTTGCTGTCCCCATAAAACTTTTGATCAAGGAAGACTTTTGAGAGAGGCATTCCGAACTTGAGCGAAGTTCCAAGCAGACAACGTGTATGAAGGTCACCCTCCCTCCAGTAGTTAAATGCTCGAAGGTAATAGAATTTGTACAGTTCGGCAAAGTCCCTGCTCAGATATATGAACTTTTGCCTCACGACTCTCCACATGAGATAATTGGCAACAGTCCTAGAAAAAAATACATATGGACAATTAAATTGACCAAATGATTAGAACGTAACTACGTTTTTGTTGTGGCACATTCAGAACATAGACGGCAGTAGAGGTCGTAGTAGGCATACAAAAATAGCCTTTATAAACATCAAGGTCTTGAGGTCACAGGTGTACTTCCCCCCTTGATAATTGTACATATTACAATTGTGCTTCCTAATTAGCGGGGCGGCTCAGTGACACCGGATCATAAAATACCGATCATAAAATTTCTGCCGCCCTTTATACTGCTTAACCCATTTTCGACGGTGACTTTTTACGTTTTTGAGTGATTTTCTGCATATAAACGAGCCATAGGATTTCGTGACTCCATATTTGGGGTTACCATGGAAAGTGCTGCTGTTCTAAAACACTGAAGGCTCGAGTTTACAAGAAACGTCATTCTGACGTAGTGTTTTTGCTTCGTTAAGCGATACGAGCAGATCATATATGGAGTACCCCCCCCCCCCCCCCCCCGTGGGCATCATTAAGCGTGAAGGTAGCTAAGAGTCCACTTTCTCAATGAAGCGAGTTAGGTGTTGTACTTCGTTTACAAATTTGGCTCGTTGCTCGTTGAACTGGAAAAATGGCCGCCACAAAACGAAGCAGCTTTGGGACTCGACTCTGGATGAATTTCTCGACCTACCACGGCATATCTTAGAAGTTGCGACCACTGAAAAACACAACAAAGCGTGAAATTTCGGTGGTAGGTCGGAGTGGCTGTGGACTTAGTATAAATATGAAATATGTGGGGGACGGAACGAACCCTGTCAAAAATTCTCGATATTTCCCAGCATGCAGTGCGGTCGTGATGTTGAAAATCGAGGCAAGGCCAGGATGCACCAGAACGAGAGGCTGCAGCTCGGCCCGGCAACGAATAAGAGCAAAAAAAAATCACTTCTAAGGTAGGAATAGGACTGAATTTTGCTGTGAAAGTTGACTTTTGGGTTTGCAACGATGATTTCAATAAAAAAAAACTGAAGGTAAAAACGTGATTTTTGTTGTTTTTCTATGACGTTAAAAACGGTCATTTTTGTTCATCTCCAAATTCATACGCTGATATTCTGCAAAAATCGTTGACTTTTTTGTGTTTATTGGGTGTCTCAATTTGAAGGACTTTCTAGTCAATGCACACAACTGCAATGTTCGCGCGATTGAGAAAGTTGCAATTTTTCAAAGCAGTACAGTCTTATCGTTCCATTAAGAACGATTTTGGCTGAGATCATCCTCAAAGGGTTAAACGGTCTAAGGGTGCTACTTGGCACATTCTGCTATAACGTCGCCAATACTTTACCACTACAATCGTCTTGTAAAGATACACTTGTTGAATGATTTTGTCAAACACAGGCGTATTCTTTGCATATAGAAAGCTGCAAAATAACCAAGCCTGAGAAAACACGTGTGAGTAACTCACAAACGGTTTTAATTTTACTCAGTTCTGATTACTTGAGAAATTTGGCGTGAAATTAGCCGACCACAAAACGGTAGCAATGCCGTAAGGACAACCCGGGTACCAGAACTACTGTTTATTGTCATTTGGTTCTCTTGACCTCTTTTCATCGTTACGCTCTCAGGTAAAGCACGCACCACCTCGCCCAGGCGACATTTTGTCCTTCCTTTCCACAGCTCCTTGTCCTGGAAAAGTATTTCCCCTTCACAGCTTAGGCATTGATTGCCCTCATGTGGCAATGAAGAATGAATACGGAAAGATACTTACAGCTTGCTATATAATTACCTTTTAGGGGTTATCTTTAGTAGGTTTACCACCTTTTTCAGATATTCCAAACCGTATACAACAATTTCTGTTTCATCATCAACTTGGTACGAATTCTCTTCCATCATAACTTTCAAGAAGTCAGTCCAGTTGAACTGCAAAGTAAAACGAACTGTTAGAAAAATTAGGTTATTGTCCCAAACGTTTAAAAATACGGGAAGTTTATAAAGGTACTCACAAATTCTCCGGTATACTTCTGTAGTTTTCGTACCGTTAGCTTCTTATAAGCTTGCTCAAATGTCGGCCTTTTAAATGGTGGGGTGGTTATCTGAAACGAGAGTCGGAAATTATGAACAATCGGAATTTATGTACAACGTTATACGAAGAATGAATTTGTCAGCAGCTGCACCCAAAGAAGAGTTTTGGTGGAAAAGCTGTTCGGAAGGCCTTTGTAATTAATTGGACTAAAGCTGAGTTTTTATTCAGTAAAATGTCGACTCAAATATTAGCTTTCACATTGTGTTCTTTAAAGTCACTAAATGATATGAAAAAACAGTACAACGCCAGTCCAAGAGTTTTCCAACACATTCGTCGTTGGGTGCCCCTGATTTGTGCTCAACAAGACCTTTGCCAGTTCTTTTTCAAATTCAAACGCTTTCAAGAGGTCTCGCTCGGAATCTTCTATTGCCCCAAGCTTCCTTGTAACGTTTTTCATCATACCTTTGTACGCTTCACGAACCTACAACGAAGAACAGACGATCTTAATGGCACGATTTTAATGGCACACAACACCACATCAACTGATAAAGCAGAAACACTGCATCACATCAGTTTCACTTAAAGATAACATTATAGTAAATTGTATAAATAATATTATTTTACAGTGTAAAATTAAAATTTCCATCTAACAAAATAAATACTAATAAAATAGAGATTAAAAATTAAAACCACTCTCCTTGCTTAAGCCCCTTTCCCACATACACGAATTTTCGTACGGTCGATCGCGATTTTTTAATTTTTAAAAATCGCAGTGGCGTCGGGACGAAATTCGTGGTCGACCGCAGCAATTCGTGGTGCGCCTTAATGGACCGTGACGACACCTGAAAGGACCACGATTTTTTTTGACATGTTAAAAAAAATCGTGGTGCATCGTAGCACAAACAAATTTTTAGACAAACGTAACACCTTCGTAGTAGCATCGTAGTACCACCGAAGCGTTGCCGTGGTCGACCGCAACAGCATCTTGGTGATTCGCGCACAAATTGCCACGGTAGACCGCGATTTTTCAAAATTCCAAAATCGTGATCGACCGTACGAAAATTCGTGTATGTGGGAAAGGGGCTTTAACAAGATGGTCACGAAAGGCAGACTTAAAAATGTCATTATTCTTATTCACTATATCACCGGGTAACTTGTTCCAGTGTCTAACAGACCTTGGGAAGAAACTATTTGCATGCTGGTTACAACTCTCTTGAGGAATGGGAAATAGGAGTTAAATACAAATCTCTCTCGATGTCAACATTTCTGTTGATGGAACATAGTCAATCGAGAGAGCTTCCGTCTACCTTCAAGAGATGCCATGTAATTATAATGGCTAAATCTGGCGGTCGCCCTTGGAAACACGAAGTATAGAGCTTTTATACCGGCCTTGACCTTACGGACGAATTAAATTTTGCTGATGTGTATAGAACTGACTCTGTATCCAAAGGGAAAAGCTTTTACCTATGGATAGAATGCTTTGAAGTTGAACCCAGGAGATCGATAGACTGCTTTCTTTTGTATCAAACTCTCTGTTTAAATGCCAGAGTTGTTAGCGACAATAAAATCTTTCAAGAAAAGTAAATCTCTAGGGAAAGATGGCATTGCAAAATAATTCTATGAAACCTTGTTTTTTAATTGGTAAGCAAACACCTTCTAAATTCATAAAACGAACCCTTCCACAATGACCAACTTTCTATCTCCCAAAGAAGAGGTGTGATTACTTCAACCCCCAAAGAAGACTCTTCCATCCTTGACTTTGTCAATTGGCGCCCGATAATCCTTCTTAACGTTGATTATAAGCTATTTGCTAAAATTATTGCCAAAACAATTAAGTCATCATTGCCAAATGTAATCAACTCAGGTCAAACAGTTAGATAAATTGGTCAAATTTGTCAAAATGTGCATCTGTTAAAAATGGACTACACTGAGATCAATCATTTACCAGGCATGCTTCTCATTCTTGATTTTAAAGGCCCTTGCAATATGGAAAGTAAAGTAGCTATATGAATTTGACAAAATATCGTTAAAAGAACTTTGCTAACTGTCCTCAAAAACATTACCACGCGTTCTGCTTATAAAGCTATTAGAGGTAATTGATTTCAAGCACCAACGTCTGAACAAAGAATTCTACGATATGGTTTTACCAAAAACACATCTTCGTAATTGTGGAAGACCTGACTTTAGATGGCATACCTTCTTTGAATGTCCGGAATTTTTAAAACTTCTCGATGCTTCGA
This sequence comes from Dendrophyllia cribrosa, assembly GCA_024195265.1. Classification (NCBI taxonomy): domain Eukaryota; kingdom Metazoa; phylum Cnidaria; class Anthozoa; order Scleractinia; family Dendrophylliidae; genus Dendrophyllia; species Dendrophyllia cribrosa. Next base: position 20,191,347 of record JAJLRJ010000004.1, read on the forward strand.
TCACTACAATAGCCCAACGCACACCATCGAAAATACTTAACAATTTCTCTGCACGAGGTTTTCCTAAACCAAATACCTGCATCTCTTCATTTATCTGCTAATTTGATGAAAAATTATCTCCTCATTTTCCAACGTCGAAAAGCTCATCCAGCAATGATCTGACTGTTCATGCTTCTACCACGATCATACCTCTGTTCTCGGCAATACCGTATTTCCTCGAATAATAGCCGTCCCTCGATTAATCGCCCCCTTTTGTTGGAAATATTTAAAATAATCGCCCCCCATCCCCTCTCCTTTCTTTCACATCCTCCCGTTAAAAATTCACTTCTTGTATAGGAAACAATCGTTACAATACAGAAAAATTACAAAAGCACATGTTTCATATAGTTTTTTTTTAAAGACGTTCGTGTATTAATTTTGACTCTTTCCTTTATATCTTGGAGCTCTCTAATTAGCACATTGGCACTTTAGCACTTCCGGCGAGCAATGTTTAAAATAAACGCCCCCCCCCCCCACCCTCTCGAATAATCGCCTCCCCTCGAATAATCGCCCCATTTTGGAGTGTAAAAATAAATAATCGCCCCAGGCTATTTTTTGAGGAAATACGGTATGTTTAGTTATAATCTCTTACCCGGCGACTTTCCGTGTCGTTTGTAAGGTGCTCCCTTCGTGACAATGAGATGCGAGCTTCGCTCATCTAAAAAGGAAAACAATATGTTTGTTAATCTCTTTTTAAACTAGAGGCTACGCGTAGCCTATGCTCGAGCTGGGCCAAATACAGTACCTTTGACGACGGTTTTTAGAAGTATCAAACCTGTTTATTGACCAAGTTTCTTTGTAGCGAGAATGTGTGTACGGGAAATGTATGGCAGAGAATAAGATCTTATTTTAAACGCGACACTGATTATGTTTGGTTATTGACCAGTGCCGGCTGGTATTCAGTTGATATTTGCGGAAACGAGGATTAAACAAACAACATATGTGAATGTTAATCCGCTTAGGATACGATTCAATCGGCTTACAGATCACCGTATATTCTAAGGGTTAATGGAGATGGGGCTTATTATATTTTAGCGAAACGTAATATCATCCGTGCTTCCTGCACGTGTACAAACGTCATTAAACAGGTGAAAAACGACAAATACGGGACGACAGCGCCACTACATAATCCAATCCAATCCAATGCGCCAAATGTCATACACAATACATCGGTCCGACAAAACGTCAGACAAAGTCAGCAATTGTTTTGGGGAACACAGACTGCAGTTGAGAAGGCCTTGAAGAAAAAACATCAGGATCAACCGACTGTCGTGTCAGCACTTTCCTCTAACCGGACACTCCATTAATGACCACCAAACCATCCCACTAAAACTCATCAATTCTAATAGAGACATGATCCGTAAAGCGAGAGAACCATATTTAATCACTATAGCTAATAATACACTTGAACCTAATGGCGGCTTATTGTACTTTGCGAAACGAAATGGAACGAAATGGGAATCTGTACTTTGCGAAATAAACAAGTAGCAAGTCGAAATTCGTCGTACCGTACAATCCACTAAATTGAACGATCCTTGTGTGGTGTCTCTGTGTATCTGTTGCCTTCCCTATCGTGTGTCAGCATTTTATCTTAGCCCTTTTAAAATATTGTAACCGTTTGTTTCCATCTTCACTTAGCTTTCTTCGCCCCTGATGAAGGTTAGTTTTGTCTAACCGAAATATTTGGCAATATAATAAAAGATACCGAACAAATTCAGCTGTTTGATCAGCCTTGTATTTTAAAGTAATTAATTATTAAGTTCATTTCTGATCCTGCTGAAGTGGTCCTTGCGTTGTTGCAGAAGGTCTTCGATTTGACTGATTCTTTTCAAACTTGTTGTAATGGTGAGATCTTTTGATTTCAATCCGCTTCAAACAATGTTTAGGAACATGTTAAAGGGAGCATAAAGCATATACCATTGGCATATTTCAATGCCAATTTAATATTAGAAGGCATTTTCAGAAATTAAAATTGTGCTCGTTCGTTTTTTTTCAGATCGAGCGGTTTGAACAGCTTTGCCAAGGTGAACTTTCATTCAGTTTCGCCAAGGTGAATAGCGACACACGGCAAAATTTTTCGCGCCTTTTTTCGTTCAGTCGTGTGATCAAGTATACTTTTTCTTTTCTTCTCTGACTCTTTTATCCCTTTTTTTATTCACAGTGGTTCGTGGTTTGGTTTTTAATTTGGTTTTAAATTTATATTTTGAATTGTTGTCACTTTTTGCACTGGTGTTACATTTGAACTGCACTGCTCTTAGCCAATCAGAATTGAGTATTTTTTCATGTATATTATGAGGGTAACAAAGGCAATTCACGCGTCACATATTTGTTAAATTCCTTAGTCTGGTTCTTTACAAGGATATTAGTTCCTAAATTCACGAATCACGTTTCCATTTTACTAACTTTCACGTTTCACGCACTGATTTGTTCCCTGATCATGTGTCACGCAATGTGTCACGCATAAACTCTTTGCCACCCTCTTTTATTAGGTGCGTTATCTGTGAAATATTATCGTTTCAAATACAAACAAAAGATTATCATCATTCATTTCAATAATTAAGCTCATTCCCAGTCCCTACACCCCACCTCTAGACTATTTGACATTAGTAAGGCGATAGCTGTTATAAGTCGGAATACTGATTACAGAAAGTGAAATGTATAACAGTCCATCTTACCGTAATAGCATTCAGGGAGCTGTTTTTGTTATCGATTGCTACTGTCGCGATAAAGAAGACCGGTATATGCAGATATTTTTGTATCTTTGCAAGATTTGTTATCAAGTCCCACTCTTCTTCACGCCAACTTTTATCCGTAATGCTCCATGATCCATATTCTTTGATAAGTCTTTCAAGAGGTTTTCCTTTCAGTCGCTCCATCTCCTCCTCGTCCATGCAAGAATCATAATAAGTCAACGCCTTCCACACTGCCTCTTCCTGAAGTAAAAAAAAATGATTTGGGTCACAACAGACGCTCTGTTCTTCTCGTGACTTGCACAACAGACGCTCGTGACTTGTGCTCCGTGCACCACAAAGGCGCCTGTTGTGCAAGCAGGGATGGCACAGTGGATATGAGAGCACTCGTCTCCCACCAATGTGACCCGGCTCGATTCCCAGAGGCGACGCTTTATGTGCTTTGAGTTTGTTGTTGGTTGTCGTCCTTGCTCCGAGGGTTTTTCTCCGGGGAATGCGGTTTTCCTCCCTCCACAAAAAAAAACAACATCAACATTTCCAAATTCTAGTTCGATCCGGAAACAGTGGAAGTAAGAGCCACCTCGTGGATTATAATAATAACCAGTCTATAATGCGGATACTTCTATAATGAGGGCACTTGCGTCGTTTTCGTAGCATGTACATAGCTGAACCCTCCACTTAAGAAAAATCGGGAGGTGCGGCTGTACACAAGCCTATCTATTTTTGTGTCCCTACTTTGGAGGTTGGACTGTACAGCAATCACCAATCCTTTGCTATATCGCGATGATTACTCGATACAAAAAAAAAACCATTGTGGCAGGCAACAGCAAGGAAAGCAAAATGCGCAAAAATGCTAGAAATAAAATAAATACCCCACGTTAAAAGAAAAAAAGGAAATAAATATTGCTTACCCTAGAGTAAATAGCTTTAAGTTCCTTATTTTGGAGCAACATTTCAACCACTTCGCTGTTTTCCGCGGTCAGTTTTTTAAACTGATCCCAACTGATGGACTTAAGTGGGCGCGGATTTTTTTTCATCCATCCCCCGCACGCGTACTGATAGAAGTCTTCACATGGGTCCGTTGATGGATCCATGGAATTTAGCAAATCTAAAGAAAATAGCACATGAGAAGATATGTTGTCATCTCAATTTTAACTCCTTACTCGTAAATGGGGGTTGAGATGGAGAAGGAAGAAGCTTATGCAAAACCTCATTGTGTAAAATTGCTCATTTCTGAAAGAGACTGTGTAAGATACAAAACTGATTACAGTAAACTCTCTTATTAAAGACGGACACCTCTCTAAGAAGGACATCAATTATTGGCTGATTCTGGCCGAGTTTCACTTGTTCGTCTGTAACTCAACTCTTTATATGATCACCGAAAACCCTCTTAGAACTATAATGCACGGTTTGAGTTTGCAATAAGTTAGAACTGATTGTTAAAGGATCAAGAGATCTTATTTTGGGTGATCATTGTTGTAATTCTTATCACCTCTGTAATTAACAATGCATCGATACTACGCGGAGAAATGTGATACTGATCACTACTGGGGGTTAAATGCACATATCCTACATTTTCTTTGATGATAATAAATTTCTGTGATCCCCTTTTCTAGTTCAGAGCAACCGTTGTCTTGGCAAATGAAAGCTACCTGAAACACGTGAAATAGAAAATCCCCAACATGAGACCGGATTGTAGTCAGCGTTTACTATAAGAAAGATGTAATGTTTATCATGTCATGAGCGTGGGACATCAGACTATTTCAAGTTGTTCCACGCTCGTGACGTTTTTCTCATTTCATTACCGAGCTTAACCCGAGCTTAACAGGCATTTCCCATCTTTCTTTATTAAAGCTGCGCAGCAGACTGAGCCGGCTACAGAAAATTTAAAATAAAGAAACAAATTGTTTCTTGTTCAAATTTTTCCAAATTGTTTCGAAACTTAAAATGACGTCACCATTTTTGACAAATGAATGACTCTATTGCAATAACGTACAAAAAATATACAGAAAAAACGGAAACAGAGAAAGCAAAAGAACATAACAAAACGCACTAAACGCTGTTTCGAACCTGGACCGTTCGACCGCGAAACCACACACTACGCCAATTGACCATCGAGTTATATCTTCATTTTGATCTAAAAGGAAAAATCTCTCAGGCAAGTACTTGGGGTAGACTTATTCTAAAGCTGGGCTTAGATGCTTTTAGTGACGAGCAGGACTTGTGCTAGGCCTGTCACCTTTTATAACAAATTCAGTACTGAGCTAGGATGTCTGGCACATGTAAACCGGAAACCACCGGATTTTTTTTCGCGCGAAAACGTACGTCATTTTCATTTGCCGATACATGATTGGTTTGCTGAATTTATCGCAAACACAATGGGCAAGGAATGTGGTCCAGGTTTGAGTAGCCTGTGAACAGGCTTCTTTTTGGGGGATTGGGTTAGGTTAAAATCGCCGAGCGAAGCGAACTGAGCGCGGCGAAACAGAAGCCAAACAGAAGCCAAACAGAAGCCTGTTCACAGGCTAGGTTTGAGCAGCCGTTGGTGGGGAGGAGCGTTGCGTGACGAGACAAATAACGGCTGTGTGGGAGACTAGGTGTTTTCCCCTCGGCTCGTTCGCTCGCTCCAGTCTCACCGAGCTTGTTTTTGTGATTAGCTCGCCCGCTCGATTAACTGAAAAGGGGCAGCGAGCAGTGTATACGCCTTCCAATACAGAGTCTATACGCCTTCCAATACAGAGTCTATACGCCCTCCAATACAACAGCTAAAGTAAAACTTGAGATCCTGCTTGAGAGTCTTTTTGAAGTCGTTTGTCGCTCCAGAATCGTAAACCAAAACGCTGAGAGCTCGTTCCCTGTGGAATTCAAAGTTGCGCGCCCACGTGCTTTTAGCTGCACGGCTGTACTGTCATTGGTCAAGTGCCAGGGTGGGGGGGGGGGGGGGGGGGGGGGTACTCCCTTATATACGCTATATAGGTATGTGCCGCCCGATAGGGTAGGGTTTTTTAGGTGCTCAGTCCTTAAATAGGGTATCCTTTTTGGTATTTTTGGTATTGTGGTCCTTACATATTCCTTAGATAGGGTCACTAAATTGCAGTATCCACTCGCAAAACAAAAAAGATATGGTCTGTTAAAACTGGGCCTTAAAAGGGTATCGAATCTCGATTTCCTACCCTTAAATAGGGTCAGGATTTGAGAACCTTGGCGGCACACACCTATCCTACATTATCGGAAGTACCCCCTCCCCCCCCCCCCCCCCCCCCCCCCCCCCCCCCCCCCCCCCCCGGTCAAGTGCGCTCCCAAGTAAGGCGTAAACTTTACTTTGAACTGCACTTGGATTCTTTTGTTTTACGCATATCGCCAGGGCAACAAAGAAACCAAAAATTGCGGTCATTAAAACGTTCACATTCCAAGTACACTTGGGTGATTCCGCACAAACCAACACTCGTCACGTTCCATTCAAAAAGCCGTTTTTGATAAAAAAAAAAAGAAGGGAAATATGGAGCTTTTAGAAAAATAACTACTCAGCAAATTATTGAACTTTTTAATTACATTCAGCTGATATAAATTTTTACTTCTTTAATAGTTAAAATGAGATTTAAACGTGTAAATAAATCAGATGAGTGCTTCTATTAAAAAACCATAAGTCAGACATAGAAAGCGCTCTCAGAAAGGAGTTCAAACGGCAAAACATAAAATACGTAAAATACAACATGTAGTACTAATTGAAATTCCTTTGATCTAAATAATTTTTCGCGGATTTTTTTTTGGCTGGGGTTTATTTTCGCGGAATTTTATTTTCGCAGATCATTGGAAAATCCGCGAAATTCGTGAAAATTAAATCCCGTGAAAATTACATGCCACACGGTAATTGAACCAGTTGAAAATAATGTTTGCATTAAGGCCCGTTCACACAGGCGATTTTTTTGTGCAATTTTTCTCGTACTTTTCGATGCAACTTTTGTCGCTCTTAGTCATTAGACTTTTAATGGGTCTAGTATTAGCATATTGAGACAATTTTAGGTCTCAAATTTGGCTTCAACTTACCTCCCCGGCACTTATTTACCGAAAGCCCCCCTCGGGGAGGGGGAGGGGGCAGGGGGGGGGGGTGGGCGGACATATATGCAAGCGGACGTAAGTAATTAGTCGGCTTTTAATGTGTGCGTGAATAAAATAGGGGTGAGCTATGGACCGCTCGTGAGTCGTTCTCATATCGTCTCTTATCTTATTTACACAGGTAAGGCCTATTTAAATTACGTCCGTACACATGTAAAAAAATACACGATATTGAAAATCTACCTTTACGGTAGTATAAAATGTAACAGACCCGTAGTTAATTTTGCTTTTCAAAATCACAAATACTGACTTAAATAGTATTACTGAATATTTCTGTTTGCCGTGATAACGAAGAATCTCAAACGCTCCTACCTGATGCTGCGTGTAAACAATCTGTCGACCAGCACGAACCTCCATAATGGCTTTGCTGCTTGGGAATCTCGCGTAATGACGAATTGCGCACTGTTGTCTCTCCAGCCTTTTCTTTCGTTTTTTTTGCGCGCTCGATCAAGTAAAGATTCAATAAAACAAGACAGCATATCACCAGCAGAGCGACAGTAAGGATTAAGCTTTTAACAAGCGTCGAAAAAGATTTGGCCTTCTTTTCCTCCGGCACCAATAGCACAGATTTTGGCCTCCGCTCGTCGGTTTTGTGAACATCACCCATCCTTGTTGTTGTTATGGGAATTGAACCCATTTCAGTCACTGAGTCTTTAGCTTATTATTCTACCGTCCTAATTCAATCAGTGATCAATAAATAGTTAAAGTACCACACGACGCTGCTAACAACAGATTTGACTGAAATAATACGCTCGACGGTGGTGCTTCAGTTAAAACTGTAATTTTTTCTCCCACATGACGTCACGGCTGCCTTGATTGCTAAGCAGATATACGGTATCCGGAGTTGAATCAAGATTTTGACCTTTCATATCCGGGGGGGAGTACCTAATCACGAATCAGTGCGGTAAAAACGATTACGCGATTGAGTAATCTTGATCAGTCTTTGGAAATGAATAATAATGTTCTAGGCGTGTTATCCCTCTGTTATCTACATAAAAATTTTCACTGGTTCAGTGGTGCTCTCGCCAGAGTAAATAGGCGCAAAGAATGGGAAAGAAAAGAAGTTAAAGGAAAGTGGGCGTACGTGAAGACGCCTAACTTGCACTAAATTGCATTGGAATGTTTCCGTACAGGCAACATGCAAAAGGTGTTACTATACACAATAGACATCTCAGTGCTTGGCCGCGGTTGACGTAGATATTCAAAGAGAGCTCAAAAGAGGAGAGATTGATCGCAGCTGGGTGTCAAAAGCAAGGACAGATAACTAATAAAAACAAATCAAACAAATTCTTTCAATAAATGGTCAATTTTGTTCCATTTGGTGTCGTCAATCCCAAAACTAGTATGAGCTTAAGATTTAAAACTGTCAGCCATTGTCTGAGCTTAGTAATTATGAATGACTTGTACATGAAACGTCAAGACATTTTTAAATATACCACAGCAACTTATATTACAGGCGAGACGTGTGGAGGAAAACGAATGTCCTGGATCGATCCACGTTCTGCTTTTGACATTTTACAGGAAATCATTAAAAATATTTCCTGTACAAAATCAAATGATTCAAGATTATTTTATAATGACGGTGTGTCTGTTTGTCCACCGGTTACAAATATCTCATTGATTACTCCTTGTGTAATTTTAGTATCCTAAATCTGATGTAAATAAACAAAGATCTCTTGTCTCCCGCTTGTAATTAACCTCGCGGTGCCCGTCTTAGGGTTGTTTCATATGGTTTTAATTTTTACATCTGTGGATAAAATCCTAAATGAGTAGCCAGCTGAAGATTCTTGGACGTTCTCCCAGGATACGCGATACAGTCCATTAAAATCACTTTGATTAGCAGACCCGTAGCCAGACCAAAGTGCACTAGAAAAAATCTAAATTAGTTGACTTAATCTTTTGTTTTTATTCGTTTTTACGTGCCTAATTTTTAATTAGTTTTTACCCTTTTAACAATAGATGTAAAGCGCTTAGAACGGATATGGATAAGCGCTATATAAGTGTTATTATTATTATTATTATTATTATTATTAACAAGAAGAAGGAGAAATAACAGCCAACTACCTTGGCTGCTTATGAACCATTAGTATCAACGGTTTTTCGCACTGTCTTGTTGTATTTGTTTAAGTTATGCTATTTTTGGTTGGAAATTCGCTTTTCTGCTAGCGCAAGTAGGATCATTAATTTTTCTCTCGGGGTAACCAATCATCTGTCAATCATTAATCGAATAAATGAATAAAAGCACGATATAACGTGCTTTAGAATAAATCTACTAGCAAGGGTTCTATCACGAATGCTGTTCTCTTATTGGCTACACTTCTCACTATCTATTCTGTTGTAGAAAGTGCGTAGAGTGAGTAGCCTAATGGCGGCCGTTTCTTCGCGTTTTCGAACTGTCTGTGAAGAGTATTTGTTGTTAAGTTTTGAACGTCTATAGATTCATCAACTATATCACGCGATAGAAATCAAGAGCGAATAGGTCCTTATACAGATCCTATGTGAAAGTATGGCTGATTCACACAATATTCTTTGCAGTCAGTTTTAATCATTACTCATTCTGGTAGATGTTAACATGGTAATACACCAAGGAAGCAACAACAACAACAACGTTTATTTTTACTTTAAATTACAAGAGCTGTATATATAATTGGCAAAATAGTAGAACAAAAAAGTTCAAAAAAACTGCGTGGCACTTGTGACACAATAAATAATGAAAAATGTTAATATAGAAAAGTGCCGAAAATTTGAAGGTTTTCAGACGTTTCGGGCTTGGCCCTTCTTCCGTGAAATGTCATTTTTAAATGATTGACGGTTCTGTTCTTTTAAGAACATATATAAATATATAAATTAAAAATATATACAGTAGCTGGTTACCCAAAATAACTAAAAAGCTAAACTAATTGGGTGACCATCATTTATTAATTAAAAATAATATACACGCGAGCAGAAAGAACGCCATGATAATCTTGGGTCCTGTGTTTTTTAAAATTGCAGAAGGCTTTTTATGTTTGTCCATTTGTGCTTTGGTTTTGGCAGCTACAATATATTGCACAAAAAGCGACGTTCACCACGAAACGGGCCTATTCAGTAACAACCGTTGCTAAGGGCCAGATCCCTTCTATTTCTCTTTGACGAATATGCCTTGTTTACGTTTCCTTGAAGCTGTCTTTTTTAGTTCTTGCAGGAGCAGACCTACAATACAAACACTCCCTTATTCTTATATTTTTACCAAGCGCGTAGAAGTCGAAGGAAAGGTTACGTACGATGATTTAAGGTCAAGCTATGTTTTCCTCCCTCACAATAACGAACTTCCTGTAGTCGCATACTTTCACGATTTTTTTTTTCTATCGCATCTTTGTAAAGCTGCGACCTCCTAACTTAATTAACCTGAAAGCATGTTTTCAAATCGTCTTGGTTTTATATAGTGAACAAGAACTCTAAGAGAAGTGAAACCGGGCTTCTTAATAAATTAAGAATTCACAATGTAGAATCCATTATGTCTTTTTTTTTTCATTGTTAAGATATCTGTTTTGCAAAATTAGCTTTTGCCAATTATTGAGAAATAACAGCAATCTGAATTATTTTTCTTAGTAAAGTGAATTAATTAAAGATCACAAATCACAATATAGAATGGAAGAACTGAATACAACAGTATTGTAGTTTCAACACTAGACATTTCGTAGTTGTAATAGGAGGCTATTACAAATAGTTGTAAAAAGTGAATCATGGGCTCATATGACCAAACTCGTTGATCCAAAGGATCAAAATAGAATATTTTTCACCGAAAACTTTATAGCCTTACATATATGATAGAACGAACTGGCGAAGCCACTGGGCGATTCATTGGCCGATATGCTGTACTTACTCTTTATTTTCAAGCATTTTTAGCAGCGGGTGGTACAACATTAGAATTTTCTGGGATTTGGGAGCGGCTTGCACATAGTATAAAGGAGAAGTCCAAGGACTATTGCAAAGCTGATACAACGAGTAAATATATTTGAAACAATATTTCGGCTGGCCAGACCAGCCTTCTTCAGGTTAAAGATGTTACTAAATTACAAAATGAAACTACAACATTATATAAAGGAGAATGTCGCAATATACATGCAATATTTTTTAAAAAAAGAGGAGAGGCGGAAATGACCTACAAGATAATTAAAACTAAAGATAAGACAAGGGATACGTATTATCCCTTTCCCGTCCTCGCCCCCGCTTATAAGTGTTAACTGCGGATTACAAAGGTTTTTGTAAACTGCCTTACTGGCTGAAACAAAGTTACGAAGTTAAAGGATTATCAAAAACTTAAAACTTAATTACGAAACATCAAGAACCACTTAAATTTACCTTACGTTGTTTCGTACTCACAAGATGGCTTTTAGAGCCCTTTGATTTATTTACAGTATTATACTGACGTTTTGGAACTTTGCTAACTGGTTGCACAGGAAATGCCCGATGGAGGTGTAATTTTATTCTTGTCACAAATAAATAAAATTAAAGACAACAAATAATTATTTATATCTTTTTAACGCCGTATTCTAAGCGTTATGTTGCAAACTTACATGCTTGACAATTGTTTCCAATTCTATCTATACATTATTGAAGAAAATGTTTTGCTGTAATTTCTGTTCAAGGCTTCTTTTAAAATATTGCCATAATAAAACTTCTCTATAAAAAGTTGCTTTGTTTTTGCTTTGATTTTCGCCATCAGATGATTTGAAAGTATTGCTTATTTCTTGTTTCTCTTCAGCACTGTATTTATTATGTTTCAGAACCACAGTTTTGATTTAAATCCTACCGTGTATTTTTTACTTTATATGTCTTGTGTGTATCCACGTACATGCAGGTTCACTATGGTAAAGAACGATTTTGTAATGTTACTATTGTGTTGCCGAACGGTTTTTTAGAAGCGGTCATAAAAAGACAAGATGCGCTCTGTCCGGCACTGCCGGATCATGACCAAAGGTCTTCGTTACACTCGCATCTCTTGAGTACAAACACTTGAAAGCACATTAAAGAAAAAAATTATAGGAACATCTAAGACATCTTTGTTTGCGTTACACAACATCTCCTCTAATGTTGTGCACGAATTTTCTTTTCAGGCTAGTTTACAAGATATTTTTTATTTCCCTTCACGGTGCACACGCAGTCTAGAGTATGGTACATGCACGCACCAAAAAGTCTACTTAAAGTCCACTGTTGGTACTGGATAAAAACAGCCTTTATTAATACTTTTCAGTCAAAATGTGACGTTTCAAGTTTGACATGACCAACGTATATCAATAAAACGTTTTGATCAGTAACATAATTGTATGGACGATACTAACCTCTGACTGTTTCGTTGCTTTCCTTTCCGGCTTTCTCTTTTTTCTTCTTCTTCTTCTTTTTATATGTGCATTTTCCGTAGCCGGTTGTTCAGCTTGACAATACAAAATAAAAATGGTTTAAAGTGCCTATGAAATGAATTTTTTTTCTTCGTTTTTCATTAGTTTATTATGTCCAAAGAACGAAAACAATAATCATTTCCCGAGGAAAAGAAAGAAAATCGGTTTTTTAGCCCCTCGAAGATGCGTCACTTCGGTTGAAAAGTGGCTCCAATTTTTGGAGAGCCTGGGGCGAGTGGGCGTGCGTGATGACGTAAATTACGTAAATAGTATGACACATTGGTTTGTTTACGCTATAATTCCCTTGGAATCCTTTAGCGTGATGGTCATTTTGCCAACGTTTTTGGCTGTACAAATGTCAGACAGCGCCTAATTTGTTTCTTTACAGTCCTCTGAAGGTGAAGAGGATCAGTTTCGGATCACTCTTGATCAACTGAAATGATCGTGTCCACTGTAGTTTTGCCGTAGCGAGACGAACCGACTGTGCCGCTTGAGCGAAGGAAGTGAACATGAAGAAGACGGACTTTGATCATTTAGATTATTGAACGTGAAAGGTATACATTTCAGTAGCACAGCGTCTCAGTGGTTCGCCAGTTGAGTTGTAAGCTTATTGAACGCAGAGGCGTTTTTGTTATTTCTTTTTAGTGGCTCGCTGACTAGCGTTTATCGAACGCGAACGATATATTTGTAGTACAAACAATCATGATATTAGCGTATTAGCGACTCGGCCGGTCTTCTCTGAAGTTCATTGATCGCGCGTGGAGATTATGAACTTATTTTATCGGCTTGGCAATTCGCTCGTCTACTTAAAGTTCTTTTTTCAATGCGAAGGATATGTCTTGGCGGCTTGCTAGTTGAAAGTTTCTAAATTATACTGATATGTTATGCATATCCGAGGTGGTGTTTTTCAGGCGGCTTGCTGAATTGAATGTGAATGGTGTATTTTTAGCGGCAAGGTGCCTTGATAGCGTATTTTTTTATTTATTCAAAATGTTTGAACTCAAGTATATACGTAATAATTATGCTTCTTAGTTCAGTGTCTTGCCAGCGATTGATCGTTTCTGGAAATTTTAACCACTTGGCGGCTTGTAAGTGAGTTCAAAGTATCGTGTTTACATTTATGTCTGATTTATATTTCATTGTATAAAAATTGATCTGATCGAACACGCAATGATTCAGCGATGTATTTTGTTTCGAATAGTCTTACGCATTTGTACGTGTAGATTTTTGATAGATGTTCCGTAGAATAGACGCCTTCCAGTGAACACTTGCGTCGCTGCACTTTGAATTTTATAATTCGGAATACCGTATAAACATTTATATTACTCGCCAGTCAGTGCCGATCGAGTCAGTATATTTTTGTAGGCCTCGCTGACTTCGACGGCTCTCCAGTTGAGCCGAGGCTTGAAGGAACTTCCAAACGGGATATGGATTGGAAAAATTATGCTTGATTAAACGGCCTCACCGGCCGGAATGTTATTTTCTTTTGCAAAATAATATTAATCTTAACAATAAGCACTTTCATTGACAACATCGCTTGACGTACCCTTTCCGATGTCGACGAACAAATTTCGTGTATTTTGCCGGCCTATTTTCCTCTGGAGCAAAATAAAGCTTTGTTACACCCTCTGTTATCGAAGAATTCTAATATCTCGTATGTTTGAGGCCGCTCGCCACATAATATTGGTCCACCTCTAGCGACGTCTCTTGTCAGCTCTCTTGTTCTCTATATTCCCGCAGCAGTTTGTACAACTATTTACGTCACAGTGTAATATGACACTGGTTTTGGCCGCGCACAAATTGGAGCCACTTTTTAGCGCCAACAACCTAACTTTGAGACCATAAAAAAAGCATTTTGCATCGTCCCTAACACTTTAAACCTTTTATTCCAAGGTCTAAAAAGGTGAAACTTTCGATACATCAAAAAATAAATTTCATTTCATAGGCACTTTAAATCGCTTTGCACTACCAACAGCTTTTCAATTGCTCTTGCAGTTTCCCAATGGGGTCAGTAAAGGTATCCGGATGTTCTTCTTCGCAACCTTTTAAAAAAAACTTCTAACTGTAGTCTTCGAATAGATGACCCGGTGAGCGTTTAAAGTTTTTGTAAGAATTACATTGTCAACAAAAAAAAACATTTCAAAGAATACCCAAGCCATCTTTGGTCTTTATAACGGTGTTATAGTAAACGTCAAAACCACCTAAGACATGAAAAAGCAGCTCGGCGACAAGCTAAAGAATTTAGCAATCTAATCTCAACTAAAAGTTATTAAATATTTAAAGGCATCATCAAGATAAAATGATGCGTGTTATGACACCCTGGAGCTCTCTGAATTCTTTCAACATCATATAACCTAATTATTTAAAATTTAAGGTGGCTCCAAGTAGTTTTTTGGGGGTCACACTTCATTTTTTGAATGCGCTTATACATAATCTTATTTTAACGCAAGGAATCTGAATTTAATACCAGTTGTTAGGCTTGGATAAAAGTTTTGGATGATGCTCTTTTTATGCTAATCTGCGTTTCCATAGAAACGGTAAACAAACATGGAAAATGCAGTTTTGCTTGACGTTTTCACCGACTTTTAAAACTGCATTTGAATGAAAAGCTCGATCTCTTTATTGCCGAGGAGTTAGTCAGTGCTATTTGCAGGGAGTAATGATGTAAGTCTGAGAAAACGTTCTGTGGTAATTTAATGATAATTTGTGAGACCTATGGAATGTTTTGACCACTTGTTTTGACCAAATGTTTCAGCGATTTATTCAAAGTCGAACAGTTTAATTTGTTTGAAATTTCCCCATTTAGTGTGCTACACTGTGTAGATTATAGCGCATTTATTCGCTTGTCGCGGGTAGCCCCAAAATCGAAAGATATTTAGGAAAAACTGTTTTCGCCTCGTTTTGTTTTCATAATCACCATAATCGATCCATTTTACTTTTGAGCGGAACATTGCACCTTTTCCCTTAGTTTCATAGAGGTGGTCGAGTTCGCGTTTTAGACGTTCATATTCCTTTAGTTCAGAATCAAGATTTAAAAGATCAGAGCTGTTACAGATTTGTTTGTCTATTTCCTCTACACGTCTTTGTAGATCCGACTCCCGTCTACGAAAAATCAAAGCTTTGCGCTTGTAAAAAGGCCCGGGTAAAAAGGTATCGTAATACTTCTTATTCCGATTTAATAAGCTCCCATTTCAGTCTTTTGTCCACAATGTTAGCAAACTTCTCACGGATCAAAGGATAATTGCTAGTAATTAATTCTACAAATTCATTGTCCTTCAAAAGCCTATTGTTAAATTTCCAAAGTCCCGGGCCTCTTGTTGCGTTTAAGAAGTAAAGGCTTAATTTAACAGCTTTGTGATCTGGGGCGTTAGCACTTTTAATGACAACCCTATTTACATAATTAACCTGAAATTTAGCTACAAGATAGAAATCGATTCGCGATTTAACTTTTAGAGATTTATACTCATAAGAATAGCTTTTTATACTAGGTTTCATTTTCCTGAATATATCTGAACTAAGTCTAATTCTTCCATCAGCGAAATAATTTTGTTCCAGTGGAACGTTGGTCTCCACGGTATACCGCCTTTCTTATCGATACTTTCTAGCGTTGCATTCCAATCTCCTCCTACAATGAGCTGGGCAATGTTAAAATTACAGTCGAACCTCTCTAATACGGACACCGAAGGGACAGAGTAAAGTGTCCGTATTAGAGAGGTGTCCGTTGTATAGAGGTCATGAATATTACGTCACTTTAAAGGCTCCATTGATGGTATTAAGTGTTCTTTAAGTCAAAATTGGCCCAAAAAAGGCTTTGAGGTGCATTTGAATTGTTTAATGGACAGTGCAAATCATTACAATACAAGCTGTACAATTCCAAAAACATATGGCAAACTATAATACAGTTTCCGAACAGTAACATAATAGAACAGTAACAAGTGTAGCGAACACTAACATACAGTAGAGTATTTAATGAAAGTTCTTTGTTATTGATTCATTTTGCGTTAAAGAAGTCTGTAATGTTCTTCTGAACAGCATTCGCTAGTCGTTTTTTGACATACAACGACTGAGCTTTCGAAATAATCTTGCATAACTCATCTGCCAAATTTGATTCACCTTGTACAGTAAAAAACTCAGAAACATGGTTAAGTTCTGAGCAAGCCTCACTATATGACTTCACTTTTAGCGGCTTTGGCGCTTGAAGATCATCCAGCTCCGAGATCTCTTCATCGTCAATGTCTGCACCTTCATTGTCACCATTTGAGTCTGATGACAAACTTGATAGGAACCTTTCCTCCCAGTTTTCACCTAACTCTTGACAGACTGGAAGAAGACTTTCGTTTGCAATAGCTTCGTGTGCAGACACAGCAGTGTCACCACATGACTCGTTCAGTAACATCTCAACCTGAGAAACCTCAT
Source organism: Dendrophyllia cribrosa (assembly GCA_024195265.1). Lineage (NCBI taxonomy): Eukaryota > Metazoa > Cnidaria > Anthozoa > Scleractinia > Dendrophylliidae > Dendrophyllia > Dendrophyllia cribrosa. The sequence continues at coordinate 20,207,989 of JAJLRJ010000004.1, forward strand.
CTTCCAGGTCTGCAAATGGGTCCTCGTCATTTGGGGGTTCTACAGCTTCAACTACATTTCTCTCTTTGTCTAGTACTCCCGCATTAGCGAAACACTTGATTATGGTGGATGGCTCTACGGCTTCCCAGGCCTGTCCTATCCATCTGATGGCCTGTAGAACGTTCACAGACTTGCACACATCTCCAGCTGTTTCACAGTCATCAATTAGGCTGACCACGTGAGTCAGCATCAGCTTTGCGTACTTTAGCTTGAAGGACTGAATAATCCCCAAATCTAAAGGCTGGAGCCTCGAGGTGCAATTCGGAGGAAAAAATACACATTTAATGTTCGGATATTTGCCTTTCATGTCGTATGGGTGACAAGGTGCATTATCGAGTATCAAGAGAACACTTCGACTTTCACGCTGACACCTCCGATTCAGTTTTGTCAAGACTTGGTCCAGGATATCGAAATCCATCCAAGCCTTTTTTTGATGAAAGTAAGTGCATGGAAGGTTCGAAAGATCTTTGATGCCTTTAAAACAACGGGGATTTGCTGACTTTCCGATTACTATCGGTTTCTCTTTACCCCCTGCGGCATTAACAAAGAACGCACATGTAATCCTCTCCTTGGATTGTTTGCCACCTCTGCACTGCTTTGCTGCTTCAGAAAGGGACTTGTTTGGTAACGCACGGTAGAATTTTCCTGTCTCATCCATATTAAGAATGTCTTGGGGGCTGTAACCTGCGAGTATTACTGGTAACCGCTCTTTCCAAGACTGAACTGTTTCCTCGCGTACCTCTCCCGATTCGCCGCTCACAGTCATTCCCCAGAGGAGGGATGAATAGTATCCCATGATGCATTGCTATGTTGTATCGGATCTTGAATCTTTCTATCCATCCATTTGAAGCTTTAAACTCTTGCCCCATGCCCATTTGAGCGGCTACAGCACAGGCTTTCTGCTGTAAAATTGGTCCCGAAACAGGAATGTTCTTACTTCTAGCCTTTCTGAACCACTCCAACATTGCCAAGTCGATGTCTTGAAATCTGCATGTTCTAGCTCTCTTGCTGGCCGCATTTCCACTAGCCGTGGATTTATCGAGCAGGTTTTGTTGATCACGGAGGATGGATTGGATCTGCGTTTTACCACATTGAAACTTATTTGCAATTTGTCGCAGTGTTGTCGCTGGATTTTTGTTTTTGAAATCTATTACTTCTACCTTTTCTTGCAAAGTCAATTCTTTTCGCTTACGTTTCGCCATTGCATATCGTTCACGACATTGAAGTGACGAAATAAATTCTGTAACCATGTTTCATTGACAGCCTAATTTCGATTCACACTTCTAAAAAATGGGAACCAGTCAGAAACCAGCGGTACCACAACTACAATTAGCGGAACGGAAACAACAGAATAATAGTTTCTGCATTTAACACCTCAGTGGTTTTCCTTCAGTTTTTCGGTCTCAAAAACCAGTCAACGAGATATGGCTAGCACTCAATCATTAAGCGTTCTATCATGGATAAGAGGGTTTCATGTCTACAAGGGGTGGTGGACTCCTCACAACGGAGAAAGTCTACAACTTCAACCAGAACCTGAGAACCCGAAAGACAGAAATGCAGTCAGCGTTGTCAAGGATAGACGAGTCGTGGGGCACATGCCTTTGATGTTGGTCAATACGAAAGAGGGTTTGGGACTTATAAAACATTTTCTTGCAAAGCCAGGGACCAATGGAGTTGTCAACGTATGTGGGAAGGCAGTCAATCGGGGCGGAGGATTAGGCATGGAGATCCCATGTGAATATATTTTCACTGGACCGCACAAACTCATTGAGCGTTTGGAGAAGTGCTTGGATCTTACAGAAAACCCAGCTGTCCGTAAAGATAGTCTTTCAAGTGAAAATGTCGAAAAGAAAAGAGGTAGAAAAAGGAAAGCAACAACTGGAGAGTCTTCAAAGAATAAGAAATCTTGATGATAAATGGCAATGACATGTCGATAGTATAATTTTTACCGATTGAAAACATGATACTGTTATCGTATGAACAATGAGACAATTGATTACACTCTGATATGTAACGACAAACAGGAAATCGTGTTGAATAAGAACTGTCATCATTGGAGTGTCCGTAATAAAGAGGTTCAGTTTGTATGAATTTTCTCTCTGGGGCCGAGATTTCGTGTCCGTTGTCCGTATTATAGAGGGTCCGTATTATAGAGGTTATTTTTACAAAGAATGTATGGGCATTTTCCCGGGACCAAGTGAACTGTCCGTATTAGAGAGGTGTCCGTATTAGAGAGGTGTCCGTAAGGAGAGGTTCGACTGTAGTTGTCAAAAACTCACTCAGAACCTGCATAATTTTTTCTTGAAGTTGGGAGCTGGTAGGTGCATAAACATTGCATGCAGATAGCAATTTGAAATCCATTTAAAATTGCATCAACCGCGACGATTCTTCCCTCTTGATCTCGGTAGGTATTGTTCACTAAGGCTAACAAAGTGGATTAACAAGAATACAAACACCTTTGCTGTGGTTGGACCCATGGGAGAAGAAAATGTCGCCACCCCATTCATTTTTCCACACGGTCTCATCTATAGATTCAAAAAATGTTTCTTGCAAATTAAAGATAGAACTCGCAGTTTTGGTCCTTTAAATAACTGAAAATAGATCTCCGTTTGATTCGATTTTTTAAACCTCTCACATTTAAAGTAAGAATATTACATTTTGAAAAACCCGCCATGGCTGTCTAAATTAAAGATGTACCATATACTTTATCTGTTGTCCAAACAAATTTCAGAATAAACTATGCGGTTCCGTACTTTATTCTGCAAGTCTAAGAAGAAACGTTCCCTGTCAAAGACACTCGAATAGATCACAATTACAAAAAAAAGAAAATGTTACTGTTTTTAATTATTTTGGTTCTTATTTGGTGATTACAACACTGATTTTTTTTCTGTTATATGCTTGAAACATGGGAAAAACAAAAAGCCAAAAAAAAAATAACAGTTAAAAATGAAAATGAAAATATGAATAAAGTTCGACCTTAAAAAAAAGACAACAATCATGTAGAATATATAACGATTTCAAAAGTTTAAAGTGGGTAGAAAAATCTCGATAATACGAAAAAGATGATCTAAAGTAATCTAAAACACGGTCTGAACATGATTCAAAATTGAACGGTATTTTCTTTTTATTTTTTGTTCCATATTATCTTATTTCGTACTTATTACAAAATGGAGTTGGAGAGCTATAGCTAAGGCGATGTAAATATTTCCGTTATAATTCGAACATGCAGTGGAACAGCATAAATTAAACAGATTTATCAACTTTTAGCAGCTTTATAATCTAGCAAATTAGAATGGAAACAATAAAGGCTTTTTCAAGTGAAAATTTACAACACCGCGCATCTATTAAGAATAATACACTTGAACAATTGTACTTTAAACGTGACGGCTACAAAAATGTGGTAAATGACATACATTTACATATCAACATCTGCGTTTCCAGATTTAATTGAAAAACTGATACCAAGACTTAATCCGTTACAAGGACAAATTTGAATGGCGGCCACTTACAAAAGTTTCACTTATTGAACATTCTTAAGTAGCTTAAGTAATCATCTTTATCACTTTTTTTATTAAATTTTCCGTTAAAGACAGCTGGCTTGCCGACACAGCATCATTGTCATAATAAGTCAGTCGACCATAAATGAAATGCTTTTCTCACTTTATTAAGCCATTTCTGTTTGGAAGCCACAAACAAAGCACGTGGTCAATAATAAGTGAATGATAAATTAGCAAATCTATAATAGGTTGATTGAAAACATTTTCAGCTGCCAACACAACAAGTTTGTGATTTAGTGTTTTGGGGTGGTGTTCCTTCTAGCATCTACTCACTCCCTATTACCACTAAGCGTCCCTTCACCACTGACACAGAATATTTCCGGTATTCTCCGGTGGATGACGACAACAGTTTACGAAGCTACTTGAGGAGTAATGACAGATTCACGATATCGCTTAGCAAAACAAGAAGAGATGCATCTAGATGGAAATGCAAACAACAGCGAGGTCAAAATTATGCGCAAGGGTAATCGATCTAAAAGACAACTAAGCTGCAACACTTCAGTACTTGTGTTTGTGATCGTTTTACTTGCCTTGACCTGCATTGCCTTGGTGGCCTTTCTGGCAATAGAAAAAATGCGAAACAACAATACCTCACCAAGCTTGGTGCAAGTTTGCCCAACATCTTCAAACACCAGCGGAAACGCAACACAGCTCCCGTGTACAAGTGCTCAGTGTGTCCTCGCTGCTTCCAGTAAGTAGAATTTCCTTTTTAACCTCAGATCGCCATTATAAAACATATCGTTTTCGTTCTTTTTGTTTATTAATTGCGTTTTCTTTTGCTTCGGAAAAAAGGCTTTTTTTATAAAACGGCTTCTGTTGATAAAATTCAAAGCGAAAAATCCAGCGCGCCCCAAAATTGGAGAAAAAATTAAACGCTCGGCCTACCGACCACACGCAGTCATGAAATGTTACTTTCAAAAGTACTTGCGGAAACATTTTGCAAACATGTTCAGATGCGTGGAATACAGTAATGAAGCGTTTTTTTCATTTAACAAATAAAAGAAAAAGAATTCTATATTCACAGAAATGAAACCATTTAAATCTATGTAAATATTTGTTCCAATATGTCGTTTATATCCCATGGAGCAAGTGGTAATTAAATTTGTCGTGTGGTCATGTTTAATTTGTATCAAATGTGGTGAGTAATTCAATCGCCTATCCTATTCAAGAGACTTACATGGAAACGAATTTACCGTGGGGAAAAGCAAAATACCACACCGATGCAATGGATTTACGATTTTGTTGATGACCTAAGAACGCCGTTATACAATGTTATATATTTAATATTTAATATAATATAAGTTCTTTATTTTTTTAGTTATCGAGCTAATATGCTTAGCACGGAGAAACCTAAATTTACTTACAGGTTATTTTTCTGTTGTCATCACGTGACCCAGGTCAGCCACTGAGCTGCAATTATATTAACAACGTGTGAAACATGAAAATCTGAAGTGCACATACACATGTACACACTGTTCACACTTCACCTGTAACCCGGATTTAACACCTGAACATTACGTGACGGTGATACATTTTTAAATTTGCCTCCCTTCTTACAGAATACAGCAACGGAAGAGCTACACTGCATGCGAATATTTGTCGTCTGTCGCAAATAGCGTGTTTAATACAAAAGTCTATAAAGCGAATCCGAGGTTTCTAGAAAGCTCCGGAAATAATAAGCTTTGAAGGGAAATCCAAGCAAATCAGTTCAGCACTGATAGCTCTTTCATAAAAGCATTGTAAATTATATCTACAAGCGCATTTGGTCGAGGTATGCTTCATTTTACACAAATAGCTCTATGCAGCCCGTCACAGCATCAGGCGCTCTTGGTTCTTTCGCCAATTTTTTTTCTCTATCGGTTTGTGTTCTTTTATGACAAAACATTTAAAATGTAAATTTGTGCAAAGCGTGGTAGAAGTTCTCTTTTTCTAACAGTGTACTGTTTTGGATCAACTTCACCAGACAACAAACCAGCAATAACCGGCGTTGTTGAATGTTAGCACAATGTCCATGTCGATTATAAATCGTAAAATATCAGGCTTTTTGTCTTAGCACAACAGGACAGTTGATACAACTTCTCATTGGGTTGTGTTGAGCGCCGCATAAATAGATTTTCACCTGTTATGATTTTGATGGAGTTTTCCCGGGAGAGGGGATAGGGGAGGGGTACTTCCCAAATTTTTCAGTGGGTGTATGCGGTCCACTTATTTTCAGCCGTACTAAAAGCGGTTTTCCTACCCATTTAAATTCCCCTATTTTGGCTAAAATCGATACCTATTTCAGAGCAGAAGGCAAAAAGATGGCCGTAAACATGGCCCTTCTTAGGAGTTCGGACTCGCTTGTTCACGACATGATGTTAAAAACTCCTGAATAAAAACTATATCAAGCTCTAAAATGGGAGTATATGCTTATTACATATTCTATAACAGTGGCAATCATCAGAACACTTCGGACGTCTTCGGAAATCTTTGGTCTTCTTTTAAACTTCGGTTATTTTTGTGAGTCTTCACTTGGCGCTCTTCAACCACACAATATGGTATTATCTTATCCACGGCTTTATCATGTCAACTATTAATATCTGCATCTACCGAATTAAATAATCGGTAAGGTGCATATGGACATTACACCAAACGTATAAATTAATGAATACTATTAGTGAATAAAACTAAGTTGAAAATAAGTCTAAAATTTGTTATCAGCCAAAAACCGTAAAGTATGGATACCTCGACAACATCGGCAGGTATTGGTAGTTTGCATGGCGGCAAATGCATGTTAGATGACAGAAACAATATAAATAATTTCCATAAAAATCGAGTTTTATTCCCATTGGATGGAAATTTTCATTGTTTTTTTTATCCAATATGGCCTTATGGTTCTTAGGCTCCAGTCAGTTAGAGTATTGCGTTATCAGTGAGGGCATTGGGTAACTGTCGCGGGAAATTTGTACGAATTGCGCTGTGCTGTATGAGCTTATTTTGTCAGGGCAGAGATATGACGGTAAATGCTTCCTTTGAGGAATGCGTGACGATGCAAGTGGATAAGTTAGCAGTACAAGCTGTTTCGCACAATTCAGCCTACTCTTTTATGATCATTGTCTGAGCATCTTGAGTAATCAAAACGGTCTTCCGTGTCCTAGAAATACGGTATTAATAATTACACATTTGGGTGCGCATAGAAATAAACTTGCTCTTACTACTTTCTTGGTTTCCCTGTAAGGGTATATTTTATTGTATTTCAGTATTCTTTATTTTTTTGGATCCAGAGTTAAGTATTTTGTGTCACTCTAAGTAAATAAGTGTTACACAAATTTGTTTAATACACAAATTTGTTTTTCCTTATAAAACATTAGTATACCGCGATGAGTATCAATGGGTTGTCACAATAAGAAATAACGTTTTATCTTTTTTAAACTTTTGGACTTTAAAAGTTTGGACTGCTGCAAAAATTCGGACTGGTTATCTCAAATTGTAGCCAAGTGGACTTCATAAGAAAAAAAATCGATATTTAATATAAAAATAAGTGAATAATGTGTTCACTTGCTGAACTAATTTATTGCAACAAACTGCTGGACCTTTACTCACAGCGCAATTTTTTTAGAACAAAAACGCACAACACATTTTTTAATCAACACTTTTTTCGAAGCAACAACAGCTATATGAGATCAAAAAACACAAAACGGATCTAGACAGTCCAACGCTGATAACTAAAATAAGTGATTGATCCCTTTTTTGTTCTCAACTTTTCAAAGAAGAAATACATTTAAGATATTTTGTAACACATGTATTAATTTAATGTTTCTGCACAAAAATTACGATTAAATAATAATAATAATAATAATAATAATTAATTAATTACGATATTAATTAATTACGATATGTCCTTGAACATTAGGGCCTTATTTTACTGTTATAGACTCTTTCCAATCCGGTGGTCCGGTAGTCCAATCCCCGCTTCAATTACTTAGATGCTCAAGTTGTCGACGAGAACATGACTATTGACCCAGTCGGTATATAGGTGGAGTACCCTGGGTGGAGTATCGACCGAGTATCGATTGATTATCAATCGAGTTTCGGTCGACTATCGATACTCGACCGATACGATACCACCTGAAGTAAACATGATCCAATCCTGAACCTAACCATGCGAATCTATTAACTATACGTGGAGACATAGTATGCATAGCGATTTACTCTTGTTATTTTTAGACATTTATCTGATTGCGCCACACCGAGCGTGACTTTATTGCATAAGAGACAATGACATTTCAGTTCTTGAGACAGAAAATTGAGACAGCCGATCAGTGACGAGTTTTGAATTGATAAGTAGCGAGATAACAGCTTTGAGTTGGAGCCTTTAAAAGTTTGAGTATTGTGTAAAAGGAGGATTCAGCCAATAAAATTCTTTAATTAGTTAAAAGTTGTTGTTTCTATATTTCATTTCATAGTTTTTCACAGCTTTTTTTCAACACGGATCCACAGTAATTGACCTTGTTTTGTTTCCCAATTTTCGATATACCTCATCATGTTTTAATTTTTTGTTTTGTTTGGTTTGGCATTTTGCTTTTCTCTTTTACTTATTTTTATTTTTCTTGTGGCTGTAACTTGTTTATAGGCAAAGCTAAATCAATAAAGTAAACTGTATGGTAAAAATACAATATTTGAAAAACAGTCAGTACATATCAGAGTACATATATCTTATTGACCAAGCGCGAGGGACGTACTGGGAGATTTTCATGATATCAACTGGCCCGCCGCTTATATGATTGCTATAAAATGTACTAAAAGTACTAAACTGATAGATTTTCATTTCAGATATCTGCATCAAATTTTGGTAACAAACACGATTTTGGTTAAAATGGGTTTTAAGGATGAGGGAAGCTGTACTTTCTGTTGCAAAGAACCTGAAAACATCTTTCATCTTTTTTGGTCCTGTAAGAAAATAGAATGTTTTTGGACACAGGTTGTCCCTTTTCTACAGCAGCGCAACTTATTACCAAAAAATTACACCCTGAATAAACTTATTGCCTTGGGTCTGAGGCCGGAGACATCCAAACAAAATCATCTTATTAACTTTACCTTCTTACTTGCTAGATTTTTCATTTGGCTTTGTAGAAGTAAAGAACGTATCCCAATTATTGAGAATTTTTGGTGCTATTTAAAACAGTATAAGAATCAAATTGAACCTCTATCAACGAGTAGCCTTTTTTTATCTTGACTTTAAAAATTCTAATTATTCTCTTTTTGCACTTTCTAATCCCATTCCCCTGTGCATTGAGAACAAACAGCGCCTCTCTTGTCTTTAATAAATATAGATTCAGCAAAAATAAAAGATCTGTCAAAATATGCCCTTTTTAAGACATTTAAACTCCCCCCCCCCCCTTTCTTTTTCCTTTTCTTTTCTTTAATGTTAGTTGCGTTTGCGTGTGCGAGTATGTGTGTACTGTAAACAATTCTTTGTGTTAAAAATAACTATGCAAATGATTCTGTAAATATTCAAATGTTTCTGTAAGTCTACTTCTAATCAAAACACTGTATTTACTGTATTTTAGTATATCTGAATAAAATTTGCATTGTTATTTAAAAAAAAAAAAAAACTTGTTTATAGGCAAAGCTAAATCAATAAAGTAAACTGTATGGTAAAAATACAATATTTGAAAAACAGTCAGTACATATCAGAGTACATATATCTTATTGACCAAGCGCGAGGGACGTACTGGGAGAATATCGGCCCGAGGTCTTGAATAGCCTGCGAATACAGCCGCCTCTCATCGCTCCCCGCCGCTAGGGGCGTTCGCGCGAGAGAGCGTCTGCGATTTACTTTGAGAAATTCCATACTGATGACGAAAATCTGTCCCGCATCAAGACAGGAGCGCTAATTGGTCAACTTGATAATTTTACATAATTATGCTTTAAATTATGCAGTGTTGTAACTCAATCGCCAGTTGCGAGGATTAATCTTGTCTGTCGTTAGAAACTGTACGACTCTGCGTTCAATCTATTTGTCCTATGTTTAATGTTTTGACGTTACAAGCAAGTCAGTTTCAGGCTTTTATAGTTTAATCTGCGGTGAAGAGGTTTTTCTACTTTTGTCAATTTACCGACCGGATATGGCAAGTCACTGATATTTCAAACGGCGCCACTCGTGCACGTCTGGATGAATGAACATTTATCGGCGATAAATGGGAAGAAGAATACCGTAACACCCTGCCGTAATTATCATCATCAGTCTGCTTTTAGCGGAAAGACTACCTTTAGACTCATGGCACCGCAATGGCCGGGGTCGAAAATGGCAGTTTCTTTCGCCAATATTTTCACGGCAAAGATGGAAACAGAAATAATAAACCACTGCGCGCAAGGAAATGTTGTCCTTTGTAACACAATACAACCCTGTGTGCCTACATCCTCATGGACAAATGAATCACAATCTTTGCTCAGACGGATCTATAAAGAACCTCCTCTTGTTTCATACAAAAGGGGTAGATCTTTAAAAGACATACTGATCAGGGCTAAACTGTAAAAATCAAACTACACTTTAAACCCAGTGAACAAAGGTCACAACAAACACGCCAGGCGCTAGTGTCGCTAGTTGGATTTGTGATGGGCCTGTCAACACCTTTCATTTCATTTGGTTTCACCGCATGCACATTATTATAATTATACGAGATTAGCGACGGGTGATTTACGTCATCAGTATGGAATTTCTCAATGTAAATCGCAGACGCTCTCTCGTGCGAACGCCCCTAGCGGCCGGGAGCGATGAGAGGCGGCTGTATTCGCAGGCTAGGTCTTGACAGTATCCGTACAGAAAAGACCGAGGGCCGATATTCTCCCAGGACGGTCCCGAGCAAGCTTGGTTACATGTAATAAGATATTTATTACACGACTGCTGCCGGCGGGATGATCGCGCAGGTTCATTCGGGACAATCCCCAGTCCAATACTTTGAGAATATTGGACCGGCAATAGGGCATTCTGATTGGTTGAATTTAGTTATTGGCCCCCTGACTGTCTTAGTCGTGTAATAAATGTTCAAATTAAACCACTGTATCAATTTTCAGTAGTTGTTGAGGCTGATTTTCACTAGCGACACACAAGCACAATCATTAAAGATTAGTGTTAAGTGAAAACAAACTTGACATCAGAAGCGCAAGGACAGAAGGAAAAAGATTTCATCCTTGCGCTTGTATTTGCGCCCGTGCTGATGTCCACACCATTTTCACGTTATGTAAAAATACTCAGTTATGCTTGCGCCTTTCCTTGTGTCGCTAGTGAAAACTGGCTTATGACTGATTCAAGCTTGTTCTATTTATTTAACACAAGGCCACTTTTAAGCTTTTAAGCTTTTAATTAGCATAAATATTCAAGAACGTAAAAACCAGTATGATGCATTTGTTCAACTGAATAAATGTCGAATTAAGTGGTTGATCCTGATATTTGTAGTCTTAAGTGGTTGATTATAGTTGTTGTTACATTGTTACATTTTAGTTTGTAAAGTGCAATGTTCCACATGAAACCGAATGATTTTCTTGTATTTTTGTTTTGTGTTTTATTTTTTTTTTTAATGAGCAAAATCATTTACATATATATTAAAACGTATGGTCTCGCTTTGTTTTTAGCACTTAACCCCCTTGGCGAGAGTGTGTGTCTGAAAGGTCTTAATCTTTTCGCATTAAACGGACGGCAATAATTTGCATTAATCGCCAATGACAGGGCTCAACAACACGCTGTGACGTCAAATCTTTATAAGTGGACTAAAACAATTAAATTTCTCTTCATGGGAAACGAGTTTTCAAAGGAACACCAGTTCTATTGTTTCAGAACACCAATATAGACCCTATTCATAAATGGCGGCCGATTTATTTATTCTTTTATATTCATGCTAATCAGCCCAACTAGCCTCATTTTAGAGCAAACATTCTTTTGAATTTTGCACATGCTAACGAGGCTAGTTGGGCTGATTTGCATGAATATAAAAGAATAATAAACCGGCCGCCATTTATGAATAGGGTCTATGACTTTCCTAAACCTTCTATTATGAAAACCTCTATTACCTATGAATTTAGATGATAACTTGTGAAATCATGTGGAAAGATTCAGGATCACTTACCGATTTAAGGGCTGTCGACAGTTACTTTAAGCTGCGAACAGCTAATGCAGCTATCGACAATGAAAAGGAATTCAAACCAACCAGTGTAACTTTTAAGACGAAGCTTTCTTCCAGGGAAAAAAAGCTGTACATTGCAGTTTTGTTTCTCTCGGTTCTTTGCTTGGCACTCGTAATAGTAACTGTGGTTTTGACAACACGTCGGAGTCGTCGGAACGCAGGAGAAACAGCGCAAAGTGAATGTAAGACGCAGGATTGCCTTTTTGTAGCGACGGGTAAGTGGTGGTATCGAGTTCGGTAGTTGAGAGATATAATCTGCCAGATCAATTGTTCGGTATCTTGTTAAAATATTGCCCGCTCCTTGTGCTATATTTTCTTAGTCCACTAGGAGAGAAGTCAACTTCTCTCCGAGTGAGAAAATATAGCACAAGGAACAAGAATATTTTAAAATGCAAACTACACAAGACCCGTTCTGTTTTGTAAATGATACCTTGGGGCGGCAATTTACCCCTGTTAACAAATTCACAACCGCAACAGCTTCGGTCTGCAATGCATATTTGTTTAAATGTTTATATATAAAAAAAATGATATTAGTAAAAAAAATCGTTGTCCAAGTTACATTTACCGGCACCGCTTTAAATAGGAAAACCGTACGTTGTTAGAGTCATCTATATGCAATTTATACTTTCTAAGTGCACCCTTGCATAACTCGGCCGACAACCGCTTTTTGTGATATTACCAAACAAACATTTACAAATCACGATGAAGCGTGTTTTTACGCTGTCAGCTACAAAGCCGTTATTTCCGTCGTCACACAACGACCGCTCATCGATACTTGGTAAAGTATCGGTCGACTCGAGTATAAGTTAGGAATCGGACGATATCTCTTCACCATGTGGGTCGATACTCTACCGATACTTGGTCGACGCTTTGCCGATAGGTTGTATGCGTCTGTCTCTTTTCAGGACACCAACATGGTGGTCATAAAACTGTTACAAGAAACAAAATAGTTTATAGAAATAAATATTTCCACGTTTAATGTTCTCTTCAGAACTATTAATTGTGATTACAGGAAAGTAGCGCAAAGGTTTTGGTTTTTGTGACATTTGATAATCCCGGTGCTTCGGGACGTCACATATATTACCAAACTTAAAAAAAAATACAACAATTTATCTGACTCGAATATGTAAAATATATCAACAGAGTGTTGCCGGGGCGCTAGTTTAAGTTTTAGAACTTTGATCAGTGATGTTCTTATTTCGTGCCATGCGGCATTCATTAACTAGTAACAACAACATGTTATTAATGCACCGCAGGACGAGGCAGGACTGCTTGGTAGGTTGGAAAAGCCGGAATGGCGGAATCTTTTTAAATATAAATAATATATATACACTTTATTGCAATAGGTGGTTTTCATGTTACGTCATCGCCGCCATGCTGGTGGACATAAACAATAGTTCTCTCATTAGCTCCTTTTGTTCGTCCATCAGCATTTGTTAGTTTCACTATTGTTATCTATGTCTCTAGAGATTGATTGCAAACCACCTATAACGTTGCCATAGAAAAATAAAATAAGGGCCTGGTCGCACTACAGTTAAAAACAAAAATCCGCCCGTGCAAACATCGAGGAAAACAAAAGAAACCGCTCCGGTGGGACACGCTTTTTGTGGAATGTTTTTGTTTTTATGTCATTTTGCACGGGCTAATTTTTGTTTTTGACTGTAGTGCGACCAAGCCCTAAGAAATGAAAAATTAAAATAGCCAAATGACACGCGGCACGATTAAGCGTGCAGCGGCTATTGCAATTTTTAAGGTCGCGGGGTAAGGAGGATTTTTCAGGTATCCCATGATGCTAAGCGCGTAATTATCGATCCTGATGCGTCAAATTTCCTGCGATGGCGAGTACATGTGGTGAAATTTTACTGATCTTCGCGAGACGTTTTCTTCGTTTCCAACGCGATAAAAGGTGAATCAAATCGTTATTTGGTTTCTATGTACATTAAACTTTACTTAGATATCGTTTGATTCGAGCCTGTTTGCCTATGTATCGCAATATTTTTGTCTTTGTTTCGAGTGGCATGCATGGCTGATCCGCTTCGTTTCTTTGTTGTGTTTTAACCCTTGATCTGTTTTGCCGTGTTTCGTTTTTAATCCTGGGGACATTAGCATATAATTACGCCTGATAGTGCCTAGAGAGTGACTCTTTTAAATGCAATACAAGGTCCCCTAAAGTCCCCATGTTTTGTAGGAATTTATGACCGTTGAATTTTGGTCAAAATCGGCGCCAAAACGTTGTTGAAATTCGCTTCGATCGCGTAGATTCTTTCATGGCTTTGGTTTTTACAGTCGAAGGAAATATCGTATTTAGTGCAATTGCAGCTTCCTTTTATGAGTTTGGTCAAATCATATGATCGTTTGACACTTTCCTTCGCTTCGAAGCACGCTTGATGTTTATGTTTTTACAAGTGATATGCCGGGAAGATGGCAATACTTTCTTCATCTGCCGAAAATCGAAGTCTTAGTTGTCATCGATGCCTTTCAATTTGTCTGTGTTCAAAAATAGACAAGGTCGCCGCTCTCTTTACTATTTGGGGAAGCAAACGTGTACTAAATACCGTAAGGAACCTACAACAAGCCAGATTGGACGATGTGATATATGTTCGACTGCTAAAATCTACGCAGTGGATGATGCGCTCGCTTCGAGCAACTCCATGCAAATGACTGGTCACGCAATTTCAGTTGATAATATAGTTCATTCGCGTTGCATCATGGGATACCTGAAAAATCCTCCTTTGTCGCGGGGGATACCTTCCATGAATAAATTCATAAGGCAAAATTTTAGCAGGGGTGTCACTTTGAAAAACGTTATTGGCGTGAACGTTTGAAAGCCGATTTCGCTAAAATTAAACAGAGATATTGGCGAATAATGGAAGTGAATAAGGATTGTTTTTTATTGAAGGGATCGCGCTTTGCGGTAATGCTGTAAGCGACTAAAGTTATGGTTTTTAAAAACGTGGTTTTGTGTCCAAGTTTGCTCCTCGAGAAAAACACAAAGTAAGTTGATTTCACCACTCACTGATCCGTCAAAACGTCTATTGTGTCATATCTGACTCCAATTTTTTTTATTATAACTTCAATTAAAAGTTATTAGCTTTTAAAGGAGTAAAATTGTCCATGTTAGAATTTGAAGCCTCATATCTTCCCTTTAAAAGCCTATTTAAAAATTTTGAGTCAGATATGACAACCTACAATACACCTAGTTTACCTCCCTGCAGTGTCAACTCATGAAATTCTCTATCTGCGCTGAATTCTTGGACACAAAATTGCTTGTTTTACGCTTCCGAATTAGGCTTCCCGAGCAAACACGAATGCAAAGAATATATATTTATGGTAATTTTGCTAATTTTAATCCACAGGCTATTGTCAACACTTCATGCAGAAAGAACAATGCGTTGAAAAATAGTCTATTTTACCAGACAGCGCTTTGCACGTTCAATTATTGATGCAGAAACATTACAGAGCCTGTTCGTGAATATTTCGCGCATTTTCGGTATCAGCCGTCGCACTTCGTGCATACTCCGGCTTTTCATAAATGCATACTGATGAGCGGAACCTGTCCCCCGCGACCTTAATTAGCTATTGTTATTTGAAATTTACCTAGGTAAACGTTGAAATCATATGGTAACCGTCCATGTTGGAAATATGTTGCTACCCGGTTGATGTCATTCTCTGAGAATAACTGTTACATGTGCACAGTTGCACTACGAAAAAGGAAAAGTGCAAAAACCTGTTCTTAAACATAGTTCTTGTGCATGCTTTGATCTGACTATTTAAATCCAGCGAGAATGTACTTTGTATGTCTGATTAATTCCTATTGGCCTTTTTTAATTTTTTGTTTTTACATTTTTCATTTTTCTATGACAACGTTATTGCAATTAGGTGTATATAAAATAAATATAAATAAATAAATTATAAATGTGCACTCGGCACTCGAGTGCAAATTACCAGAGTGCCTTTCGAAGGTTTTTAAGATGGTCACAGCCATAATCTCTTATCTTGTCTAAGATTTACCTTATTCTTACTAAATTTCGCGCGTACGAAATTTCGCGATTTCCACGTTTTGGAAAAAATCGCGAAAATTAATACTCGCGAAAAAAAAGAGAACAAAAAGTTAAAATCGCAAAATTTAATACCATATTATATAACAAAATAATACATAACTTATAAAGGATGTGAGTCACAGACTTGTTGGTAATAGTCCTGAATTAAAACTGTCACTTCTGTCCTTAAAATTCTCAAAAATCATTCCTTTCTGGTTTTGATTTCGTCAAGCACTCTTCCTCCGATTCACTGTTATCTTCAGCCGCCTGCAGATCAACCAAAACCTCTTTGCTACGGTTATCAAATGTTCCATTTGTAGGCCTCTTGTAGTTAGATTTAATTAGGCATTTAGATTTAATTTCCAGGAGCTAGTACCCTTTAAAATTTAATTTTAACAATATTTAAAATATTTAAAACCATTGAACTTAGACTATAAAACTATATGATAAAAATAACTATTTAAAACGACACTTATTATAAAAAAGACTTCTTGGCCAGCGATTCAGTTTTAACTGATGGTACATATAAGAAATGACTGACTGACGAGTTTGCCTCGGTACCACTTCCCTATTAAATCTGTGGAACTTTCCTATTGATACATTTTTTGACTTGCTTGTTAATGTGTGTGTTTCGGCGACATTCCAGAGTGTCCCATTTAAGAACTTGTAATGCAGCGTCGCTAGATTCTGTTTTAGCAAAAATTCTGGCAGCACGCCTCTGTAAACGTTGCAGGCGGTCAATATCCCTTTTATTACAGCAGGCCCATACAATGTCGCAGTAATCGAACACTGGTACCATTAGTGACTTGTACAGTGAATTAGCAGCATATGCGGTAAGGTCTTTTTCTTAACCAGCCCAGCATTCCTACCCTACTGAAAGTTTATTGGATGGCCACCCGTTTATTATCATGCGGCATAGGGCTGCTAGGGCGGGATTTTCGGTGGTCTCTCTTTTGATCCTCTTTAGCGTGTTTGCTGTGACTTGATTTGGTATGAACTCCATTTCCGATAATTCCAATCGAAACACGTCACCTTCGCCAGCGAAAGAGGAATGGTGACCAGTGATGGCTGCGCGAGACAAAGTATCCTTGTACCGGACTGTGAACTGATATGTTTGCAATTTCAGCATCATTCTTTGCAACCTACGAGGAGCTCTGCTGATAGGCTTCTTGAATATTGTCTCTAGAGGCTGGTGATCTGCACGGACCGTTACAACGGAGCATATGCGGGCCGAAGGCCCGCTGCGAAGCCCCATACTCATAGAACCTATGCCCGTCATTTTTCATGGTCATGGCTAGCGGAATGTTTCGCGGGCGCGCCTCCGTGACATGTGTCGGTGCGTCGGTATGTCGCGCAAGGCAAACTCGCGGGCGCGTATGACGTCGCAAAACATGCGCGTATGTCGACACACGCGCGGCTACACACCGTCAGCTAGGTAAACACTTTAAAAGTTGGATCTTTCGCAGTGTTTAGCGGAGCAGTAAAGTCGTTATTTCTCTTTATTTTTTCGCGGTTTGCTACTCAAGACAGGGATACTAATTAAGGGATACTCAGAAGCCGCTTTAGTGGAAAAAGAAGAGCTTTCAGGGATAAAATCTTGCTTCGAGGAACTTCATGCGTTTTTATCAATGCAGGAGCAATGCGGGGAGATGCCTTGTTTTTATTACGGATTTCAGAATCGAAGAAGCGGAGTTTTAACGAATTTCCAAACAGTCCAGTGACTTCAAGGTAAAATAAATTACATTTTTCGATGGGAATTTATGTTGATATCAATTTTTGATTGACTGTTCCTTTGTGTTCTCTTTAGTTTTGGAGACATGTTTATGAAACGTGCTCAAATTAAGTCGTGTTGTTATCTTGAATTTCATCGAGGACAGCTCTGCCTTGATGCGCTATAAATGGTACGTGTTTTGTTTTTAAACATAAACTAATGGAGATTTTAATAAAACATTTCGAAAGAAGATTGGCATGCGCATGGCTAGCGTGTAGCCACGTTTTGTGGAGCTCCCTTCGAAATTCGAGTTGCTTTCACTTTATATGGCCAGCAAACATAAAAGTTCCAAACGAAAGGAGAGAAGACAAAGTAGCGGCGAATTCAGTGAGGAAAGCAGCCCTTCTCCAGACGAAAAAAAGCCAAGAAACGAATCTATCGAAGGAGACGAGGAGGAGGCGTTAGCTACGTTGAATATGGCGGAACAGATAAACGAGCGATTAGACCAAGTTCTCTCCCGACTTGGGGCGCTAGAAAAGAAACTTGAAAAGCTAGATAGGATCGAAGTGAAACTACAAGAAGTAAATGCAACGGTTTCCAAACTGGAGAGCAATGTGAGTACTCTACATGGTGAGATCACACAACTTAAAGCGAAACACGATGAGACCGACAAACTCACTCACAAGCTAGAGAGGAGTGTAGAATTTTTGAACGGCTCCGTTGAACAGGCGGACGAGGATATAAATAATTTAAAAACACAATACAAGCTTGAGACTAGTTTATTAAACCAAAAATTGTTGTATTTAGAAGCCTACAGTAGAAGAGAAAACCTCAAATTTGTGAACATCCCTGTGGAGTTAAATGAGGACGTCGATGGCGAAGGAGCGGAAGACACACGTGAGGTTCTGTGGAAGTTTCTGGAGGAAAAATTACACATTGAGGACGCGAGGGAAATCGAGTTTCAAAGAGTGCACAGAAATGGGAGAAAGATCAGCAATAATCCCCGTCCGATCTTGGCCAGATTTCTTCGATTTACTGATCGTGAACTGGTGCGTAAAAAGGCGAAGGAACTGAAAGGAACAAATTTCGTAATCTACGAGGACCTGCCAAAGGAGCTCATCGACAGACGACGTTTAATGCTACCAAAATTAAAAGCTGCTAAGAAGCAAGGAAGCAGGGCCTACTTTAGCGCATCGGAGCCAGATAAACTGTATGTAAATGGCACCCTAGTTTTGTAATAATAGAGATCAGTTTTATCTTCGACCTTATTTTGCAGCCTTGACCTACTTATATATCGCCATAGAATAGTTTTTTTTTTCTAGGAAACTTCGTTTTTCAGGGAGCATGGATCAATACTAACTCATCGAATCAGTACCATAGCGCTAAAAATGCTGCGACCACATAGTATATGTACCATGTTTTTGTATTTATGTGTGTGTTTTTTTGTATCCACTGGGGAAAATTCAATTTTTATTCAATCAAACCAAATGAGTACCATTTCTCGCTGCATTTTTCCTAGCTTTAAGCTCTATATTTGCCACTATAGCCTACCAGGGTGATTTAAGTGTCATGTCATTAAATGTCAGAGGGTTAAGAAATCAGGTTAAAAGAAGAAGTATTTTCAGGTTTTTGAAAGATCAGAATTGTTTATTTTACTTTCTGCAAGAAATTTATTCAAAACCAGGTGATGAAACAGTTTGGAGGAGTGAGTGGGGAGGTGACATTTTCTTTTCACACGGCTCAATTCATAGCAGAGGTGTTTGTATCTTAATTAACCCCTTATATGGTCAGACGGTTAACAACTTCAACAAAGACCAAAATGGGAGAATTGTCTCAGTGGACATAGCTTCTGAAGCAGGCAACTTATCTGTATGTAATATTTATGCTCCAAACAATTTACAACAGCAGAATGAATTTTTGCATTTTTTACATGAATATTTAATGTCCAACACTGACATTGGAAACCTAGTTATAGGAGGTGACTGGAATGTTGTTCTTTATGCCATTGACAAAATAGGTGGCGCGGCGTGGAAGCCACATACTTATCGAAACAATCTTATATCAATGATGAGAGAACTTGAGCTTGTTGACATCTATAGAAAACAAAATCCGAGCAAACTGAGTTTCACTTATGAGTCCAAGGCACTCAATCTCAGCTCACGAATCGATTTCTTTCTTATTGCTCAGTCCTTAATCAAATGTGTGTCTCACATAGGTACAAAAGTCTCTATTGCTCCTGATCACAAAGCAGTAAAACTTAGTTTGACTGTTACGAAAAAAAGACGCGGACCGGGTCTATGGAAATTCAATAATTCTCTTGTAGAAGATGAAGAATATAAAAAACTTATAAAAGAAAATTATCCTAACATAATAAATAAATACTCGGATGTGGAAGACAAAAGGTTAAAGTGGGAACTTATCAAAATGGAAATAAGAGCGCTTACAATCCCTTATTCCAAAAACAAACAAAAAAAGCTTCGTATAAAGGAACAAGACCTAGGGGACCGATTAGAGGAGCTCGACAATCTCCTCTCTCAGAATGTCGATGTAGATGATACAAGCGAAACTCAGCAACGGGAATATACTCGATTAAAACAGGAACTTCATTTCTTATATGAAAACAAGGGAAAAGGTTCAATTCTTCGTTCTAAAGCTAGATGGACTGAGCAAGGTGAAAAATCAACAAAATATTTCTTTAATCTAGAAAAGCGAAACTATAACCGAAAAGTAATTAAAGAACTGAAACGGCCAGATGGAGATAACATTTCCAAAGAAGAAGACATATTATTGGAAATTGAAAATTTTTATAGAGATTTATATACGTCAAACCATGTAGAGGATAAAAGCAGATTATTTGAAAATTTTGTCAGAAATCTTGAAATACCGAAACTCCAAAATACGGAACAAGACGAACTGGGAGAAATCACTCTTAAGGAATGTAGTGATGTTTTGCGGACGTTTGCAAGTGGAAAATCTCCCGGAGATGACGGATTTACCTGGGAGTTCTATAACTGTTTCTTTGACTTGTTGGGACAAGACTTAGTCGATTGTTTCAACGCAGCATTTAAAGAAGGCGAAATGTCAATCTCTCAAAAGCGAGGTGTAGTTACTCTAGTCCCAAAGGAAGATTCAGACCTAGCTGATCTCGCAAACTGGCGACCGATAACTTTACTTAATATGGACTACAAAATTGCGTCCAAAATTGTAGCCAGGAGAATAGAAAAAGTTTTGACGCTCTTAATTAATCCAGATCAAACAGGTTTCATAAAAGGGAGGTATATAGGTCAAAATGTCAGGCAGATAAATGATATTCTTGAGCAAACAAAACTTCAAAACATTCCGGGGTTACTTCTGCAACTTGATTTTCGTAAAGCGTTTGACACTATTGAATGGGATTTCATCCAGAAGACAATTACGGTATTTAATTTTGGTGATAATATCAAACGATGGATAACCACTCTTTACAAAAATTCAGAAAGTGCAGTTTTAAACAACGGCTTTTGTACCAACTACTTTAAGCTATCAAGAGGAGTGAGGCAAGGCTGCCCTTTGTCCCCCTATTTATTCATTCTTGCAGTTGAGTTACTAGCTTGTAAGATTAGACAAGACAAGGAAATACATGGTATAACTATCTTTCGGAAAGAATTTAAAATAGGCCAATTCGCTGATGATACCACTCTCTTTTGCAAGGACACGAACACCGTGCAAAGAGCTATTGTACGATTGAATGACTTCGGTGACCTATCAGGTTTGCGACTAAATCCATCAAAAACAAAAGCAATGTGGTTGGGACCCTGGAGGTATTGCAAAGAAACACCTTTCGGATTCAAATGGCCAAAAGAGCCGATAAGAGCCTTAGGGATATTTATATCCTATGATGAAAAAAAAAATGACCAATACAATTTTAAAGAAAAAATTCAAAAAATAGATACTATTCATGGCATCTGGCAGTCCCGAAACCTTACACTATTTGGAAGATGTCTTATAACTAAAAGCCTTGGCATTTCGCAGCTAGTTCATTCTACTTCGATTCTTGATATCCCTAAAAAATGCATTCAAGATGTTAATTCTATGATATTTAAATTTATATGGAAAAACAAGAAAGACAAAATCAATCGTAAAGTCATGTTTCAAGACTACGACAATGGAGGTCTACGTGCGCCCAGCATAGAAACTATGTCCAAATCACTCAAATTGGCATGGATCTCGAGATTTTTAATAAACGACCAAATGGGCAGTGAATCCTGGAAGGTTATACCAAACTATTATTTTGATAAATATGGTGGCTTAAAATTCCTGTTGCACTGTAACTATGATGAAAAGTTCCTCGAGCAGGCAAAATTCCCGAACTTCTACAAGCAGATCTTACTATATTTCTCTGAACTTAAAGCATCTTATAATCCAGAATCCGATCAGGAATTGATTCTATATAATAACAAAGAAATTCGAATTAACAGTCAAACTATCTTTTATCGGAGCTGGTTCAGTAGTAATATTATTTTTATCCACGATCTGTTGAAGGCGGATGGAAAAATTCTCCCTTACGCTGAGTTCATCCGAAAATACAAACTCAGTTGTAATTTCCTAACATACATGCAAGTTGTATCTGCAATACCTCAGACCCTCATTATTAAGGCAAGGATAAAATGCCTAGATAAAACTATTCTTCTTTCAGAATATGAGTTTCAGCTGTCTCGGGATACTACCATAAATTTACTTAAATTAAAAAACAGGGATTACTACTGGCTTTTGATAAATAAGGACAAGCAAGTATTGAAGGCAAGCGTAAAGTGGGAGAGAGATTTACAGCCAGACATGGTGCGGATTGACTCTTTTTTTAGTCGTGTAAAATATATTTCTAGAGAAAACAAGCTGAGAGAATTTTACTTCAAACTTTTGCATAGAATAGTTGTTACAAAAAGAGAACTGCATTTATTTGGTATTAAAAATGATATGCTTTGCATTTACTGTCGCGAAAATGATTCCATTATTCACACTTTTTCAAATTGTCACTGGTCTAAAGAGTTTTTCTTGGAAGTTATTAAGTGGTTTAACAAAGAAAATGGCACCTCTTTCTCCTTATCCCCAACGGAAATTCTCTTCGGCACGAGCTCCACCTCCAAGACTGACCTGATTACCAATAACTTAAACTGTACTCTCCTCTTTGCTAAATATTACCTCTATACCCAAAAACTAGCACAGAAAAACCTATCTTTAGAGGAATTTGTAGTTAAATTAAACTGTAGATTTCATCTAGAAAAATCCCCTCTGTAAAATAAAACATAACTATTATATAATTTAAAATATATTGTTAACTACTATATAGAGTTACTAAATGATTAGTGCAGCTTCAGACTATAAACAAAAATTGAAATCGCCAATGCCAACCCAGTCTCGGAATGTCTAGTGTAGTGTATTGTTGTAACATCTTGTCATGTATTCCTTTGTATTGTAACCTTTTAAATCTGCTTGTTACGTAAATGTTTTGTATAAATAAAAAAAAAACATCTTTCCGAAAAAAAAAAAAAAAAAAAAAAAAAAAAAAATGGTCATGGCTAGCGGAATGTTTCGCGGGCGCGCCTCCGTGACATGTGTCGGTGCGTCGGTATGTCGCGCAAGGCAAACTCGCGGGCGCGTATGACGTCGCAAAACATGCGCGTATGTCGACACACGCGCGGCTACACACCGTCAGCTAGGTAAACACTTTAAAAGTTGGATCTTTCGCAGTGTTTAGCGGAGCAGTAAAGTCGTTATTTCTCTTTATTTTTTCGCGGTTTGCTACTCAAGACAGGGATACTAATTAAGGGATACTCAGAAGCCGCTTTAGTGGAAAAAGAAGAGCTTTCAGGGATAAAATCTTGCTTCGAGGAACTTCATGCGTTTTTATCAATGCAGGAGCAATGCGGGGAGATGCCTTGTTTTTATTACGGATTTCAGAATCGAAGAAGCGGAGTTTTAACGAATTTCCAAACAGTCCAGTGACTTCAAGGTAAAATAAATTACATTTTTCGATGGGAATTTATGTTGATATCAATTTTTGATTGACTGTTCCTTTGTGTTCTCTTTAGTTTTGGAGACATGTTTATGAAACGTGCTCAAATTAAGTCGTGTTGTTATCTTGAATTTCATCGAGGACAGCTCTGCCTTGATGCGCTATAAATGGTACGTGTTTTGTTTTTAAACATAAACTAATGGAGATTTTAATAAAACATTTCGAAAGAAGATTGTGTTGTCCATTTTTATGTGTTGTTCATTCATTACATGGATTGAAAAGCGATTTTATGTAAACAAAACAAGACTTAGATTTTCTGTCTTCACTCGCGTCGCCTTATGCAAATATGTTTGTGTATTTTTGCAATTTTGATTTCCAAATCAGTTTCTCGGGCAATTTTGACAAACAATAACTGTATTGTATTCGGAAAGTAGTCGTACTAGTTATTCTAGACAGAGAAAAGTTGTTTTTGTGAACTTTTGTACGGTCTAAATGTATTGTGCAGACGGTCGGGTAATACTGTTTTTGAGAATTGCTAAAATTGAAAAATAGGCCGGTCATCAATCTTAATTCTTGTGCTTCCGACCTTTCACCTTAGTTAAATTTCACCTTGGTTAAGCTTGTTCAAAGTGCGACGCTGTTAGGCTCAGCCTATCTATATATATAATATATATATATATATATATATTATATATATAATATATATATATATATAATATATATATGTCATATGCCAGACACGATTGCAAGACACTCTTTCCCAATTTGATCGTAGTTCTTCTCTAGCTGTGAAGTTAGAATTATTGTTGCGTGAAGTAAAACAAACAGGCTGGTCATTTCGAGTAGTACACCGCCGATGGCATCTTCAAAGGCGTCCACTTGCAGAGTCACGGGAAGGGTGGCGTCGTAGTAACGCGTCGAGAGGTTGTCAAGACGATAAGACTCTTTGTTGAGTTATATGCATTTTCGTGATTGTTTGACCACAAGAATACAGAGTCCTCCTTGCTCAAGTCCCTCAGTGGAAGAACGGCTTCGGACAAGTTGTAACAGAATTTGCTCAGGTACTGGCAAATGCCAAGAAAACGCTGTATTCCGGCTTTGTCAGTTAGCGTTGGCACCTCTGTTATTGCAGCCACTGTGGCTGAATCAGGTTTAACTCCTTTGTCGGTCAGCTTGTGCCGCATGAAAGTACAGTGGAACCCCGATTAGTAACGTACCCCGATTTAACGATCCCCGATTTAGCGTACAAATGTTTTCGGCCCGGCCAGAGTCGCAGTAAAATGTGTGGAGAAGAACCCCGATTTAACGAACCCCGATTTAACGTAATCCCCGATATTACGAACAAAATCTGGAGGACCGAACGTAAAAACTACCCCGATATAACAAATAAAATGTCATCACGCCACAGAAGACGAATCCGGCAAGAGATGAAACCGATACTGAATATTTTGTTTATTCTCTAAGAATATTGTCAGCAGCTATCCATTACATGCTGCTAAACAGAGTGTTATCGTTGCCATCTAATCCGCTTTATCTTCTTTGTCTTTAATGAGTTCTATTAATTTCTTTATTTTCAATGGCTTCTTGTGGTGAAATGCATAAGTTGCCGGAAACAGAACTCACGTACAGTAGTATACCGACGTACAGAGCTGAGAAGAACTGAACTATGTCAGTATCGTTGATATGATAGATACAGTACTGTATTTATGTTTTGTACGAAAAAGTGTTTATGTAAATGTACATGTATGCAGCACAGTACTGTATTGTAGCTACATACAGTGTATTACGTACAGTGTACAGTACATTAATAAATCACGAATGCTATAAGTTATGTGTACACTGTTCAATACCGATCAGACGGGGAAGTGTTGGACAGTGAAGCAGAACGGTAAATTTTAATTATTACCTATATCCCGATCTAACGAAGTTTTTGGTCATTTTTCCACAAATTCGTTATATCGGGGTTCTCGATTTAACAAAACCCCGATCTAACGAACTGTTTTTTCCGGTCCCCTGCGCTTCGTTAAATCGGGGTTCCACTGTAACAGAGACCAAATGGCAAGCAAATGTAGCAGTAGCGGCCGCTTGGTCCTTGAAACGTAGTGAGCAAAGATGATTCTTCATCCACCACAATGGTAGGGAAAGCTTCATATACATCGACAATGTGAACACTTTGGCCTTAGTTAGTAGTGGAAGCTTCTGTTCTATCGTTGATACTGTATACTTGGGTCTTCTGATGGTCTTGCTGATGGTTTGGCTCGGATCAATGCATATTCGAAGTTTGCCATTCGGCTTTTCTTTCACCAGGATGTTAGAGAGCCAATCTGTAGGTTGTGTAACCGGTCTGATAATTCCTTTGTCACAAAGTCTCTTTAACTCGTCATTTACTTTGTCCATTTTTGCCACGGGGACTCGATGCGTGTACAGGAATAATACTAGAACCAAGAGCAATATACATACGGTTTCCAAGAGGTTTTTCGCGGCCTGGTTTAAATACGTTTACGTAATGATGAACCACGTCCTCCTTTGTCAGCTATCCTAGAGGTAGATATGACTGCGTGCTGTGCGAAATCTCTTACTCGACTGCGTTTGTTTCATCGGCATAGACCTTCAAATAATCCAGCGCTTGTGCCTTCCTTCCGCTGATAAGTGGGGGTTTTTCATCAGGCATGTCGACCACAAGGAAGTCTATGGTATGTATCTTACCCCTTCTATCACAACAGAAGGTCACTCTGTCTTTGGCACGCATGGTTTCGTTTCTGTATGTGTTGATCTTGCTTCTGCGCTTGAAAAATGTTGCATCAGGTCCATCAGGAAAAAACCCGCTTGGTAAAATGCTGGGCATAGTGTTGCATGTGGATGCTGAGTTGATCTGTGCTTTTACGACTTTCTTTTTCCCTCCATGTATAAGGTGTAAATGAGAAAATAATTTTTCTTGATGACAGAAAGCTTAGCCCGATGTTTAAGTGAGATGATGTTCATAAATAGCTCGCGTACGTGCGAGCGACACAGCAATGTTTCCGGCAGCAATTATTTGCACAAAATTGAAAATAGTGGCTGGAAAAGTGCGAGCAGAAAGTACAAAGTTGAGCCTGAAAAAAGACAAAATTTTAGAACAACATACTGAAATTTGCTTGGATTAAATTTTTTGTTTTAATGTTTTTGAAATGCAGTAATCTGATGTCGATATCAAAGCTGTTGTTTTCGATAGGAATGCACGTTGTTTTAAAATTTCAAAAAAGGAGACCGTTGAAAAAAGATTCATGCTCAATTATTTTTTATATTTTACATTTGAACCTCGCGATCAGCCTCGGCTCCCTAAATAGACATTCATGTCTACAGACATCTGCATTCAGAGCTCTGAATGTTAACACAAGCACTTCAAAGATTAGCCTAATATTGTTTATATTGTAGATATCCTGAGAACAGTTGACCAGAATGTGGATCCATGCGAGGACTTCTTTCTACACGCGTGCGGCGGCTGGATTAAAAACAACCCCATTCCATCAAACGAGCCAAGATGGAGCCAAGTGCTTATTCTGCAGACAAGAAATGACCAGCTTTTGAAAACCCTCCTTGGCGATGAACAGATCCGAAAAAAATACGTTAAGGTGAGTTGCATAAAAGTCTTGATTCGTGGTAATAACCCTAACCCTGCCATTGAAAACAATACTTGTTGAAACAAATTTAGTAATATCGTAAATTCTTCAACTGGCATATTTCTTTTATCTAAGTTTAATTTGTTTATTTTTCAAGTTATTGCGTCTGCTTTTTTTACTCTTGTTCATCTTGTAGAACGATGCCGTACAGAAGGTGTTCCGGTATTACGACTCGTGCACAAACTATAGGCTTATAGAGCGTGCAAAGGGATCACCTCTTCTTGATCTCGTGGAAAAGTATGGGTCGTGGAACATTACAAACAAGACATGGACGGCCGATTCGTGGAATTTCACGGATTCCTTAGTTCATATGCACAAGGAACTCAAAATTTCACCATTATTCACATTTAAAGTGAAGCCGGATCTTACGCATTCTTCGCGTTACATCATTATGGTACCATAATATAATTAGTTCGAATTTGAACGACGTTTGTCATTAACATATGGGCAGAATGCAATGCAGCGCACCAATTCGGTTTCGAGACGTGGCTAAGTCATCCACCTGGTTGTTACCCATATTCTATCCTTTAAAAACGTAACCTTATAAACCCTTACAGTGACCCTAGGTTGGTGTCCAGTGCTTAACAAAACCAATCTGCCTAAACCTTAAAAGAAATTTATTGTGGCGGATGAAGCTCAAATAGAACCTCAGCCACGTACAAACACTGCATTTTTAACTTCTCATAAGTAAACATCTCTCCTAAGCAAACAGTTAACATGGTAAACACCTCTCCTAAACAAACAGTTAAAATGGTCACAAGAGTTTCCATTTAAGGGGGGTCCCACTTTTCTTTGTACGATCAGCGACGAAGAAAACTTCTAATTTAAATGTGATATTACTCGAAATACAGTCAGGTGGAGAACATCAGATTAGATTTGAGTCGGATTGGATCAGGTTGAATTACAATGTTAGGATTTACTTTTCGTGACAAAAAAAGAAAAGAAAAAACAGTCAAAAGAGTCATTACTAATTCCATTTGCAGTTAGACCAGACATCTAGTACTATAACAAGAGATGCATACCTGGCTAATAGCAGCTACCACTCAGACGTGAGTAGTATTAATACTATTTTTTGAGTTGTGAATTGAGTAAACGCCTTATCAAAAACAGTGTTATTCTTCATCGTTCAGTAAAGCACAAAGTCCTGCTTGTTTAACCATTCCTTTACGGAATGAAGAGAACAATAAAAAATCTTAGGATGGTTCTTGGACATCATTTCGATGAGTCAAAACATCTGCTGGAATAAGAACCTAAGCACAAGAACTGACGTCTTAATTTTATATAATTTTACACCAGACTATACTACAGGCGTACTCGGGAGATAACAATGACTCACATGAACATAAAATATGCTAGTCAATATCTTTTAAAGGACCAAAATTAATGTGAAATACAAAACGAATTTAATTGACTGCAGGTACGGATGGCATATAATCAGCTAATGTTTGAGTTGGCCAGTTTGTTAGGAGGAGATCCCACATTAATCACCCAGCCACTTAAAGAAGTCTTTGAATTTGAACGGCAACTTGCCCAGGTGAGTTCTTTTTTTGCAAGTGACAATTCAAGAGAATCGACTGAAAAAAAAAACACTTTTAACCCATAGCTGTAGTGGCAAGGAATATTGGCTACAAGGCAGTATAACAAACACGAACAAAGTACGGACTGAAGAAGTTATATAAAGAACGATTATAATGTTTACTCAGACCTTCTCATAGTCAAGTATTTTTTATTAATTTTAATAAACCTTTATTCATAACGAACAAAAGAAAAAAAAGAAAAATACACAGCAGAGTTGTTAGAAAAATTAATTACACCACAGTTGTGAAGTTAATTAATAACAATTAAATATAATACATAGTAGTTGGTAGACTTTGTACAGAGCTAAGCTTGGAGGAAAATAAAATATGTTAACAATAAAGAAAACTCTACCTATACAGAGAAAAGAAAACAACAACAACAACAAAACCTTTATTATAGTGTCTAAAGTATTTAGCTTAGTAGCTAATTGGGGACACTGTAATAAAAATACTTAAAAGACAAAACCAAAAATATATACACATGTAAAATACTTAAAGAGCTAATAAATATACACATATTAAAAATTACCTTAAGTTAATTGCCTATGAATATTTATTAAAACCCATTTCCTATGAACTTAAAAATCAAAATGAACATAAATGACAATTTTCACAACTGTTCTCAAGCATGTTTGCTAAGTCTCTTCGTCTTATATTTCTGATAAAAAATAATAATAATTTATGAAAGCTAATAATTTGTAGGAGGAGCGCTTTGTAGTATGTTTCAAAATTTACTAGTTCATTATACGTTCTTTACAGTCAAGTATGTTATTAGCAAAATACCAATGTTTGCCGTTTTTTGTTATGTTTAAGTATTAAAACAAAAAGTTAAAAAAACGATAAATCACGCTGGTCCCGCACTAAGTAAGTGATTTCTTTTTTTCTCACCCAAAGCTATCAGCGACTGCTTACGAGAGGGCTGACAAAATAAAACTGTACAAATTAATGACCGTTAAAGAACTTCAAAAGCAAGCAGCAGGAAAGGTAAGATAAAAGATATTCATGCACCTACAGTCCTACAGTACTTTAATAACAAGTAAAAAACTGCTGGTGACTGCGAAGCGAGTGAGAAGGGCTAATAACATGGTGACCCCCTCAATGGTACGACCTCTGAATTAGGGATTAGGATTAGGATTTAAAAGGGTTTCCCAGCAGTCATAACCTTACAGTTAATAATTTCACGTCATAGGAGTGCTACAGGGCCCACACACATTTTACTTTCAGTTCTCTAGTGTTAGGCCTCATCTACTCTGTAGCTCTGTAGAATAGAGCAGATCCCTAGGGCGTCCGCATTACAGAGAGTTCACTGTATTAACTATAATTAAGTACTATAATTATAAAATTAATTTTCACAGGGGGGGATAGAAAGAAGGCCTGGGACCGAGTAACGATGTTCTCACAACTTGCAAAGCGCTCTTCCTGGTCAGCGGCGTCTTTTTGAGCGGGGCCTGGTTCAGGTGTTTTCTAAAGTTAAAAAGATATGGCGATCTCTGTTAAATCTGTGTGTTTGTTGGCCTTTTTGTTGGTGCTATTATCGCGAAATGAAGTTGAGAAAACGTTCAGAGATGACAACTCGTTCCCTAATGGCTCTGAAGCTTCCCGTCGAGGCACAAATCACAACTCGCACAAATTACAAATACGAGTTGAACGCTTAGCCAGTTTGCTCGATAATTCGTTTATTCACGGGAACCCAAATATGTCAAGTTGTTTTCGATGTACCGTAGGATACCCGAGTTTTGGGATTCAGATGATAATCAGTTTTATTTATTCGCCTCAGGATCTCTATCTCTTGCCGATAAAACGCGGGTTCAGTGGCTCTAAAACATTACGACAAACATCGCCTCTTCAACCGACCAGTTTCAATTTCACGATTCAACACGTGTTCTTCTCGCCGAAACACGAAAAACTACTTTTGCAAACTTTCCTGTATATCAGCGTGATGTTTTGGGTTGGGGAGATCTAAAGAAAAGAAAATTAAAAAAACATGTTATTTCATTCGACCCGCAAAAGGCGCTACTTTCCATTGTTGAATTTGTCCTGTATTTATGTATCCTGTTAAAAAATAAAGGGCACAAATTAACAGCTTTTAAGCTTATAAAAGAAAAGTTTTGTTTTTATTACCTTGTCCTCAAAAGAGGTTTATTTTTCAGATATATGTCAAAAAATCAAATAATTCATTACTTCTACAATGTATTTTTTGAAAAAAAAAACTCCTTGTGCGTCAATAATTTCTGTATAGGTCTGTGAGCTATCTGTGGTATATTAAAAGTCCCTCATCTGAAAAACAATAAAAAATAAATATAACTTTTAAATATTATCAGTTATTTATAAAGCACCATTTCCGGCATCATCCCCCTTTGCTATTATACTCCTATTACTAATACACCCCCATTTCTATCATACATGTTACAACACCATTTCTATCATACTCCCATTCCTTTTAATGTCTTAATATCTTTTTGATAAAATTACAGTTATGGAAATGTAATATTGCATTTAGTATACCCTGAATATATCACACAAACACTCCCCATTTGCATCAAATTTCCACGGTCCACATTCCCTTTCTCATCATAACCTCAGTTTCGTCATACCCCCAGTCCCATCATGTTCCACATTTACGCCTGTATGTTCAAAATTAAATATATTGGAAGCACAGTTCTTAATATTGTGACAGTATTGTTGTCAACCCCTAATGTGCACTTTAATATCAAGATAGTCACCCCCTAATTTTCACCTATAGTCACCTACCAGTTTACACCTTTAATATCCAGACAGTCATCCCAAAATTTTCACCTTATCACACAAAAACTCCCCATTTCCATCAAATTTCCATTCCCATCATACCCCATTCCCATTATAACCTCACTTCTGTCATACACCCAGTCCCATCATATCCCACATTTACGCCTGTATGTTTTAAATTCAATAAGATATTAGAAGCACATTTTTCAATATCAAGATAGTCACCCCAAATTTTCACCTATCATAGTCACCTCCTAGTTTACACCTTTAATATACAGACAGTCATCCCAAAGTTTTCACAGGCTTTATTTTAAAAATTCTGATGAGCACCCCCATCACTTTTGTATAGGAATCCCACCCCAGGAGTATCGATCTTTGTGAATGGCAGAGTGAATATCAGTGAACATCCTAAAAAAAAATGCATTTGAAGTTGAAATTTTAAACTAAACACGACAAAACAAACAAGCAAAAGAACTCTTCCTCAAGCGAGTGGCGGGATCATGGGTAGGCAGCACAGTACAATTTTAAATGCATCGCAGTCAACACTGACGAAAGTTAGTTTTCACAAAATTGTGTTTTCGCGAAAGTATTTATTTTTATAGGCTTCCAGAATAGAAATGTTGCAATGAAATGGAAAGACCTGAATTTCACTCCAATCAAGATAATAAAAAGACGGTAATAAAAGCTGGCTGAAAAAAACAACATAGTCAAACGAGGTTTAGTTGTGTCTATCTCTGAGTGAGTGTTTCTACTACAAATGCCATAAATCGAACGCCCGATTGACATTTTACACGACAAAAAAAATTAGTGGAACGTGAAAAATTGTGAGTTTTACAGGGGGATAATTACTGTATGCTCATCACTCTGTTTTACCACAAAGCTAATAAGCTTATTAGCTATAGAGGCTTTTTTAATGGGAAGAAATAAGAACTTATTCAATTAACATAAAAAATGTTGCCTTACCTTGATCTCGGAGAAACTACTGTGCATAAAAAGCGACGTCCGTGAAGAAGTAAATTTTTCAAATTGAAGGGGTTCTAAAGAAAAAAATCGT
Source organism: Dendrophyllia cribrosa (assembly GCA_024195265.1). NCBI lineage: Eukaryota > Metazoa > Cnidaria > Anthozoa > Scleractinia > Dendrophylliidae > Dendrophyllia > Dendrophyllia cribrosa. The sequence goes on from JAJLRJ010000004.1 coordinate 20,240,525, forward strand.
TGAATAAACTAAAGAGAAGCCACTGAAATCGCACTCGCATCGGCCGCCATGTATTTTGTTTTGTTTGCACTTCGGGATTGACAAACTCTGCTCGTACGCAGAACACGAATCCGCTGACTGATACCTCCATGATTGCTTTGCAAGTTGTGAGAACATCGTTTGGATTTCATTTAAGAGAATGTATGGGAAGTTGCTTTCCCCCCCCCTGAATTTTCAAATTATTTTTTAAGGAAAAAAAGGAAATAAAAATTTTATCAGTGTCTTTACAGTGAACTCTCTGTAATAACTATAATTATAAAATTAATTTTCAAATTATTTTTTAAGGAAAAAAAGGAAATAAAATTTTTATCAGTGTCTTTAAATCCTGATACAGTCAGTATGCTGTATCGTTTACTGTTGGCTCATTTGCGGCTCCCCATTGTATAAAATACTCATACGGATCAGCCGCTTACATCACTTATCGTCACTAATGTGATTCTATTTTGCTCTACAGATTAACTGGTTAGATTTCTTAAAAGCAATGTTTCAAGATACAAGCTATGAAATAACTGAAGACGAAAGGATTGCTATATTTGCTCTAGAATATTTAACCAAGATATCCAATTTGACGTCCGTTACACCAAAAAGGTTCGCTATAATTACAGACAGATATACAAACAATTTTAGAATTTATAGAGAGCTGGCATGCAATGAGTATGTTTTCCGTATCCATTAATTTTTAAGTCTAGTTAATCATTTTCTGATATTTTTCCACTTATTGTTATTACAAATACAAGGTCTATTTTAGACTGGACATTTCTAAGATGCACACATTGTTGTACCTTAACCCATATTTATTTCTGTTTAAAAACCAACCTCTTTATGTGTGCTGGCTTTGACTGCACTGCCTTATCTCAAATATTCATAGAGTTATTGCAAACTACATGATGTGGCAAGCCGTGGCTCAGTTGGCGCCATATTTAAGTGATGAGTATCGCAAGGTGTTCTCTAAGTTCCGTAAGGTTGTAACAGGAAGCACGGGAGAGACAGATATCTGGCAAAAGTGTATCATGGAAATGAGTCGCTATGACAATGAGATCGGAGATCCTCTAGGAGTCATTTTCCTAGATGAAAAGTTTGATAAGAAGGACAAAAGCTCGGTAAGATACATGTTAACAGAGTAACAACGAAGATTGTAATATTGTTTACGCAAAGAAAATTTGCTCTTCTTTTCAAAGCAACTATTATGTACTTATTGACTAAGTGAATCATGGCCGCCATCCGGCCCGACCTAACTTAGTCAATAAGTATTTTCTCGGCCCCGCTCGCGCAAATACAAATGTACGTACAGCCCTCAAACAATGGTTTTGCAAAGAAAAGGCTCGCAGGACCATATGGGTGATACGATAACTCAGCTTATTGCCTTTGTGTCATCCTTGCATTCAGTTCCATTGTATGAATGCCGGTCATACCTCTCTATGAGGTTTATTTCAACTTTCATACGCATGCTTACCTTTCCTGTCTAAAAAAATCAATTGTGTATCTCGATACAGGTGCATCACATGTATAGGATTCATTCATAATTAATCTAATAGTTTTACAAAGCAAAACGAGAAATGCTTCAATGGATTCCGGTAATTTACCGTAAGCTGATTGTATATACTATTCAAAGTCAATCTGAATTGGTAATGAGGCCCTATGGGAGTTTATTAGTGAGGTGTATAAAAGGGAAAGGACGCTCATGAATATATCACTTGCAAAGTAACCCGCAAACAAAGAGGTCTAAGCGGTCCCTCTCTCCCACCCCGTCCAAGCCGGGTTTTGATATCTTGGACCAAGCCATCTCTCGCTCTTCGTCCTGGGTTTGTCCCAGGGCGGAGTTGCTCCGCACACCTCATTAATAACAATACACAAGGAAGAATAATATACTTTTTAAAATGCTAAAATCTTAAGCTAACCAGCAAAGGACAAATGACTCCAGATTAGCGAGTGAACCACGTTTTGATCTTTGATGATAATAATAATAATAATAATAATAATAATATAATATATTTGATAATTTTATTGATTTCAGGTGATGTCGATGATTAACGATCTGCGAGATACATTCATTGCCAACATCGACCACCTGGATTGGATGGACACCAAAACAAAGACATATGCAAAAGAAAAGGTTGGTCCCGAGCTAACCTGGCTGTACTACGTCTACACATTACAGCTTGTCATTATGTCACACTATACATGAACAATACAGACATAACAGCTTACTCTACATACACATGTCACTATTTCGCACTCTACATGAACTGCTGGTACGCATTACAGCTTGTCACTGTCACTGTCTACTTTCAGGCCGCTGCAATCAGGCAGAATATTGGATACCCCGAGTATTTGAAAAATGAAAGCAAGTTGACGGAAAAATTTAAAGATGTAAGTTGCTGGTCAATAATGGGATAAGGTGGATGCATTCATTGCAGTTTCTCTTAAGATTGTCATGACCATTCTACCGTATTTTACACGCCAACGTTTGCCTATCATCTTCCACCCCTTTTTGTTTAACTTATTCGATACGCAATTTCTCTTATTCAGGGGATTGTAGTCTAAAATAATATCCGTTGCAGTCTTGTCATTTGTCTCTAAAGCAACGTACCTTCTATGTTTGTTTGTTTTTTGTCCTTTTTGGTCATTTAAAGTCAATTTAGTTTCATAGTTTCTTAAAATAGAGCCTTGAGTAGTGTGTTTGAGTCAGCTCTCCGTGTTTTTGCTTCAGCTTACAGTGTCAAATGGATCGTATTTTAACAATGTGATTAACACCCGAGCATTCTCTGTCAAGGCTATGTTGCAAGATCTACGCAAACCTGTCGACAAAGGAAGGTAAGGGCTGATCACGTATTTTCCTTTTTAAGTCGTGAATAGGAGAAGCGTTTAACGAGTCATAGCAGACGGGGAAAAATATGCAAATCAGATTTTCATTCCTTTGTTCCATCTGTCGGCTGTAAACTTTCCTTGGTAATTCCGCTGACCAGTGCATAAGGCGTGCGCTTATATTTAGCCAGTTCCATATTCGTTAGGTAATGATCACCTTCCTTACCCATGGGGATGGCGTTGGTGGGAGGGGAGGGTGGGGTGGGGAGTTAGACATAGAGAAGGGAGGAGGGGAGGGGGAGGGGAGGGTGGGGTGGGGAGTTAGACATAGAGAATGGAGGAGGGGAGGGGAGGGGGCAGTGGATCAAAACGCGTAGGAGAAGGGTGGGTCCGAAGGTTGTTTCCTATTCACGAGTTGGCTCGTTTATCAAACGCCTTATTATGCCCCGGATGTTCAAGCTTTGGAGTACCCTAATCGCGGGATGGGACGTCCTACACCTCTCTTCAGATCGTGACCCCTGTTTTGAACCAACTAGTCTCACAATTTTTGCCCTCTATTTGTCATTACATATTGTAAAACATTTACCTACCCATGCAGACCAAAAGAGATACATCTTGTACGTGTCTTGTGGTAGAAAGCCTATCTTAAATTCGTGTTAAGAGGGAAGTTTTATGCTATATTATTGAACAATATTGTTCAAGCATGATCATTGAAGTATTTATTGGCTTTACAAATTACCCAGAAAACGAAATATTATGTAAAGTAAACTGCCGTATTCTTGTATTATGAAGACACTCGCATTTCTTCTTCATAGAGTTGGATAACAACATAAAATCGTTGTTTTTATCCCGCCATTGTTGACTTTTATTTTCTGATCACACTAAGGTGGATGATTCACCCACATACAGTTAATGCCTTCTACGATAGAGTTACTAACAAAATCAGTGAGTATTTTACAATATTCATGTTTCCTAAAAAATAGGAAATTAAACCATAGCAATTGATAAGCTTGGTAGACATGACGGGAAAGACGTTATTCAGTCACTGACACAACACCGTTAAATGGGCAACTTTAATCCGCTGTAAGAATCTGGAATCCAGAAAGTAGATCCGGTAGTGGATCCCAGCTGGGTGTTCGTTCTACCATGAGTTACTGGGCTGTATGACAAGATACAAATGGTGTCCATAAAGATCTCCTACTTTTAACTGACTAAAGAAGTGAAAATGCCCCCACCCTCCCTGCTTTATTGAGGCATATGAATGGGGTTAGTTTCTAGAGAAACTGTGGTGCTGCGTCGGTGGGGGGATGAAACACGAGAATTTAGTTTTATCGACTGAGTCGATAAGGTAAATTGACCACCGTAAAAAGATTCAAATAGCTGACGTTTCGAGCGCTAGCCCTTCGTCGGAGCGAATCAAGGAATTGTGGGTAGTGTGTGGTTTTATATAGTAAGCGGTGGAGCTACGCTATTGGTGGAAATTTGGTGACGTGAAAAACAAATGTAGATTAGTTGAATGAAAAGCGTTCGTTGATTCCGTGGGGTTTGAGAGTGCCGATTTGAAAGATGATTTTTTGTTCTAGGTTTTTACGGCTTTCTGTGTTACCCTGGTGTAGGGAAAGGCCGCAGATTGTCATGTGTTGTTTAGAATGGTTAGTAAGATTAAAATGGCGCGCGACTGGTTTGGATGCGTCTTTGTCATTTTTTTCAACGTCTCGGAGATGTTCACGAAAACGGTCGCCCAGTCTCCTCCCTGTTTCGCCAATGTATATCTTTTTGCAAAAAGTACATGTAATGCAGTAGATAACATTTACGGAGGTGCATGTAAAACGATCAGTGATTTTAATAGATCGTTTGGGTCCTGTTATTTTGTCCGCGTTGTGAATGAAAGGACAAGTGTTACATCGTGTGCGTGTGCATTTGAAACATCGATGATTGCATTGGCGCTACCTCTTCCAGTAAAGAGGAACTTAATCAATTCATAACTTCTGTCAATACTTTTCATCCAGCTCTAAAATATACCTGGGAAATTTCCGAAACCTCAGTCGCTTTTCTTGACATTAATATTTCAATCAACGGTAACAGTTTATCCACAAGTGTGCACTACAAACCTACAGATTCCCACAGTTATCTGTTACATTCATCCTCACATCCATCGCACGTTAAAAACGCCATTCCGTATTCTCAATTTCTCAGACTTCGACGTCTATGTAGTGATGACTCTGATTTTTCCAACAAATCAGAAGAAATGTGCCAGTTTTTCAAGAAACGTGGGTACCCTGACTCTGTTGTTAATACGGGCCAACAACGTGCACAACAGATCGACAGACAGTCAGCACTACAAACGCCACAGAAGGAAGAGAACGAGAGAATTCCATTCACCCTCACTTTCCACCCACACAACAACACAGTCAAAAGCATCATTTTAAAAAATTTCAAATTACTCCAAAACGACCCCGAAACTGGCAGAATTTTTTCACAACCCCCACTAATTTCATTCAAACGTGACAAAAACATAGGCAACTTTCTAGTTACGAGCGCACTGAAATCTGACGATGTACCGGGAACTTTCAAATGCACACGCACACGATGTAACACTTGTCCTTTCATTCACAACGCGGACAAAATAACAGGACCCAAACGATCTATTAAAATCACTGATCGTTTTACATGCACCTCCGTAAATGTTATCTACTGCATTACATGTACTTTTTGCAAAAAGATATACATTGGCGAAACAGGGAGGAGACTGGGCGACCGTTTTCGTGAACATCTCCGAGACGTTGAAAAAAATGACAAAGACGCATCCAAACCAGTCGCGCGCCATTTTAATCTTACTAACCATTCTAAACAACACATGACAATCTGCGGCCTTTCCCTACACCAGGGTAACACAGAAAGCCGTAAAAACCTAGAACAAAAAATCATCTTTCAAATCGGCACTCTCAAACCCCACGGAATCAACGAACGCTTTTCATTCAACTAATCTACATTTGTTTTTCACGTCACCAAATTTCCACCAATAGCGTAGCTCCACCGCTTACTATATAAAACCACACACTACCCACAATTCCTTGATTCGCTCCGACGAAGGGCTAGCGCTCGAAACGTCAGCTATTTGAATCTTTTTACGGTGGTCAATTTACCTTATCGACTCAGTCGATAAAACTAAATTCTCGTTATTGAGGCATAGTCCAGTGTCGATTAAAGGCGGAGTGTATTGCGATACAGACAAAGCGTTAGCGCTCGTAAGCGACGACCACAGGAATTAGAAAAAGTTGTTGTAACGAAAGTTTACTGGACTCTTATGTTATACATGTATTACTGGGCACTTATGGTATGTTACTGGGCTCTTATGTTATAATACTGGACGCTTATGTTAAATTACTGGCTCTTATGTTATATTACTGGGCGCTTATGTTATATTACTGGACGCTTATGTTATATTACTGGCTCTTATGTTATATTACTGGACGCTTATGTTATCTTACTGGACGCTTATGTTATATTACTGGCTCTTATGTTATATTACTGGACGCTTATGTTATATTACTGGCTCTTATGTTATATTACTGGCTCTTATGTTATATTACTGGCTCTTATGTTATATTACTGGACGCTTATGTTATATTACTGGACGCTTATGTTATATTACTGGACGCTTATGTTATATTACTGGCTCTTATGTTATATTACTGGACGCTTATGTTATATTACTGGCTCTTATGTTATATTACTGGCTCTTATGTTATATTCGTTACTGGCTCTTATGTTATATTACTGGACGCTTATGTTATATTACTGGACGCTTATGTCATATTACTGGACGCTTATGTTATATTACTGGGCGCTTATGTTATATAACTGGGCGCTTATGTTATATTACTGGACGCTTATGTTATATTACTGGACGCTTATGTTATATTACTGGACGCTTATGTTATATTACTGGCTCTTATGTTATATTACTGGGCGCTTATGTTATATTACTTGCCGCTTGTGTTATATTACTGGGTGCTTGTATTATATCAGTTATATTACTGGGCGCTAATGTCATATTACTTGGCGCTTATGTTATATTATTGTAAATTTGATAAAAAAAAGTGTATACTTTCATTAAATTGTTGACTAATGCAAATCAGACTCTTAAGTTGTCGCTTACGAGAACGTAAAAACAAAAGAAAAGAGAAGTCGGCAATTCACAAAAGTGGTCGCGGTCGCTTACGGAGCAGTCGCGTACGACAGCTTTTAATTACAGAGTTTGAGTGACAATTCAAACAGGGTTTCACAATGGTGGTCGCAACTTCAGCCGGTCGCTGACGAAAGCATTCGAAAGGAGAGTTCCGACTGTGGCTTCCAATCCTCTCCACTAAGATAATCAATCATTTTCCTACCTAGCTTGTTCCAGGCGTTCAGATAGTGGGGAAAGCGCGCGCCTGGAACAGGCTATTTCCTACCAAATTCAAAGTAATTACTTTTTCTACTGATTTTATGTATGTATGTATGTATGTATGTATGTATGTATGTATGTATGTATGTATGTATGTAAATGACATATGTACAAAAACTGCTAAGTCTTTCGTATATTGCCATTATACAATATTATACAAAACTGCATAGAGCAAAACTCATAATTACAGTTCAACTTTGTAACGTAATGCGCCTGTGCAAACACGTAGTGATTTGAATACGACAAACATCAACGGAGTCTAGCCATGCAGTTCTAAGATTTTTCTTTTTTGTTTTGTTTTGTGTTTTAGTTTTTCCTGCTGGAATTCTTCAAATTCCATTTTATAGCAGAAAATTTCCACGGTAAGTGTTAATGATCGCATCATAAATATTCTATACCAATTACTCTGCGTTGTCCGCTATATCGAGACACTCAACAATATCGCCCTCTTAGCTACAATTGAGGTGTATAAAGGCCGCCATCAATTTTCACTCTGCTGCGGTGTTTCTTCACACATGCAAAAACATTGGTACAAGTTGTAGTTGTAGTGAGCAGCCAATTGAACCGATAAGGCCATTTAGTGAGAATCATTTCTGACCATAGGGGAACCATTATTGAATTTGAAACAAACCTTAAAGAGTGCACGGAAAGCCGGAATACGAATACCTGTCTTCGTGAAAACAAGACCGCAGCTTTTATAGTAGAGCAGCTCACAGTTGTCTACTCAGTCATAACTAAGTTTATTCATGATCGGCATCAAACATTGCCGAACAACTCTTCGCCTGGTTCGTGTTACACTGACTGATAGTTTTACAACTTGAGCAGGTTTGGATGTTCTCATTGTTGAACATGTGCGTGATGTGCTACTGATTCACTTGTTTTAAACTCAGTTACAGCAACATCCAAAATATACTGAGAAATTCACACTTACACATCTGTGGAACTAACTTGTAACCTTATTTATTGACAGCGCAATTAGCTACGGTGGAATAGGGATTGTGGTTGCTCACGAAATTACTCATGGATTTGATAGTAACGGTGAGTTCAAAACGTTCTGCAAAATGTTCCGTGTGAAGCGGTTTATTTTCGGTTTGTGTAAACCATCGATATTCCAAAAGAACAAGCTACGTAACCTTCTTAACAATCCGCTTTGTTATGGCCATGATATTGAGAAGTTAAGAAGATACAACACAAACCTGAGTTTGACTGCACCATACAAGTTCTTAGCAATAAACATTGCTTTACAGGTCGGAAATACGATAAGGATGGTGATCTTGTCAACTGGTGGTCTAATTCATCAAATGAAGCATTTGAAAAAAAGTCGAGATGTTTTGTAGATCAATACGCAAGTTATGAAGCTTATGGTCAAAAGGTAAGCTCTCAACTTTAACGGCCAATTCTGATTCGCGGAAGTTACGCCGAACTTAGTGTACACTGTCATTTCGGTAAAAATGACTAATAGCTCCCCAAAAACATGTCGGCCGACTGTTGGTCAACAGTCGGCCGACAAACGGCCAACAGTCGGCCGACAGACGACCAACAGTCGGCCAACAGACGACCAACAGTCGGCCGACAGACGACCAACAGTCGGCCGACAGACGACCAACAGTCGGCCGGGGTCGGCCGACAAACGGCCAACAGTCGGCCGACTGTTTATAGGCAGGTCTGAGGTAAAAGTGTCGCCCGACAGTTGGCCGACAGTTGGCCGTTTGTCGGCCGACTGTCGGTCACCTGTCGGTTACCTGTTGGCTATCTGTCGGTAAGTTGACATCAAGCTGTGGGTTAACCCATCATCGTTCGTAAGGAAACTGTTTTTGTCCGCCATGTTTTTTTTCAGTCCCAATCCCCTAATATTATTTAAATCCCGGTCAAAGGGTTTTTTTTCCCAAGAACAATCATCGATTGGAACAATCTCTCTGCCGAAACCGTTTTAAGTAAATCTATTGACGCTTTTAAAACTCGACTATTTAGATATATCAGATTTTTAGTTATTTTTATTTAATTCGATTTTATTTATAGTTGACTATTTTTTTTTATTTATTTCGATCTGATCATTAGTTGGTCATTGCTTTCGCACATGTGGTGGCTCCTAAAGGAGCCGGTTTTTTTTATTTGTCGAGAAGATCCTGAATGATAACATCAGATTAGGCGGCCGGGGGAAGACAGTAGAGATTGACGAGTCCATGTTTGGTCACAAGCGGAAATACAATCGCGGTCGCGTTTCGAAAGGCGCATGGGTGTTCGGTATGGTGGAAAGAGGCAGTGGCCGGGCACTAACCTTCCGTGTTCCTGATCGCACAAGAGAAACACTGGTAACACGACTGGTTCAAGAATTTGTCAAACCCGGGACAGTGATTATTTCAGACAAATTTTCACCTTATTTTAACCTGAACACCCTCGGCTATATCCACCTGATGGTAAACCACTCTGAAAACTTTGTCGACCCGTATACTGGAGCCCATACGAACACTATAGAAGGACTGTGGGGTCAGGTGAAAAGAAAGCTGAAAAGCATGATCGGCACCTTCAAGAACAAACTTCCTGGCTACCTCGATGAGTTCAACTGGCAGCGTCTGTATCCGGGAGACCGCTTCGAGAATATGTTGCAGCACATCGCAGAGCTCTACCCCGTTAACTAAGAATACTTGCGGGTATTCCACAAACAAACGGCTCCTTTAGGAGCCACCAAATAAAATAAAAGTTTTTGACCAATGCATTTAAGTATGTTACTTTTTATTGTCCCTCATAACTAGAATAGAATATAATATCTCTTCTTTCTTTCTTGGTGACCTCAAAACCTGCGGTTAAACTGAGGTAAAAATGATGTGAGAATCACGATACACATTAAGTATACATAAATGACGAGCGAAATTGACCAGGCTCGCAATGCACTGTTGGGCGATTCGGACTCGTGATCTAAACCGACCTTTACTGCGTGGTTTTGTTTATGTTTTAACTTAACAAGGTAAGACAAGTGACTTAATTTCAGTGTTTATTGAATTTTGTTCAATAAAGCCTGGCTATTTGTATGAGTTAGTCATCTGTCGGTAAACTGTTGGTGAACTGTCGGCCGACTGTTGGCTGTTTGTCGGCCGACTGTTGGTCGTCTGTCGGCCGACATGTTTTTGGGGGAGCTATTAGTCATTTTTACCGTCATTTCTCTCAGCCCAACTAGAAGCCAGGAATCCAGTAAGTGAATGCAATTCAACTATATCCCATTATTCACACTGGTTATATTTTGACCGTTATTAGACAGCTGTATAATTCAGTGCTCAAAAGGCGGTAGTTAAATTTATCAACTGGCGCAATAACGTCTTGTTATTATTTGCTATTTGTAGCTTAATGGTATCCAAACCCTTGGCGAGAACATTGCAGATAATGGCGCAATCAAACAAGCTTTTATGGTAGGTTAACTTCCTCCTTGAGAGTGCAAAGTTGTCTTAATATCTTTAGAGACCAGTTTTAAAAGGTGTGACCAAACGTGGCCAGTTAAGGGTAATGTAGTTTCTTGTATAGAGGTTTAGCACGGCAGCCATGTTACATGGCAGGAACAATGAAAATGTTTTGCATTAGAAAGAACATTCTTTCCCATAGGGAAAAGAATCTATTGTTCCTGCCATGCAACATGGCTGACATTTCATCAATGCTAACTGTCAATGTTCCATCGTAACTTATTGTCTTCTTGTAGCGGTGCGCGTTTCTCCTGTTCAAATCCGGCCCACTATTCCGGCCTTTTTGCAGGAATGCATCGCTTTAATTTGTGGTTCCCTGTTAGCAAAGCATTTGAATAAACGGTGTTCAGGTCCGGTAAAATGAGAAAACATCTAGTATCGTGTTAGAAGATGTTTCATCGTTTACCCGTCTCTCTCAACGTTATATTTAATTAGGTTTCTTTATTTAATGCAGATTAAACATTTTAACTCAACAGTTTACGTTTCCTCGTTTAGCCACCTCACAGGTAGCCCAAGCTATATATGTCACAGTAACCGTTACAAGCGAAATTATAAGGATTTGTATGAGAAAAAACGGTCCATTCTAGGAGCTAAAAAATACGAACAAGTTTCAATAAAAATTGCCTACTTTACTTCGTTTGTGTGTTTCCTTGTCTCCTGTGTGGTTTGGGGGGCGATTTAGAGCGTTTCCAGTGAGTTTTAGTTCCATTGCTTTCTCATACATAGAGAGAAAGTAACGATAAGCGAAAGCAAGAAAAAGCTCGCGAAAATGACGACAGGAATGTGCTGACGTGGCTTCAAGTCATAAACTCGTGTAGGATAACACAAGTTACAAATCATGTAAAAAATAGCTGTACAAGCATGTACTCGTAGTTCTTTGTAGGAGCAATGTGTCAGTAGCTGTAACTGTCAGTTTCTATATTTGTTTCTTATTAAGGCCTATAAAGATTGGGTAAAAAGAAATGGCGAGGAACCTCGATTACCAGCGCTGAATTACACCAACGAGCAACTATTCTTTGTTGGCGCGGCTCAGGTAAGCTCCCTTGTTTATCTACGTCGTGACGTTCGAGCTGTCACAGTTTATTTAAAAAATCATATGCACCCGACTGAAAAACGGTGTCCGTAAAAAGTATGACCCACTAACGATACGGTCCAAGAGTTTTCTGGGAAGTGGAAAAACTAAAGCTGCGTTCACATTAAAGCCGAAATATGTTTAGAGTAAACATGTTTCAACTAAACATGTTTCGCGTAAACGTGTTTGTTCTGGCATTGTTCACATCAGATGTCGGTTTCAAACACGTTTCATGCATGGTTGAATCATTTATGCTGTTTTGCGATGCGGTACGCTTAAAACCATTCTCATTCGGTTTTGCGGCAATGTTCTTCCATATGTTTTGTTTCCTTCCCATTACCGCTAATTGTCGTTGTATTTCCTCGTCTGCCCATACTTCGACTAGACATTTGGCTTCATAAAAGCTCCAATTTTGGTTCTTTTGCACACTTGTGTCTTCTCCGCATCCATCCACCATTTTGAATGTGTTCAGTCTGATCATGATTGAAACTACCTCGTGAGGTAGTTTCAATCATGATCAGACTAATCATGTTTCAATCATGATTCGCGCAATGCACTGCTTGATGTGAACACTTTTTATGATGAAACATGTTTCATTCGTGATCAGACTAATCATGTTTCGACCTAGTGTGAACACAGCTTAAGTTGTTTTCTTCGGAATGCACTGACACACGACGCGTAAAATAAACACTTAAAACGTTATGAACAGGGAAAATCTTTAGAATCTACAAACAGCTAAAAGCTTGTTTGTGCTTTCTTCAGAGAATACCATATCGAATACCGAAAAGCCCTGTCGAAGGGAGTCTCAATAAAGTATGTATGTATGTATGTATGTATATTGTCTTATGGTTTATAAAAAAAAAAAACAGGAAGAGAGTTATATAGCGCACATATCACATGTCTCATGGCGCTTTACATACACTTATGAGAATGAGACAACGTTTCTACGACATCATATGGCAATGACGATTGATTGGTCAGGGTGAACTAATACACACAAAAAAAAGAATAAAAACCAGTGGCAGGCCCTCCAAGTAACCCGATGACTCGAGTCACAGGTGCGGTTTGATAACAGAAGTAACTGGATAGGGATTAGGTTTATGGCGACTAACACTCCCATTTGTGGTGTTCGCGTCATAAATCAACCTGCCTTACCAGCCGAGTCAACCTGCCTTACCAGCCGAGTCAACCTGCCTTACCAGCCGAGTCAACCTGCCTTGCCAGCCGAGTCAACCTGCCTTCCCAGCCGAGTCAACCTGCCTTACCAGCCGAGTCAACCTGTCTTGCCCTCCTGACAGGCCAGACAATCTGAAAACACGCCACCGCTTCACTGAAGCTGATGGAGTCGAGGCGCGCGCAAACAGCATTCCAAAGGAAGCATATTTAATACTTATTCAAACGTTTTTTAACAGGAACTGTTTAGCTGCATATTTGGACATTGTAAGCAGAGAGTTAAAAGTTATTTTGTTGTTTACCAGGTGGATTGTGAATCATTTCTTGAGCCAGTCGCCCTAAAGAAAATTGAGCAAGCATCACATACATTAGGACATTGGAGGTAAAACATCCTAAAACAGTGTCCTTAACATCTGTTAGGTTTATATCAGCAAAATTAAATGAAGTGACAGTTGTGGATCGGACAGTGGTGTAAGCAGATCAAATTAACATTTAAAACTAAATGTATCTACACGAAAAGAAGCTGAATTCATTACAAATTCATTGATCAGGAATAGCTCTTTTTACTGCTTAAGCCTGGTTTCCATATAATCGCAACGATCGCAGCGATCGTTACGATCGACGATCGCTGCGATTCTTCCGATCCTTGCGATCGCTGAGACCTCAGGTTTTCATATGATCGCAGCGATCGCAAGGAAACATCGAGTAGGCCTGGATCCGATAAACTTTAAGTGTATTATGGGATACAAGGCTTTGGTGTGCAATGCTTTCTGGGACATTTTGGATCGCAAGGCTTGCAAGAGTGGTTTCCATATAAAAAAAACCTCTCAATCGTAAGCGCAATCGCAAGGATCGTAACGATCGCAAGGATCGCAAAGTTTTTGGTTTCCATATGATCGCAAGGGTCGCACAACACTTTTTTCTGCGATCGCAATCGCAAGGATCGCAAAGTTTTTGGTTTCCATATGATCGCAAGGGTCGCACAACACTTTTTTCTGCGATCGCTGCGATCCTTACGATCGATTATATAGAAACCAGGCTTTAATGTCATTTTGAAAGAAAAAGAACGGTCAGTACTTACGCAGATTTCACCTTTGCAGAGTCGTCGGAGAGATGTCAAATTCAAAAGAGTTCGCCCAAGCTTTCAATTGTCCTGTTGGATCCAAAATGAATCCAATAAAGAAATGTTCCATCTGGTGAATTTCTGGATTTAACGTAAATTGTTACTAGACTTTCACAAGAATGTGTTGTGGCGAGTGACCAGGGAAACAGCCAAGAATCTATCGATTTTTGCCTTCAATAGCTATTTCTAAACAGCGCTCAAAATAGATAGCAATTTTTGTCTTTACGCACTGCAGTATTTATTATGTTAATTCGTCCTTTAGAATCAGTTTACTTTGGTATACCAAAAAGGAGTCTTCGGTGTAACTATTGCGTGTACTCTGTATAAACAGCAAAATAACAACACAAATGAAAGTTTAGAAATGGACAAGTAAATAGGATAAGACATTAACAAATTCAAAAAACGTTCTCTGATTACAAAGTTTAAAATTTACGAGCTTTCGATTGCCAGCCGAGTCTGCAATCTTTGACAAATAATGAATAAAAAACGCGAACATGGAAACATATATGGTAAAAAGTATAAAGTAGAAAAATACAGTAAAAACAACAAAAATACTTTTGGGGAAATAAAATAAAAGAACTGAATATTGCCTAGGTAATTGTTTCGAGTTATTGTCTGCTTCGCTTGTAATCGCGGTATGCCAAGATTCCAGTGTTTTTCTTACGCGAAAATTTCCCTTGTGGGCATGTTCGCGCTTTTTATTTATTTATCAAAGATTGCAGACTGGCAATCGAAAGCTCGTTAATTTTAAACTTTTTAACCAGAGAAAGTTTTTTTAATTTGTTAATAAATGAAAGTGTCACTGACATTGACTACGTATAATTAGTCATTCATTATAACACTGGGACTTCCAATTAAGGCTTTCAAATTGTAATCCATTTTTCTTGGTGCTTTGTGGCATTACAACCCCCGGGGGGCGACGCCGCCGATGTCCCTTTCGTAAACGGTCGATGCCATTTTTAACGGTCGATGCCATCATTAGCATTCATTAGTAACCAAGCCTTCTGCAATGGTCGATGCTATTTCTCTATAGTTTATGCCTGGATTGGGACAAAAGTAGGCTATCATTATTAGAAAAAATTGGGCCTAGGTAAAGCAATTATTAGATCTAAGCTAGATTCGCGGTTAGGTAAGATTTAGGGTTAGGGTGACCCGTTATTGATATATATTAAGAAAAGCACCTTTTATAATTAAATTTTTCTTGGGTTTGCCGGATCAACCCAGTGGTCTAGTGGTAAAGGAGAGATGTTAGCATACAGAGGTTCTGGGTTCGATTCTAGGTAATAAATTGCATTTTTCTTTTTCTGATAGAAAAAAATAATTCTAAAATTGGTGAAAATTTTTCTAAGTGTCGTTAAAATGGCATCGACCGTTTACGAAAGGGACAATTGCGGCGACGCCTCTATAAAAATGATGGGGGTGCTTGTCGAAAATTATCGAAAAATACCTTAAAAGGTACCAGAATCTCGTTTGATAAGCGTGACTTAAATGGATTTTTATCCCTATGAGGTCCAAATCTAAAAGCTCCTGTCATGTTTTTTTGTTCGGCTCAATAAGGTGTACCGCGATTATCATAATTCTAACGGTGGTCATTTTAGATTTTAGCACCGTAAGCGTTACCAATCTACACATTTTGACCCCTAAAAGGTACGACGAGCACCCTCTCATTTGTATATGGGAGTCTCCACCAGGGATTTCAAGGGACTACTTTGGGCCAATTGACAAGATGGGCTATTGCACAGACTAAGAAAATTTAGTTAGAGAATATTTACACTGATCCGCGTATAAGCAGTCAGTTAGACTGCTCCTTAACCAAATCTAAGTTAGGTTGTTGTAAAGATCGGCGCTTTGTATTAAAAAAATACATACTGTACGCTTTTTTAACCGGATAATGTGATCAAGAAACCCTAACTGTTTCATTATCTTTGTAAACGTAGATTATAAAATAAAACCTAGACAGACAACGATCAATCAAGTGTAACTAGGCATCAACATATTCAGGTGAATATATATTAAATAATAACCATAAGCCTTTTAGTTTGTGGCGTCGTGCGTTCATTAATAAAAAAAATTGCAATGATAGACACTTTCTTGTTTCAAGGAACATAGAGGATTTCAGGGAAACTCTCTATTGGTTGGCAAGAACTGACGTCACAACTGGGGTTCTCGCAGCTTATTTCCTATGGAGCCAGTCATTGTTTTGTTATACCTTTCAACTCGAAATAGAACGAAGCAGCCACAACGCTGATAAAAGTGAAAAGTTAAATTACGTGGCAAAACAACAGACTCATTCTGCACTTTAGAGAACATCGGCAAAAATAGGGAAAACTTTGAATAGAACACAACACACAACCTGGAACAGTATGTTTGTTTGTTTGTTTGTTTGCTAAAACAATAACAAATAATTTGCCTTCGTTAATGTCTTAAGTGTCTATACAAAAGCAATAGCTCGACTGTTACAAAGACGGCGTGTCTAGAGCTATGAAACGACAAAGCATGAAATGCCTGGCCAAGTTATGTCGAATGTCATCCCGGTTGCGCAATACTGACACCCGAACTGAATGTACTCTATGTTAGAAAAGGAAGGAAATTAAGGCCTCTTTCAAACGTCAGCCTGAGCACACGCACGCAAGTTGGAAACCGGTGATAGTTTAAAATCTCAGAGTATCAATCGATAATACGTGTAACCTGTGCTCAAGCGATTGTGTTGGAGACTGATCATGACTTTACAAAATCACAACAAAGGCAACCAATAATGTATGATAACGACAGTGTGTGGCTAATATGCAAGACCATGACCTAATCTCCCTTATAAAAGAGCGCTTACTAAGGCGGTTTGAATTTCCGTACATAAAAGCTGAGATCAAGTTCTGTCGTCAAGTTTCGTGATAACTGTTGTAAATTGTCGTTAGCCTCTTGGTACGTGCATTTTGTAATAACTGTTGTAAATTGTTGTTAACCTCTTGGTACATTTTGTAATAACTGTTGTAAATTGTTGTTAACCTCTTGGTACATTTTGTAATAACTGTTGTAAATTGTTGTGAGCCTCTTGGTACATTTTGTAATAACTGTTGTAAATTGCTGTTAGCCTCTTGGTACATTTTGTAACTACTGTTTGTGCATTGTCGTTAGCCTCTTGGTGCAATTTTGTAATAGAGAGATTTGGCATCATGTTTATGGCAAACTCAAACGGCAGAAAATACCACGTTATCATGATTTTCCTGCTCTTTTTCACGTTTGCCGCTTGGAAACGGTTTTCAACGCAATGAAGGCTGCTTTCGCTTTCTAACTGAGTTAGAAAGAAGCGAAGTGATGGTAAAATTATTTAAACACTGAAAGCTGTCATATTTTCACGATAACACACAATTTATCTCATACTTTGAAAAGTCGTTTTCCCATTGCATTTCACTCTTTTATTTTGTTTACGTGAAGCTTTTGTATAGCTTTTGTATAGCTTACGTGAGGCGTTTTGTATCTCATGGCAGACCGCAAACGGTAATCTCGCGTTTGCGAATTTTAGTGACATTTTGTCGCTGTTTTTGTAATAAATACGTAATACATATCCACAATTTTCTACTTCCTCAATTTGAAAGAAGATCATCTCGTAAATTGTAATTC
This sequence comes from Dendrophyllia cribrosa, assembly GCA_024195265.1. Lineage (NCBI taxonomy): Eukaryota > Metazoa > Cnidaria > Anthozoa > Scleractinia > Dendrophylliidae > Dendrophyllia > Dendrophyllia cribrosa. The sequence continues at coordinate 20,258,257 of JAJLRJ010000004.1, forward strand.
CGCAGTCAGTCAACAAATCGATTCGTGATCCGTGACGTTGGCCAAAAATATCGCGGCTCTGGGGACAGAATGAAATGGCACATAATTTCGAGCATGCGCACGCTAGGGAGAGGGTTCATAATCGGGATTTTCCGGTATGTGACAGCGCTATCATAGGTGCTCCTTAGAGCAGTTTTCAATTGAGTGTCGTAAAACCAAAACCAAAGTAATTACTCTGACCAATCACAGCAGTCGTAAACAATCCAATGAACCAATCAGAGCTCGAAGCAATTACATGTCGCGGGCGCCAAGCGCGGGAAAACGCGTGCGAGCAAGTCACGATTGGTTTTGGTTTTACTTCTGATTGGCCGAAAAAGTGGCGCGAGATTTTTTAGCCAATCACAAAGCGTAGCAATGCAAAACCAAAGCAATTGTGTAATTACTTTCGACACTCAATTGAAAACTGCTCTAAAACTTTAACGTTGATTACTTGGTTGATTCATTGACGGTTCACTTTTTTCGCTTACGCATGCAACGTGCGCCTGCTTGGCAATCCTGTTTTTATTATTTAACGGAAACCGTAAATAAACCGTAATTAATACTTTTTTCTGCTACATCAGGCGAGAAGAAAGCTTTTCCCTATTAAAGAGTTCCTACCCTGCTGGGTCTTCAAGCGTTTTCATCCTTTGTCGTTTTATTATTCCAGACGTGCTATCTTTGTAATACAGTCAACTCTCCGCTAACGGACACTCTCGTAAGCGGACAGCTCTACTTACGGACGCCTTTTCAAATCCCCGTTTTACCTCTCAGTCAAACTCTGTATTTACACATTCTCGTAAGGGGACACTCTCTAGTAAGCGGTCGCGGACACTTTTGAAAATGAAAATTGGATTTTTCTTTTGTTTAAGCTCTCTCGTAAGCGGACACCCCATGTATAATAATTGACTCTTAGCAATGAAATTTGTCTTTAATTTGCAATAAATAAACAAAAATATGACCTTTGACAGAGAAACAGAACAGTGGGGATCGCTTTTGTCAAATCTCCATTTGTCGGCGGGAAAGCAAGCTGTCCGTTCGTTTGACATTAACAAGAGTCTGACGTAACATTTGTAGTGTCACGTTGTGGCCACGTTCGTCATGGTCTACTTTCCTTCTTGTTTCTGTTTTCAATCACTGACTGTACCGAACACTGTATCTCAGATAATCAAACTTGGACATGAGCCACGGTAAATGTTTGAACATCGCCATTAAAAAAAAGTATTTACAAGGAATTTCCAGGCCGTACCAGCTCCTCTGTTTGACACCTTTACCCATTATGATGGCTTTCCTTTTGTTTGTTTCGCGCTTTAAAAACGTGGTGACAAATACAGCCATCCTCAAAGGAATGTGACCAAGTATCTCATCTAATCCAGTAACTGTGTTAGCGTTTTCCTTGGCTGTGGTTTCAAGACGGCAATCTTCTAACTTAGGCCTTACTACAGCAACCGCATAACTCCGCATAACTCTCCCGTAAGCGGACATCCACCCTATTTTTCTTTGGTGTCCGCTTATGGGAATAATTCTCGTAAGCGGCCAGCTCTACTAACGGACACTTTTTTCAATTCCCGAGGGTGTCCGCTTACGAGAGAGTTGACTGTAGTTGACTTTTCGCTTGTGTAAAGACACTAAAGACACGAACAGCAACAAAATGTTTGTTATTGTTTCACTTAAAGGTGTAAAATGTCTGTAAAAAAGGAAATAAAACCAAAATTGGCCATTTCACGTATAATACGCAAAAGAAATGCACGAGCAGAACTGTTGTTGTATCATTTGAATTATAATGGCCTCCCCAGAAACTCCAGAGTCATTAATTGTCCTTTTTGACCGTTAAATCATGGACTGTGAATTTACCCAAAGTCAAGAAGTGTTTTTTATTTTTAACAGGAAATCGATTGTTTCAGTTTCTTAACAAAAATATATTGATGTGTTTTGTTGTCTTTGTAGTTTTACCTTCAAAGTAGGTGAAACAAACCTTACCAGAAGTCCGACTCACGAGGTTCTTCAAGTGGAGGCCACACACTAAATGGCAGCAAAATGCCATCCACATTTTCCGAAAGTTCAAAATTAGCTCTGTGAGTTTTGTTTTCATCATCGCTGTTTTACATTGATGTGGCTTTTGTTGTACCTTGCATCGCCAACATTCTCAGCTGTGGAATTAATATTGGAGATCTTTCTCTCACTACCTCTTTGGCTGCTTGTTGATGAGTGCTTCTTTTTTCCTTTCACCTGAAATCTCCAATATTGAAAAAGTAAATAAAAGGGTTGCATATGGATTTGGCCAGTTTCAGACCATACAGTGCAAGTCTAACACCATTCATCGGTTTAGGAAATCCCCTGAGACTTCTTTCTAAAAAAACGCAGTAAATTACAAATGGTGCCCAGCATATAAGAAACACCAACATCACAATAAGCAATACACGCGTCACTCTTTTCCTCGATCCAATTAACACGTTCAAGGTAGCCGTGTTCGCACTAATTGTAGATGAGATTGAAAGGTTTCGCTACCGCCTCCGCGCAACTCCTAAAACTTTGTAGTATAAAATACTCATCGTCAATAGGGGTAAAGCGAAAGAAGCCACTGAAAGAAACATCAGGTAAGCAAGTGTTATTTGGCACAGTGGTGCAGTAATACACTGTTTTGTTGCCATCCAAGGTGATGGCTCATGTCAGCAAAATAAAACGTTGGTAAAAACTGCATTATAGAGTACATCACGCTAACGGGATCATCCAGGAAGGAGTAACAACTCTTGGACGATAGGCAATGGCGGCCAATTGTCTCGCCAGGCACAAGTACCGATCAATGTTAATGGTTGTCAGAAGAGCGACGGAAATGGTTAGAGCCAAGTACTAATTCAAATTTTAAAAAAAATTACTTATAAAATATAATAGCTAGGAGAATGACCAATACCTATCTAATAGACATATCTACTCAGTAGTTACTATAAAAAATGTGTAACGTACGTGCGAAGCCGTTGTTTTGCTAATTAAACATTTTTTTACGTTCTCGTTGCCGCCACCGAAAAGCCTAGGTAAATCAAATTTACCTAGGTAAAAGTGTTTTGTGTAACCGCGGCTAATAGCTGGTAGATTGAAATTACTATAATCACCATAAATAGACCATAGCTTTGACATAGTTTGTTCCTTTGATTGGGCCGCCGTCCAGCGCCATGGACGAATAAATTAACTTTGAACCGGCTGCTGCGTTTAAGCGAGCCCGCCATGTAACAATCAAAATGGTGTCCAAGGTGACGAAGACATTTTTGCCACGAAACAACGGCACGTGCTACAATTTTCCCGCAAAACAACGTCAAATGCATCACGTGGGGGGTCACGTGGCTGCGCATGCTCGATGCAAAAGCAAACGGATGCTCGCAGTGGTTTCTCTCTCGTTCGGCGTAGCTCGGCGTAGGAGAATCCACTCAGTGCTCGCAGGGTATCGCAAACCTCAAAATCTGCAATTTTATTCAAGTTTATAGCACACATATAGAACTTCATAAAATGACACTGCAGGGAGTAGTGTTGTATTCTCATCAAAGAGTAAACCTGGACACAAATGCGCGTTTTACTAATTTTACTCTTTAGTGTCTTAAAGCATTGCAGTGAAGCGCGATCTATGGGGATACAAACAATCCTGGCGAGCGTTCCTCAATTGTAATTGCCTCTGTAAATTTTGAGCGGAATGGGCCTTTATCACACGGCGGCCATGTTGACTCCACGGAGAATAAAATGCTTTGTTTTTGCCCGCCAAACCTCGTTTTCAACTTTTTCACTGCGGGGCTTGGCGGCGTAAATCTTTTGTTTTTATAGCGGAGCACTCGCTGGGCCAAAGGCCCGGCTGCACAGCCCCATACTCATAGAACCTGTGCCCGTCATTTTTCATGGTCATGGCTAGCAGAATGTTTCGCAGGCGCGCCTCCGTGACATGTGTGTCCGTTGGGCAGGGCTAATTCGCGGGCGCGTATGACGTCGCAAAACATGCGCGTATGACGCCACACGCGGGGCTACACAGCCGTCAGCTCGGTAAACACTTTAAAAGTTGAATGGGGTTAGTTTCTAGAGAAACTGTGGTGCTGCGTCGGTGGGGGGATGAAACACGAGAATTTAGTTTTATCGACTGAGTCGATAAGGTAAATTGACCACCGTAAAAAGATTCAAGTAGCTGACGTTTCGAGCGCTAGCCCTTCGTCGGAGCGAATCAAGGAATTGTGGGTAGTGTGTGGTTTTATATAGTAAGCGGTGGAGCTACGCTATTGGTGGAAATTTGGTGGCGTGAAAAACAAATGTAAATTAGTTGAATGAAAAGCGTTCGTTGATTCCGTGGGGTTTGAGAGTGCCGATTTGAAAGATGATTTTTTGTTCTAGGTTTTACGGCTTTCTGTGTTACCCTGGTGTAGGGAAAGGCCGCAGATTGTCATGTGTTGTTTAGAATGGTTAGTAAGATTAAAATGGCGTGCGACTGGTTTGGATGCGTCTTTGTCATTTTTTTCAACGTCTCGGAGATGTTCACGAAAACGGTCGCCCAGTCTCCTCCCTGTTTCGCCAATGTATATTTTTTGCAAAAAGTACATATTATGCAGTAGATAACTTTAAAAGTTGGATCTTTCGCGGGGTTTAGTGGAGCAGTAAAGTCGTTATTTCCCTGCTTTTTTTCGCGGTTTGCTACTCAAGACAGGGATGCTAAATAAGGGATGCTCAGAAGCCGCTTTAGTGGAAAAAGAAGAGCTTTAAGGAATAAAATCTTGCTTCGAGGACCTTCATACGTTTATATAGACTTGCACACAAGTCGACTGCGAAGCCCCCGAGAGCGCGACTGCACACAAGTCGACTGCGAAGCCCCCGAGAGCGCGACGAAGTCGCGAGTCGACTTGTTTCGTCTGCACGAAATCGAATTTAATTTGCATATTGTTGGCGCGAAAATATTGGTTGGACTGGTAAAATAAACAGTTCTCAAATGACTGGATAGTCTGAATTCCACAATGAATGGGGATGACCCGACTCGGACCTTGACTCCTTTCTCGCGAAGAAATGATACCTAATCTTTCATCAGTGAAACCAATGGAAAAATAACGAGGCAAACTGTTTCTACAATACCTCTTTCGCCATGTTTAAAGAAATCCCGGCAGAACAAACGGCGCGATGTGGAATGTGAGACTTTCCTGAACCAATCATTAACACATCTCGACCACTAATGTCAGCTTCAACTACTTTGCGTTGATTTTCTCGAATTTCTTCAAAACCAAGCTTAGTTTATAGCTTCCTCTTCATTCATTTTCCTCGCAGTTCTTCACCTCGTGAACGCGTGAGCAAGCAAAGGATCAAGTTTCCCGGAAAGCGACGTCATGAAACTTAGCGCTCTCTGATTGGACATCAATGCTGCCACACCCCCGACACACCGCCGACCTAAAAACAGGTCGGTAAAATATGGCGCGCTGCAGGCGAGAAAAGTCCGTTCTCCGCCCGACCACCCAAAAACGGACTTTGAGAAAGTCTAACGTTTATATCAATGCGGGAGATGTTTGTTTTTATTACGGATTTCAGAACCAACGCTGAGATTTAAAGAATTTTCAAGCAAGCGAGGGACTTAAGGGTAAAACAAATTACATTTTTCGATGGGAATTTATCTTGATATCAATCTGTGATTGACTTTTTATTTGTGTTCTCGTTAGTTTTGGAGAATTGTTTATAAACTTGTGCTTAATTCGGTTGTATTAATTTCCTTAATTTCATCGAAGACACGGCTCGGCCTCGATGCGTTACAAGTGTACGCGTTTTGCTTTTAAACATAAACTAATGGAGATTTCAATAAAATTTTTCGAAAGAAGATTGTGTTGTCCATTTTTATGTGTTTGTTCATTCATTACAGATTGAAAAGCGATTTTATGTAAACAAAACAAGACTTAGATTTTATGCTCGCGTCGCCTTATGCAAATATGTTTGTGTATTTTTGCATTTTTGATTTCCAAATCAGTTTCTCGGGCATTTTTTGACAAGCAACAACTGTATTTTATTCGGAAAATAGTCGTAATAGTTATTCTAGACAGAGAAAAAGTTGTTTTTGTGGACTTTTGTACGGTCTAAATGTATTCTGCAGACGGTCGGGTAATAACCTTACTGTTTTTGAGAATTGCTAAAATTGAAAAATAGCCCGGTCGTCAATCTTAATTCTTGCGTTTCCAACCTTTCACCTTAGTTAAGTTTCACCTTAGTTTTATTGAGCCATCAATTAAAAATTGTCGGTAATTCCGGAAAAGTTTTCGCCAATTCAATCATGATTTTTTAAAACATCCTGTACTACAGTACTAAGTGAGAGCACAAGTGCAAATTCATTTAAGAATAAGAATGTTCTACAAAGTGAATATTTACCTGTACGTACATCGCAATTTTTCATATTCCATTATCGACTAAGCTGTATTCCGTGGAATAGTTGAAGTTACTGAAGATAGTCAGGGGGACGCAGAGCAAGCAGACCATGAGATAAGAAATAGCCAAATGTAAGACTAAGGAAAGGCTGAACACTGAACCGACGGCCTCTCCGCCGCAAGATGGTTCATGACAATAGTTGTCACAAAGCCATTATCAATACTACCAATTCCCGCAATAATTCCTAATAAAAAACATTCAAATCAGATAGATATATTAACAAGTATCTGCAGCCGAACACCAGTTATTTGGAGTGTGGGGCATTTGCATGATCTCAGACCCATTTTTATAAAAAAAAGAAATGGTCAGAATTATCGAGCGAGCTGCAGAATGAAAATTTTGGGGATTTAGCCCGTGCTCAACATGCAAGTAAGCAAGACATTAAGCCTGGTCATTGAGAAACTGAACATCGCCAAACATGGGCATACAATGTACATGTACATACAATGTACATACAATGTGCTAAAACAAATTTACTTTCACTGATCAGCGGCAATCGTATTTGGTGAAGAAACAACTCCAATACAGCTTTTTGTTGAAAATAGGTATGGAAATAATTGATCGCAGGAGAACCGTCAGCGGATGATATATTCAAACTGCTAGAAACATGGCTGCTAATATTGTTTGTTTACGGATTTATGAGTTGTACATTTTTTGTTAAAAATCAGTTCCCATCGATGCATCTCTTTAGGTGATTGCGTCGATGGGAACTGATTTATTTTTAGTTACTTAGGTCGTCGTACACCAGCCATGAGCTAATTTTATCGCCTTCGTTGTTAAATACAAATAATTTCGAGAGGGCCACAATTTTCGTAAAAAATATATAGCTGATGATCGCTTAGTGCGTGAACTGTCTGAAAGAATTTTCTACCTAAAATTGTATTATAAACATGTATTTATATAGTCTAAAAACAGTCTCACCAATAATTAACCAGAGATTTAAATTAAGTTCGTCGTCATCAGTCTTGATGAAAGTTTGTTTGTCGCCATGTCACATAACAGAGGTGTGGGATTAGGAATCACTACACGGGAACCTTGTTTGCCTTGCCGCAAAGTTGAACTTTTGATACCCAATATCAAAATACAACTTCTCCTTTCCTGTTCCAATGCATTTATTATAGAAGTAGTGGGAGGCGTTAACATTTCAAGAGAATTCATCTTGTGTGATCATATCCTTAATTCTGGACCTCATGACTACTCGAGTATCACTTTGAAAAGCCAAAAAACATATTTGTTTCAATGAAACCTTAAAATAATGGTCCAGTTTTGTTAACAAATATTCTACCAGTGTACAGAAACTAGTATTCCTTATCTTTGGCTGCGGATGGCTAGGATGGAAATGGATTGCAACTTGAAAAAATTGGCCAATTTTTTCAAGTTCCTCCCAAGAGTCGTGGAAAAATTGCAGAAAAACGTATTATGGTTTGTTCTTCCTTGAAGAAATCCCTTGATATTATCTTCTTGAATTTTATGTTTGAGCAAAGGTACTTTGTCATATATTTAGTGTATTTTGACCAAAACACAGCAAAATCTGCGTGACAATGCCCCACATTAGTATAGGTAATCATACGGTTTCGAGTTCAATTTGGGATTAATTTGCACGAGTGAGTTTTTCAAAAAGCTCAAATTGCACGAGCCGCTTTTTTACTTATGAAAAAATATACATGAAAAAATTTGCATCCATTTTTTTTGGGGAATTTTTTTTTCCGATTTGTAATATGCACTGGTGTTACACCTTTTGCACTGGTGTTACACTTGAACTGCACTGCTCTTAGCCAATCAGAATCGAGTAATTTTTTCATATATATTACAGTATTACAAGGTGAAATTGGGGCTTAAAGGTTTAAATAACATGTCAACACCCAAGTGTATCCGACGGTTTTGTCATCAACCCCGTCCCCAAGGCCTTCTCTGCGGCTGCCAACGCTGCCAAAATACTCATCTAGGGAGGTATTTTGTCGCGTAAAACAAAATGTCTTCGTTTCGTTTGAACAACGATTTCAGATTACTAGAAAACAAACACGGCTGTTAATCACTGGAAATAACCTCCAAAAACGCCATTCCATCTTGTGTCACGTGACAAATTACTCCACGATTCTTGGGGTATTTCGGCAGACTTGTCCAGAGGTTTCTAGGCTACGCCCACCCCGCCATCTTGAAAGCCGAGAAGGCCCTGGCGCCCGTTTGTCAAAGTCCCGAAAAGCAGTGTTTCGTGCAGAATGTTTAACAATAAACATTCGGTTTTTGTTGATTTTGAAAGCTAAGCAATAAAATCTTACGTTTACTACACAGCTTGAGCTGATTTGTGGGCTAAAAACTTCAACGCCTTGCATTCGAAAATATATTTAAAAAATAGCTTTCGGGTCCGAAAAGTCTTCGAGAGTTTTGAGAAACGCACGCGTTGGGGGGTCTTTCTGCGTGTACCGGTACTCATTGTCTTCTATTGTTTGCGAGGTCATTGTATTTTTGGTCTTGTTTTGCATTTGTATTATTGTCGTTCTTTGTTCCTTTTGTTTTACGTCATCTGTGCTCCGGTACACACAGAAAGAACCGCGTGGGGACGGAGTTGATGGGTCAGCAAGGACGGAAATCACCTCGAAAAAGGAAACAGACAAATGAGGAAAAAAAACAGCTAATAGCATTTAATAAACATGCTTATTATACACAGATAAACAACAGCTAAAACAATTTTAGAAATATACTTCATACAAGCAGCTAACAGCTAATAGAATTTAAGAATCCTTGATTTACATTCATCAGGTCACCAAATCTAACAGGAAAACAAAGACATGCTACAACTACTGAAGTTAGAATAGTCCCAAGACCAGCTTCGGGGAAAAAAATATAAAAACTTGGAATTTAATCAGTCATCAAAATCATTTTTAATTTCATTAACAAAAAAGGAATAAATATATACATCTTAGTTATTTACTGTTTATAGTTATTAAAAGGGAAGAATAGAAGATCGATTGAGTTATCTTATTACAACGCACATGGTTCTTGCTTCGTGTTATAAGTAATTATAAAGGTAACCCTTCTCAGCAACAGCCCGAATAGTTACAACGGCTTCCCTTTGTGTCAGCAGCACTTACAAGAAGTTTGTTTTTAGTGTCAATCGCATCATTTTCCATGCAATTTTGTGACTAATATCGAACTTACTATATATGATGTTACATACATTGTAGATTTTTTATCTTTAATAATAATAATCCTATGAACAAAAGCGACTGAGTCACTTGAATAAATAATGTACACACCCAAAATATTTGTCCTCAACTGCACCCCTAAAAGTTAGCATTGTGAAACTTTACACTACTGACCCGCCTTATACATCCAAATAAAAAGTTTGAAATTTCCAACAACAGAAACAATTAAAAAGAAAAACATTAGAATACGCTCGTTCTTATTCTGCGACAAGTAATTGTTCTTCGCCTTCATTCCTCTTTTCTTGCAGTTAAAACACTTGTTTTAATTTTTTAAGGATCATTCGGAGATGGGTCAGTATATATAGGGAGAGTCTGCAAATTGTCCCTTTAACCTGGCTCTCCAGTAGCCTCCTTTGTACATATAACAGAAAGTTCCAGAATCCGACTCTTCCTTGGGTACAAACCATCTACAACAAAACATAACCACAACATCATAAGCGAATATGAAGTAAAATATATAAATAGCGCAAGGGGAAAAATTAAAAATTCATAAGCATTTACATAAGCAGAAACTATCTAAATTAAAAAGGTGGGTAGAGAAAGTTCTGCTGGCATCAGCCTTTTGTACTCCTCAGTTCAGTCAATAGACAACATAATGAAGTACATCATAGCGAAGGCACAGAGAGAACCTCAAATAATCTGAACAAACAAATCTTTGGAAACACGTTGGCGGATTCCGTACCGTCCAGGGCGGATTCCGCGCAGTCCAGGGCCTGATTCCGCGCAGTCCAGGGGCGGATTCCATGCCATCCAGGGGCGGATTCCGTGCAGTCCAGGCACATTCAACTTGATATGTTACAAGTGAGTGTAGTAGGTTTTATTGTAAGAGTCGTAAGATCAAAAACCAAACAAAATGCACATTAAATTAACCATAAAGTGAAGACAAAAATATACATCCAGGCCATGCGCGCGCGGCGAAACAACCGAGTCAGGAGTAGTTAAGGTTTTGCTCCTGATAAGTTGAACAACGTACACACTGAGTAGACAGCTTACATCGTTGTTATAGCATTCAATAATCTCCATGCTACCCAGTCATATAACCAGCCTATATTATGCAACATGCACGGCACTGAGTAGACAGCTTACATCGCTGTTATAGCATTCAATAATCCCCATGCTACCCAGTCATATAACCAGCCTATATTGGACTCCTTTTTATGAAAGCATGCAGCACGCGTTTTTCTGAACTGTTCAATAAATGCACGTCAAAGTTGAATCAAAGAAAACTTAAAGTGAAATTCTATTACACCAGTTGAAAATGCAGTAATTTAAGCTTTTGTACTTATCACTAAAAAACTCGCACTGATTGAAATAGATGGCATCTTCGAACTAACAATGGATTTCAAATTTCACATCAAAAATTCGTAGCAGTTATGAGATTGTTTTTAGTCCTCGTACCTTGGTGACCAGGCCTCGCCAGACAAGTCTCTTTGCTTTCTAGCGGTTCTTTGTTTCTCTTCAAGGCGATGCTTTTCACTGGCCGAAGCGTCAATCTACAAGAGCACAACATAATATTACTTCATCACTTGTCTCCTAAACCTTCTCATAATAGTAGTCGAGTAGTAGAGACTGTTCACATTCATGGGTTGAGTGGGTGGGATGGAAATCACGCTATATGGATGAATTATCTTCACCTTGCCGCACTCCAGTAGCCGCATGTCCGTCCTGACTCGGCAGTCTGTGTGGCATGACACATCTGTAAAAACACAGCATAAGTAAACCTTTCTGTCTAAACATTCATTGCACTTGGCAACAATACGTACCATATTCCGGATCGTTTAGCTGAATTGTGAACTTCGTGAAGGCGTAAAACCTGCAATAAACAAAGGCATTAAACCCGGAATTGATATGCAGATGATAGTTAGTTGCCGTATTTACTTATCACAAAAAAAAAAAAAAATACAAAAATGACGTCTGGTTGGGTTGCCTACAACTGAAATCATGAAATGTTAGAAATGGAGAATTTTTCAGATTCCTTCCAGAGAAAAATTCACCTTCTTAAATTGCAAAATTCGGGTCCTTCAAAATTAGACATCATATAGTGCGACATACCTCATAGACGTTTCACGTTACACGGTAGAACACTCCATAAACATTAAATCAAGTCAAACGTTAAAAAACTCCATAGACATTTACTGATGGTTACACGGTATAACACTCCATAGACATTTACTGATGGTTACACGGTATAACACTCCATAGACATTTACTGATGGTTACACGGTATAACACTCCATAGACATTTACTGATGGTTACACGGTATAACACTTCATAGACATTTACTGATGGTTACACGGTATAACACTCCATAGACATTTACTGATGGTTACACGGTATAACACTCCATAGACATTTCACGTTAGACGGTGTAACATTCCATAGACATTTATTAAAGTTACGCGGTATAACACTCTATAGACATTTCAATTACACGGTATAACACTTTCTAGACATTTCACGCGGTCACACACTGAATAACACTCTATAGAAATTCAAGTTGCACGGTAGTATGCACGGTATAACACTTCACAGACATTAAAGTTACACGGTTTAACACTGCGGACTAGGCTGTCTCGTTTTCTCGACTTTGACTTGGTTGGGAAACTGCAAAAATGTGTTTAAATTTGGGTAAATTCGAGAAGTTCTTTCCGTTTGATTGTATTGTATCTGCTAATGTTTATATCCTTTCAAGTCCAGTCAAAGGGGCCCTGACTTGCAGGAAAGGATTAAAAAACTGATACATCAGCCACTGCATCTATACCTTGATGAATCTTCTGGCTTGTTATTGACAGTCCAAAGGTCAATAGGGTCCATATTTGAATCTGAAAAAGTTAAAAAAAAAAAAACAAGTGTATAACTAACACACAGATGGCTAATAACACTTTCATCTTTTGATGCTTGAAGTAACAGGTAAAACTGAAGAACAGCTCTCCTTCCGTCGGTAGCCGACAGTTTATAGACCGTCAGATAGCACAGAATTTGATAAATCAACAACCAGATAACTCGCAAAAAAACAAAAAGTATTGGACCTCTATGTTGGCGTTAAACTTGTACAGAAAGTATTCTTTACTGAATAAAATCACTCGCTTAAGGTTGATTTCGTTCACAAGCCTGAATCGCCCTACAATGTATTGTGGGCCTCGTTTCTCGTTTCACTGGTATGTGTAATCTGGTGGCACAGCATGATAATTGTGAGAATTTTGATGCAGGCAACAAAGAGTTGTACAGCGATGCACAAGAGTGAGCAGACTTACTTTGAACCAAAGACAGGGTGATTGATTACCGCAAATAGGAAAATTGGCGAGTTACAGGCGGAGCTAAGTAAGCCAAAGGAGTGGCGCGACAAGCCAGCAAAGAGCAGCACCAAAAACAAACCCGCAAACCCGCGTCTAGAGTCAGTATGCACTGTTTGGCTGTAATCCATCAGAGGTATTAAAAAATTCTTGAAACTATCCAACAACGCTAGTGTAGCATGGCAAATGCTTTTCGTATTGCTTGGATGCCCTCAGAGCCTCATCTGTGACTTTTTAGCGTTGCCACCACGGAACTGTGAGTGAGTGCGACCGTGTCATCTTTAGTCCCGGGTCTTCAGATAAAGATCTTGAAATGGCATGTCGGTGTTGACTAAGAAGACAGCTACCAGATAGCATGGGGAAAGGGGGCAAATTGTTGCCCTTAAAATTTGAACCACGGTTTTTATAAACAGGTTGCCTTACACTGAACCAATCACTTCGCAAAAGCACACAAATACATATTGACAAATGGCAAAAAAGCGAAATAAACCGAGAAAGAGGTAACTGACCAAGAGGTCCTGATGACCAGGCTTTTGTTTCATTTGGGGAATCGAGTCTTAAAAATAATAAGTAGAAAAAAACATGGCTGGCAGGATAAGTTCGATAGTGGGTGGTTATAGGCTGTTTGGGTTAAGAAGGAATCTTCTACAAGTGAAAAGATGGTTAAAATAAAGTTGCAGTGATATTTATGATAATTTCAATGGCAATTTACTGACAGTCCACCGACAACTTGATGACAGATTGCCAAGAGGTAACCAATTAGTCACCAGCAGTTTACCGACTGTCGGCCAACTCCTCGGTCAATACTTTATCATAAGAGTTACTAAAACTATCGGCTAACAGACTGCGAGCCATCTCTTATTTTTCTTTTAGTTAGTCGAACGAGTACGCAAGCGGCGTCGACTAACTAAAAGAAAAATAAGGGATGGCTTGCAGTCTAGACAACAGTCAGCCAATGGTCGACGGCCAGTTGGCCAACAGCTATTGGTCGGTCTACAGACTTGTGTTGGAGCTGTGCGTTCTTCAATTTTTCCAAGTTAAAAGCAAACCAATTTGTGCAATTCAAACTAAAGCTCCAATACCCATTCCAGTACATGCCATCAGACATTTACTGTAAACATTTGCAAGCAAAGATATTAAATACATGTTGTTTTACCATCCACTGAGTGTAGTTCAAGACCAGTGTCCCATGCTCCAACAATGCGGTAACTCACATGGCCATCAGAATCTCGCACTTCACCTGTAACACAAAGTCACAAACACGCTGTTTACATTAAAATGTAATGTTATCAATACTCTCACAGGGGCCTGTGCGAACAAACATCCAAATTTTCCATTTTATGGGTCTGATTGCTTTGGGCAATGACAAGTGATACCGCTGCTGCCGCTGATCATGACCATAAAAAAAAGATATCAAGCTAATCCATGTTCACAGGTAGTGACTCCTTTTTTAATAGCTGGATGACTGAAGTACATGTACTGTATCAGTGGCCCTCTCACCTCGCCGCAGCAACTGCCACCACGCAACATGGAACTCTTGCTCCCTTTCACCTTCGGAATAGCCTTGTTGCCATAACGTAGCAACACCCAGGGTAATTGAGAGTAAACATTGTTTGTATGATTGTGTTCTATCGGTCGACAAAACAATAATATCACTTATTACTCAGGGAGACTTAATAAAAACAAAAAGAGTAGAAAAATGCTTTTATCAGAAGCTGGTACAGAATAAGTACCTGTGAGATTTTTAAAATTCTCTTGGACTTTTCTGACTGGCTGGAAATGTACTGTACACTGCTCCCTTGTCATGTGATTTGTCACTACTACATCTCCTTCCTACACATTTTTGTGAACACAACAATAACAAATTCAAAATCAAAAGATAATTGAAACACGCATTCTAAGCTATTAATTTAAAGATAAAACTGGCCACTCATGAACTTGAACGGGAAGGGCTGAAAGCCAGGCGCTTTCCTTATTGTAATTACTGACAATTTTCTTTGTGGCAAAAAATGAATTCATATTGGTCAGGGTATAATTATGTATTGCACCTCTGAATACTAATATTTACAACATATAAGCAGGTAATGCATTCTAACAGAAGCTTATAACAGATAAGCTTCTGATTCTAATAATAACACTCTGTACAAAAATATGCATTAGGTGGTACAGTTTCAAACAAGCACTGAATACACTACCTGGTCCACATACAGGCTGCCAACAAGAATGTTATGAACAGTTGTGATTGGTTTCTTCCAAGTAAAATGATGGCCATCTGACTTGAACTTTACATGGCACATGCCAGTTGGAATTACCTTGAAAAACTAAGAAAAAAGAAAAAAGTCAGATTCAACTCCTATACTTCAAGCTGTGCGGGGAAACACATCTAATATACATCAAATCATGGGGAACTGGGTACTAATCATGAGGAACTGGGTACTAATCAGAGTCATCTACAGTGCCTGTTGTACATTGTATCATTCTTGATTAGCTTTGCTGTGGTTTGGACGAATTGGGTTGCTTCCGGTTTCTGTCTCTCCTAGGTTACTTGAAGAACTCACACAATAATTATGGAGTATGCATTGGTTCTAAACATAATAATTGTTTTTCCATCGAAATTGGTGAAAACAATTTTGTCATCAAAATGATGCTGAATAATTCTGCTTCATGTATTGCGTTCCATATGCTTTCTGAGTCAAACCAGCCACCTTGATAATTCTATTTGCCACAGCATTCACTACCTATTTGCTACACTAGTTATAATTGTTTCAAATTCCAATTATCTTAATTTATTAACCGAAGAGCACATTAAATATAATTTATTGCAACACAGTAAAACTGAGTATGTTTTTTCCATTTTCACCAGTTAATCTGATAAATTGTTAACCTAACTTATTATATGGCAAGCAATACTCAAGGCTAAATCGAGTGCTCTGATTGGCTATTCTTCGGTCGGGATTTTACAGTACGGACCATTACCATGGAAACGGTCCGTTTGGATATTTCCTCTCGATCGCTCAGCTCCCGGGAAATTCAAACCGCGAAAACACAAAAGCATAAAACCAAATGCAAGAAACCTCGTCTGGGAAGGAAAATATTGTTTAATTTATTATAAGATTACCCTTCTAACAATTTAGCATGATTGATAACATGAAAGACAAAGAGGAATACGATTATTCACTGAGCTAGTTTTATTATCCAGATGAAGAAGAACTTTGCAACTTTAATGAAACGATTGTTAAGACAAGGATCACCGACAGCCAGGAAGAAATTGAAGGTTTTATAAATAACCAGAAAAGTCGGTCAACACTACTAAGAATACCACGACTGACATGAACACTCTCTTCCGTTACATGAAAGAAAATGGGCTGAATATATAGTGAAAATATCGAAAGCCTACCTGCGGCCGAGCTTGACCACCTGTTGTCCAAGTTTTTTTTATATATATCCGCAAGAAGAACGGAGAAGAGTACGAACCAGACACCATATTGAACCGACAAAAGGTCTCCAGTAAACATCCTCAAGGACAAGGTCTTTGAAAAATCGAGGAGAGTTCTTGCTGCGAAACGCAAGACGCTTGTTCATGAGCATTGCAAAGGCAACAAACCGCAAGCTGCCAAGGCACTTGAAAATAACGAAGATGCTCTCTTTGTGACCGGACAATTCGGCGACTCCAACCCAGTTTCACTCCAGAGAACCGTATATTTTTCATGGAAATGTGAAAATCGTCCAGAATGAAAAGAAGCGTCGAGTAATGATTGAAAGTGACAACGATGATTGACTGTACGCTGCTGTACGTGTTGACTTGACTTTGCGAAGTACCGTTTTGTAAAACTTCGATTCAGTTCAAACTCCGGCGTTGTGCGAATAAAACATTCCTCAGCGGATGCATGTTCTTTTAATTGTATAACGACTTTTTCCTGACTCATTAAATGTTTTCTAAATTCGTAGATCGTATTTATTGTCGTTTTACATGTTGTTCTACTGGGTTTTTGCGGGGGGTTTTGCTGCTTGCGTCATAGTAAGCGGGAAATTCCCTGACATCGTGCCGGAAATTGACTTGAATGAACAACCGGAAGTGTTGTTTCGCATAAAAAAAAATGATGCCATATAATAAACTACTTACTAACCTCACTTGCTCGGGACCGTACTGGGGAATATTGGCCCTCGGTCGTGGCAGTACGGACCTCGCTGCGCTCGGTCCGTACTGCCACGACCTCGAGCCAATATTCCCCAGTACGGCCCTCGCGTTCAGTTAGTAAGAGGTTAATATTTTAAATGTCTATCAAAAATACAGAAAAATATAGAAAGAAGCAGTTGACAACATGTGACTGCATGCAACTGTTACTTTACACTGTAAGTACTGCTTTGCTTGGTCTCCAAACAGTACATTTCTTGTCAGTAGTAAATAAGAAAGCTGCCAAGTCAGTTTTGCCAGCCATTATACAGTAACATAATATACCTGTCCTCTAAATTTAGTATCAAGCTTGTACTCCTGCCAGAAGACCCAGTGAGCTGATTCAGCATGAAGGGCTGAGATGGGTGGATGATGAGAGACCTACAAAACAAAGCCAAACTTTATGCACCAAGTTCATTTTGACAATTTATTATGTGCTGGAATGCAAACACTGATATTGCCATCTATCTACTTACAAGCAAACAATGACATTATTCAGTAGATAGTATTCAGTAGAGAGTATTCAGTATTCAGTAAACAGTATTTGGTAGACAGTATTTAGAAGACACTAATAATTTGATAGATACTATTCAGTAGACAGTACGCAGTATACAGTATTCGGTAGACAGTATCCAGTAGACAGTATCCAGAAGACACAATTCAGTAGACAGTATTCAGTGTTCAGAAGACACTATCCAGTAGACAGTATTCAGTAGACAGTATTCAGTAGACAGTATTCGGTAGACAGTATTCAGTAGACAGTATTCGGTAGACAGTATTCTGTAGACAGTATTCGGTAGACAGTATTCGGTAGACAGTATTCGGTAGACAGTATCCAGAAGACAGTATCCAGAAGACAGTATTCAGAAGACAGTATTCGGTAGACAGTATCCAGTAGACAGTATCCAGAAGACAGTATTCGGTAGACAGTATCCAGTAGACAGTATCCAGAAGACAGTATTCGGTAGACTATTCAGAAGACACTACCCAGTAGACACTACCCAGTAAACAGTATCCAGTACACAGTATCCAGAAGACAGTATTCATTAGACACTATTCATAAGAAACTATTCAGAAGACAGCATTCAGAAGACAGCATTCAGAAGACAGCATTCAGTCAACACTTTTCGATAGACAGTATTCAGTAGAAACTATTTGGTACACACTATTCGGTACACAGTATCCAGTAGACAGTATCCAGAAGACAGTATTCAGAAGACACAATTCAGTAGACTGTATTACGTCAGACACTATTCAGTAGACAGTATTTAGAAGACAGTATTCAGAAGACACTAATAATTTGATAGATACTATTCAGTAGACAGCACGCAGTAGACAGTATTCGGCAGACAGGATTTGGTAGACAGTATCCAGTAGACAGTATCCAGAAGACAGTATTCAGTACATAGTGTTCAGTAGACAGTATCCAGTAGACAGTATTCAGAAGACAGTATTCAGTAGACACTATTTAGTAGACACTATTCAGTAGACAGCACGCAGTAGACAGTATTCGGCAGACAGGATTCGGTAGACAGTATCCAGTAGACAGTATCCAGAAGACAGTATTCAGAAGACAGTATTCAGTAGACAGTATTTGGTAGACAGGATTCGGCAGACAGGATTCGGCAGACAGGATTCGGTAAAAAGTATCCAGTAGACAGTATCCAGAAGACAGTATCCAGAAGACAGTATTCAGTAGACAGTAATCGGTAGACACTATCCAGTAGACAGTATCCAGAAGACAGTATTCAGTAGACACTATCCAGTAGACACTATTCAGTAGACAGTACTTAGTAGACAGTATTCGGTGGACAGTCTCCAGTAGACATTCTCCAGTAGACAGTATCCAGTAGACAGTATCCAGTAGACACTATCCAGTAGACAGTATCCAGAAGACAGTATCCAGAAGACAGTATCCAGAAGACAGTATTCAGTAGACACTATTCAGAAGACAGTATCCAGAAGACAGTATCCAGAAGACAGTATTCAGTAGACACTATTCAGAAGAAACTTTTCAGTAGACAGTATTCAGAAGACAGTATTCAGTCGACACTATTCAGAAGAAACTATTCAGTAGACAGCATTCAGAAGACAGTATTCAGTCGACACTATTCGATAGACAGTATTCAGTAGAAACTATTTGGTACACACTATTCGGTACACAGTATCCAGAAGACAGTATTCAGAAGACACAATTCAGTAGACAGTATTAAGTCAGACACTATTCAGTAGACAGTATTTAGAAGACAGTATTCAGTAGACAGTATTCAGAAGACACTAATAATTTGATAGATACTATTCAGTAGACACTATTCAGTAGACAGCACGCAGTAGACAGTATTCGGCAGACAGGATTCGGTAGACAGTATCCAGTAGACAGTATCCAGAAGTCAGTATTCGGTAGACAGTATCCAAAAGACAGTATTCAGAAGACAGTATTCGGTAGACAGTATCCAGTAGACAGTATTCAGAAGACAGTATTCAGAAGACAGTATCCAGTAGACAGTATCCAGAAGACAGTATCCAGAAGACAGTATCCGGTAGACAGTATCCAGAAGACAGTATTAAGTAGACAGTATCCAGTAGACAGTATCCAGTAGACAGTATCCAGTAGACAGTATTCAGAAGACAGTATTAAGTAGACAGTATTCGTTAGACACTATCCAGTAGACAGTATCCAGTAGACAGTATTAAGTCAGACACTATTCAGTAGACAGTATTTAGAAGACAGTATTCAGTAGACAGTATTCAGAAGACACTAATAATTTGATAGATACTATTCAGTAGACACTATTCAGTAGACAGCACGCAGTAGACAGTATCCAGTAGACAGTATCCAGTAGACACTATCCAGTAGACACTATCCAGTAGACAGTATCCAGAAGACAGTATCCAGAAGACAGTATCCAGAAGACAGTATTCAGTAGACACTATTCAGAAGAAACTATTCAGTAGACAGTATTCAGAAGACAGTATTCAGTCGACACTATTCAGAAGAAACTATTCAGTAGACAGCATTCAGAAGACAGTATTCAGTCGACACTATTCGATAGACAGTATTCGGTAGAAACTATTTGGTACACACTATTTGGTACACAGTATCCAGAAGACAGTATCCAGAAGACAGTATCCAGAAGACAGTATTCAGAAGACACAATTCAGTAGACAGTATTAAGTCAGACACTATTCAGTAGACAGTATTTAGAAGACAGTATTCAGTAGACAGTATTCAGAAGACACTAATAATTTGATAGATACTATTCAGTAGACACTATTCAGTAGACAGCACGCAGTAGACAGTATTCGGCAGACAGGATTCGGTAGACAGTATCCAGAAGACAGTATTCGGTAGACAGTATCCAAAAGACAGTATTCAGAAGACAGTATTCGGTAGACAGTATCCAGTAGACAGTATTCAGAAGACAGTATCCAGTAGACAGTATCCAGAAGACAGTATCCAGAAGACAGTATCCGGTAGACAGTATCCAGAAGACAGTATTAAGTAGACAGTATCCAGTAGACAGTATCCAGTAGACAGTATCCAGTAGACAGTATTCAGAAGACAGTATTAAGTAGACAGTATTTGTTAGACACTATCCAGTAGACAGTATCCAGTAGACAGTATTAAGTCAGACACTATTCAGTAGACAGTATTTAGAAGACAGTATTCAGTAGACAGTATTCAGAAGACACTAATAATTTGATAGATACTATTCAGTAGACACTATTCAGTAGACAGCACGCAGTAGACAGTATTCAGCAGACAGTATTCGGTAGACAGTATCCAGTAGACAGTATCCAGAAGACAGTATTCGGTAGACAGTATTCGGTAGACAGTATCCAGTAGACAGTATTCAGAAGACAGTATTCAGAAGACAGTATCCAGTAGACAGTATCCAGAAGACAGTATCCAGTAGACAGTATCCAGAAGACAGTATTAAGTAGACAGTATCCAGTAGACAGTATTCAGAAGACAGTATTAAGTAGACAGTATTCGTTAGACACTATCCAGTAGACAGTATCCAGTAGACAGTATCCAGAAGACACTACCCAGTAGACAGTATCCAGTAGACAGTATCCAGTAGACAGTATACAGCAGACAGTATCCAGTAGGCAGTATCCAGTAGACAGTATCCAGTGGACAGTATCCAGTAGACAGTATTCAGAAGACAGCATTCAGAAGACAATATTCAGTAGACAGTATGTATTCATGATACATGTACATGTACACTTTCAGTAACCTCAAACTAGTGCACTTACATGTACTAACATCACAAAAAGCAAGCTCCAGCATAATTTTATATTCAATAACAAAATGTGTATGGGTTGCTGTGATAATTCACATAAATTTGAAACAAGGAGATTTAAATAATTCTGGGTCAGTGTCACACATTAACAGTTAACAAGTGTAATACATGTTCTGTATATACTACATGTACATGTAGATGAGCTTAGTGACAAGTTAAACCTCTGTCGTCAATATTCTATCTAATCATGCTTTTTCTTTACAAGTTGGGGTGTCATTGAATCACAACCTGCACTAACCTGCTCTGCTATAAGTGCATAACCAACATCATGGTTGATAAACTCAAATGTTTCACCCAAGAGTGGGTTGAAGGGTTTCCAGAACCTGCAACCAAAAGTCAAATATATATTAATTATCATAACAGGAGGCTAAAAGCAGCCTATACTCATGCGCATGCTTAAGAAAGTTTTATGATATATTTTAAACACGATAAGAAAATGTCCGACATGGAGAAAAGTTACTCCTTTCAATTAATCATCGTCCTGCAAACCACGTCGTTTACTATTGAATGTTTTGTAAATACATGTAAAGGCTGTACCACAATGAAGCCAGTGATTCTTCTAAGTGTTATATATACCTAACATAAACATTAGTAATGTACTAAGTATGGTTGTAGGAGACGCTGTCATGACACTTCAGTAATGCTGTTTTACTGGAAGTGAGAGTAGCCGGAAGTCACTAAACAGGAAGTGTAAATGGCAAAGCTATGAACTGGAAGTGCACAATTTAAAATATGCGTGCATAAATTTGCATGCAAAATCGTGACAAAAAATAAAAATAATAATAATAAAAATAAAAAAGAGAAATACAGAGGCCATTTTATAACTTATGCCGCTGCGCGAATGAGAAATTATCTGTAAAAAAGATCTATGTAGCCTTAACAAACGTAACAAATCAGCTAGTTCATGTCGCCACCAAAACAAGTACGTGCTCAGGAACTTTAGAATCATGTGATGCAACTGCTACCTAGCAACAATTTTGTATTATACTGCCAGCATTCAAAATTTACTGGTCATTCGTTGTAATTGCATGAAGAGTGTGGTCATTCTTGGATCATACGAAACAGAGCCAGGGTTCTTTTCAGATTTTAAAATTCCATGACTTTCCATGACCTTTTCCATGACCTTTTCAAATTTTTCATGACCAAGAGTTCAACAGTTGTTTTCAAAATTTTATCAAAACGATCATTTTTTTTATTTTTCATCTTGCCTTATTATTCCCACAACATATGCTGCCTTAGTGATTTTGTACCATGAACATAATTTTCCATGACTTTCCATGACCCACACTTAAATTCCATGACTTTCCAGGCCTGGAAATTAAATTATACAATTCCATGACTTTCCCGGTTTTTCCATGACCGTATGAACCCTGAGAGCTGTAGCAATAAAGCAATGAATCACTCCTGAAGTCTGGAACCATTTACATGTAATATATATATATACATATATATCTATATAAATTCTTTGACAGTTCAGTTGAATGGATTTCAAAAAGTGCTCAACTCTAATTCAGGAGCAAAGACAAATTCATTGAATGTAGATCAGACTTCAGAAGATGTTTATTCGTTTAACGCTGCAGCTCTGTTTTGTATGGTCAAAAGATGACCACACTCATCAGGCAATTTTAACGAATGATTCGTACATTTCAAAACTGGCGGTTATAAGCATTTAACACCATTGCTATGCAATATATAAACAAAATAAACTACGAGGTATAATGGTTGCAATAAGATACAAAAGCGGAATGAAGGATTGCGTTACTGTGTGACAGTTACGTTATCATGAAGTTCTTGAGTATAAATCTGTTCCTACCGTGACGATGGTCTGGCCGTTTGCAGTGCAACACCCAAACAAATCGAGAAAACTAAACAAGAAATCTGCAAGGTGTTTAAAGCTAACAGCTTAAGCATAACGATAGAAGTGAACAAGTAAATTGTAAACTTCTTAGACGTAACCTTTGATCTAACAAACCGAAGCTTTAAGCCCTTTATGAAACCAAACAACAAACTACTCTACGTCCATCGCCAAAGCAACCACCCCCCAGCCTTACTGAAAAACATTCCTAGTAAGTAAGTAAGTAAGAAAGTAAGTAAAGTCTTTATTTAAAGAGGGTTGCACTAAATAGCAAAGCTAATAAACTTGTGGCCCTCTATAAAACTACTCTAATTTACAAAACTATAAAAATTTACGAATTCCTGAAAATATCAACTAGAGATTATCAAGCATTTAATTCACCCAACAAGGTTTTTCAACGAAGCTATTCCTCCTTACCAAAAAGCACTAGTCAAAAGACCAAAGTGGATACAATTTCAAACTTACCTATGACCCACTGAACAACCGCACAAACACACGAAACCCCACGAGAGCTCACCACCTGACATGGTACAACCCTCCTTGGATTGCAAGTGTCAAAACCAACTTAGGGAAGTAGTCATAACAAGTACACTGTATACTCGATAAGGACCCACCCTGTGTAGGGGTAGGGGGGTTATGCAAGATACTACCTATCTGATGAGTTCAATGGACACAATTTTTTTGGCCTAAAAATTGGAGATGATACTTTAATATTCTGTGTGCATGAAGCTTGCATTGCTAGTAAAATGGCACAGGAAAATTTCAATCTTTTTCTCAGTTTCTTCTCCTGATATAATTAGCCTATACCAACAAGACACCATCTTTTTAGGTGGAGGAGAGGGGGAGATATAAAGAGACCACCAGTCTTTTTGTAAAATGGTGGGTCCTGTCCAAGTACAATAGTTTTGACCATTTCCCTAAGGAAGAAAATTTCTCAACATCGTGGACAAATGTTTTCCAAAAAACCATCCTCTTCACAAGATCTTCAACAGACACAAGTCATGCTTAAACTTAGCTACTCTTGCATTCCAAACATGAAATCTATCATTGCATCACATAACAAAACAGTCCTCTCCAATTACACGTCAACCCCAGTCACGGAACCCGTGAAAGAATGCAACTGCAGAAAGAAAGACCAATGCTCCCTCAAAGAACAATGCCTCACAAACAACACTGTGTACCAAGCGACTGTCACAACCAATATAACGACTGAATACTTACGTAGGACTGGCAACTAACTTTAAAGAACGATATAGAAATCACATAGCATCCTTCCGAAACCACAAGAAAAGAAATGAGACTGAACTATCCAAGCACATTTGGACCCTCAAAATCGCAAAGAAACCCTTCAATGTGAAATGGAGGATACTAAGAAAATGTAAACCATACAGTCAATAATATCAGCAAAAAATGTAACCTCTGGCTGAGTGAAAAATTTATTATAATCTGTCAAAAAGAATTATGTAGCCTTAACAAACGCAACGAACTAGCAAGTTCATGCCCCCACAAGAACAGATTTATACTCAAGAACTTCATTATATCGTAACTGTCACACAGTAACGCAATCCCTCATTCCGCTATTGTATCTTATTGCAACTATTTATGTACCTCGTAGTTTATTTTATTTATATATTGCATAGCAACGGTGTTAAATGCTTATAACCGCCAGTTTTGAAATGTACGGGTCATTCGTTAACCCATTCACTCCTGAGAATTTTTACGTTTTTGAGCGATTTTCTGGATACACACGCCCCATGGGCTTTCATGACTCCATATTTAAAGTTACCATCGAAAGTGCTGCTGTTCTAAAACACTGAAGGCTGGAGTTTACTGGAAATGTCATTGTGACGTTGTCATTTTGCTTTGTTGAATTGCAATAAAGGCTTCAATATGGTGTTTCTGCGATTTTTGGCAAGTTCACAGCCATTTTTCGTATTTAGTAGCTGCCTGATGAGCATCATTAAGCTTGAAGGAAGTTTAGAGTCCACTTTCTCAATGAAGCGAGTTAGGTGTTGTACTTCGTTTACGAATTTGGCTCGTTGCTCGTTGAACTGGAAAAATGGCCGCCACGAAACGAAGTAGCCTTGGGACTCAACTATGGATGAATTTCTCGACCTACCACGGCATATTTTGGAAGTTGCGACCACTGAAGAACACAACAAGCGCGAAATTTGGGTGGTAGGTCGGAGTGGCTGTGGACTTAGTATACAAAATGAAATGTGTGGGGAAAGAAATGAACGCTGTCAAAAATTGTGGCTATTTCCCAGCATGCAGTGCAGTGGTGATGTTGAAAATCGAGGTCAGTATGCACTAGAACGAGAGACTGTAGCTCGACCCGAGCAATGAATAAGAGCAAAAAAAATTCACTGCTAAGCTAGGACTAGGACTGAATTTTGCTGTGAATGTTGACTTTTGGGTTTGCCATGATGATTTGAATAAGAAAAAACTACAATGTAAAGGCAAAAACATGATTTTTGTTGTTTTTCTATAATGTTAAAAACGGTCATTTTTGTTATTGTTCAAATTCAAATGCTGATATTCTGCAAAAATCGCTGACTGCTAAGGCAATGTTCGCACAATTGAGAAAGCTGCAATTTTTTGAAGCAGAGGAGTCTTGTATGGCCGGTTTTGGCCGGTGTAGGAGCGAATGGGTTAAAATTGCCTGATGAGTGTGGTCATCTTTTGACCATACGAAATAGAGCTGTAAGCATTAAACGAATGAATATCTTCTGATCTACATTCAATGAATTTATATATATATATATATATATATATATATATATAGAATGAGTTGTAATTATCAAGCTTCCAACTCCATGTCTTGACTTGATTGTACTTTATTGACCCTCTGTCTTCGACAAGGCATACAGCATTGTTTGAGAGACCTGTCACAACACTATATGTATGTATGTATATATTTATACTATTAATGACATCAGTTGTATTGGGAGACTGATAGAGCATGCAGGGATTATACACACCTTCCCAGCACAGTGGAGTATGTTGAGCTAGCAAAGGTTGCCACATGGGCAAGTCTCACCAAAGAATTCTTAGAAACTGTAGGAATAAAACACAACAAAAATTACAATTAACTAACAATACAATGTACTGGCTCTCTTGTGCAGAGCTTTTCAGTGACAATTTTATTACTGACATCTTATGTTACAATATAAAACTTCGATAAAAAATATACAGATGTAATAAAAATGACCTTAAAGGCCTGCATGGACACAGTGCAATTTTTCTTTCAATGTTTTCTACAAGCATTGTTAACCACCTGTATTATATATTTTTGTAGTTTATTAATTTAGTTACAGCTGTAGTTAGTTAGGGGACCTAAAATAGGGGTAACCTCACGGTCCTCCTTTTTAAATACCGTTTTTCTGTATTTGAATAAAGTATTATTATAAGAAGATTTTTGGGGCTGTTACAGGACGCAATTTGATGTGCGCAACATCACAAAAGTAGAACTCAATTTTACTTCAGTCTGCAACTGTTGCAAGAAATATGCCCCATACATGTGTCCTGCAGGCCTTAATTATTACAATACATGTGTCCTGCAGGCCTTAATTATTACAATACTTTCAGAAAATATATTTGCTTCTGTGTATATTTTCATTAAATAAAGTTACATTTAGCTAAAAACTATTGATAAAAAATTCACTTGGCAAATAGGTTCCCAATTTTCTTTCAATAGTAGATATATTGCTGTACATGTACAGAGTTGTGCACACAACTTAAGATTACCATCTAGTAAACTATTCTATGAAAATAACAATTAAATAGTGTTTTCAAGGTGTGTTCAAGCATGGTAGTACAACTTAATTGTTTTTAATTCATAGCAAATCAAACCACAAACTAGAACATGATCAGTAACATGCTAAAATAAGGCCACCATTAACAGTTGTGTTTTGTTACACGCAACAGAGTACTGAAACTTGCACTACACAAAAACATCATTCTACAGTTAGTTTGCCTTACATGAAGCTCTGTTAAGAATGTCCGCATATTCTAAGTCCTCAGCCAGTCTCTAAAAATTAAAAATTGGAGTAAGCAAATTCCTAAGTGAGTGATTAAAAATTCAAACATGAGAGAATAACACCAAACTCGGAAAAAAAATTCTGAGTTCCAGATGGGATTTGAACCCACGAGAGAATAGCATCAAACTCGGAAAAAAAAATTCTGAGTTCCAGATGGGATTTGAACACACGACCCTCCGTGATCTGGTCGGATGCTCTACCACTGAGCTACTGGGACTCTGTATTGAGCAAGGGTGAAATGTGAGCTTTTGACTGGAACCGCATCGCGCAGACACACAGCCAAATGATAACACATATGACTCATAACTGCATCTCACAGACACATTAAGGCATACATATGACTCATAACTGCATCACGAATTCACATTAAGGTATATCAAAGATGAAACCAAGCAACCTCCAAATTAGTATGCAAATTGAATTTTAATTATACTTGTCTGGCAGTCATGTAAATGATAATATTAACAAGGTACAGTAATCAAACTTACACCACATACAGTAATGGGCAAAAGTAACAAACAATAATCGATGAAAATCGCGAAAATTGCAATATCTCAGCGAATTTTAACAAGATTTTGTTTGAAACAAAATATTGCACGATATTTTGAGACATCTGTTGTTCCAGTTGTTGCAAGATTTCACTGAGTCGTGTGCGATATTTCACTGCCTCTTAGCCTAATCTGGTTTGACTGTGTACAAAATATCGCTGCGGCGAACTTTCACTAAGAACGAAATCTCTTCAAAATATCGCTGAGATATCGGCGAATTATCGTTTTAACGCGACGGGATATTTTGTGGAAATATTGGTAAAATATTGCAAGAACAAAGCGCGATAATCATCGATTATCACTTCCATTACTTTTGCCCAATACTGTACAATGTGTTTATCAGTTACCTACATTATCACCCAGTTGTCACGCTCATGATGAAAGGTTTGTCTATTCACCTAACACAGTGTTTTTGTTATCTGTTTTTAACTACATTAACATTATCACAAAATTGTCATGCATTTCATACGTAACATGGGTGGTCATATCGAGCCACAACATCACATTTCCCTCCTTCTCAAACTTTGCTGAATAAACTTGGTTCGTTTGTTGTTCAGAATGGCCACTGCAAGAAACAACACATGGGCTCCAGGAACTCCGTAGTTCCACACAGGCTCTGGGAACAATTTGAGCCGTCTTGTCTTGGATAGGCGAGCCGTAGTGTTTATATGAGAAAAAAGTTGTCCCACCAGCCAGGGTTACCCTACCTGTCGAGGTGAGACAACTTGTCCACCCGAGTTCTCATGTAAATGGTTGGTTGAATTTTTCTCTTTAAAAGAAGAAATTTATTAAGCCCCCCCCCCTCTCTCTCCTTTACATGTAAGCCACCCCCACCCCTCCCCCTTACTTACTTTGACACTCTTGACCGTCATAAAGTGGCTTTCGTTATTGGTGTAAACCAGGTAAAACATTATACAAGTAAAAATAATGTAATTGTTATTAACATTTAAGTTTAATCCTGAGAATATAATGCTTGAATAAAGTTACCATATCATATTATATCCTGATAGTGTACATCATACTGCATTTTGCTAAATCAATAAGACCCCCCTTTCTAATAAGCCGCCCCTCAAAAGTACCTTAAATAAATAAGCACCAGGGTGGCTATAGAGATTTTACGGTATTTAGGGTGTGGCATTGCAATTATTGTCATATTTAATTAAAAAAATGATTATACAGTAGCATACATGTAGATCTAGAAATGAAGTTTAATAATTATTACCTGTAGAAATGACAAAGGTTCATTAAAATGGACTGGCATAGTAACTTTTGTTAAATCCTTTCCAACAACTGATTTCATAAAACTGTGAAGTTAACATATAGAACAAAGAAAACGTCACATTATTTGTCACAAAGATGTGACAAATAATTTCAATCATGCATTTGCCAAGTGAATCACATTCATGTGATTACTGTGCTTAACCGCTCTAAACATAATGGAATAAAGTGTACAACGTACAATGTACTGTATGTATCCAATGCGAATTCACAGAATTTCTACTATTAAAATTTAAATTAGACACCAAGGTTCAGTCAACATGAAACTGTTATAAAATATTTAATCAAACTAATAGTGCCACTTTGGGTGGGGGGGGGGGGCCCTTTTGGAAGGCCTTAACCCTATTAGGCCTGGGGTGGGCACAAAGTGCCGGCGCTATCTTTCAACATTCATAACTTCTTTATAATGTATTCAAACGCCATCAAACTTTGTGACTTTTCCTAAAATTTATCTCGCAACAATTTCATATGACAATTTTTTTGATCACGTGACTTATGTTTCCATGGCAACAAGATTTTGACAGCCATGTTTTTTGAAATTTGCATATTTATACCTTTGAATGAAGAAAAACAATGTTTATTGGTATAACTTTTGTATTTCTACGTCATTTAGCGTTTATTTATTGGTTTTCATTAATTTTGCGTCAATTTGGACGGTTTTTAAGAGGTTTTAAAAAATTTCTGAAATCCAAGATGGCGGACCCAAGATGGCGGCCGTATAACTAATTACCTAATAACTACATCATATGACGTCATCATTCCATTGTGCAGACCGCAAAGGAGACAGTTTTGGACGTACTATGTACCCTCTTGGTTTCATTGTCATAGCCTTAATGTTCTTGAAGTTACGAAGGGGGGCACAATGTGCCCCCACCCCCCTCAGGCTCAGGAACTCAAAAAAAGCCCAGGCCGAATAGGGTTAAAAGAGCATTGGGCTTACAACTGAGATTTTGTGGTGTGAAAGAATAGTTTACAGTTGTGTACAATGTAGTTGTACATGGAAACTCCAGTATTACAAATATTCTGGGGATGCATGTCCTTTGACCAATCCAACTTATACCTGTTTCCTCTTTATCAAAACTAATTTTTAAATTTGTGCACTTTTGCCGGCTGAGCTTGCGAAAGAGGTAAGAAATGAAGTTCTTGCACACTAATTTGGGGTCTGGTGCGAGTCAGGATATCAGGTGTCAAGCTTTGATACGTGACTCAGTTTTTGTTTCTTGCCATAAGTGCAACAGCTTTCCCACCCTCCCAGCCCTTGACATACATGTAGGTAGTATTAAGGGTCATTGAAGGTTTTTGGTTTGGTAAGAGCCAGTCCCCCCCCCCCCCCCCCCCCCCCCATACTCTTTAAGTTTTTGACATTTTGCAATAAAGCAATAAAGTGCTGTTGCATTCTGTGGCAGACAAATTGCATTCAGTGTGTGAGAACAAAAATTCCTCTCTCGCAATCACAATTCAATCACTCATGACAAAAACGGCAACAAGTGGTATAAAACAATAGGTTTAATGAGCAAAAACAATGCCTGTGCACATGGCATTGACATTTTGATACATTTCTTTGCCATTACCTGCAAAACAACAGCTCCAAAGAGAGGAATTTTTGAGTCTTTTATGTCACTTTTTTGGCTACCTTTTGGAACTTCAGGAACATGCAAATTTAATGGATTGGATTGAAAATTCGGACAGGTTACTAATTAAAAATACATTATATTTTCTTTCTAATTTAGTGCAAATTATAAAAAAAATAAATTTGATCGCACTTTAAGGGCTTCTGCAATTGACGTTTCATAGCTGCACCTACTTTATAAGGCTTCTTATTGAACTTCTTTCTCTTGTAGCAGGAAGTGCTTTTCTTATTGGTCTTTTCTTGGTAAACACTACAAATTATTAAAGCACAAACTCAAACATACACTGTAAGTACATGCACCTAACATTTTATTAAGTCAAATTAAAGAAATTAGTTGAATTAATTGGAATAATAATATTATGTACTAGCCATGCAAGATGATATTTTAATATTGCCCAAAATTTATTTTAGCAAACTTTGAAAAATCCTTTGATTTGGTCTATTCAGGGTTTGCTTGCCTGTTGGCCAAGCAAATGTTAAAATCTATGCTCTTAATTCAATTGGCAAAAATAATATTAATTATGGAACAACTACATGTATGAAAGATCAAGGCATTTTATTTCAAGTAATCTTAAGTTTAGGGTCATGTTGTGTAAAAACTACATGCAATGTTGTTTTTCTATGTTGCTATCTTTTGTTATGTTGCTTGTGTGAACTTGGCTTTAGTGGCCAGTATGTTTGTTTTTTTATAAAACAACACTTACCACTGCTTTCTTTTAAAAGATGAAATTCAGTGTCAATATCATCCTCCAAAGGTTCCTGGAAATAAGAAAGCAGAAAACTGATTAAATTGTCCATCCTAAATTATACAGTGATGTTTATGTACATATACTATGTGGAAAGCCGAAGTTTAGAGAGAATCCAATTAAAGTGTCTATGAAATGTAATTTGTTTTTTTAAATATATCGAAAGTTTTGCCTTATTAGACCTTCAAATGAAAGGTTTAAAGTGTTAGAGACGATCCAAAACACTTTTTTTATGGTCTTAAAATTAGGTTGTTGGCGCTAAGAAGTGCCTCCAATTTGTGTGCGGCCAAAACCAGTGTCATATTACACTGTGACGTAAATATGTGTACAAACTGCTGCAGGAATCATGGCAACAAGAGAGCTGGCAAGAGATGTAGCTACATGTAGAGGTGGACAATATTATGTGGTGAGTGGCCCCAAACATATGAGATAAAAATTATTAGAATTCTTGGATTACAGCTCAAAGGTGTAACAAAGCTTTATTTTGCTCCAAAGGAAAATACCGGTAGGCCGGCAAAATACAAGAAATTCGTTCGCTGACATCAGAAAGGGTAGACCAAGGGATGCTGTTTTCAATGAAAGCGCTTATTGTTATTAAGGACAAAATGATCTGCTTTTTTTCTTAATCCTTTCCCTTTAAAGTCACATGATATACATGTAGGTATTCTCACTGTGTGATCCCAGTACTTGTACATGTACATGTACATGTTGCTTGATATAAAGCGCTAACATGCCACTGTAAAGTGCTTCATCTCCTCGAAAACCCTGAGAATCATTAATCGGCTTTATTCGAACATTTCCACTATATTTGATTATCCACCATTTTGAAAAGAAAGGGTTATAATAAGCAAAATGACAACTTCTAAAGGTAAGTGGTCATAACAAGTATACTCGACGAGGGCCCACCTTGTGTAGGGGGGTAGGGGGTTATGTGAGATACCACCCATCTGATGTGTAATGGACAAAATTTATTGGCCTTAAAAATCGTGATGAGACTTAAATACAGTGTATTCTGTGTGCATGAAGCTTGCATTGCTAGTAAGATGGCACAGGTTGGTTTGAATCTTTTCCTCAGTTTCTTCTCCTGATAGAATGGGGGCTATGCCAACAAGCAACAAGACACCATCTTTTTCGGTGGGGGACTTTTTTTTTTTTTTTTTTGGTGTATAAAGAGACCACCAGTCGTTTGTAAAATGGTGGGTCCTGTCTGAGTACAAAAGTTTTTACCATTTCCCTTACATTCCACCCCAAGGCCACTAGGATCCTTTCTAGATGATCGTAATGTATTTAACCTTTCCAATACTAAGTCCATTTTACTAGATAAAATGTGTTGTAAAGATTATTATGCTCTGTTCCAAGAAAAAACAGATGTTGTTCCCACATCTGTTAAATCCTGGTCCAAAAACTATCCAAACGTAGCGAACAAATGGAAGGAATTATTCCGTAATATATCTCGTTTGTCTGTAGATAATAAATTAAAACAATTTTCTTTTAAATTATTACATCGAATATTAGTGACAAAAAAGGAACTTAAAAGGTTTAAAATCACGTCAGACGATACTGTTTCTTCTGTAAATGCCCTAATTCCTTAGAACACGCGTTTCTGGAATGCTCTATTGCCACCAATTTCTACCGTGAATGTACACTATGGTTTAACAATGAACATAATACTGACTTTAACCTGTCCAGTCAACAAATGCTTTTCAAAGATTATAACCTACCCCCAGAGACCAATCCAATACTAAGCCGCAAATTCAGAATCTTCACAGTACTAGTTCAAAAGTACTTCTATTCATGTAAAATGATTGAAAAGTTTCCTGAATTTAGTGAACTGAAACATAAAATTTTAACGCAATGGAAAATTGAAAACTGTGAAACTGTCCTTGCACATTGCAGTACATAGTAACCGATAGAAAAGACCAAATGTTAAAACTAAATAAAACTGTACACTGTATTTCTTCTATATTAACTTGTTGTTTATATATATAATATTTCTTTTTTTGCTTTCTTTTTATTGTATGTAAATTGTATTTAGTGTAGTGGAATAATGTCTTAATAAAGTATAAAGAAAAAAAAAAATCCCTTACATGTAGAGATAGAGGTTTATAGCAGAGCTCTGCGGGCCAAAGGCCCGCGCGGGGCACCATACTCATAGAACCGATGCCCGTCATTTTTCATGGTCATGGCCAGTGGAATGTTTCACGGGCGGCATTTGTACGTGTGCGCAAAACGTTGGGTAGGGCTAATTCGCGGGCGCGTATGACGTCGCACAACATCCGGGATCTTAGCAATTTTGAAACCAAAGCAAGGCTTTGTTTTTTGCACGGCTACACAGTCGAATGTCACGTCAGCTGTATGCTCAACACTCTTGTTGACTTTCGTTAACTGTTGAGTTTAGCCGAGAAAACCGCATGCAAAGTTGTTTTTCTTGGCATTTATCTGCGGTTTGCTACTCAAGACAGGTTTCACATTTCTCAAACAGTGGTCAAGACTGCATTTGAAGCTGCGTAACTCTGCAAGTCAAGCGTTTTTGGAGGAATATAGAGCTAAGTGCTTACTTTTAAACCTGATTTCATCTTAAATTGAAGCTAGTAGGTTGTCGACGCATTTGTTTACAGCTAAACTCTTTTGAGTTTAATTCTTGTGCTTCCGACCTTTTCACCTTAGTTGAGCTTAATATCAGATTACTTTACTGTTCTATATGGTACAATTTTGGCTTGCATTTAAAAAGGTTTCAATTTTGAATAATTGGGTTATATAAAAAATACTTAAATTCAGTCGTTTCATAATTTCTTTCGTCAAAGACAATCAGTTTGGCCTCGATGCGTTATAAATGGTTCGCATTTTGCGTTTAAACAGAAACTTATGGAGATTTGAATAAAGTTTTTCGAAAGAAGATTGTGTTGTCCATTTTTATGTCTTTGTTCATTCATTAGGGACGGACCATTACAAAGCTTTATATTTTTAGAACAACATTTTATATCCAGGAGCAGATGGTCAGAACACAAATAAATCACAAGCTAGGAGAACACTGCCACTGGCAATATGTCATATCTTGTCAATGGCCAGCGTACATGACGCGCACTGCATGAAAGTAGTGATGACATAGGAAACCAAACCAAACTCTGTAATATATTTCCATTCAATGTAGAACAACTGCTCGTACAAATATATCTTTTATTTAAGGTATTTGCCCAGGGTATATATCGTGTAGTAGGGAACTTGAGTTGCAGAAACGTATGAAAAGTTATGGGAAAATTTGGTTAAAAAAATATAAATCAATGTTTTTCTCTGTAAATTTTGCTTACAATAATGCAACTCAAGTACCCTACCACACGATTGTGCAAATTGGCTGTTGAAATGCATTGCTGAAAACAGAATCGAAAAATATTAAAATCCGAATGAGAAAAACGCGTTTTTGTGATTTACTCATTTGGTAATTCCCCATGATTGACAGCTGTCAAACTCCCTCCACTGTTGACTTGACAGATCAAAATTACATTAAAAGAATGTTTTCAATCCTCAAAATCAGTTGCTTTTTGTTTGAATTTGCTAGCACAACTCAGTTCTGGTACAGAAACACTTGAAAAAACTATATTTTGAATGTCCCGCCAAAGGGTCATGTGACCTAATTCAACCAATCAGAATGCTCAAAAGTGGTCAAAAGGCCAAATTTTGAATGTCCATATCTTCTTAACGATTAAAGATTTTGACCTGAAATTTTGGATTTTGAAATAAGACATCAGGATGCTTACTGAGACATTTTTTGGAGGTATTCAGAGACGACAAATATACCCTGGGCAAGTACCTTAAGTTGTTATAAAGGGTAACAGGCCTAGCACAAATCCTGTTCGTCGCTAAAAGCATTTTAGCCCAGCTTTAGAATAAGTCTACCCCAAAGTACGTGCCTGAGAGATTTTTCCTTTCAGATCAAAATAAAGATATAACAGGCCTGTTGTTCTAAATGTTGTTGTTTCTTTGATCTTAGTAAAAAATCTCTAGCTGTGATACTGACAGGGGGGGAATTTACGCTTTCCAGAGCCGTTTAGAATATTTAGTTATGCCGTCATTTGTTTGCTAGCTCTTGGTATAACAATGGAGTTTCTTTGGCTCAATTTGAAAGAGTTACAGGATCAGTAGTAGCTGCTTAAGTGGGAATTATTCGCTGCTTAGGATCAGTTCTCAGTCCGTGAATGTGAGCGCGTAAGTCTGTGGTTAGCCTACCTTGTGATGTAGTGTTTCTTCGTCACGACTAAAAGATTCTAAGATCCAAGTTTTATGCGATAGTCACGGGCTATATTGGGATAGTGGCATCTTGCAATTGTGTGTTTCTCGGAGCTAGGCAGTATCTCCATTGTCTGAAGTATGGCGCCATTGCATCCAGTTTGAACTGAATATTTGAATATCCAGCATGATAGCTGTTTTGTAAATCTTACAGATGCAATTGTTCTTTTTTTGTACACTCTTTAAGCAAGACTCGAGTTTCGGTTCTTTGGTGAATCTCATCAGTTGCTCCCATGTAGAGAGGTCTCGTAGAATGATTTGACGTTGAAGAATGTTAGCGACTTATGAGCGCTTGGGGAGGATCAAATGTTCTATCTTTTCATTGGCTTGTTTAGTTTAGCCAATAACAATGGTTTCTTTTTGACTCGACGTAAGTTGTGTTTCTTTGTAGACTTTTTAGCTGATTTCATAAGCATGTAAGATATTTTCTGACACAAGGAATGGTTCTTTTATAGTTGTACAGTGGCATTGTAGGTACATGTATATCTCAATGGATGAGAAATACTTTGTTTATGTGTTGTACAACAAGCTTGTAATTGCAGGGGCGGCGCTACCGGTGGGGCAGGTGGGGCATTTGCCCCACCAACTTTCGACAGCTCAAAATGGCGGTGGGCGGAGATAAATAGTGTAGCAACATCCTTTGACCAGATCTGATGGCGGGGCACTTTAATGCATTAGAGTTTGCAAAATAAATATTCCGTTAATTAATCAAAAGCCTACAATTTTAGCATCGGAGATATTCTGACTTTAGACTGGAGATTGGATATTGTGAACCAAACATTTCAATACTCCTTGAGTTACTCAGACGTCAGCTATCGGACTCCAGCTACTGACAAATCCATCAAACAAATCCATCAATGCCGTGAGTTAGCGCTCGGCCTCTGCCCTAAGAAGGCTCAAGACATCTACGAACAAACTATGTCACATTAACAAGAAAGATTAAATCATTGCATTATCCAGACATTGCATTAACTGACAAATTGAACATGGCTGATATTCGAAATCAGTTTCTTTCTGCCTCCAATGACAGAGAAAATCGCTTTGGAAAATTCGTTTCCAAAGCCTTCCCATACTGAAAAGAATTGACAGAGAATATTCGAGTGACAGTCGAATTTACTACCAAAATGGAGTTACACCCAAGTTTCAGAAAGTGTTTCGTGTACTTTTCATGAGAATGAAACTGAACTCAAAGCTGACCTTGGAAACTGTTTCTCCGGTCTCAGGAACGCTGGAAATAGCATTTCAGAGAGTTTAATTGCAATAATTTCCCGGGGGAGCATGCCCCCGGGAAATTCCTAGAAGCTCACGCCTTCGGCGCTCGGCACAGGAGATTCACCCCACCAACATTATATTTCAGGCGCTGCCCTGTAATTCTAAGATGGTTGGGTGTACTACGATGGGCTGTGGAAGCAACATCAACAGGGGGCTGGTGTAAAGATGTAAATTGTAGGGGCAGTTACAACACTGCAGCCAGGCTTCATGCTATCAAGCTGCTGTTACATCAGATCTGACTTGCTATAGTATTCCTGTCTCTAGTATGGCCTTTCCTAATATTCCTAACACGTATATGTGTCAGGCATTAAAACATATTGACTCGCAAAAAAAATATCATGCAAGCAAATCATTGCAAAAATAAAAATCCTGCACAGTCTCGAGCGTAGAAAAAAATATCCTGCACCAAAAAATTGCCCACCCCCCCCCCCCCCCCCCCCTCCCCCCTCAAAAATCTAATGGTCCGTCCCTTACATAGGTTGAAAAGCGATTTTATGTAAACAAAACAAGACTTGAATTTTATAACAGTCCTAACTTCACTACAGCATGGCCTTATGCAAATAATGTTTGTGTACTTTTTGCAATTTTGATTTCCAAATCAGTTTTTCGGGCAATTTTTGATAAGCAACAACTGTATGTTATTTGGAAAGTAGTCGAACTAGTTATTCCAGATGGAGAAAAAGTTGTTTTTGTGAACTTTTGTACGGTCTAAATGTACTGTGCAGATGGTTGTATAATACTGTTTTTGAGAATTGCTAAAATTAAAAAATAGCCCAGTCGTCAATCTTAATTCTTGTGCTTCTGACCTTTCACCTTAGTTATGTTTCACCTTACTTGAACTTGAACTTCCTTTATAAAATGTCCTATGACTCGCACACTGTTATGCTCTACACAACTGACACACTGACTCACACAAACACAACACATGTGTACTGCTTATTTATACTGGTGACGTATGCTCCATGCATTATAACTCAATAAAGCATGCATGTGACATAAACTGTGTGCTTTATATCAAGTAATAATGAATGCCGTCTAACCAAGCATAACACGCACATTTTCTTTTCTTTTATAACGGGGTACCCGTAAAAGACAAACAAGAGATACACGTAGAGTAGTAAAAAAATGATATCATGGTAAATTCTTTATGTACATGTACATGTAATGATGTCCTTGGGCAATTTGCTTCAAGGACAGAAAGATGCCTCAATATTCTTTTGCTGCTGTCCAGGCCACTAATGAATTTACAAAACCATGCAACAATATTCTAATAATAATGCTATAGGCTTGGTCAGTATGAGGCTGTCAAAAATTCTCCCCACCACAACCACCACAGATATCATAATTCAATAAACTGACCAATTTGGCAACATTCCCTGCAGACATTTGGAAGGGATAATTTAAATACTTTCATAATACAGTCGAACCTCCAGTTGCGATCACCTCTCGTAAGCGACCACCTCTCCTCAGCGACCAGTTTCCCAAAATACCAAAAGTTTCCAAGTCAAATCACTATATTTGGAACCTCTTGTAAGCGACCACCTCTCGTAAGCGACCGCGACCACTTTTAGAGGTATAAGTTTGAAATTTTCTTTTGTTTTTAACCTCCCGTAAGCGCGCGACCACTTGAAGCTACTTGACAGATAATAGAGCGGAAATTGGATAATGAGGTGTTGTAACATTATCGCATTCCTCAAGACAAGTCCTGTCTTTCTCGTTCAAAACCTATGCCCAACTCAAATTCTGAAATTCTTCTACAAATGGTAGGAGGGTTTAGTTTCCGAGCTGTAAACGATGTTTTCGACTGTTCGGTCTCAATTTGGTTAGATAATGGCCATAAAATGGCATTTGTAACCTGTAAAAGGGTCTTGTTGGTGGAAATTTAGGCGTTAAAGGGCTAATGAACAGTTTTTTTCGCTTGTTAACATGTAAATCACTAGTAATATAAAAGGTCTGTCATATTTAAAGCTAGCAATCCAATCCTTATTAGTTCATGTTCAGTTCCCCTTAACGTTTAGACAACAGATTCAATTTGTAACTATCGTGAGACTTGTTCCATTCGCCTTATTAGGTAAATTAACAGAAGCGAACCATGAAACTCTGAATAAATATTTTGAAAAGCTTAAATATTTTTGTGACTACTAAAAGTTATTACATGGGTTTAGATGGGCATTGGCACATGGGATAAGTCTCTGCAGTTACCATATGCTTAATAAGGCAAAATTTTGACTCAATATGGTTTGAATTCTCGTAAGCTACCACCTCCTGTAAACGACCATCTAGGCTTGACATTTTGGGTGGTCGCTTACGGGAGGTTAGACTTTTTCTGGAGGCTTCAAGATTTCATGAAAAATTCAAATATACTTGTTGCTTA
The DNA here is from genome assembly GCA_024195265.1 of Dendrophyllia cribrosa. Classification (NCBI taxonomy): domain Eukaryota; kingdom Metazoa; phylum Cnidaria; class Anthozoa; order Scleractinia; family Dendrophylliidae; genus Dendrophyllia; species Dendrophyllia cribrosa. The sequence continues at coordinate 20,297,703 of JAJLRJ010000004.1, forward strand.
GTCTCACAATGAAATTTCAAATCTTTGTTGTTTCATAATATATCCGACATGTAATTTTTAAGACACAATTGAAGTAATGGTATTTCAAAATTCTGGTTGTACATACAGGCCTGTAATTCATGCAGTCACCACAAATACTGAAAATATACATTACTTTGCATAACTATCACCACATTGTATCACAATAAAACCTCCTTATAATTGGACACTTGAGTGACAGACTCCTATGTCTGGATAACAGGTGTCTGTATTATAGATGTAAATCTAGAGTTAATAATTTTTCTGGTTTCTTTGGGACCAAGTGAACTGTCCATAATGGACTCCGGTCTCTGTATTGCAAAGGTGACAGTAAGGAGAATTTTGACACTGTTAAATAAATGTAATGACACACCAGGTTTTAAACCTGGATACATCCAGCTACAGGTATATAAAGTGTTGGCAGTGGGGATGTTGAAACACCGATGGCTGGAGGCAAAGCCTTAGAAGGAGTTAGAATGATGACATATATAGTTGATATACTTCAGATTGTAAAAAGCCATGATGAAATGCTTGCTAACATGATTTACCCATACAACAATGTTTGGATTACATTGTTTGACTGAATCACACTGGGGGTGAAAATGTGTGACATCATTTGTGCGAGGCACTATACACAAAATATATCATGCACAAAACAGTTCTTTAGAGATATAATATTGAACATTTTCCCAAATAGACCATGGGTGAATACGATACTGGTTTAAAAGAAATGTTCATATTAATATGGCTTTTATATTTGTAATTATGCCTGGTCAGTGGTGAAGTAAGGTGCAGGGAAAAAATGGAAACTTTGCTACCCAGGAATCTCTTGACAAAATGACATCATTCACCTATAAGAATCAATCAACCTACATAATATTTGTCTGTGATTCTGTTATTGTAAGTTCCATTAAACTGAAGAACAGATTTAACCCACATAAAAGAAGAAAGCATTGCGGTTTTTGTTATTACTTATTGATAACCATCAAACCAAGGAAAATAGTCCTTTATATTTTAGAGATTTCTTAAAATTATGAACCATACATGTACAAGCACAAATTTTTGTAGTTGGGAATGAAATGTTGTTAAATCTAAAGCACTATGTATGTAAGTATTTAAACCTTCTAAGAAAGAAAGAAAATAAGTTTGCTTTACTTAATCTACAAGATCTACAAAAGTGTGATTAAGCTTTACGTTTAATGCTGCTGGCACACGTACACGGAAGCCAATAATTTAGGCCGGAATATACATGTAAACTTATAACACACTGAGTATAAACTCATATTCTATATGTTCAGCGATAAAAAGGTTGAATATTTTGAAATCGTGGTCATACCCATAATTAAAAAGAGGCGTTTTTGAAGATATAGATACCTTTCCTACACTATCTCAGTGATCCTTCCTTTTTCGACACAGAACACTAAGATGGAAAATTAACGGCTTACATGCAACTCAGATTTCGCAATTAATTGTTTGGAAAGTCTACAAAATATAACTTATAGAAACGACCAATAAGCTAAATAAGGTTCACCGAATAAATATCCATTTTTTTACTGATGGATAAACTTCGAAACACAATCTTTTTTATTACCAATAACAAATGAGATAGTTAAATATGCCTATCAAACGGGGCTTCGAGTAATCGAACGAAAGCAATGCTGTAAACATAATTTTAAACTTCATTCGATTCAAATTCCCCTGTTCTCACCTAAGTTTATATATTTTAATAATTCTACAATACACCTATTTCGACTGTTTGAAAACTTTGGTGATTAATACAGATATTTCATCAGAATATTTAGCCCGGCATGAAGAAGATAAGCTCAGCTAATGATAGAACGAAGCAAATTTCACAACCAACAAACAAGCTCACCTTTTCTGAGCGTTCCGTGGCGTTTATTTGCGTTCGTATCATGTTTGGTTACTCCTGGTCGCTGAAATGCTTCTTATACCAGTTTCATTTTGCGTAGAACTGTTGATAATATCCACCAGTGAACTCTTCAACCATGGTTAAACGATTATACTTTTTATCCGTGTTTTTCCACAGGAGACCAAAACACGGCCTCGCGGGATTATGGGATTGGACAGGTGCGTAAGCGGCCTGCGTAAGCCAAGGGCAAGCTTTTGTTTACGCTTTTATTTTGTTTTGTTTTTTTAGTAATACTTTTGACGCAAAAAAGCGCTTCATTGTAGAGTACCCGATTAAGCCAGATATTTCTAGTTTACAGTCAACTTTTCCATACAATCTAAAATAACTAAACTTGTGACAAGACTGCAGTACACTATAAACAAGGTTATTCCAAACCAAGTATAATTAGACGTAATCTTATAACAATAAATACTGGTTCTTTCTGAATATTTCAACATTTTTTTTTTCAGTCTGTCACCATAAATGCTAAGCATTCCTGTGGAACTGAACATTCCAAGAAAAAAGGTATGACTTACGATCAGTAGTGCTCGCGGCCATAACGGGCTGGCTATACAGGGATGCTCCGCCTGTAGGGGGTACCTTTGTTTATTTGTAATACCCTGAAGAAGAAAGGCCGTGCCTTTTGAAATATTGGATAAATTACATTTTTATATTCCTTCACTGTCGAATCAGCCTTGCTTTTTTTCGTTTAGTACCTTTATGAGGCTGGAGGTATATAAAAGGGTAGAGATTTCATGAGTTGAAATAGGGTAGGGAAACTGCCATTTAGGTATATAAAAACGGCTTTTCAAAATATCTCAAACAGACGCACGTAACGGCTTATTCGTGTAAGGGTTTGGACCACGGGCGGAGCATCCACGTAAAAAACCTTGTCGAGTACCTCCCCCCCCCTCCCCAAGGGGGAGCCCTAATCCTGGTTTAATCTCCTTGATTTATAAAAGACATTTGCGCTGTATAAAGGACCCACTCATTATTTAGCGGGAGGATTAGTCACAAGTTTAGGGGGGGGGGGGGGGGGGGGGGGGGGCATGCATTAGTTTTTAAATTGCATTTTGGTGAGGGCTCCATTTGGTTAGCACATATTTTCGTCAAGACTTTCCACTGTTTCTCTGGAGTAGAGGCTTAACTATAGCCCCATTCACACCAACAGTTAAATATGTTTAAATGTTGTTTAGTTTAACTAAGTTTTTAGCCTCTATCTTGAACATGTTGAACATTTTTAAATGTATATGACTCAGTCTACTGAGTTTCTTTCAGTTAATATTTCACTACAAATATTACGGGAGTACGAGGTATTTTTCTATTTTATCCACTGGTCAGCAACAGGAAGGACCGTCGCCTCTAGGGACGTGACTGGTTTGAAATTCGAAAGTCGTACTCGTTCTCAATCTCATACTCGTACACAAATCTTAAGGTCACTAGTATTACGAATTTGCAATGTTGATGACGTCAGATGCAGCGGACCAGCTACAAAGACATACCTTTGCAACAAAACGCTTGTTGGCTTTCCTTTCCTTGTTTGCTGGTGTTTATGACACAATACCTTTATGATTGCAAAGGAAGGAAGAACATTTGCTTAAAAGGACAGTGTCATGACTGCTTTAAGTTTTATTATCTTGATATAGCAAAGAAAACTCGCCAAGAAATATATATAAACTAAAGGAACACAACAATTACTCTACCAGAATGCCAATTTTGTTTCTAAACTGCCTGTCACCATATCAAACTTGATGAACGGTAATCAGTGTCATCATGTTCCATCCTTGTGATCCTGCACTTTATTCCCAAAGTCTTGTTATGTTCTGCTCTGTAGAATACTTTTTTCAAATTTATAATTGTATATTTGGTGGCATTTGGCAGTATAACTTAGAAATGAGATAGGCAAAGTTTTGGCGGGACACTATCAATTAAAAGAAACAAGGGAACCTGTAACAGTCCGTTCGTCCGAGTGTTCTAGGTGGTTCATCAAAACAGATTTATTTAAACTAAGGCTAAACGTAGGGCTAAATCCACCTTTGGTGGAGCCATTTTGTTGATTAAGTATTTCATTCAGTGATTAGAGCTGTTTTCAATTGAGTATCGAAGGTAATTAAGCAATTGCTTTGGTTTTGCATTGCTACGCTTTGTGATCAAACCAAAACCAATTGTGACTTGCTCGCACGCGTGTTCCGGCGCTTGGCGCCGGCTACATGTCTAACCACTACCGTCCATGACAAGGTAAGGGCGTGGCCATACTAACATGGCGACCCAAAAATGCTCAAATTGTGAACAGATTAGGCTAACCAGAAAGTCCCCGCCCCATACAAACAAACAAAAACAAAACAGATGTCGGCAAAATACCTTTTTCTTAAAAAAGAGTTCAATGAACCAATAAATGATTTAATTCCCATTCTTTTATATGGTGTGGTGGTTTCCATTGAAACGATCGTCTGACCGATTGAGCCGGGTACACCGAGTGGCTGGAAAGAATGGAACTCACATATGGAAATCTCCAAAGATGGACTACTTTTCTCCGGCGGGGCTCATCATTTCCAATGATTTCAAGTTACTTTCCACGAAACACACCATACACAACTTACAATCAACAGACGTATGGGAGAACACTTTTTGCAATAAATTTTTATTTATTACATATATTACTTGTATAAGCTAACACGGGTGCGAAATACTGTCCGACTATAATTAAAATGCATCTTGTTATTTCTAATACCTAGGCAGCCACGACGGCGAAGGCAACAATAAAGTTAAAAAACAAATAGCGCTCATGAGAGAAAACAATGGCTATGCGCGTGCCTCGTACACTTTGGTAATGACCAAAACGTGGACACACGACAGTGGAACTCCGTCCTTACGAATTTAGCTCCTAAATGGTTTGGCCACATTAAAAAAAGAGAACAAAATAGAATATCCGCGAAGTATTAAATTTGAAAGAACGATAATTCAGTTTTAAACTGACGCTTTCCATGGCGTCGCCGTCGTAGAAACGTAAAATATTCCCTAATGCTGATACAGCTAAGCTGCTGCTACCGTGTTTGTAACAGTGGATACATACGTGTGCTGTGGCTCCGTCTCTTTACGACAGACGGCTTCTAATAAACATGTTTTTGATACACGGGACCATACGGGAGTGAAATATGACAGGTTTTCCTACTATTTTGCAACACCACCTACACCGAGTGTGGCTGCAGGTGCTGTTATACGTAACAATTTTAATCTTTAATTAATGTAATTGCCTATAACAAGCTAATCCGGCAATGGTGGTCAGCACGGGTGCTCAGATGCCGAACATTTACAGCGAAGGTGATAACAAATTACATATTCGTGAAACTTCTCTCGCAAAAAAATTGTTAAAAGTTGCACGCACGATTTTCACGTGTAAAGGCCCGTTTACACATGCGACTCCAATGCAACTTTTGTCGCAAGTGTAAACTAGCGGCGATTTCCTGTGCAATTCGGGTGCGACATTTGCTTTGATTTGCTGCGATTTCCCAAAAATCGCCGCAAAGTTTCATCAGGTTTCGACCTCTGTGACATTGCGCGACAAATCGCGCCCAAATCGCCCGCCGCGATTTAAAGATGCAACTTGCGCGCGACAAAAATTGCATCGTCAAGTGCGACAAAAATTGCACAAAAAATCGCCTGTGTAAACGGCATCAAACAAATTCCCAGTCATTGGTGAACAAGTTATAGTCATTGTCATGACGTAACAGGTTACCACAGTAACAGTATAACCTGTTAATGACACCTTTAATTTTAGCTTTAAGGTGGCTCCGTGTTATTTTGGGCGCACTCGTCTATGACAAACTTTGTCTCATAACTTTTTCGGCTCTAAAGCGATGCTTCTAAAACTTTGCGAAAACTTACAGCTATTATCTAGCAATAATATGATAGAATTCGATTTTAATGGGAAAAAATATATTTAGTGATAATCAGGCTTAAACGAACCCCACTTTTTGAACAAAATCGCACCCTGTGAAAAATTTTGCTGTTATATTTGTGTTAAATTTCTGGAATCAGCTTCCATTGACTGAATACATACCCTTACCAAGTTTCAGCAAAATCGTTGGAGCAAAAATGCGGAAGAATTAACGCCATCAAAATTTAGCCCTAAAATTCTCTTAAAATTTTAAATACTTCATGCTCTTTGACTAAACAATCTACGAACCCAAATTTCTGGGAAAAGCCTTCCCAATGCTTGCTAAATCTCAATTATAAGCCGACCGCAAATTGTGCGAACCGTTAAAAAGTACTCACTAATTCTGTAAATATATTCCAAGACCTGCTCAAATCTCCAATGCTGCGTTTTCCATCATTTTTCGAAAATTATCCTGTAGTTTGGTGTCAAACTCCTTCCACATGAATTTCAAGGTACTGCAATTTTGTTCAAAATCTGGGGTTCATTTAGGCCCGATTATTACTAAAAATATTTTTTCCCAGTGAAATCGAATTCTATCATCTTATTGCTAAATAATAGCTGTAAGTTTTCGCAAAGTTTTATAAGCATCGCTTTAGAGCCGGAAAAGTTATGACGCAAAGTATGTCATGACCCCCATTTTTTATTATCGAACTATAATTAGCATGTTTAGGTACAACTTGTAGTAAAGATTAAAAAATTCTCGGGAGGGGGTTCAGAGACAACTTAAATGTTCGAAGTCAACCAATCAGAGCCCACAGATGCGTGATTTTTCAACTTTTGTAATTTGTTTCGCGAGACAAGTTGCATAGCAATTGTAACGTGTAACATTGCATGTGCAACCTTTTTTTTTACGTGTAACCGCACCTTCAAGTAAGAAAGTTCAAATTTGCCATGTATTGTGTGTATTTACCATGTACTGTGCGTATTACAAAAAGGCTGGTGAAATCGGGGTTATAATTATTTTAAATAACAGACGAGAAATGTTGAACAAGAATATTATATCCAAACTGCATTGAGAATAATATGGGGTCACAACTATATTTACAGCTTGCAAACTACTGCGTTATGTCGATAATCACTTACTCGAGAAAGCTCTTAATTGACGCTACTTGCTTCCTGCACTGAAATGACGACCGCATGAACCACAAAGAGATTCGCAATACAGGGAAAATTAAATTGCAAATAAATGTTAAAAACTGACAAAACACTTTTACAATAAGCAAATGGAATGCAACTGTACGGGAAAGAAAACATCTTAACTTTGCACGACAAAAACTAACTTGGTTTTTGCGTTCCTTGCGGGGTAATGAAAAACAACTGGGTGTTAGAGATTTTTCATATTTTAGATATTACACTTGAACCCCGATATCTCGGACAACCCGTTATTAGGGACACCCGCCTTAACCCCGTCATCATGGACGGTTGTCTTGGTTCCGGTAGAAAGCCCATATATTTTCTCTAAATGTACCTGCTTAATACGGACACCCATCAACACGGGACAATTGACAGTTTTCCCGTCCAGACTGACACAATCTCAGACAAAGTTAACCTCATTAATACGAACAATTTGGCTGCATGATAAGCGTCATAATTTTCTCAAATTGGCTTGTACCTCAGGCAGCTACACATATACTATCAGTTTGGTTGAAAGAACACTACAACTTTTGTGTACCGGTACTCATATTTTTTAGTGTCTGACTGGGTTCGATGTGACGGCAATTGGCTGTATTTAGGTGTTGCCTTTGGTGTCCGTATTAACCGTGTTTAACTGTACTGTGATTATATTCAGTTTTGTGATGTTTTTAACCAACATTACAAAGTTCACTGTACCATTAATTTTTCCAAAAAAGAAATTATTGGCTCAAAAAACTGTCCAGCAAAACAAAGTAAAAATAACAAAATCACCACTTGTTTTTATAAAATGTAACCTGCTTTAAAATGCGGTGAAAAAAAGTGCTATACCTCCAAACTCTAACTGTCAAATTTTGCTTTGCAAAGCATAAAAAAGGAAAAGAGACTTATATAGCGCACATATGACATGTCCCAGAGCGCTTTATATACACTTATGATTCAAATGGACAGACTGCAAATCACAGTAGTTGCTAAAAATATATATCTCTGTGTCGTAACTGTTCATCAGTAGGATGCCTAAAATGTGTGCAATTCTACAATTGGTTTCGGCTCCATTAAATCCTATACCAACCGCAGAACATTTTAGGAGGAGCCACCCACAATGTGAGCACAGTCACGGACAACACAAATAAGTAAGGAAAACAATGCAAAGTGAAATTAAGACGTTATTTAACGAACTAAATGCACACGTCAATTAAACAAACAAATAAAATGAGAATGAGATCGGATGTCAGCTTTTGAAGGAGCCTGAAGTAGCAGCTTTCAGTCCATTGTTGATCTCATCTCCCCCACACCTCTCAAAATATGGCACTGAGTGTAGTCACAGCTAGGGTTTTGCTTATAATAAAACACATAATGACTGGCTCAACAGATAATAGCCATGTCTGTGCAAACATGAACATTAGGATTGAAACTACAGTACTGTATAAGGCCTGTCCACAAATATACATCTTGCAATCGTTTTGTTATTTAACAATGAATATTCTTCAACGGGTTTTGTCTTTTGTCAATATGAAAACAGTTGGAAACGGAAATTTTCTAACACAATGATGTAAGAACAATGGAACAAGTCACTCCAAGCACAAATGGACAGGCCTCATTTCCATTAGACCAAAAATAAATTAATAAAAATGCGTTGATGAATTTTTATTTTGCAATGCAAAACTGCTAAAGAAATGTATTAGTATTGCAAAATTTACAGTCAACTAAAAGCAAGCATAAACAAAAGGGGTTGGCTATTGAAACAAAACCTCAGCCTAAAACAATTTCAATCGGGCCTAACCTAATATTTAAATGTTGTTCACTGTATACAGTGTGCAGAAGGCATACTGTATAGCGGACTAGAAAAACATTCATCTACTTAAAATGACCAACTCATGAACATATGTGGAAGTCCATTAATAATTAACTGTGTTATTGTTTTAAACTGTGATCTAAGTTTATAACTGGCCCAACAAATTCACATGTTAAACTAGTAAAAGAAGATGACTACAACAATAAGCAAGAGAAAGTTACCAATGACAGAGGCAGCCATGACATTAGCCCCAGTTGTAGGGCGCTCAGTTTGGACAAATTCCACTACAGGTGGTTCCCGTGGTAACTTTATAAACTCAATCTCATGAAATCCTCTTTCTGTATGCTGTTCCCAACCCAGCACTGAAGTATTATCAGATTCGTTGTGGTAAGCCCATACAATCCATCGACGTCCAGGCTGCAAAAATGACAAGCACTGCTTAATGGGATACTCTTGTTAATTTATGGTCTTTACTTAGCAAATAACATGAAATGAACAACTTGCAGCCTATTTTCATTCATTTTAAAGACACGAAAATGTTATTATTACTATTATTAACTAATATTTTAATAGGATGCCCTTTCATAACATGATTTTCAAAGAGGTCCTACAAAATATAATCAATTAACTAAACACATAAATTAATAAATATAAATTTAAGGTCGAGGCCAAACGTGTTACGGGGCAAAACAGTTATTGTAAAAGTTAGTTTTAAAAGAAGCGCTAGTAGTACTGTTTCTTACATATAAAGCCTGAGAGTTCCAGTCTTTAATGGCATGATAAGATAGCTGTTGCTTGCCCCAGTTGGATTTGATGGCAGGCAAATGGAAATCCTGTGCATTTCTGGTGTTGTAACGGTGTACATCGTGTAACGTAACTAATCTAAGGTGTGACGCTAATCGTTTTTACACTTAAAGACGTAAAGACACCTATGATATAGTCTGCGCTTACTTAGGTTAAGCCAATTAAGTAAATGGAGGGCATCAGTAGCAGACGAGTGAACTGGATGGTCAAGAATAATTTTGGCAGCTTTGTTTTGCAGTATTTGCAAGCTTTGCATTAACGTGGAGTTGTTCTTGTCGCCCCAAATTATGTCTCCGTAATCGAACAAAGGCAGCACTAAGCTATTATAGTAAAGTAGCCTGGCAAAACGAGGTAAGAGACGCTTAATCCTTTTCAAGAGACCGAGGCGCTTATTGATTTTAGCGGAAAGGTGATCGATATGATCCGACCAGGTCATGTCAGAAGAGAACGTAATACCAAGATACTTAAAGTTCTCAACCGTTTCCACAGGGCTGTTATGAACTTGAACTGAGATAGTATTAACCTTTCGTTAGTTATTATCTTTCACTGCTACAGTAGAACTCACTTCACATGCCTTACACCCTATCACTGAATCCCTAGGGAGTTTTCCCATCCTTTTTAAGCGGTTGGGTCAGGTGAATTTGTCCTCTTTTATTTCAACACTGGCTCATTTGGGTTTGTTTTTTTTTCCCACCCTTCTCCCCTTCAGTGACATCAGCTTTCTCCACAATTTCACTCCCACTCTATGGCTTAAAATGCAAACTTTTCCTCCCGTATCTTAACTAACCACAAGTCATAGAGTGCCTATTAAAAGAATGTAAATTTATTACTACACCTGCATACTAAGCAAATAACATGAAATGAAGAACTTGCAGCTTAAGGGAGGTTAGTGTCAATACTCAAGATACATTGAACCCTGATATAATGAAGTGCCAAGGGGCTGGAAAAATGTGTTCGCTATAATGGGGTTTCGCTAAATCGCAGTCATGGTCCATACATTTTACCATAACTGGGCTGAAGAATATCGTTTGTTATAGCGGGGTCTTTGTTATACTAAGGGGTTCATTATATCGGGGTTCCACTGTAATATTTTATTTTCATTGTCTACCAAGGGACAGCAGGGTCTTTGTTATACTAAGGGGTTTATTATATTGCGGTTCCACTGTTATATTTTATTTTCATTGTCTACCGTGATATGACGTTTAAAATACTCAAATATGAAGTTAGGCTCGACTACTAGCCGCTGTTTAGGAAACGAGCCCATGCTCCTCCCCCGAAAGATGGCTGGACGCGTGAACTTGTTATTGTTAATTTCCTCCAATCAGAAGCTTGCCTGCTAAAATCGAGCAGGCGAATAAATTATTTAAATCTAGAGAATTATTTCAAAATGGCGGATGCGAAGGAGTTGTTTGATTTGGCATGCGATTGTGTTGTAGAGAGATTTAAACTTGAAAATCTCAAAGTTTTACAACGTAAAGCACTGGAAAAGCTGGTTGACAGTGAAGATTTGTCCGTTATTCAACCTACGGGATCAGGAAAGTCCCTTATTTTCCAATCCGCACCGATGATTTTCGATATTGTGAATGAGATGAGTTTTAAGTCCATTGCTGTTCTTATATCACGCCTGACTTCGCTAATGGAAGATCAAGTCAAATTCCTAAAATCAATAGGCATTGCTGCCGAGTTTATTGGCGACGATCAAAAGGAAGAGGAGGTGAAAATTGCCATTGAAAGGGGAGACTGCGAGATCGTCTTTGGATCACCGGAGTCATTTTTGTGTTCTGATCAATGGAGGAAGATGTTGACAAGTGAAGTCTATGAAGAGAGATTGTGCCTCATTGCTGTGGATGAAGCTTACTGTATTTCACACTTATATACATAGACATATTGACAAGATCTGGCACTACATCATGTGTGTGACATCCAGTGACCAGTAGCGATGCATAAATTAAATTTTGAATTTACGTCACAGACACGATCGGTGGCCCACATGTCCAGCTGTTCTCCTCGGGGAGGCTCAGAGACCGGACGAGAGAAAGCGGCAGAAATCGAGCCTAATATGAAGTCACATGTTGACAAGTTTGTTTAAGGTGTCAGCAGTATCATTTCAGACGGAAAAGCTACAGTCGCATCAATAACACTGTATCATGAAAATCAAACTATTTATGTAGCTGGACACAAGTATTTTCAGTAGATTTTATTGTTGAAGCTCATACACAAGTACTACAGAAAAGAACTGTATCTTTAAGAACCCTTATCATTCTACATAGCATTTTGGAGTGCGAATATGCACCAAAATGAGTGCAAATACACTTGTACATGTATGACACATTATTACACTCTGCTGAGCATGTGCAAGGAAAAACATTTTCAAATACATAGAATTGGGAGATGATTGTCATAAAATAACCACTTTATTCCTCAGTTTTCATTTTTTCTTGCCTGAACGCTCCAAAACTTAAAACCTGACTCATAAAAATACCAAGCCGTATTCACGGACAGAATCTCTGCACTGTCCTTTGTTGTGTATTTGATAACCACGGAAATACTTGTCTTCACTCCTTTTTCCTCATTTCCAGATTGTAAATTGGTTTTGCGCAAAATCTCAATATGAATTAAAGCTAGCGAGCACATCAGCTCCCTCATCTTTTTCATGCTCTAAACATTTTGGTAACATCCGAGGCGCGCTTGTTGGCTGCTTTGTGACAGTCACGGCTGTAAAAGCAGAGGCTATGAAAGCAGTGAATTTTACAGGTAACAAATCAGCTGTCGGTGACTTCAGTGAAATTCGTCTGAACTTGGAAATGAAGCAGCTTTCTCCACCCTTTGGTGGCGACATATACCATCGTCTTCTTCTTTGCAAGGGGCAAGATCAACCGATTCAGATTTGTTTCTTGAAAGCCTCTTTTAGTTTTTCATGTACATGAAGAAGTTGAATGTTTCTTGAGATGACAGACATCACTTTCAGTTCCATAATTTTCTTCTTGATATGCAGCACTTTTTTTACACAAATTTTGCAGAGGTATGCATTAGTCGATCTTCAGATGATTTTTTTACCATCCAGGAGAACGCCAGAAAGGACTAGCTTCTTATGCCGCAACAACGGCATGACTTCGCAGCTCGAGCTTTCAGTGTTAAAGTTATAAAGGCTTGTTTCCATCATTTTTAACACTTTACAAAGAAACTTTCATGTTTTTGACGCGAGCAACTCGCTTTATTTCTATTTGAAAACATCCTGTTTCTGCAATGGCACTTCCGGTAAAATATAGTAGCCAATCACAACTGTTCTTAAACTGGATATGGATATGGATTATCCCAGAGGTCCGCATCCTTGGTGCTGACTAAAAGGAACACGGCCTCTGGGAACAAGATTGCAAGCTTGGTAACTGTGCAAATTTATTGAGCACACGATTGTTTTTATTTAGCCTGGTTACTTAGGTTAACCAAGATGGCCGCTTCAATATATGTTTAATAGGTTTATAAGGTGTTAGTATGAGATTTATGAAGAAAACTAAAAAATATGATAAAGCTGTGTTTCCAAGTTTTGGGAGTTTTTTTTTTTTCTTAATCAGTGTGACACGTTATTGTCTCCCGCCACCCAATCCCCACCCCCACGCCCACCCCCACCTCCATGTACAATTTTGGCTAGTGAAAATTTATTTTGGCTAGTGAATTCAAACCTGTTACTAGCCACTAGGCTAGTAAGCTCAAAAAGTCTGGTCAACTAATATCACCAGGAAAGTACGATAACCTATTGCAGATGTTCCTGCAGATAAGCTGCACCCCCGATTTTGAGCAAAAAATGTGAGCAAAAAAGTGTGGCTTAAACGCTGTTTTTAGGGTGTAAGTGGCATTATATGACTGTGTGCTCTTACTTGTGTTTCAATTTGTTTTCCAGTAAAGAGTTTACCTACCCCAATCACATTGTCACCAACTATATCACTAGTATTCTGCATCCGCTCAAATTCCATCATTGTCTTGCCATCAGTTTCATTCAGTGTTTTAACTATCCAGTCTTGCTTTTTATCTGCTTCTGGAGGAACATGTCCATCAGTCATGTAATCCTTAAGAGATAAACAATCAAAATTAATTGTCATAACCAGCATGTAAGAAAGAAAAAATGCAAACAAGTACAGAAAGTTCATAGAAACTGAAAATAATATTTTTATTTTCTAGCTTCCATTTCCAATTTTGCAACTGAAGGTGGTACTGGAGGCTATGGTGACCAATTCAGAATCTCATAATTTCTTACTGGCTTTAAGCCAACCATAAAATAAAGTTGGCTAGATAAGTGTCAATTTGGGCAATTAAAAGCAAGATATTAAGAAACTGAAATTTCTTCTATAAGGTCATTTTTGGAGAAAAACAATAGACAGTACTGTTAATAACTGAGACTTTTAAAATAATTCGTGGTTAGCACATGTAGAATGATATCCCACAGTAAGCAAATTTGACAGATTTTAAATCCCCATTTGAATTGCAAAACAGTCACAGTCATGAAATCATTAGTTTGAATGAAAAACTTTGATTATCAACTTCCCTTTCAATCTTGAGAGTCATGACTGTAAAGTTCTACATATTTTATCACTGATCTTACCACATACTGTTAAGTGAATATAGCATGCGAATATGACACTGAAAATTCTTGTAGCTGTATGAACAAAAGCAACTTTGCACTAAAAAAATATAATAATTGGCTCAAACAGAGGTCTAAACGACAGCAGACTAGTAAGAGTACATACATACAATACTTTTCAGTTTAAAAGACATGTTTCAGTGGTGCTACAACCATCTTCACCATAAAAGGGCAAAAATTATTTTGTATTTGACAGATTAACACCATAGAAATTAACTTGTCAACACTGCCTGTTGCGTAGGAAGGATGTCAATATTTGTCTGTGATTGGTTTTGTGGGGGGAAAGCCCTTTTTAAAAAGAGTAATAAACCCATATGAATGCCTAAATTTATGTCTTTTAAGTTGTTGAAATAATGTACACTGTACTAGTTATTGCTGGCTATGAGAAAAAGGGCGGCAAAGGAAAAATTACAAAAAATGTAATTGACGGTCAGGACAAACTGTAAGAAATTACATGTACAACATGTTTTGTGAATTTCAGAGGGTTGTGTCTTCAATAAATGCACTCAGAATGAACAAGAATTAATGTCTCCTATTGTGAAACTTGGCAGGCTTGAAATATTTGTAATAAAAATACATGTCCTTTTTAGCACAATCTGCCTTCAGATGTTATTGAAGAAAATTTCTACTTTTTGCCTTCTGGTGGTGGAGTTGTTTTTGCATTGTTGACAGTATCTCTGGACAAATCGATCCTTTTTAGTTATGACTGATTTTCTTCAAAATGGCAGTCACATTTACAGTACCATTTTGTTTTGGTGATGAAAGTCAAGGCTGTGCTCTAGCAGTGCCCGGGTGCCATAGACAACTAACGTTTATCCTGCTTCAGGCAACAAGAAAAAGTTGGACTCCCTTTGGGCTCCCTGTGATAGGGTAATCCTTAGAGCACAGCCTTGAACATTATTCACCACAGTGTCCTCATCAAAGGTCAACATGTTGCACCAAATGGATTTGTTCCTTGAGCAAGACAGCGAAACCTGTATTAAGCAGACCCCATATTAAGCGGACACCCTCTATTGAGCAGACACCAGTTGCTTGAACTTAACTTTTCTTCTCATATTAACATGTACTTTAAACAAACCTGTATTCAGCAGACACCTGACAACATACACAAACATCATCCCACGAAAGATGCCAATATCACTTCTCAGGTATACAATCCCACGCTAAATACCCTTGCTTCGTTGGTCAATATTAATAATGGTAATAGGACTGAGTGGAGTCCAATTCGGTCTGTAATCATGCTAGTGATTAACAAAATCAGACGACCGCGAAGTGGGAGTCTTATTTGTTTAATCGTGAGTACGATTACAGACAGAATTGGACAACACGAAATCCTGTTACCAATTAATCATAACTATAACAAAATTCGAGGATAAAACATTAAATGGTTACACGTTTCGTTGATTAAAAACATAACAATTGAGTATGTTTTTGACCGAGATGCATGCCCGGAAAAAGGATAGTGTGCGCAAATGACGCGTAGTGTCCAATTACATCGTCCAATAGGCCAATTTCAATATTTTAAAATTCTTACTTGGCTCCAGGGCTCAGGGGAATAAAACAAAAGAAATCACATTGAGGTTCAGGGATGAATAATTAAATTTATTTTGTTTTATTCCCCTAAGCCTCAGAGTCAAGTTAGCATGACGCGTAAACTGTCCTATTAATGCTCTAATCGGGTCTGCTGATAACCAATCAGATTCGAGAATTTTGTTATAGTTTTGATTTACGAAGTAATTAACCCATTCACACCTGACGATTTTTACGTTTTTGAGTGATTTTCTGCATACACACGCCCCATAGGATTTTGTGACTTCATATTTGGAGTTACCATTGAAAGTACTGCTGTTCTAAAACACTGAAGGCTCGAGTTTACTGGAAAACGTCATTGTGACGATCTCATTTTGCTTGGTTGATTTGCAATAAAGGGTCCAATATGAATTATCTACGATTTTTGGTAAGTTCACAGCCATTTTTCATCTTTAGTAGCTGCCTGGTGAGCATCATTAAGCTTGGAGGTAGTTCTGAGTCCACTTCTCAATGAAGCGAGTTAGGTGTTGTACTTCGTTTACGAATTTGGCTCGTTGCTCGTTGAACTGGAAAAATGGCCGCCTGGAAACGAAGTGGCTTTGGGACTCAACTCTGGATGAATTTCTCGACCTACCGCGGCATATTTTGGAAGTTGCGACCACAGGAGAATACAACAAGCGCGAAATTTTGGCGGTGGGTCGGAGTGGCTGTGGACTTAGTATAAATATGAAATGTGTGGGGAAAGAATGGAATGCTGTCAAAATTTTTGGCTTTTTCCCAGCATTTTTTTTTTTTTTTTTTTGTATTTTATTTGTTTTTGGGTTTTTACAGTTTTACAAGTACACAGGTACACAAGATACATCACAGATTTTACATGCATACATGTAAATATACAATACACAACTCAATTTTACAAAGAAAAAGCGCTACACTAGACTTAAAATATAAATAAATAAATAAATAAGTAAATAAACAAAAAGTAATTATTAAGGGCATCTTTAAAAACGAGGTTTGGATAGCAGCTACTGTTGTATTAATGGAAGTAGAGGTTTCCATTTTTTATCGTGGAAATGGATTTTGTTGTTTTTTCTCGCGATTAAAAGTTCGGTTTCGAACGTTCTTTTAAATTTATCGACTAGTGGTTTGATGCATAATGACTCCTTATTTAACTTACGGCGGTAAATAAAGTATTTACTTTCAAGAAGGATGTAGTTGACTATTATGTTTATATTTTCTGTATCTAAAATCCCAAAAAGAACAGCTTTAATATCAAGTCTAATAGTTATATTTAGAGAATTAAGTACAGCCTTTAAATCGTCCCAAAAAATACATACTTTCGTGCAATGGAAAAAGAGATGTTCTATTGTCTCCAACTCCTTTTTACAAAAATCACATAAGGGAGAGTCTACTTTTTTAAACTTAAACAGCATCTTGTTTGTATATAAGATCCTGTTTAATATTTTATATTGGAATTCCCTTAATTTAGTAGCGCGAAATGTCGGCGGTGGGTCGGAGTGGCTGTGGACTTAGTATAAATATGAAATGTGTGGGGAAAAACTATAAACACGGTTTAAAATAGCAGTCGACACTTCGATCACTTTTCACTGAAAAAAATGGGAAAAAAAAGAGTCGCGAAAATGTTAGTCAAATTAAGTCAGTTGTATACATTCATAGTTATTTATTGTGCTAGACAGAACGGATTTCCCGTGTTTGCGAGTGTAGAAGCGCTCAGAGTTGCATATTTTACGCTTGAGCAAACACCTGAAGAGAGCGCCGCATTCAGGAATCGCAACAAAACATGTTAATTTAGATGAAGATTCTGAGGCGGATATTATTTTAGCAGTTCAAAGCATGCGATGTGTCCAACAATCAGTTTTTTTAATATTACTTCAAGGTTTCTAGGAAGAAAGTAAAATTTTATTCCAGGGAGAATTTGGTCATGTGCTAGGCAACGATGGCAGTATTTACAAGTATGCGACACATGTACATGTAATTCGAGTTATCTAAATCAAGAAAAAAAAATTACCGTTTTGATGCTTATCAAAGTTTAGTAATGTCCTCAAGAAAAAGGAAAAATGCTAAATATCTCTTGTCGGCTGCTATTTTAAACCGTGTTTATAGTTTTTCCCTGTTTGATCGACAGCGACAAACCGGGCAAGATAAACATCGCGAGGTGACTAAAATTGGTCATGAGTGAAGTTTATTTCTTGGTAATTTCGAGGGGTCTGAGTTTTCCGCCGGGTCTAAGTTTTGAAATTTCGAGGGGTCTGAGTTTTCCGCTGGGTCTGAGTTTTCCGCTGGGTCTGAGTTTTCCGCCGGGTCTGAGTTTTCCGCCGGGTCTGAGGTCTGAGGTCTGAGGTCTGAGGTCTGAGTTTTCCGGGTCTGAGTTTTCCGCACACCCGGATTCACCCATCTGCGTGTAAACGGCAAGACGAATCCGGTACCAAAATGTTCTGGATTCGTCATGAATCCGGAAAAATCTCCTCTAGTGTAAACGTAGTCTGAGAAAGTTACAATTTTTTAAAGTAGTGGAATCTTGTACGGGCGGTTACGGGCGGTTCAGGTGTCAATGGGTTAAAGACGTACGTGATAAAATTATGCGTAGGAGGCGCCAACTTAACCTGCAACTTAACTTTCTTGACCATAAAACGAGAAAAAGTATTTATAAAGCATCACTTTTGGCGATACGTAGTTTCTTCCAATTTCAAGCTCCTGGCCATAATCATGAAATCACGATCTTTCAGCAGGGACACTGTTCCTTAAAGCTAAGGACGTTCGCATTTTGTTTTTGTGCATCACTACTGCGCACGCTTGGATGGTCGGTGTGGATAGATGTTAGATAATTTTAATATTTTCTAATTCTCGACAGACTGTGAATAAAATACACAACAAATCAATGTCGGAAGCAGTTGAATGAATTTGCTTAATAGACCCACTGGTAAAAAAAAAAAAAAATTGGCGTAGAAACTGCAAGAGCCGGGTCCGAGCATCATGATAGTTAAGCTAAAAACAGATTACTGCAAACAGTAAGCTTATATTACACTAACCTTAAAATACGCTGTTCCATTTGTGAAAACTCCACCAACAATGACATCGTATTTCTCCATTGAATGTCTATTCCACTGCAAGTTAGTAGACGGTGGTAACAACAACCGTGATAGTCCAAATGCGATCCAGCCAGTTGCGCTCACTTCAACTTTGAAATAGAACTTGGCTGTTTCATTGTCGAACTTCCAACGTGCTTTGTAACTATTATGCAAAGATATGGTTTCGGAATATTCAGTGCCATAAGACAAGGACACAAAAAGCAACAAACAATAGATAACTGGTGAAACCATTATTGCTTTCGTGAACAAGAAATTCAAGCGAATCACACCCTGGCTCTGTTCAATATTTTCACACCGAGCGGCGACCGAGTATTCTCGTCCCCAGAGTTCCACGGTTTTTATTAAAGAGGGCTTTGGGCACGAGGGGCGACAGGACTAAAGTTCTCCTTGGGGTCATTAAGGTGGCTCGATATAGTTTTTTTTTGGCGCGCGCAGATTGGGTTCTAATTTACCTGAGTCATGCAAGAAAAAAGATAAACAAACATGGCCGCAACACTCCTTTCGCAATTTTATTTTTGCGTCGGCCAGCTGGTTGACTGTGTTTTTCGCGTGTATGCAAGCTAGGTTTACATTCTTCTTTCTTTGGTGGTAATGTGATTTACCGAGAAAAAGAAAACAGGGCGGTTAAAGTTCCCTGACAAGAATGCAGTGAAGAATGGTTTCGCGATCGACAACTCGGCCCCGCATCGACACAATTTTCCTCTGAATACGAGAGAGTTTATTTTGGGCTGTTTTTAGGGGCAGTGTATTTTCTTAATCTAAACTCTATTAAAAGAGTAATGCAGAATGTGTTGGGAAAGACAGTTCATCTTCTAATAAGAACAAACAGCAACAGAGCGTGTGCGCAACGAAGTTCCCACCCACTGCATGACATTTGTGGTCGATTCTCGTCATCAATTAGATAAGAAAATGCACAAAAAGGGTTATCCAGCTACGAACCACCAGAGGAAATAAAAAGCAAAAAGGAAGCAGACGTTGTATGGCTTTTAATGAAGCAGCAAATCAGAAATACTTAAAGGAGAAAATTAGGAAATCTTCGATCTGGCGTTCAAGAAAAGACACAACAACACGGCTACAGTGATTATCAATTTGTAGTTTTTGACACGGAGACAACTTCTTTAGATAAAATAGCAGCTATAACTAAACAGGTAAACACTTACAATTACTATGTGCATTTTCCCAAAATGCAATATCAGCTACTACGCTTCTCGATTTAACAAACTGCCAGTGGAATCGATAAATGGCCAGAAAACTTTGCTCAAAGAAAACGTTCCAGTGCATACTGTTCATCTGAGCGATTTCACCACTTTTCTCTCCAGTAATGCTATCGCAAATTGCCACAGTATTTTGATCGGCCACAATTCTTTTGTTTTGACACTCCCACATTGCTACGCTGTCTTAGGCTCTCTCCTCCGCAGAGGCTCCTATCAGTTAGGCATGAGTTCAAAGAAACACTTTCATCCATGAAAAATTCTATTCGCCGACAGTCTTCACCTTGTCAAAACACCCGAATCGCTCAATCCGGGAGGAAAGCCCTGTAGAAGCAATCTTCCATCGGTTTTAAAATCTGTTTTAAATGAAGAGCTTTTTAGCACATGATGCTTTGGAAGATGTCTTTGCTCTCCATCGCGTATTTATTATTATTTCAATCCCCGTCGTTGTAAACAACGGCAATGTAAATCCCGCCTCCTTCGCTTTCGAAGACATGGTATTTTTAGACGAACGCTTCCAGCGTGTGCAATTTCAGGGATAACATCTTTTCTCAGAATAATAATGGGCTGGTAAAGCAAAGCCTCCTACAAAAAATTGCAGAAAGTGGCCTGTCCTACCAGGACTTACAGCGTCTCTAGAGAGGCTCGCAATTTTGAGCAGAGCGCCGACAGCAGCGATTCCATCCACACCACGAGGAACAAAGCATCCAGCGATTTTAGCTAGAATTGTTAATCATTTCTAAGGCAAGTGATGTACCAGCCATTACTAGACACGATTCATCCAAAAGATAACAGTTTCTATCTCACAAAAAGCTGCACAGCGCGAAAGAGATTTGTCTACAAATGAATAAACAAGAATAACATCCGCAAATCGACCACAAAATCCGCGTGGAGGAGTGGCGTGACAACTGCCACGCATGCGTAATTGCCGATCTTGTCGTGTCAAAATTTTCAGAAATTTGAAACTTTGGAAGTCCACACTTCCGCTTCCGCTCGGTAAATTTTTTTCATTTTTTGCATGTTGACTTCGTTCTATCCAAAGTGCGTTTTACGCGATTTTCAAAAAATTCTGTCAACAGAGAAAAAAATCACCAACAAATTCTAAAAAACGCGTTTTTTCTTTAAAATTTCTGACAGATTTTTTTTAAAGTTGGTACTCGGGTAGAACACAGGGGTCGAAGGCCGTATGCAAAATTTAAACAGAATTCACCGTGGAATTTTAAAGATAATTGAAGATATGTCTGTTTTGAGGCCCTACTTAAAAGCCCAATGGCGTTGCCATGGCAACGCCAACCTCGATACATGTATGGCAAATTAATACTGTAATATTACCTTGATTTCGGGGTAAAATGTGATGACGATCCGCAAAGTATAACTCTAATTGTTTTGCCTCCAAATATACTATACAGGGAAACCAAAATACTATATCGAGCCACCTTAAGCGCATGCTTGTGTCTAAAAGTGTAAAAGAATTCTCTTTGCTTTATTGATTGGGATGGCTTGTTTCCAAGCCTGCCCAATATATAAAATGGACGCTGTTTCGTAGTCACTTATTGACACGCCGGGGGGGTCCGCCATATGAAAATGACGGGGTGTCCTTTTAGAATTTCGTTAGATAGGCATGGTTGAAAAGACGTTTTATCGTTAAGAGCTACTAATTGTAAATTTTAAGTGGAAGTCTCCCCCCCCGGATTTTGGAGATTTGAGAGTAGATAAGTTAATATGTGGTGTAGGAGAAGTAAATGGGGATGTGCGTAGGCTAATAAATTGATTAAAAGGTTGTTTGTGTAAAAGGTATTCGTTTAAAGCGGTGTGGGAGGAAAGCGTGAAGGGTGAATTGTCTTGTGAGCGTTTAAAGAGGTTTAATAAGGCACTGACCTATTTCTAGTAGCTGGTATTAATAGATTAAAAAGGGTGAAACCCGTACGAAAAATTATAGCCTGACATAGCGAGAATTCGGCCTGAAGTGATTTTTACGGCCTGCATTGAACGAGACAAAGTACGCCTAAAACAAGCCATTCTTCTATGTCTTGTCTCGGCGATAATCTAGCCTGCATAACAGGCGTTATTGGGGGTGCTCAAGCGGGTTTTGGGGCGCGATCGCGTAGCGCGAGACACGAGCGCGAAGCGCGAGAACAAAGAGGTCTCGATTCTGCAGAGAAGAGAGTTTCTACACTAGATAGAGCAGCCTAAATTAGTGGAAAGCTTTCTGCTTTGTAATACATGCAGAATTTGGGAAAGTATTCCCTCAATTTTGTTGGATCATATTGATCATTTGCAATCTGATATTTCAACGAATTGTCAGTGATGGGGCCGTTTCCAATAACCATGGGTAGACATCTGCCGTTGGGATCTCTAGTCTGTTGGGAAAAAAGGACTAATGGTTTATTTATCTGGAATGAAACTTCGGCAACAAAATTCACTGAGACCTTTCAATCTCCTGATATTTTGTCTCGGTTACAAACTTTTGAAGACTCGACCTTTGAATTAAATAATACAGGCATTGATCAAGCTACTACTCAGTTGACAAATATTATGCATGAAGCGGCAAAATGTTCACTTAAATTAAGTTGTCAAAGGAATTCTAAAAGAAAGCATTTAACTAAGAAATGGTTTGATCATGATTGCAAGGCTTTAAGAAATCTCTTAAACAATTATCTAACAAAAAACATCGCAATCCTCTAGACACTGAATTAAGAAAGCAATATCATGCCCAAAGTAAAACCTATAAAAAACTACTTAAACGTAAAAAGCAACTATTCTTTGATTCTAAAATTGATGATTTAGTTAACAATGAAAACAATCACAAATTTTGGGATACACTAAAGTCAATGAATGAAAATAATATAATTAATAGTGATAATGAATCCCCGACTACAAAACTCTATGATCATTTTAAAAAACTGCACTCAGCACCTGAACATAACACCTTATCAACATTTCAGCTAAATGTTCTTGAAGAAATAAAACGTTTAGAGAACAACAAGCACTTACAACCTGAATTAGATGATTCAATATCCACTGATGAGATCGATAAGGCGATTAAAAGGCTTAAAAACAAGAAGGCTGCTGGTCTTGATAAAATACGCAATGAAATGATAAAAACGAGCTCAAGATTCATAAGGCCCTCACTAGCAAAACTTTTTACACTTATATTAAAATCTGGAGTATTCCCTACATCTTGGAGTGATGGTATAATTACTGCGCTACATAAATCAGGAAACAAAGATGACCCTTCCAATTATAGAGGTATTTGTATTAGTAGTTGCCTTGGAAAACTTTTTTGCTCAATTCTTAATGCAAGATTACACAATTTCTTAAACAAACATAACATAATACATCGTTCTCAGATCGGCTTTTTACCGGGTCATCGCACGTCCGACCATATTTTCACTTTAAAAACTTTAATTGACAAACATGTTACTCATACCCCCAGAGGTAAACTATATACTTGTTTTGTTGACTTTAAAAAAGCATTTGACTCAATTTGGCACCAAGGTTTATTACATAAATTATTAAAATATAAAATAGGTGGTACCTTCTACAAAGTAATTTCTAATATGTATTCACAATCACAATGTTGCGTGAAAGATGGTGACAATCGATCTGAATTCTTTAACTATGAGAAAGGAGTTAGACAAGGCTGTATTCTCTCTCCGCTACTTTTTAATCTTTATTTAAATGAATTACCATACATTTTAAACAACAATGCCAAAGATCCTATAATACTACCAGATGGTTCTCACCTTAATTGTTTACTCTATGCAGACGATTTACTTTTAATTTCCAATTCTCCAGAAGGACTACAACAAAGTCTTGACAGATTATCAAAGTATTGTCAAGATTGGCTCCTTAAGGTGGCTGAACACAGTTTGCGCGCGCTCTTCAATTTCAGCTGCTTACGTGAGTCAGCGCGCGCAAAGTTTTGAGAAAACAAACGTGGCGAGTATTCAGCGATCATTTTATTTTGCTCAGCGTGGATCGCGAAAGTGTCGTTTTTCGTCTTAAAATGAAACAATTTGTTGTTTGTAAAAATGTTTGTTGAATCAATAGATAATATATAGAACCACTGAAGAAATACACTGCCTTTTTGGTCGTTTTTGTCTTTGGATCGAGAACCCAGTCAAATGCAACGCATGCGCAGTTGACCAAAAAATTGTGACTGGATGTTTTAGCGACTTTCCTCGGAAACGTGCTGATTTCTACGAAACCACTCATTAGAATTTCACGAAATTTGGCACAATAATAGTTCCGAATATGCCGAACTCAACTGCCACAAAAAATTTGAAATCTAACAGAGGAGATTTTTACAAAACGCAAACATATTAAACAACAAATTACGGAAGATCCCTCTGTCAAAATTACATGAGACTAGTGTTAACATGCGAATATTTTTACGAGTTTACTAGAGACAAATGATGGACAAAATCTAATGACTAGATTTTCTGAAAATAAACGAAACCAAATATTGCAGGCTGATTTCCAATCCACCGTGTTGCCATGGCAACACCCTAAAAGCTCAACAAAAATATCAAAATATAAAGCTTGTTGCTTAATCTTATGCCTCGCCAATTTTGGGCGCCCAGTCGTAAGTGGTTTTAAAATGACAATGAATGATGCATAGGTAAAGTAAAACTGTGTTCAGC
Organism: Dendrophyllia cribrosa; assembly: GCA_024195265.1. Classification (NCBI taxonomy): domain Eukaryota; kingdom Metazoa; phylum Cnidaria; class Anthozoa; order Scleractinia; family Dendrophylliidae; genus Dendrophyllia; species Dendrophyllia cribrosa. The sequence goes on from JAJLRJ010000004.1 coordinate 20,322,427, forward strand.
CACCTTAAGATAAATTCATCTAAAACAAAAGTGATTATATTCCAAAAGAAAAGCAGGAAAACAATAGCAGACAAATATAAATTTATTGTTAATGATGAACATATCCAAATTGTTGATAATTACACTTATCTTGGTGTGAATTTTTCTACTAATGGAAGTTTCACTTGTCATAAAGAAAAACTGAAAGAAAAAACTAAAAGATCCTTTTTCGCAACACGGCGTTATCTTGATTTCCTACAACTACCAATCAACGTCGACAACAAACTTTTTAATACACTATTTCTTCCAATTTTAACATATTGTTCCGAAGTGTGGGGCATCTATGACAAATGTGATAATAACAGCTGGGAAAAGGATCCTATTGAGAAAACACATATTTATTTCTGTAAGATGTGTTTAGTGGTAAACAAACGTTCACCAAATGTAGCATCTAGAAATGAACTTGGAAGATTATCTTTAAAATTACAAATTTCAATGAATATTCTTAAATTTTGGATTCATCTTGAAAATCAACCTCCTGATAGTATCGCTAAACTTTGCTTAAACATGTCTGACAAAATGGCTAAAGAAAACAAAACTGGTTTGATCAACAGGATTAATCTGTTATGTACACAACTGAATATTGACAAGAAATCAATAGATTTGATCAACCCATCTACTTTCTTATTAAAGGCAAAAAGCAATTTGTTAGTAAAACTCAAAAATCATCAACTCAATCAAATAAATTTAAATAAAAAACTTAAATTTTACTCCACTTTCAAAAATGAAACAAAACACTCCGATTTCATCAATCATATTAAGAATCCTGAACATAGAAGAATAACGTCTAAATTCAGGATAGGAAATCACAACTTAAGAATTGAAAATGGAAGATTTACAATCCCTAAAACTCCTGAAAACCTCAGAATTTGTAATCACTGTGATCAAAATTCAGTTGAAGACGAAATGCATTTTTTATTTGATTGTAAATTATATAATGACCTTAGAAACACTCTTTTTATAAAGACTATTGAACGAAACAAATTATTTACAAATTTTAGTAAACACGAAAAACTGTTTTTTCTTTTCAACAACACTGACCAATTTATTAGCAGGATAACTGCTACTTTTATATTTCAAGCAACTGAAAGAAGAAACAATCATAACTAGAAATTATCATTATCATGTTATTATTTGCTTTTCTTCTTCATTAATTATTAGCTTTATAATTGTTTATTACAATTATTTAACTTTAGGTAACACCATGTATAGAAATGGTAATACTAAATAAAGTTGTTGTTGTTGGTTTATTTGATAAGGGACGGACCATTAGAAAAGTGATGGGGGGGGGGGGGGGGGGGGGGTGGGGAAAAAAAACAAAAAAAAATTCGTGCAAGGGAAAATGCCAGGAAAAAAATTCGTGCAAAGTTCAAGGCAAAGAAAAAAAAAATTCATGCAGAAGGAGAAGTCCTATTGTGGTTGTTATTTAATATATAAAAGCTGCCAAAGTGCCTATTGAAAATAGCGCTCTTGGCGTTTCAAAAATTCAAAACATTCTTGGGGCCTTCCTATACTATTATTTATAAATAGTATTATAAAGGTGACAGGCCAAACACGACTCCCGCTAGTCGCAAAATGTATAAAGAAGCCTTTAGAAATGCTTTCCCAAGAAGGTCTACGAGATATTTGTTCCCTTTAGATCACCAATATAGAATTGTGACTAGTCACTATTATCTCTGTCTCAGTTTTGCATGCTCGATATGTATTGTATGACTCTTTGATGATCTTTGGGATAAAAATATCTTAAGTGACAGGAGATTTTCATGCTGTGTAGCCATTTATGGAATTATTGTTTCTCTATGCCTTCGTTATGCTAGCTATATCGATCTCTTGGCATATGTTAGGGCTTCTTTGGCTAACTTTTGTTGCAAGATATGTAGTGATCGGCTGCAGTTTTTGTTATTGTTATGAATATGCTAGGATCAGTCAATCTCTCAGCCCGTGCAGGGGCGTAGCTACCTGTACGCACGTACGCACGTGCGTACCTGAAAAAGTCGGGAAAAAAGAAAGATTTGGGACTTGAGGGTGGGGGAGGTGGTAAGGGGAGTGTTTGGAAATTGATTGTGCGTACCTCTGAAAAATTCCTGGCTACGCACCTGCCGTGATTTAGTGTCAAAGTCTGCGGTGTGCAAGACTTGTGAGAAAGTGGATCTTTATCACGGATGTAGGCCAGAGGAAGGCACTTCGAGTTATTGGTGTGGATGAGGATGAAGCTAGATCAGAACTGAACCTTTCTTCTCTCCAGAGACGTCAGGTGGCAGCAGCTACAGTCCTCTATAAAATGCACACCAGCACATGCCCGACAGACCTTCGTGCTCTGCTCCCTCAGCCATATATCATTATGAGAGCCACCCGTTCCAGCCTGTCAATGCCTTGCCATGCTCTTGCAGTACCAGTGTCCAGAACGGCTTCTACCGGCCGAACGTTCATCCACACAGCAGTTCATGTTTGGAACAGCTTGCCTAATAATGTAGTTGGTAACATCACTGTAAATGGTGTCGCATCCTTTAAGAGCAGGGTGCATAAGTATCTTATGTCATGTGTATGAGGCTCTGCCCCTGCACTCCAGTTCTCCTTGCTGTGAACCATTGATTAGGCCATGGGGACATCTATCATAGTGCAATGCTGCATATGCTAGTTTTTCATTCTTCATGGACTATTGTTCACTTTAGCATTTTATAAAAAAAAAAAAAAGAAAAGGCGTCTAAGATCAAAGTCTGAAGCTGCCGTGTCTCTATTGGAATCATGACTTCTTGCAGTTTATGTTTTACAGTGGCGGATCCAGGGGGAGGGTCGGGGGGGTCCGAACCCCCCTTTTCAGACCTGTGTCTCCCTTGTGGTTCATAAAAATAATAGAATAAAATTGTTTTATACGTAGTTGTTTCACCTCCACCAATTGACGACATTGACTGATTGTCAATTTTTTGACTTAACAAACACTTTTCGAGTTTCAGGAGTGCTGGAAATGGCGTTTCAGAGGGTCAAATTGGAAAAATTTCCGGGCAGGCATGAACCCGGACCCCCCTTTCAGAAATCCCTGGATCCGCCTCTGTTTTAGCTCCTTGTTTTATATATAGTTCTGTTTCTGAGAAGTGTTTCTTGGAGTTTGAAGAACCTCCGTTATTTCATCATGGCGTTATTGCATCCCGACATGGCTTGAACAGATATGGTGAACCTCATCAGTTGCTCCCATAAGTAACTGTCTCGCGGAATAATATGAAATTATTCCGTTGTACATGAAATGTTTGCCGCTTTTGTACTCTTGGGAAGGATCGAATGTTCCGTTTTCTCATTGGCTCGTTTAATTGAACCAATAGCATTGGTGTAGTTTCGATCCGACGTTAAGTTGTGTTTCTTTCTGAGGCTTTATTCTTAATTTCACAGCATGTGTGATATTTTCTGACACAAAGAACAGTTCTTTTAGTGTTGTAGAGAGGAGGTCTCGTGTATGTCTCAATGAATTCAAGATACACTGCATATTTTTTCTACAACGGGCGTGTAACTCTGGTGTCAAGTTGTGTTTGCTTCATGCGTTCCATAATAGGATATAGTCTTGTGCAACGTAGCGGACTATTCCTAATATATATTTTTCAAATATACGTAATGGTCAAAAATGGTTTTTAAGTATTACACCTTTTTTTAATTAGTAAATGAAAAACAAAGCAATATTTGTCTGAAAAAAAAATTCGTGCAGAGGGTTTCACCTGCAAAAAAAAAATCCTGCACAAGCAATGGGCGAAAAAAAAAATTCGTGCAAGCTGAAAATCCCCCCCCCCCCCCCCCCCCCCCCCCATCACTTTTCTAATGGTCCGTCCCTAACATAACGCCCCGAAAAGTGAAAAGAGAGAATTTGAGGTGAGCAATCGTTTCAGATCCGTCTACTATTTTTTAAACCTCAGATTAATAACCACTCACGAGTCGTGTCCTAGACAGAGTCCTAAAATAGAGGGTGTTGTTCTACACAGGGTACGTATTTTCGTTTCTTTTTTGTCCTAAACAGGGTCAGGGTCTCAGACCCTCAGCGGCACCCCTATACCCAAATATTGGTCAAGTACCCCCCCCCCCCCCCTCCCCCCTCCGGGAGCGTGATGTGTTTTGGATATGAAAAATCGGTGAAATCAGCGGTAAACGTGATTTCAACGTTTTGCGAGCTTCAAATACAATAAATACAAGGCAATGTTACATTAGGGAGTGAAAACTGAAACTGATTCAAGAAATGTAAATTTTGAGTTAAAATTCAACAAATCATGTGACGAGGCTGCACGGTGAAATCATCGGACTTCCAATCTATTAGCCCTCAAGCGATAAGAAAACATTTCATGACTTGTGCCCAGAGGCAAAGAGAAAAGTATTTTTTTTTTGTATTCTTCTTATATGACTAAGGTGTTTGCATCGCTAGCTTGAAAAGAGATGCATAAATAGGTTCCAAATGATTTGTATTATCCCAAATTAACTGCCGTGTACCCAAATAATAACTTTATAATAATTAGCAGTAGCTAAAAAAAACCGGGGGGGGGGGGTTCTCCCATATATAAGCTATACGGGTATGTGCCGCTGGATGGGGTCGGGGTTTTGACCTTCTAGGTCTGAGATGGGATACTTTTTCCGTTCAATTTTCGAATTAAGTGTTTTGTCATTTTTGTTTCTGGTACATTTTTCATCTTGAACCGTGCCTGTGGAAGTTTCACTCGATTCAATGAGCGTGTATGGGTTTGACGCCTAATTCTGTCAATTTGTGTAAACAAACCCCTTTTTTGTATAAAGAGCCTTTTACCATATTTAACTGTTTGGTCTGACATGGGGTAGCGAAAATAGAAATTTTAGGTCTGAGATGGGGTATATAGGGAGTATATAGTCTGCAATTGGATAAATTAGAGAGCTGCTTACTTTCGAGTATTCGTCCAACGGGTATAAACTTTTCTATTACTACCTGCGGCCGCATAAACAGCATTAATAAACGCATCCTTTCAGTAGAGCCGCAATGGACAGATTATCATTTCTTTTCACCATCATTGAAACCCGCCTTTTTTGGCCATGGACCACTTTACCGCTTGGTTCTATATGCTTCGTTTCTAACGGCTCAGTAGCCTGCGTGGCAAGCGTTCGAAGGGAAAGGAGGAGAATTGAGGCGCGCGAGAACGCGAAGGGCGCGCGAGGAAGGGGGGAAGGGGTTTTGTGTGTCTTACCCTTGGTATCACTCGGAGTCTTATATCAATGCATTTGTCCCAAACAAAACAAAACAAAACAATCCTGGTCCATTTGGTGTAGATTCGTCTAAAACTATTTGTGCTCCTTATAGCCAAGGAAATAGTGTTTTTTGGTTCTAATGCGGGTAGTCAGTGTGTAGCGATGAGTTTAACAGCTATATTGTATAATTTTAGTCGCATGATAACATGTGCGTCAGATCTTGTTGAAATTACGAATTTTGGTAATGAGTTGTATACTTATCATTCTAATTTAACACAAAAAGAATGCCTTATGTTGACTGGAGTTCCTGATGTTGTTTGTACTGGGAGAGTTAACTTTCAATTTATTAGAGTATAGCAGAAACCCATAAGTGGGTTGAAACGTGTAACTCGCATTCACAGCTTCCGAATATTCATTTTTTTGCTTAGTACCATATTTGGAAACCCCTCGGTCCAGGGAGATTGGAAGCAAGTTGTTCTAGCGAATTGATTGGTTAATATTTTCATCTTAATTTTTCAAATATGGCTGTGACAACTTCTTAGCAAATTGAATAATCGGAAGCTTGTTTTGAAGCGTACAAGAGACAGTTGCACGTTTCAACCCACTTATGGGTTTCTGAGTATAGTTAACAACTATTCACCTCAGTGTAGGTGGGTATCCACCACTACCCACCTACACTGAGGTGAATAGTTGTTTTAGTATATTTCAGTAGCCAATCAGAGCGCGCCAACAATGCTATCCACTGTTTCAGTATATACTAATGAAAGTTATTATGGAAATGTACATTATTTAAATGACAGTATAATAGAAGAGAGCTGTTTACCTTTGTTTGAGGCTTATGAATCGTTATTACGTGATAATTATAAGTCATTTATTTTGACAATGATAAGTTATACAGTCGCTACTTTTGAGACAAGGGATGGTGTATTTAAAGTGTTTGATTCACATAGTAGCTCTAGAGATCAGAATGAATGAATGATCCATGTGGGCCGTGTGTATTGATTGAAGTTAGTTCTCTTGAAGAGTTCGAAGAGTTTGAAGTAAAAGGGGTGAAGATATCCTTAACAGCCCAATCATAGTACTCGCAGAGTTCTTGTTAATCTCTAGAAAGGCCGATTCTGGAGTATGCTGCTCCAGTGTGGAGCCCTTTCCTAGTAAAGGACATAGTTTCGCTAGAAAAAGTGCAAAGGAGAGCGTCGAGACTGGCCCTCGGCCAAAAGAGGGGCGAAATGGACTACGAGGAACGTTGTGCAATTTTAAAATGGTCACCATTGGAGAAACGAAGATTGTATTTTTCTCTGATCGAGTGTTATACGTGTATATTTTCTTTAAACAATCTCGAATTTCAAGACTTTTACAGTTAGCTTCAAAAAGAACAAGGAGCAACCATAATTAGAAGTTAAAATTTAAAGCATCCAGTTGTAATTGTTACAAATATTCATTTTTTGTTAGAATTGTAAAAGAATGTAACGACTTACCTGAGTGGGTTGTCGGGGCTGAAAATCTTGCATGTTTTAAGCGTTCTTTAGGATCATTTTTAAATATCTCGTAGTATTTTTCTTTCATTTCTTATTAGTTTTATTCTTATCTGCCTTTTTGTACGTTAATTTTTAACATTAGATTTTTTAATATTATAGAATATTTTTGAGATTTTTCTTTAGGGAGTTTTTTACATAGCGCCAACCTCTTAAACTCCCTTTTCCAAAGCATTCTTTGTATTTATCTTTGTTTAAATGTTTTGAATAAATGTATGTATGTATTCTGTATGTATGCATATGTACGTATGCTAATGTATGAATAACGACTGCGCAGGCGTATACTCGATCAGTCCTCGTTCCCAGAGAAAGTGTTAAGTTTAACGCTGTAAAAAGTGTTAAAAATGAAACTAGACGTTTCGGCAACGCTGCCTTCATCAGTAGTAAAAATGTGTTACACATGGAACAAATGGAACACATTTTTACTTCTGATGAAGGCAGCATTGCCGAAACGTCTAGTTTCATGTTTAACACTTTTTACAGCGTTAAACTTAACACTTTTTCACGTAACTATAATTAACGCTTCGCAGGATACATATTTATTTATCCTCGTTCCCAGAGGCCGCGTTCCCTTTAATCAGCACCAAGTTAGTTACGTGGTGTATTGGGACATACAGTGTACCGTCATCTATGTTGACCATTGACTTGTCGCTGACTTGTGTATGGGGACATATAGTGTACCGCAGTTCTTTGCTTACTTGATGTGCATTGCTTACTTGATATGCTTTGCTTACTTGATGTGCTTTGCTTACTTGAGGTGCTTTGCCTACTTGATGTGCTTTGCTTACTTGAGGTGCTTTGCTTACTTGATGTGCTTTGCTTACTTGAGGTGCTTTGCTTACTTGATGTGCTTTGCTTACTTGATGTGCTTTGCTTACTTGATGTGCTTTGCCTACTTGATGTGCTTTGCTTACTTGAGGTGCTTTGCTTACTTGAGGTGCTTTGCTTACTTGAGGTGCTTTGCTTACTTGATGTGTTTTGCTTACTTGATGTGCTTTGCTTACTTGAGGTGCTTTGCGTACTTGAGATGCTTTGCTTACTTGAGGTGCTTTGCTTACTTGATGTGCTTTGCTTACTTGAGGTGCTTTGCCTACTTGATGTGCTTTGCTTACTTGAGGTGCTTTGCTTACTTGAGGTGCTTTGCTTACTTGATGTGCTTTGCTTACTTGAGGTGCTTTGCGTACTTGAGGTGCTTTGCTTACTTGAGGTGCTTTGCTTACTTGAGGTGCTTTGCTTACTTGATGTGCTTTGCCTACTTGATGTGCTTTGCTCACTTGAGGTGCTTTGCTTACTTGATGTGCTTTGCCTACTTGATGTGCTTTGCCTACTTGAGGTGCTTTGCCTACTTGAGGTGCTTTGCTTACTTGAGGTGCTTTGCCTACTTGATGTGCTTTGCCTACTTGATGTGCTTTGCCTACTTGAGGTTGCTTTGCCTACTTGAGGTGCTTTGCTTACTTGATGTGCTTTGCCTACTTGATGTGCTTTGCCTACTTGATGTGCTTTGCCTACTTGAGGTGCTTTGCTTACTTGATGTGCTTTGCCTACTTGAGGTGCTTTGCTTCCTTGAGGTGCTTTGCTTACTTGATGTGCTTTGCTTACTTGAGGTGCTTTGCTTACTTGATGTGCTTTGCTTACTTGATGTGCTTTGCTTACTTGAGGTGCTTTGCTTACTTGAGGTGCTTTGCTTACTTGATGTGCTTTGCTTACTTGAGGTGCTTTGCCTACTTGAGGTGCTTTGCTTACTTGAGGTGCTTTGCTTACTTGATGTGCTTTGCTTACTTGAGGTGCTTTGCTTACTTGATGTGCTTTGCTTACTTGATGTGCTTTGCTTACTTGAGGTGCTTTGCTTACTTGAGGTGCTTTGCTTACTTGATGTGCTTTGCTTACTTGAGGTGCTTTGCTTACCTGATGTGCTTTGCTTACTTGATGTGCTTTGCTTACTTGATGTGCTTTGCCTACTTGATGTGCTTTGCTTACTTGAGGTGCTTTGCTTACTTGAGGTGCTTTGCTTACTTGAGGTGCTTTGCTTACTTGATGTGTTTTGCTTACTTGATGTGCTTTGCTTACTTGAGGTGCTTTGCGTACTTGAGATGCTTTGCTTACTTGAGGTGCTTTGCTTACTTGATGTGCTTTGCTTACTTGATGTGCTTTGCCTACTTGATGTGCTTTGCTTACTTGAGGTGCTTTGCTTACTTGAGGTGCTTTGCTTACTTGATGTGCTTTGCTTACTTGAGGTGCTTTGCGTACTTGAGGTGCTTTGCTTACTTGAGGTGCTTTGCTTACTTGAGGTGCTTTGCTTACTTGATGTGCTTTGCCTACTTGATGTGCTTTGCTCACTTGAGGTGCTTTGCTTACTTGATGTGCTTTGCCTACTTGATGTGCTTTGCCTACTTGAGGTGCTTTGCCTACTTGAGGTGCTTTGCTTACTTGAGGTGCTTTGCCTACTTGATGTGCTTTGCCTACTTGATGTGCTTTGCCTACTTGAGGTTGCTTTGCCTACTTGAGGTGCTTTGCTTACTTGATGTGCTTTGCCTACTTGATGTGCTTTGCCTACTTGATGTGCTTTGCCTACTTGAGGTGCTTTGCTTACTTGATGTGCTTTGCCTACTTGAGGTGCTTTGCTTCCTTGAGGTGCTTTGCTTACTTGATGTGCTTTGCTTACTTGAGGTGCTTTGCTTACTTGATGTGCTTTGCTTACTTGATGTGCTTTGCTTACTTGAGGTGCTTTGCTTACTTGAGGTGCTTTGCTTACTTGATGTGCTTTGCTTACTTGAGGTGCTTTGCCTACTTGAGGTGCTTTGCTTACTTGAGGTGCTTTGCTTACTTGATGTGCTTTGCTTACTTGAGGTGCTTTGCTTACTTGATGTGCTTTGCTTACTTGATGTGCTTTGCTTACTTGAGGTGCTTTGCTTACTTGAGGTGCTTTGCTTACTTGATGTGCTTTGCTTACTTGAGGTGCTTTGCTTACCTGATGTGCTTTGCTTACTTGATGTGCTTTGCTTACTTGATGTGCTTTGCTTACTTGAGGTCCTTTGCTTACTTCAGGTGCTTTGCTTACTTGATGTGCTTTGCTTACTTGATGTGCTTTGCTTACTTGAGGTGCTTTGCTTACCTGATGTGCTTTGCTTACTTGATGTGCTTTGCTTACTTGATGTGCTTTGCTTACTTGAGGTCCTTTGCTTACTTGAGGTGCTTTGCTTACTTGATGTGCTTTGCTTACTTGATGTGCTTTGCTTACTTGAGGTGCTTTGCTTACCTGATGTGCTTTGCTTACTTGATGTGCTTTGCTTACTTGATGTGCTTTGCTTACTTGAGGTCCTTTGCTTACTTGAGGTGCTTTGCTTGCTTGATGTGCTTTGCCTACTTGATGTGCTTTGCTTACTTGAAGTGCTTTGCTTTCTGCTTACTTGAGGTGCTTTGCTTACTTGAGGTGCTTTGCTTACTTGATGTGCTTTGCCTACTTGATGTGCTTTGCCTACTTGATGTGCTTTGCCTACTTGAGGTGCTTTGCTTACTTGAGGTGCTTTGCTTACTTGAGGTGCTTTGCTTACTTGATGTGCTTTGCCTACTTGATGTGCTTTGCCTACTTGATGTGCTTTGCCTACTTGAGGTGCTTTGCTTACTTGAGGTGCTTTGCTTACTTGATGTGCTTTGCCTACTTGATGTGCTTTGCCTACTTGAGGTGCTTTGCCTACTTGAGGTGCTTTGCTTACTTGAGGTGCTTTGCTTACTTGATGTGCTTTGCTTACTTGATGTGCTTTGCCTACTTGAGGTGCTTTGCCTACTTGAGGTGCTTTGCTTACTTGAGGTGCTTTGCCTACTTGATGTGCTTTGCTTACTTGATGTGCTTTGCCTACTTGAGGTGCTTTGCCTACTTGAGGTGCTTTGCTTACTTGATGTGCTTTGCCTACTTGATGTGCTTTGCCTACTTGACGTGCTTTGCCTACTTGAGGTGCTTTGCTTACTTGATGTGCTTTACTTACTTGATGTGCTTTGCTTACTTGAGGTGCTTTGCCTACTTGATGTGCTTTGCCTACTTGATGTTCTTTGCCTACTTGAGGTGCTTTGCTTACTTGAGGTGCTTTGCCTACTTGATGTGCTTTGCCTACTTGATGTGCTTTGCCTACTTGAGGTTGCTTTGCCTACTTGAGGTGCTTTGCTTACTTGATGTGCTTTGCCTACTTGATGTGCTTTGCCTACTTGATGTGCTTTGCCTACTTGAGGTGCTTTGCTTACTTGATGTGCTTTGCCTACTTGAGGTGCTTTGCTTCCTTGAGGTGCTTTGCTTACTTGATGTGCTTTGCTTACTTGAGGTGCTTTGCTTACTTGATGTGCTTTGCTTACTTGATGTGCTTTGCTTACTTGAGGTGCTTTGCTTACTTGAGGTGCTTTGCTTACTTGATGTGCTTTGCTTACTTGAGGTGCTTTGCCTACTTGAGGTGCTTTGCTTACTTGAGGTGCTTTGCTTACTTGATGTGCTTTGCTTACTTGAGGTGCTTTGTTTACTTGATGTGCTTTGCTTACTTGATGTGCTTTGCTTACTTGAGGTGCTTTGCTTACTTGAGGTGCTTTGCTTACTTGATGTGCTTTGCTTACTTGAGGTGCTTTGCTTACCTGATGTGCTTTGCTTACTTGATGTGCTTTGCCTACTTGATGTGCTTTGCTTACTTGAGGTCCTTTGCTTACTTGAGGTGCTTTGCTTACTTGATGTGCTTTGCTTACTTGATGTGCTTTGCTTACTTGAGGTGCTTTGCTTACCTGATGTGCTTTGCTTACTTGATGTGCTTTGCTTACTTGATGTGCTTTGCTTACTTGAGGTCCTTTGCTTACTTGAGGTGCTTTGCTTGCTTGATGTGCTTTGCCTACTTGATGTGCTTTGCTTACTTGAGGTGCTTTGCTTTCTGCTTACTTGAGGTGCTTTGCTTACTTGAGGTGCTTTGCTTACTTGATGTGCTTTTCCTACTTGATGTGCTTTGCCTACTTGATGTGCTTTGCCTACTTGAGGTGCTTTGCTTACTTGAGGTGCTTTGCTTACTTGATGTGCTTTGCCTACTTGATGTGCTTTGCCTACTTGAGGTGCTTTGCCTACTTGAGGTGCTTTGCTTACTTGAGGTGCTTTGCTTACTTGATGTGCTTTGCTTACTTGATGTGCTTTGCCTACTTGAGGTGCTTTGCCTACTTGAGGTGCTTTGCTTACTTGAGGTGCTTTGCCTACTTGATGTGCTTTGCTTACTTGATGTGCTTTGCCTACTTGAGGTGCTTTGCTTACTTGAGGTGCTTTGCTTACTTGATGTGCTTTGCCTACTTGATGTGCTTTGCCTACTTGATGTGCTTTGCCTCTTGAGGTGCTTTGCCTACTTGAGGTGCTTTGCTTACTTGATGTGCTTTGCCTACTTGATGTGCTTTGCCTACTTGATGTGCTTTGCCTACTTGAGGTGCTTTGCTTACTTGATGTGCTTTGCTTACTTGATGTGCTTTGCCTACTTGAGGTGCTTTGCTTCCTTGAGGTGCTTTGCTTACTTGATGTGCTTTGCTTACTTGATGTGCTTTGCTTACTTGATGTGCTTTGCTTACTTGAGGTGCTTTGCCTACTTGAGGTGCTTTGCTTACTTGATGTGCTTTGCTTACTTGAGGTGCTTTGCCTACTTGATGTGCTTTGCCTACTTGAGGTGCTTTGCTTACTTGAGGTGCTTTGCTTACTTGAGGTGCTTTGCTTACTTGATGTGCTTTGCTTACTTGAGGTGCTTTGCTTACTTGATGTGCTTTGCTTACTTGAGGTGCTTTGCTTTCTGCTTACTTGATGTGCTTTGCCTACTTGAGGTGCTTTGCTTACTTAAGGTGCTTTGCTTACTTGATGTGCTTTGCTTACTTGAGATGCTTTGCTTACTTGAGGTGCTTTGCTTACTTGAGGTGCTTTGCTTACCTGATGTGCTTTGCTTACTTGATGTGCTTTGCCTACTTGAGGTGCTTTGCTTACTTGATGTGCTTTTCTTACTTGATGTGCTTTGCTTACTTGAGGTGCTTTGCTTACTTGAGGTGCTTTGCTTACTTGAAAAATGACGCAAAAGTTTGTCATAAACTTCGGCAAACATGATAGTTTTCACAGCCGGGTTTATTAATTATTCTTTTATTGTTTATTGTTTTTAATTATTCTTTGTGTACGTGAACTCTATGACTTGTTGACATTGTTGTGTGATTTCAGGTGCTTTGCGGACAAAAGAATTTTAGATGACGCTCAATTTAATTGCTTCAGCAAAATTCTATATTCTTTAAATAATCTTTTGTGTCGAATTCTCGTAAAACTACCTTAAATAAAATAAATAGAAAAACTGACTGTAAGCTAGTTTCCGTTTGTATCGCAAGAATTTCAAGTTTTAGGTTGCAGAAGTACAAGTGTCCTTATCAAAAGTTGAGCACGTGAGAACAAAATGTCTGAATCTGTCAGAGCGCGCGAACGAAACCAGATCAATAATGAGGTTCGTAGACCTTATGATTATGCGAACCGTTTGCCTGGATAATTCAAAAGGGCACAAGACACGAAGAAAATCTTAAACTCTTACTTGTCTGTAGGACTGGCAATATCTCATAAAGCTTGACTAAAACAATTTGCTTAACTTTTGAAGCACCGTGTTTTCCCTCTAACTGTGCAGTTATTCCTCTGCACCAAAACTAGTTGGTCATATAAGTCTTTTCAATTTGAGAGTAAGGATAAAGGAAACAAAGTAACATAAACGGTTTGAATTTTATTCGATGTTTGTTTGTTTCAAAGATAGCTTGTCCGGCTTCTTTCCCGGCCCTCCAAACAATTTAGACCATTTACAGATTTTTAAATCAATATTTATAAAATGACTCCAACCGATTCGCGACTTCCTGGGAGTCCTGAACGGAATGTTATGAGCAGTTTTAAAAGTAAAAAAATCACCTCAACCATTTTTCAATGTATTTCAAACCCCAGATTTATGTACAAAAAGGAGTTTTAGTGAGTAATTTTCTGAATTGTAACTGTATTTTATGTCTTTCAAAATAGTTTTCTTTATTATAATGCAACCTATGTAACTAAGTATTTATGTGTAGCGTTTTTCCTTAGGGTTTAGTATAATTGAGTAAGTGTCACATTGTACTTATAAGTAGAGTAAGTGACCGTATTGTCAGATCTTGTCAGTATATGTCTGAGTAATTGTAAGTAGTGTCTTTTTGTGTCATTAATAATAAAAAAAGTTTCCAGTTGATTCTTTGGCCCTCATTAAGTACTAATACCATGTCGCTAACCTTGACTCTTGACTCATTGTTGCCTGTGGTTCTGTGAAATACTCTCAGTGACATCAGATACTCCTGCCTCCAGTGGCCAGTCCAGAAGTGTTGTATGAGAAGAGAAAGACGTTTGAAGTTCCTTTGGATTTCTTTGCATTTCATCTGGTAGTAGCCAGGATCAATAATCTCATCTTTTTTTTACTCTGATGTGGGTAAGGGCGGTTATTCTTCTTCCGTAAAAGAAATGGCCTGGAGTAAGTGGTTCTTCGTCAATCACGTCAGATGAGACATGTGTCAGCAGTCGGCCATTCATTATGGCCTCAATCTCAATAACGATTGTTTGTAGTATAGGGTAGTCATGCTCGTCCACGTACTTTCTTCAGATCAGAGTAGTCTTGGTGAGGCCAATCAATCGTTCCCAGAACCCTCCGTACCATGTTGCTCTTTTAGGTATAAATAATAATAATAATAATAATAATAATAATACTGATAGAACTATAACAGCGAACAGACCATACATCATCGTTAAAGATTCAGTGAATTCCGCCTGCAAACTGATTGATATGACTGTTCCATCAGATAGAAACATCGCACTGAAGGAAACTGAAAAAAAAAGCAAGTACAAAGACCAAGAACTAGAAATACAGAGAATGTGGCACATGAAAACCGTAGTGATCCCTGTGGTTGTTGGTGCGCTTGGTATAGTGAAGAAGGGTATGGTAGAAAACATCAACAAAGAGAGCTACTATGACAGAGATTCAAAAGATCTGCATGCTGGGATCTGCACGAATCCTTAGAAAGGTGCTCAGTGTATGAACAAAATGATTGACTTGAGTGACTGACGCTCTAGGTGCATGGTTTGCGCCCGGCTGATGCACAAAAAGAACACCAGCAAAGCCTGTGATAAAAGAGAGAATAATAAAAATAATAATGGTGGAGGTAATCAGGAAGGCACTGAAGGGTATAAGAGAAGGAAATTTGAGGAAAGATTCAAGGAGCTGAGAGAAAAGGAATTACATGGACAGTTCTTCAGGCAAACTGAGCAGGTCACTGCTACGTCCAGCTGGCAGTGGCTTACAAATGCGTACCTCAAAAAGGAGACCGAGGGATTGATTATGGCTGCCCAAACACAGTCCTTGAGAACGAATTCTGTCAAAGCACACATTGACAAGACTCAGGATGATCCATTATGCCGTGTGTGTAGACAGAAAGAGGAGAGTGTTTCCCATTTGCTCAGTGAATGCCCCAAACTTGCAAACACCGAATAGGCTAGGGCTCTCCACTGGGACATATGTGATCAGAATGGGTTACATTGTGGCGAGAAGTGGTATGATCACGTACCTGAGAGTGTCACGGAAAATGAAGATCTTAAAGTCCTGTGGGACTTCACAGTGCAAACGGATAAACATCTACAACATAATCGCCCGGATATTGTCATTGTGCATAAGAAAAAGAGGGAGTGCCAAATTATTGATGTTGCATGCCCTGGGGACAGTAGGGTGGAAACCAAGGAAGATGAAAAGATTGAAAAGTACCGTGATTTGGCGATTGAGATTAAGACCTTATGGAAACTTAAGTCGGTGAAAGTAGTCCCAGTTGTTATTGGAGTATTGGGAACCATCCCCAGAAGATTGGGAGGCAACCTGGAACAGATTGGTGTGCGGACAAGATCAGTAACTATCCAAAAGACGGTTTTGTTAGGGACTGCAAGAATCCTCCGAAGAGTCCTTGGGATCTAAGGTGGCTTGTTGCCACTTGACCAGGACCAGTGTCATCTCCAACAATGTTGCTGAGTCAATTTGTTATGGAATAATAATAATAAAGGGCACTGGGGTAGGACAGGTTGGAATAATAATAATAATTAAAATTATATAGCGCAAATTTCATGTACATGATCAAATGCGCTTTACAAAGATGAAAAAGATTAAGTAATGGTCCCAGTAAGAACTAGGCAACCCAACGGCAAGGAATACAGAAAGGTGTTAATTGTGATATTGTTGAATCCGGCCACCTCATTGGCTAAAACATGAAAATCTACTATCACTTCGTCTGGTAGCGCATTTATTTTTCTCTAGTTTACTTATTGATTCCCTTTTAGTGAAAACTATTCCGAGTTTTAATGCAGCAAAATTTCTATGTGGGAAACATGGAAAATTAGAAGCCTTTCTTGGCCATTGTTTTGGATTCTCATGATTGGATAAAAATCTGGTAACACAAAAGAAATATCGCTTTAAAATAAAGTTTCAGTACATTTTATTTCAAAAACGTGTTGTCCATAGGTTGATGTATTCTCAGTAACAAAATCTAAACAATCTTATGTGGGGAAAGCGAAGTGCCGCAGAACAATAGAGGATTGCCTAGTTCTTACACGCATTGTTACTTAAAATTAATAAATACAGTAAAAGAAATTACAACTTAAAAGCGCGTCCAAAAAGGTACATGTCTTAAGATTGCGCTTAAACTAGATAGAGAATCAAGGCCGCTTATGTGTCAACTAGCAGTGAATTTTATATTAATTAGACCATAAACATTTCTAGTTTTCTATAAGAGGAACACTTTTTCTCTCAATTAAGCTGGAAACGCGAAATGAAGCATATTATAACCCCGACTAAATGCTATCCAACGAAGGCTGGAAATGGCCCTGATTTAGAAGCTCATTTTCAACAATTGGTACCTACGTTCATAACTCTAACCTATGCAGCTGAAAAGTGTAGTCTTTCATTGGCAAAAATATGCAAAAAACCCTGTACGATTTCAGTATTTCAAAAGTTATGACCGTTTGCATTAGCACACGTGCGAGCATTTGTGATTTTCCCGACTATTGCAAAATCCACCAATCTCGAGCAAACTTTGCTTCAGAAAGAAAATAAGAGTAAAATGGACACCAGGTTTTCGTCTCTCAGTCATCGATTTGAGCAGCCACGTTGTACATGTGATTATTACAAGAACTCCTTTTACCCTAGAACAATTGCACAGTGGATTAATCTACCGCCAGAAATTATTGCATCTACCTCGCTACCTTCATTAAGGCAATCCCTGTGTAACCTTACATATTGATCAGCAATTTTGTGTTTTGTTTTATTTATTATTGTAATTTTATTATTTAAAGCAGTCTGCAAGCTTTGTGTATGGGTCATGGGTTCACTGGTAGGTCAACACTTGGAATTGCCGGGGTAGGATTCTCTTGAGGCTGAGCTGTTACTTCCAGAGGGTAGAACCTCCTTGGGTACGAATGTTTACTGCACGAACATTTCCGTCCCTTCCAGGTAGTGGTTCCTCTACCAATGCAAGTTTCCACTACAACCGGGTAAGCCCTTGATAAAAGGTAAATATAAGCCAGTTGGTAAGCCTCTCGAGATACCAGAATAGGGGAGTAGTATAGAGTGAGGGTGATCCGGCCCCACTCGCGAAATTACCCCACGGAGCCTTCCTGGAACACTTGCCATCCCTCCCCCCAAGCTCACTCGATTCCCTCGTTTGCTTGGGGTAAGGGATGGCAAGTGTTCCAGGAAGGCTCCGTGGGGTTATTTCGCGGGTGGGGCTGGATGCACCCTCACCCTATACTACACACTAAAGGGGCGAGGTACGATAACTAACCGAGCTGATCGTAGAATTTCACAAAGTTAAAAATACCTATTATATAGGGTGGTGCAGAATCACCCATCACACTGACCGGGGGTTATCACCTATTGAACACTCTATATACCTAGTATATCTCCGTCATGGACGCTGCATTGCGGTTTCGTCTGAGAAATCAGGCCTTTCAAGGTTGGCTTCACAGTCTCAAGATGGCCGTCCCCGATGACCATCCCACAAAAGATCTCATGTTGTTCTATCAAGAGAACGCATCTTCTACACAACACGGCCCTAAACGATTATCACGACATGCTCTTAAAGGATTTGACCCTCTTTACGATAAAGAGCTTGCGTAGTGACAAAGCAGCAGCTTGATGATCGTATATCAGCTGTGATGTCAGAATTGTCACTTGAAGACATTCCCGGTCAATACAGTAAAAGAATCTGGTTCGTCAACACACCAATAGAGATAGAGAAGAAAATAAACGCCATATGGCAAGAAGCTGTCTTGAAGCGTCTTGTAGATTAGGGTTTACAACACTTTTCTCTTAGTTATTGCGGAACGTTTCACATTTTTTTGCTTGTCATATCATGAAAAAGACCACACTACTGTAACAATTTTATATACAAATCATAACAAGCAGTCAATGTTCAATTGAAGATTTGTTTCCTTATGTATTATCCACGATGGATGACAAGCCACAGTTGAGCCTCCATGACTGTGAAACTTTCAAGGCCTTTCTACAAATGAGGTGGACAGGCTTTAAGCAAAAAAGTGCCGACTGGGTGAGAGCAAAGCATAACACCATCGGTGTGTCAGAGATCTCTGCACTGACGGGCTCAACGCATTTTGAGACCCCAAAAAGCCTGCTCTTGAAGAAAGTGCAGCCAGTGAACTTATCCAATACTGCTGCATGTACTTCGGGCAATCTTTTTGAGCCCCTTATGCGGCGATATTTTGAACTGAAACAGTTTCGGCTACGATCTTTCTCTTAATCTCGCAAGAGATCACCCGCTATATGGAAGGGTCACATGCAGTCCAGACGGCTGTTTCATTGACAAAAACATTATAAAGCTGTTGGAGTTCAAGTGTCCATTTAGTAGGCGGATAGCAACAAGCAGTGTTCCTCCTTACTACCAAGATCAACTACAAATGGGCCTTGCTTTTAGTGGAGATGAAGTAAGCAAGGGCTTATTTGTAGACGCTTATTTCAGAATGTTCTCTCTTAAGCAATTATGCACTCCAAGCACGGCTCACGATCCGCTTTTCAATGGAGAAAGGATTTACGCCTCAAAAACAAGCAAACCTTTGGCGTGGGGGGTTTGTTACCTCTTTACGCAGACAAAAAGCCTCAAACAAAAGCGACCCACTGACCTTTCTTCTGTTGACAAAATGAAATTTGAGAAAACAATGCGCCTAATTTCAGAAAAGGAAATCTGGTGCGCATATGGTAAAGTTAGGATAGAGTTTTCGGATTGTGATTTGCAGGATGAGTCGTGGCGACTGTATTCTATGCAACAAGCATTTAGGAGCGCAAATACAACGCATGTAGATGAAGTATGCCCCACAGAATACTTTGCATGGAAGCTTCTTAATCTAAAAGAAATTCAGGTCAGAAAAAAAAAACTAATTTCCTGGGAAGCATTCAAGAAAAGGTAGAAAACATCCATCAGAACCTATCTGAACTGCGCAAAAAAAAAATAGCAGACTTTGAGTACAAGCATACAGCATACTTCCCACACTTTGCGACACTTTTCGGTTTTGCGTGCATATGGATTTGCGTTAATGTTGAACTCACGCTTTCTGTCTCTTATGCCATCCATAGTGATTAGGCCAAGAGTTTTAACATTACCAGTTGAATAGCCTCCTTATCGGCAAATTAGATTGTAGATCACTAGAGAAGGAACCTAGAAGATATAAGCGCGCCCAAGCTTGCCATACCACAAATCATAGAAGCATAAGATATAGTAATATATGTTGTGGCAAGGACGGATTTTCTGAAAAATAGAAATGTCTTACACTAGGGCGGCAGTGGATTGCAGTTTTTATTTCATAGTTGTTTCCGTTTCTATGCCCATCGCCGCCTAAGTAGTCTAAGGCCGGACCAATAGCCAGATCTTGTTTAATCAGCTTTTCTGGGAGCCCGGTAAGGCAGCGATACTCAAGTTTGATTAGTACGAGCTTTCTGTTAGTGTTTTCAGCTCTCCTAATCTTTTTAAAGCTAAATTGTGGGCAGGTCTTGCTTTATTGTGCAGGTAGTGAACTAGTACATAGTTGTTTTTGTTCAATATGCACAATTAAACAAAATACTAGCCTATAAATAAAGATGAGTAACTGTCTTTACAAGTGTGAGTCATGTGCAGAGCTTAAATTGGCAGTCAATACGGCCGAGCTACGCATTGGTTGTATGGTGGCAGTGCGAGCAAAGCTCAATTCGGCAATCAAGAAGATTGAGCGGCGCATAGACTCTATGATATCAGATTACAAGCTCATAACCCGCCAAAAGAACAAGTACCATGACTATAAGTTTGATATTTGCTCGACTGCAAAGTGGCAGTGCGCTTTGACAGCTTTTTATCAGAGCTTGTTTGTCCTCAATGTGGGCTATGTAAGCTAGTTGACGGCATAGATGTCATTCGTTTTGAATACAAACCAAAAACGAGGGCAATAGTTGGCATATACCAGATAGAACAAAATAAAACTTAAAAAAATCATTTCGACACAAGAGAAAATTGAAGAAAGAGCTGTCTTTGTCTACAGCTCTTTACAGCGCCTATCCATACCAACCAACAAAAGGCTAAGTATGAAGTACTTACTACCGAAAATACTAGTCAGATCTAATCCTTCCCAAATCATGACAAGCGCGTGATTTTATAGAAGGAAACCGTAGATTTTTTGGGAAAGTAGTACGATATACACAAATATGCGAGGAAAGTGATAGGGTCTGGAATCTGTTTCTTAAAATTCTTTTATCAGATAAAGCGAGAATCCTGTGTTTAGTTCTTCACATTTAACTTGGATTCTGCTACCAGATTTGCCAACTTTTTTTGGAACTCCTGTTTTATGAGGGTGTCAATGGGGTTAACTGACTAGCGTATAACAATGGATTTTTGTTATCGTAACCGTATAAATAACAAAATACGAGCTGACTCACATTTTCTCTGTGCAAATAAAAATTTGAGTTTCCGGTTACCTTGTTTAAATCACTTTAGAGTCCATTTTGAGTCCATTTTTGACCCTGCTAAGACCTTCTGTACCATTGTTGTCGTGACTGATATTCGTGACAAACCCTGAGCCCGCGCTGTATCTGCGGCGTTATATAATAGTTCCAGGCTCTCTCACGATCTTCGACCTTGGCAAACGTGGCAGCTAGGTTATGAGTTACTTTTGTCAGAAATGCAAAAAAATTGGGGGGTCACCGACTTCGTTTCGGAGATAAGATATCTAAAAGGCTGCCCTAATTTTCTAATTTTGAAAAATCGGTGTTCCTTACCCGATATGGCTCCAACGTCTGTTAGTCTAAAAATATTGAAAATGAATCTCTAGAATGGAACTTTCTATGCCAAGTTTTATATGTGGGTCTATTAAGCAAATTAAATCAACTGGCAACGTTCCTTAAAGTCAACCTAAATTTGCAAACCCTGACAGCCGCAAGTTGGCGGGATTCGATGTGGCGTTGGTCGAAAAGTGGCAAAATTTTAAACTTCCTACATCGATTTTTTGTTCATTTTTTTGCAATCTGTCGAGAATAAGTAAAGAAAATCATCTATTCAAAAAGAAGTAGGGGTCACCGACCATCCAAGCGAGTTAAATCAAAACAAAGTTAACGCAACGGCTACCATCCCTTCATGTGAATAGATTTCTTCCTTTGAACGTACGCTCGTGCATGACGTTGCATGGCATTGCGACATGAATTGCGTGCGTAGTAAGGATGCGCATAAACAATTGGCGCGAACGTCCTTAAGACCGTTTTATAGATTCTGGAATTTCTTTCCTGTCATAACTACCACTAAGAAGATGAAAGGTTGTAATCAACATCGTTGTTGACTATATTGTGAGAAAAAAAAATTAGTAGACGTTAATTATTAACTGACGTTTTTCCCCGTTTGCTGTTTACTGACTAAAAGGGATTTTTTTTACTGTTTACTGACTAAAATGGATTTTTTTTAACTGTTTACTGACTAGAGGTATACCCCATTAACACCCTCTTTTATCTCTTTCCTAAGTTGGCATTTCATTTTGTCCACATCAGGCTGCTGCGGTTGGCTTGGTGCTTTGCTACTGCCAGAGCGAATAGCGGTTTTCAGCTTGTGGTATTTTTGTAGTTCGGTGAAGTATGATGTAAAATTCGTTATCTGTGATTTTATTGTCATTTAGGGCCTTTGAAACCAAATCACAAATTGTGTTGCGTTTGATAATGGCGAGCGTATAAATTTTTTCATGTTTCGTTAGATTGGTCTGAAGCTTTTTGCTGAATGCTGTCAAACCAGTAGATGTAATGCCGGTAAAAGCAGCAACACTACCAATAGGTATGGCGGCGAAAGCACCAATACCAGAGACTGCTGTTGCTATACCAGCCTAAGAAAGAAAAGCAGTTAAATAGCGGAGCCGTGTACAATGGCAAAAGCCTTTTTTATATTTTTTTTGCTACTCGGCGGTACTGATCAGCCTCGTCCTCCAATTCTTTCTGCACATCGGAGATTTTCATGAGGCTAAAGTCATCAGCGGCTGGCGCTGACAAAGATGGGTAGAGGTTTTCAGTGTGGTCGTATTCGGGAGCTGATGGTTGCAGGACGTTCGACGAAGCCATGGCTTTGTATATATAGAAGATTTTAATTTATCTCCAGCGGGAAGTTACCGAAATCAAAGATCTTGCGTTTATCGTCGCGAACAGAGATGGACAGGCTATTTACGTATTCGCCTGTTGAAGTGTCACGCAAAACATGCTGTGGAGACGTTTGGTAGTGAACTTTCTCTCAAATCTGGCCAAGACGCTTGAGGGTTTTCCGTTGAGAAGGTTGTGCTCTTTGTCAACCATGTCGTTCAAATGTGACATCAAAAAAAAAAAATCGAAGAAAAACGGCCCCCAGACCTTACCTCATGCGCGCTCTGCGCCGAAACCGAAACCGATATAATATATCAATGAAATGACAACTTTTTTTGGTAGAAACTTTATTTTAATCTCATAACTTCAAGCCGAAGCAAGGCGTCTACTACAGTAGAACCCCGATATAACGAACTTGCAAGGGAATGGCGAAAATGTGTTCATTTTAACGGTCTTTTAACAGGGTTCCGTAAAATTGGGGTTATGTTCCATACATTTTACTATAACGGGGTTCCACTGTAATTGGCAACATTATTTACAATAAAACCTTCTCTATTTCGTTGCGAAACTATTTTTATGCATGAAGTGATGCTGTTTATGTTTGAAATAAATACGTAAACAAACTAACTACAATAATGATAAAAATAAGTTGATGACTGCTAGCTTGGTTCAGGAGGCCAGTTTGAATCTTGCTCTAATTGACGCTGTAAGATTCTAAAGTAATTCTTGGGTTGGGACTTGCAGAACAATTTATTAAGCAGTTTCTTCAACCATCGTGACGGGACTATGCACACCTAATAAAAGGAAGACAAGATGAAATTAAGTGTGTAGACTGCTAGCAGTCCCCCTTTGGATAGTCGAGAGGCCGAGAATCACGATCGATCGATCGACCAAGCGAGGAGCTAAAGAAAGATATACAAATTGCAAGCCACCGCTGAGGGGAGGGGGAAGGGGGGCGTCAAGCAGACGTTTGGCGGCCGTTTAAACGAAAAAGAGGAGTAAACAGGATAAAAGCAGCCTACTAATACCAAATGAACTGAAAGGAACATAATGAACTCTACCACGTGCTAATGCATTGACTTCAAGCTCTTCCATATTCTTGCATAATTAAACCGTTATTTTCTTCGGAGAAGAAGCCGGAAAAACTTGTACTAACTAAGAAAACAATAAATATCTATAAAATCGCTATGTGTTCGCCATGCGATTTTTGTCGCGCTCTCCAATGCAACTTTTGTCGCAAGTGTAAACTAGCGGCGATTTCCTGTGCGATTCGGGTACGATATTTGCTTTGATTTGCTGTGATTTCCCAAACATCGCCGCCAAGTTGCATCATGTTCGAAACCTCTGCGATATCACGCGACAAATCGCTCCCAAATCGCACTGAAATCGCCCCAAGTTTACACACGCGAATCGAAGATGCAACTTGCGCGCGACAAAAATTGCACAAAAAATCGCCTGTGTAAACCACAGGTGAACCAAGCACAATATGCGAGTAGGGAAACTGGGTACTAGAATTGAGCTTAGCTTTGTTTTGCTTTGCAATATTTGCGAAACAAAAACATTGTTTGTATTTATCGTTAATATGCTGAAATTACCAAAAAAAACACGTTTTTTTTTATCGTTAAATTAATTTTTTTGGCACTAAGGTGCTGAATTTCTCTAAACTTTGCTAGAAATGCACTTTCTCACACTGTAGTAAGATTTTTATGAGGTTTTCATGTAAAAATAAACAATATTTCACTTTGGCGCATGCGCATAACCCAAAATTTGGACTTTTTTTTTTTTTTTGCGGAACCGTTCCGCTTTTTTTTCCTTGCTCCGTTCCTTTTCGTTTTTCTCTGCTTTCTTATTCTCTCTACCTTCTACTCTGTACATCCTTTCTTTTGACCTGAAAAGTTTTGATCTTTATCAATGGTAAGCCCTGGAAAGGAGACCATGATCAAGTACAGGTATATTGGCCTGTTTTACCACCAATTTTGCACCAAAAACTGATCACGTTTTTTCCATTAGCTCTGTCAGAATGCTGTCGATATTCAAAATGGTCAGTCCTGTGGAAAGATCTCTCCAACCTGTATTAGTTGCATATCAAAAGAATCTGCTGACGTGTGAATTAGTGACGTCACAAGTGGTTGAATTGCCATTCCTCCAAATCGCGGAATAATCCGGATTTAGCATAATAAGGGTTAAGCGTACCAAGCGAAAACGATAAAACGGTGAGCATTCATCCTTTTAAAACTGAAATACATCCTCAACGAAACAAAAACATAAATTTGTAAGTATCTGACCTCCTCAACGAAACAAACTAGAACGGAAAGAAGCGAGGGAAAACTGATAACTTTTTTGCTTTATTCCACAGGGATCCAGCAACGATGTTGGCCCGGTGAAGAACCTTTGTCCATGTTCAGCTGATTTCCAGCGAACTTCCACACATTACCAAGTCGAATGGATGGCATAAACCGCTTGAAAACCAGTCGAAAGCGTTGTCGAAACATAAACAGCGCATGCTCGAGTCGGCTTGTCATCACTTTGTTTTGATTGGATGCCGAGGCTCTCTCGAGACTGCCGACGGTTTCGAAGTAGATCTTCTTCCGCTCTTGATTGGTTCTCAAACAAGTCATTGTTACTTTCGGAAAACCGAGACAGACAGAAAGACTCACGATTCTACACGATTAGTAAACTGCCTGCCGGCAGCAATAAAGGAGTACCCTCTTCCCGGAAAAAAGTTTACGACTGAGGGACATGGAGTGACTAATTTGCATATCTGTACCCGTATACTATATCTGGTTTACGCTTGCGCATTAACGACATAAAAACGTGAAAAAACAGATGTAGAAAGAACACAATTGTTTTCCTCTCATACTTACCTCGATGAATAAAGAAATGAGAAAATTACACAAAGCAATGCCAACAAGTGTAAGCCTGAAGATTACATCCGGCATGGTTGCTAACTGAAAAATATATGAACAGCCAATTTATGGGCTTCTTCTAAACAGTAACTACAGTGGAACCTTTCTACAATGGCCACCCTTGGACTACAGCAACTAAAGTGGAACCACAATTGTCACCCTTGGACTACAGTAACTAGTAATTGGCGGTTATGGGTTTTAGTGACTTTAGTGACTTCATTGCTAAAGTACCAGGGACTAGAATAAAGCATAAAGGCCGGAAGACACTAGAGGACATGTTGCGGGGACACGTTGCAGCGACAGTTTTCCTCGTGTGACATCCCCGTTTTTGCGAAAAAGTTCTGTTGCGGGAACACAATTTTGTCCCCGCAACATGTTGCATGAAATTTAGCTGGTTTGAATTCGTGCGTCATGAAGCGGGGACAAAATGACCCCCATTTCGATGTCGCATCGTGTGCACTGCTCTTGCAAACTGTCCCCGCCACAAAATAGAAATGAACCAATAAAAACGCGCCATTGATTATCCCATGAGCCTTCAGTAGCAGGCGCCCTCAGTGATTTCTGTGATTTTTATACCTCAGTGCGCTTTGTGTGCACCAGCTTGCGTACTGTCCCTGCAACATGCGCCTATGCTGTGCACACGAAGGGGCTTGTGCCCGCTTTATGTTCCCGCAACATGTCCCCTAGTGTGTGCCGGCCTTAAAACTTAACGTCGAACATAACTGCTAATGTCTGACGTTAATATAGTGAGTTTGACTGGCCGAGCTTCTGACGTTAGCTGTTACGTCCGGTATAAAGTTTTATGCAACTGTTCCCAGGTAGCCTTGATCTTTACCTCAAAAAAGTTTTGCAGCGTATGTCCTGGAAGAACGACTAAAAATCCAGTGAACAGCGTCAATGATATGACGACAAGGAGAAAATAAGCTGTCATGAAAAAAATATAAACAATTTTAAAATTAGACACTTTCACATGTGCAAACTTCACATGGATTACCCTCAAGTCATTGGTAAGACTGTTGATATATGGGGAAATTATATTCAGAGGTTACGGTTTAAGCTTTCGTTTCATACCATTTTTGTAAAATGCTTTTCGATAAGGTGCTCCTCCAGAAAACACCACAGAAAGCTGAATATACTGAAATGATGACAGTGCAAACACGACTGCATTCTGATGACACTTCATGTATGTACCATTTTTATTTGTTATATGGACTGCTTCAAACCTGTAAAACAAGAAAATAGATTACTATCTGTTTTATAGAAATTAAAAAGTTGATGAACACGAGACATTTCTGCCCTTTTACGATCATTTGCACACTGCAGAAGGCTGAGGTGGTAAAGTGAACTAAAGCATTGATAATTCCGCTATAAGGCGAAAGCCAAATACAATAATGATGTCGCATACGGTCAAATGCACTCAGAATGTATCCTTGGATGTTTTAGTACTATAATAAAGATAATACGTTGTTTTGTGAACTCTGGCTCTTCAAATAGTTGTTATTGAAGAGATAGAGATAATGTTGTGATTGAGCGCCGCTTTCCGACTGCAGCGCTTATTCGAGGGCGACGCTCTTTAATAATCTTGCTTTTCAATGCGACGCTTATTCGAGGGCAGAGATATTTTGAGGGTGGTGCTCTTTCGTACATTTTTCATTGGCAGGTTTCCACTGAAATGGTCATGGTTGTTCTTTGATTTACTGTACCGGCTGCCATTTGGGTTTTATATGCCCTCTAGATTTCTGTTTGTTCATCAGGTCTTGCCATGAGGTTTTTGGCATTGCCTCCTTTTTTGTCCCAGCCTCCTCAGTTCAGCGACGGAGACTTTTATTTATCCATACTGCACTTCTTCACGCACGTTTTTATTTTTGCCCCATATCTTGGTTCCCTTACATGTGCCATAGAGGCATCACATGCCTATGAAAAGTGTCCTACTAATATTAGACGCATTTCGCTATACCACGCTCAAGGCTTACCACGACTGCGACTGAACGTAGTAAAATCCGGCAACCTGCACTGTGGTTTGGACAATAATTTGGGAAATCAAAGAGAAAAGAACAACTGGAGACATGAGACTTCCCCCTGGTCTTTGAGCCACTAGCAAGGGATAAGCCTCCGTTTGACCCACTGCAAATATAAAACAAAACTCAAGTGAGTATATATTTGAATTACATAAACTTCAGTGAAATACAAGCCAGGGGTACCTGGCTGTTTCTTCCCAAGCATAAACTGAAGGTAATGTTTAGCTCAATTGAACCTAAAAGCTCCCTGCGGTTTGCCAGTGATTTGCCGTTAATCGACCTTTTGTACAAAAACGGTATATGAAAGGGGAAGGGTTTTGACCTTGGGGCGGACCATCCCCGTACAAAACTTTATTGACAGCAGACAGTATTCGAAACATTTTCGGAAAATTGTTTCAAAGTTTGTAAATTATTAGTCGTTTATATCATAAAGAAAATAATACATGGCTTCTCTTCTTTTATTGAGCTCGATATCTCACTAGTGAGCGCAAGAGAAATGTCAATCTCTGCGCACCCATGTATTATCCTCTGTACAGAACAAGCATGTAAACACGTATATATTTGATATAAACTGTCTACTTTCATTACAACACCAAAGTTCTTATGGGAACAACAATTATAAACCACTACGATGTTTGTTTACACTATCTACATAACAACGGCCGTCTCAGACAAGATTTTATGGCCATTGTACAAAGGTTGTCGTTTTAGGGAAATGCCCATTAGTAGAAGTTCCACTGCGAAATTTTGTCTATGTTGTTTCCGATTGGACAAGATTGCTCTTATCAGATTTATGACAGTAAAACATTTGTCGTGTGTATAGGGAACTTGGTCACTTGAAGGTACGAATAAACGTTGTTGTTGTTGTTGTTGTTGACAATGCTTTGTCCGGTTCGCAGTCAGTGCCTTGTTTCCGTCAATATGTTATGACTCTCGCGGCGGCTGTATCATCTCCTCATGACAAGAATTTGGATAAGAATTTTAAATTTTGACGATGTGAAATTGTCACTCCGACAAGTGTGATTATTCAGTGAATCTGTGAGCCCGGGTTTTAAAAATTTCGGAATATAAGATACATATTTGCCTGTACATTGTATCTAGTCTTGATACAACGTTTAGTTGAAAATAAAATAGAACAATGAAACTTACTGACAAGAGCCAGACTTGTAATAATGACAAGGTCTATGTACAAATACTGCCAGTCAGTTAGGTTAGAAGAAATCTGAAAAGAAAAAGGATATCATCATACAATGTCAGGTGTTAACAACGGCAAAAATTAACATGCATCCAACATTATCCAGTATAAGATACAAGGTTGTGGCCCTTAGCATACAAGTTGTAAGAAGATGAAAATTGAAATCAAAATCATTTCTGGGAACTCTACTGCTTGTTTGAAGATGTGCTAACATCGTTTATGTTATAGTCAGAGACTAGTGCAGTGTTTCTGCTCAATCGTTTCAGTTGAAGAACTTTTAGTTTAAATATATAAAGTACATGAATGCCATTGATTAAAGCAGATACCATAGCATATATCAGAGAGTTAACACCTGTGTCTCATGTACATCAGGATAGATAACTTCTTACAACAACAAAGGACTGAAAAGGGTGGATTCAAATTCCACCAATGATATTGACATTCTCAGAGATGTCCTAGTTGAATCCAGGAGTGAAATCCAAATAAAGTTTACAAAAGGAAAAGTTGGTTTTACTAGCATTACACCACAAGGGCATTTTATGCTTCAATTAAAAATAAATTAAAGCTATCAAGAACGACGTGTGGTAAAAATACCAGACTTACAGAATACAGTAATAGCACTGAAACAAACTGAACAATGCTGTAAAGAGCCATGTACTTAAATGTTCCAAAGGACGTCACCAGTGCTGCTCTGCCTTCCCTAAACCACAAAACAAAAAAGTCCATTAATTCTCACACAGTCCCCATGACGGCGCAGTACAGAAAACAGGTTATGTCACCAGCTGTCTAATGTCCTATACAATCAAACCAGTATAAAGGGGACACCCTCGGGACTCTCGCAAATGTCCACTGAATACAGGGTGTCCGCTAATGATACAGGTTCTGATATGTTACACAATAATAGTTAAATATTGACCTTATATCTCCACATTTATTATACCCACACCTACTGATTTCATTACATTTTAATTCATAAACCTAATTCGTAAATGTCTGTATCGCGTTGAATTACTTTTTACCGAAAAACACGCTTTTAGAAGTAGACGATAATCCCACAATGAAAATGCCTTCTAAAACACTTGAAATGTCCGTCTAATAAAGGTTTCATGTCACAAAATGACCTAATTTTGTTGTCCACGTCCGCTTAATAGAGGGGTCCGCGGAATACAGGTTTGATTTACAGTAAATATGGAAAAAAAATTTCGGGACCCAAGCTAGAGGGTGTCCGCTTAATACAGGTTTGACTGTATACCAGACACTCTCTGACTTAAATGAATGACATCATTCAAGTTCTGCGGTACCTTTTGATCTTCTTAGACGCAAAATCTTGCTGCTAAGCAAAACCAGATAGTGTCTTACCGATCAGTAATCATCCCACCCCACCATATCATACTTACTGTCAAGAACATAACAACTGGTCATACAATTACAAATTGCGTTGACAGTATAATGAAAAAGGTAACACATAAGTAGGCTTACCTTATCACTGTAGGCACACACTCAATGTTGGGAATCTGAAAAAGGTGACTTTATTATTCTTCAACTGATAGCCACATGTACATAAGATCGAGACTATCAATAAGGCCCCGTCCACACTAATGCATTTTTGAAAAAAGATCTGCGTCCGCACTAGCGTTTTCACATCGTTTTTTACCGTCCACACTATGGGCTAAAAGATGCGTTTTCATCGCTAGGCTCTGCTCGGACGTTTTTCTGTTAAATACGCATGCTCCAATAGCGTCAGCGATGAGTTGTGACGTAAGCGTTTTTGAAAGCTCCGTTTTTGCTGTCCACAATAAAATAATAGACCTGCGTTTTCAAGTGTCTCCACTCTGAAAAGCGTTTTCGAAAACCTCCGTTTTCATAGATAAACATCTCCGTTTTTGATCGTTTTAGTGTGGACGATCGGTAAAAACGGATAAAAAAAGTATGCGTTTTCAAACGAAAACGCATTAGTGTGGACGGGGCCTTAGACCTATGGGTTAACAAGAACCCAAAGCGGCTCAACCAATCACGAAAAAGTGATATGTACTAAACATTAGAAAACACGTGCAGTCCGTGCAGTCGTGCTGCAACATGGCTGGTTTTCAAGCGTTTTGTTTCGGTCCACATGTTCTTAAATATAAAAAGAAAAACTGCATGCTCTGGAAAAAGCACATTTGTTGTCGGCGTCGACGTTCTCTTCTTAACATAAAGTGCCGAACTACTTAACCTATTTGAGGTGGAGGTTGTAAGACAAGCGGCAATATTGCCGAAAACATTTCACGATTCATGTCATCCATGTTTACGTTCATGATTATTAATCAGTGTTTCCCGCCAAATCGGACGCACGTGTTTTTTCCCCTTGGGCAATTTTTCTGCGTGTGTCCGCAAACATGAAATCTATCAAAACCCAGAGCAAGCCCAACCCAAGCTATTTCCCCAGGGAGCTTTGGGGAAGGGCTCTAGTGTGACTGCGGCTAAAATTTCAGTTGACTTGCCAACATACCTGTTCTCAAACATGTCTGTGAAATAAACATGTCTGTTCATTAACATTTTACAGGAAAATATTCTGTCCATCTCAAAGGCGATGTGTAAGTGAGTCAGTGCTTTCAGATTAAATA
The DNA here is from genome assembly GCA_024195265.1 of Dendrophyllia cribrosa. Classification (NCBI taxonomy): domain Eukaryota; kingdom Metazoa; phylum Cnidaria; class Anthozoa; order Scleractinia; family Dendrophylliidae; genus Dendrophyllia; species Dendrophyllia cribrosa. The sequence goes on from JAJLRJ010000004.1 coordinate 20,353,563, forward strand.
TCGCAAATAAACCGGTGTCAAATGTCAATGAAGTGAAGTCAATGAAGGCCAATAATTGAGTTGTCTGACTTAACTTAGGCCCCGTCCACACTGATGCGTTTTCATTTGAAAACGAATACATTTTTAAGCGTTTTTACCGATTGTCCACACTAAAACGATCAAAAACGGAGAATGAAATCGATGAAAACGGAGGTTTTCGAAAACGCTTTTCAAAGTGGAGACTTTTGAAAACGCAGGTCTATCGTTTTAGTGTGGACGGCAAAAACGGAGCTTTTCAAAAACGCTTACGTCACAACTAGTAACGCATGGTATTGCTGACGTTATTGAAGCATATGTATCGAACAGAAAAACGTCCGAGCAGAGCCTGGTGATGAAAACGCATCTTTGGTTCATCGTTTTTAAGCTCCTGGTGTGGACGCAAATCTTTTTATCTGTTTTCGGGGAACCAAAAACGGAGGTTTTCAAAAACGCATTAGTGTGGACGGGGCCTTAATTTATTCGCAGTTTGATCAAGAGTTGTCTTATCAGTTTTCACTGCAGTGATACTTTCAACCCTATCAGTCCTATCACAAGCTAGTACCACACAAAATAGCAAATATTGATGGTCGCTTAGAAAATATCAGCACATGACAAGTCTTAACTTGACACACAAAGAGAAAATTCAAAAGCTGATGCTTCGAGCGCTAGCCCGTTGTCAGAGTGAATCAAGGAATTGTGGGTTATGTAAATATATATTGAACGGTGGAGCTCACTATCGGAAACATGTTAACATAAAAAAAACAAGATTTATCGAGTTGCTCTAAGTTTTCACAGCTTTCCTTGTTGGCCTTTGGTTACAACACAACTAGCACATTAAAATTATTATTAACATGAACATATTTTAAACATAATTATATGTCGGAATGATTATGATGTTCAATAATGGATTGGTGTATGCGTACCTTTCCCAGTCATAAATTTATTGTGAACTACAATCTACAATGTAAATGTTTTGTTGAATAATGCATTCATATTCCTTTTATCACTGGTCATAATTAAGACAGTGACATGTCAGTTTGAGCCTACTTTGGATGTGAATGGTGAGGCAACAGAAGCTTCAGCTTGTGATAATGAAATTCCTGCGTGCGCCATCTTGAGTGCCTGGGCGGAAAAACAGCACAGCCTCATTATAAAGCTAACAATTTAAGTGTCTTTCCTTATAGGGAGTAGCAAAGCAGCAAGGTCATCTAATATCTCTAAGTAAAGGTGGGTTGATACTTAAATAACTGGTTTTTCCTAGCCTCAAAACCGTCCTGCTTATAGGGGTGGTTTCCGCTTGCAGGGTTGCCATGGATACCTCTCTACTGCACCTGATTAGCATCAGGCCCCCCACCACCTATTGGCAATAAGTTTAATGGAATACACCTGCACGGTAAACATAAATCACATTAAAATTATGTTCTCTATTTTGCTGCATGCGTGCGTGCATGCGTGTGGGACAGAATATGCAGACGAACAACAGGAATGGCTTCCAGAGGTAATGGAGGGAGTCAAAAGCAGGCGAATGGCGATCTTTAATTAGCATTGAGAAAATACTAATTTTTGAAATGGGATATCTTGGCTAGGCTGATTAGTGTGATTTTAATATACTCACTCAATGAGTGACTTATAGGGTTGTTAATAAATCCATTTACGCAAAAATTCCCCTGGGGTGTCCACATATTTAGAGGATTGTGACAAATAGTTTGGGATTTTTTTAAGTGCATGTGTTTAAAGATTTTTAAGTTTTGCTTTTATTTTTATTTCGCTGAAAAAAAATATTTCTCTTGAAGGTAGGAAGCTAACTTAAAAGACAAAATTTGAGTGACAAATTTAGGACTCGGTAAGACGTTTGATAAACAACAGAAAGAAAAACATCATTAAAAAAAAGAAGTGCTCCCCTTACCCCACAGTCATTTGCTCCATCCCCACACATCCCTACACAGTAACTTGTACAAGAAAAACAAAATCAAAATAATCCAGTGTCAATTCACTGACAAAAGAGTCTCAAAGAGCACAAAATAAGAGGAAGAAATGTTATACAACCTAGAAAACGTTAATGATACTGTATTGTCTGATATAAGGAACTCATAATGGGTTATGAGTTACAGGCATCTTGACAATACAGAATTCCCCTGAGGTGAGAAACCCAAGTCAGAAAGAAACAAAAGCAAATAGGCAAAAGGTAATAAGCTTCTGCCACTCCATGTTTAGAACTTAACAGCACTTATGCTTAACAACAACACAGTCATATGTTTTAATGTGATTTTTTGGAAAGTAAGGTCTCTTAATGGAATTGCCAGTGCGGCACAGTGATTCTTTATCACAATGACGTACCTTAAATTCTGTAACCCTTCAATAAGATGAGTTTTCTGCTCCGGTGACATTCGTGCAAATACAGTTGCAGATATCAGCAACTAAAGACCACAAGATAATAAAAATAAAATGGCAATGAAGCAATAATAAAGCGAGTTATACATTAATGTGTATCTATGTATTACGATCCACTAAAACGTAAGCAATTTAAAGACTCTCTGGCGACCACGATGCAACGCGCGCGTCTGTTATTGTTTTGGTTCATTCATTCAGAGTTATCAGTAATGGCGGCCTAAGCGGGAGGAAAGCGCGCGTTTTGACAACGTTTATTATTCGTGATCAGCACTATGTCTGACCTTGAAATTTCTGTAGATTCGATGGGAGAGCAACCACTACCAAGGTTAAATAACTACGGGAGTGTGGTAAGTTAAATGTTCGCTTCCAAAACGCCTTGAAAACCTTCATTTGACTGAATTGATTTCGTAACTTGCGACCAGATCGCAGAAGAAGAAGATCAACAAGACCCTCAGCCCAGCAGAACCTACTGCAAATGCAAGTCTGCGTGCAAAACCAAGCAAAAGAATGGAACAGGCCGTGGCTGTCCTTGCCGTACGGCCAATTTGCCTTGCGTTCCAGGGCAGTGTAAATGTGGAACTTCAAGGACACCATGTGCGAATACGGTGAGTATTGTAACGCTGTTTGTATCGTGACTTCGCAGTCATAGCATGATAAATCTAAGGCTATGAAAAGCGACCAAGTTGTTATAAAATATTGATATTACCTCTGAAATATTTGCAGAATACTCAAACTGTGTCTCGAGAACGCTTACCAGCAAGCTCATTAGAGAGACAAAGACGTGATGTTGAAAATGCTCGTGAAGAAATCCGGGTGAGAAATTTATTTTATTCACATCTTTTTAGACTTATCGATGGATCCTGTTTTATATGTTACAGCGAGCAAGTTTATTTTACCCTATTGTGACGTCTATTTTCTTCTTCTTTTCAAGGGTTTCGTTGATGCTCTGGACGAAGAACAGCGGAGCAGGTTGCTTGTAGCTGTTCTGAACAATGGCAGAGGAAGTCTTGATTACGCCCGGAGGCTACTAGAGAATGCTGAGGATAACGGGGCCGGAGATGATCCACAACCTGACCCAACTAATAATGGCCCAAGATGGTGCATCTGCCACAATTGCATCAACATGCCCAGCCCAGACGAAAATAAGTGCTGCAAGCGGAGGGAATGTATTACCTCTTATGAACTTTTCGATAATCTCTGCATTGATCGCCATGTGCTGGAGTTGTCAATTCGCGCAAGGTGTGACATTCGGGTAGAACCCCTAGATTTCAGCATGGCAAGCTTTAGGAAGGCTGCCTATAGACAGTTTACTTTGTGGGAGCACGGGTACCTGGGAAAGGGTAACCGAAGAGTCCTTCCTTCGTGCGCAGTAACAAAAATCCGTGCTCAGTACCCATCGCCTGACAATGTTTACATGGGCTTCAGAGCTGAATAAGCACTGCAAATGTGTAGTTCCTGAAAATATTCATACTTGCCCCATGGAAGGCAAACGGGGGTAAGGCTCTACAGATTCCAAATGCTAATGAAACAAAATTTGTACAGTATGTTACAAGAAACACGTTTCTGTCTCTTGTAATTCACATATTTATGTGATTTTCAGCAGTCTGTTGCAGTTGGGTTATATGTCTCGAAGCAAAATAACAGATGTTATTTTATTTATTTATATTTTATTTACACAAAACTGTTTTTCTATTTATTACAGCCTCATCGTACCCAGTCGCTATTAATCGGTTTTTGGGGTGTTTGAAGATTGGATACTAGGGTGAATTGAGGCACGTGGGACCCTTCCCATGACACTTGCGTGCCTCAATTAACCCTAGTATCCAATCTTCTCTCGCCCCAAAAACCAATTAAGAGCGATTAGGTACAAGTCTGTATTTATTGATAATTAAAGATTGTATTAGAATCACTACTGTTATTCTTGGTCTCTCCCCCCCCCCCCCCCCCCCCCCCCCCCCCCCTACAACATACATATACAATGCCTCTCCAACATGAACCATTCACGCACCATCAAAGCTCAAAGCATGAAAAATGAAACGAGAGTTTGAGGAGACTGTATAACCAAAATGCATCTTACAAGCTTAATAATATACAGTGCAGATTACAAAATCTAAAAAAAAAATTCCAAAAAAAAGATGCAAAATTTTTCATGTATAATAATAAGTATTCATACGGTTTTCTTGTTCAATTTGGGATTAATTTGCACTTGTGAGTTTTTCAAAAAGCTCGAATTGCTCAAAAGCGGCTCGTGCAATTTGAGCTTTTGAAAAACTCATTCGTGCAAATTAATCCCAAATTGAACGAGAAACCGTATGATTACCTATATAAAGTAAGTTGAACAAAATTTTTACAATGTAGACATATGCACTGTGCGTATCATGCAGATACATGTACCAATACAAAATGGACTGGAGATCTACTAATCTCCCTTTTTTGACCCAAATCTACTTCTATATTCCTTTACAAGGTCAGCCAATTCTGGGCTTTCCCGCAAGGCAATGGTAGGTGCCAGATGCCTTGGGTGCTCATCTGGAAGGGAAACAACCCTTCCAGCACTTTCTTCATCATCCACTCTTCCTTTCAGAATGCTGGCCATCAAGACAGGGATGTATTCAAAGGACTTTTCTGCTTTGACTGGTTCAGGGTGCCATCGTTTGGTGCGCTTTGAGTACTGTTTCTTCCACAATGCCTGACCATCTTTTGTGACAGCTTGTGGACGAAAACTGTGCATATTGTGGTCTAGTGCAGCAAGAAACATCCGAAGACAGAAAGCAGGAAAGCTGTGAAAATAAAGGAACTTCTTAAATCATGGTGCAGTGTAGTAATTTTTGTAGCTTAGGATACTTTAGGAATGGTGACTGTCAATGTCCCATACAAACTGGCTTTTAATTTGAAAAGGAAACTATCTTTAGTCCATAACAATTTTTGACATAGGTTCACCTAGACATATAAAATTTGACTTAGAATAATTATGTACTTACTCAAAGGAATTCCTTTTTGGGGCATACTTGAGCATCATGCTGTTGAAGTTTTCCAAAAAGCTGGTATGCCTAAAATGAAAGATGCAAAATAACTTTAAACGAGACTCGTTCTGGGCAACTAAGAGGAGACTGTAATCATATTCATGGAGAAAAAAATAACATATTTTGACGGCATTGACTTTAGCACTAGTGTCTGAAGCTTTATTATGTAAAATATAAAAAAACAGTGATGATATTTAGGTCTTTAATAGATAGGGTCCCAAAAATATATCTTGAGGTTGTCAAATTCCCCCTAAAGGGCTAGGGGAACTACATATTATTGGCAATCCAACAACAAGACTGAAGCAGTGTAATGAAAAACTATAGCCATGAAATACAGCTGGTATGTTATATGTTTCTCTCCACCCTTGGTGTCTCATAAAAATATTTCACCTGGTGGATGCATCAGGCAAGTGTCTTGCTTGGACCTCTGTTCTTTTCTTTTTGGCAGGTGTAGAGCAAAACTCTGGAGTAGCTGCAAAAGAGAATCAAAAGAATGTTCAGGAATACCCTAAATTTTGATTATTGCAACATCGATTATTTGTGTTATCGATTAACTCACGAGCCAAATAAAAAATATTTCATGTCTTGTGCAATCTGCATCATGGGCATTATAAAGCCAGTATCATATATGTAAACAAGCTTCCTCACCTAAGCTGTAGTCCAGTACAGGAAAACTACTGACATCAGCGATGGTTCCTTCCTCGGTTCTGTTAACAACACACGAGCTACAGAAACAAAACGAGAGACGTAAGAAGAGTACATAAACAAAATTAGATGTATGATTTCCATTTAGGGTTCGGAAATAAAAGATTATAACAAGTGAGATTCAAACAGAAAATTGTAAGTGTCACTTACTGTAGTAAAACTTCTGCAAATTCGCTATCCGTAAGCTTGGAATAGCCCAAAGAATTCTTCTGACTCCTCCAGTGGTCGCGAACTGATTCTCTCAAATAAATCACCTTCAAAGGCTCGGGTCTCCGAGGTCTTCCACCAGAATTTGAAGAAGCCGCCATACTCGCAGTTACATCGTTCAACCGCTCAGCCGTACAAAAATTTTTAGAATCACGATTAAAACAAAATATCCGCTTTTTAGTAAAGGACAACAATGAAACTCTTTGTACGAAACGCTAAGTGCTTGATAATCCGAAGGATTGCTCTGATTCTGAACGATTTTTGCGAGCGAACAACAGACGACGGGAAAATGGAGGTTTCGTATCATACGAAACCTCAGCTGACGCGCGCGTTGCATCGTGGTCGCCAGAGAGTCTTTAAGCAATTTGTTTCATTCACTATTTTGCCAAAATGCATCACATGTGAAAGAAAACTTCTCAAACTCATTAATAATTCATAACGAAAATACAAAGGAAATTAATGTTTAATGAGTGTTTGGAAATCACTTGAAACACTCCTCATTTTTTCATCCTTAATTTCTCCTTCTAAAATCATTTTGTTTGAGACGTAATATCAAACAGTATTTCATCAGATTTCCAAACACCTTGAAGTGGGTTAAAAAAAACTCGGCTGCGCCTCGTTTTTCAATCCACTTTGCGGTGTTTGGAAATCTAATGAAACACTGTCTCATATTTGATATATGACTAGCAAAACTAGCATCTTAACCAAGGTAAGATTATTAGTTACTTCATAGTGAGAAAGAAGAAGATAAACTGGTCCCTCTGAGCTACTCCAGGCTAACAGACAAAATAATACCTTCTTAAACAGCTCTGGCTTATGACTCCGAATTAAAGCAAACGTCTTCCCTGCCAAAGCCATATGATAACGGTTTTTTTCATATCTTGTTTGGTAAGCATATGGATCCTAATGAAGCATGAAAAAAGAAAAATAAGTAAGCTTGATGTTTATTGTTAAAACGGACAACGTTGCAAAAATTACAAGTAACTTTAATCATGGCAATTTTTAACAAGCTGTCACAAGCAACTCTAGTTATATGCGGCATGCTGTATATACCTCTGATACAAAATCATTCTTTCTTTCTACTGCTCCAACAACATTCCATTTAATCTGCAGACCGGAAGAGTGATGCTCACTTGGCTTGGCAATTACTTCAATAACCTAACGACAAATCAACATACTTCGTGAGTGTTTTTGAAATAACACAGACAAAGGGAAAAATTAATTTATTGCTTTTTGGGGGTAAACAAAAAGGCACAGGACAAGTGACTGAAAAGCACGCTTGTCAGAGTGATGATTTGAAGCACCACACTTTATCAGTTTGTATGTAGACAATAGAGAAACTAACACGGTGGTAGTCAAAGACACTGGCCTGATAACCACGAAAAATGCCTTGTGCTTAACTTTCTAAAGGGATGTTTTAGAGAGAGAAGTTGCTGGCAGAGCTGAAGAATGAACAATACCTTACCTTATGAGTAGGTCCAACCATACCACAGTCTCTAGCTACACTCACAGCTGTCAACATGTTGTCACCTGTTCACGATATACTAGTGTTAGCTAAAACATTTTCCTGCGCACCATAAAAAAATTATATTTCCATTTAACATAAAAAGGTAATATATTGAATAAAAAGCATTCAATTTGACTCTGCCTAATGCACTCAAAATGTTACACAACCCCGCCCAGAACTGGTAGCTGGTGAACCCGGAAACCTAGTTAACCCTAGACTTCTGCCCAAAACCTACCGGTTTTATATTTATAAATCACATATGATTTCTTTAAATTGTGTGTCTTAGCTGCAGTCATATCACTGGTAAGAATAGATTGGCATGTCAATGGAGTACTTACCAGTTACCATGACAGTCCTGATATCAGCATTATGAAGCATTCTTATTACAGGAGAACTCTGTGGTTTGAGAGCATTTTGGAGAACCAACAGTCCTAGAAATGTCAGACTTGACTCTACATGATCCCTACAAAACACAGTAAAATGAGTCCAATAAAAATTGAGGAATAGAACGTACATGTTAAGGTGATTCCATCGAAAGAGAAGTTATAATGACAATTTTCTAAAACTTTGCACAGTTATTTATTACATCTGGTACATCAAAAAATATAACAAAAAGAGGGAGTCACCATGCCCGTTTTCACGTTATAGCGCTGTAGTATATAACTTATTTGCTAGCTTAATGTGACAGCAATATTGAAAATCCTAGTCTTGGGCGAGAGGCAACCATTCTCTCCAGAAAGTTATTATAAACAAAGAAAATATTAGTATTATTGTTAGATAACAGAACAATATAATGTCATCGTGAAAACCCTTTAAGTTACCGAAAAAGAGAAACTAAATAAAATAATAGGACAATTTCAGCATCTGCACGCTCCCGGTGAAACGCTAAAAACTAGATTGAAAAAAAATACTACTCTCCATTATATATCTAAATTTGAAGAATTTTTCATTAGTAGTGTTTGGAATATTCTCGTGGAATCACTTTTACAATTACATGGAATAAAAAAGATAGACGTTTAGAAAACAACGGCTTATTTACTAAGGGAAGTGAATCCTCAATGGAAACTATATTGCTGCAGAGTGTGCGCACGCTCGTGCATGTGTAAATGACGCAAGATATTATGCGCAGTAGTGATGCGCAATGCAATACTATGGAATCACCTTATGGACGGTGCCACCTATTGTTATTGCGCATACGTTCTGCACATGCAATGAGGCAAATGAAAGTTTGGAATCAAAGGCTCCTTTGAGCCAACTCGTGAATACGCAACGCTATAAATAGAAGATTCTTCACCCAAAAAATCCTAGCGGCAGGATGTTTTACAAAAAGTAAAGTAACAACTGCATAATATACGTTACCGTGCAACTCTTTGAAGCTGGTGCCATGATAACTTTGGATGTAAAGGTTTCCATGCCATACCTAGAACTCTATAACCATTCATAGTATAGTGCTGAAGAACATCATGAAAATCTGATGGAACTAACAACACCAACAAATTATTAGTTATAGTGCAGAGCTGGCTTTTTATTATGGAGAAAAAACTGTTCTAAGTGACATTTTAACAATTTTGGTCACAATCTTTTAATCTAAAAAAACACAATTTTAATACAATGACGCAATCATGGTCATTACTTGAAACAAGCATTTTTGGCCCAGGACACCTTACATAACTTTTCAGGACGAAATTATATTTCCTCAAAAAATGCAGGATTTTCTGACTTGGTTAGAGTTCTCTCACTTACAATTTCATGATCCAGTAACAAATACGACCAAAGTGCTTTTGAGACATAACAAGAACTGTACGAGTAGAAAAATCGGGCTTTAAACATACATAACAACAGAATGAAAAATGTTGTGCGATTTTAAAATGTGCAATTCAAGTCACGTAATGACATATTAAAATTTAAGTACATTAAATTTGTTGACCTTTACATCTTGTGCATTAAAATCGTTTCAATGGGGTTTCCATTATACAATTTAAAACAAGCACTGAGAACTATTGTTATGTTATTGCTGTTATAACTATAATTGTTATGTTTTATTTAACTTGATTGAAAAATGTGAAGCGCATCTTATCATATCTTATGCATGTTAATTTGCGCTATATAAGCAATAAATTATTATTATTATCATTATTATTAAGTGACCTGATCTTACATCACTATTAAAATAATGATGGCATGAGCTTTCCATGACAATAATTATACCATATATATATATATATATAATATATATATATATCTGTGTGAACGCTGGTGTGAACCCACTATGCTTATCGTCAAAATATCTTAAAAGGACTCAAAATCAACTCTTTTGAGAAACACAAGAAGGTACTTACTATTTAGTGTGAACTGAAAAAAATCTGTCCCTTAAGAACATGCATTTTATAAAACCGCTCTTGGCTTAAAGCCAAGCCTGATTTAAAAAAAGATTTTATCGAAAATTACCACATGAATCGCTTAGGATTTTTTTCTAGGAGCCCTTCAAAAACCAAAAACCAAAGTATTTAAATTTTTATCTATTTATTATAAGAAAATCGTTTTTACAAAAACAGTAAGCAGTTGATCACACTGCAGTATTAGTGACATGTGTCCTTCTATATAAATAAAACTGATGATCATTGAACCTGTTCGGGGTTGACAGAGACTTGCAATGGTTTCTGGGGCACCCTTTGCATACACATCCATATTAGGAGCTCCTAATGTGCGAGTCACAACACACATACGCTGCAGATCTGATGAGAATGGAAACTGACGAATAATAGCTATCTCATAAGGAGTCTAGTGAGAGAGAAAAACCAAACACATGTTAAATCTAGTTTACAACAGGCTTGAAATTAAAGCACAGTTAAACCTTTCTTATACAAGGACATTTACACTAATTGCTTAAGTGCATCCTTACTGCGCACATAATTAACTGGCTTGTCGCTCTGCGACGAGTCAGTTCTTAAAATACCCTTTTTTTCTCTGTCGTGTCACCTGCCCCGGGAATCGATTTTGCTGCGGCCAACACCGTACCTAGTTAACTGGCTCGTCGCTCTGCGACGAGTCAGTTCTTAAAATACCCTCTTTTTTTTTCGGCCTGTCGGGTCACCTGCCCCGGGAATCGCTTTTGCTGCGGCCAACACCGTACCTAGTTTACTTCCAGTTTTCAGAAATGGCGTTATCAGTGATGTCAGCAACTATAATTCAAATATTTACCGTTCTAACTTCGACGAAATTGTTAAAAATTAAATCTCTGTGATTTTTGGATGTGATCTATTTCTGGTAAAAGGAAAGCGGGTTGAATTTTTCTAACCAAATCAATTGTCAAACAGTCGAGTTTAGATCGAATAAATTGTTGAATAAAACATGTCCCGGCACGTCACAGAACTGCTGAGTGAACAATTCTCAAGCATTACTCCGTGGAGTCACGTTCAAATTCCAAACATCTCGTATTCATGTCACGCTATTTGATCGATCGTGTTGATATTGTTAATTTATTCGAAACCCCATCACTGATTCTCCAAAATGCCTGTGTTTAAACAATCCTGATTCCTTGTAGTAGGTGGTTTCAAGGATTTTAAAGCGAAAAAAATATACAAAGTTCTAAACTTATGTCTTTTCTAACAGTACCAAGCTGATCAGAGAAAAAAATATAGACCTGAAACTGTAGCCTACTAAAGGGGTGTGTGGGGTGGGGGGTGGGGGCAGGTGGCGGTGTTGGGCAATTTTTCTGATCTTGAATTTTTTTTCCGTCTTGATGTTGTGCAAGAATGTTTTTCGGGATTGCTCCATACCTTTTTTTCCTTTCGCTCGCTGTGCATTATTTTTTTTTCTTAACTTTTGCTGTGCAGGAATTTGTTTTTAGTAATTGCCCAACCCCCCCCCCCCCCCTTAACAATAAAATGGTCCGTCCCAAAGGAGTGCTTGAAGCGGGCTGTGGAATGCAAATGTGGACTAGACTGTGCATATTGATAGATTCTAGATTGTATATTGTGGCTTAATAATATAAACCTCTAAAATGAAAACCGGGTGGAAACTGAGACCAAACGAGCCAGTTTCGAAGCCCATCGGGCTCCTTGTTCATGTTGCAATGCCAAGTAATGTCATGTCATGTCTGACATGAACGTTGAACGCACCAAGGAAAAAATCTAAACATATAAAAGGCTGGTAGCCATTGTGTCAACTTTGCTAACTGGGATGACACTAGTTGAAATGATTTGCTCAATGGACACACTTATATAAAATCTCACTTAAATGAAATACACCTCTGTCAGACATCATTCATCTTCATCATTTTTAAGCTATAATACCCACTAGGGTGATGTTGAGTGCTGATCGTTTTGCAAAATATGGGTATTTTTCCCATGCGTCTCATCTCCAAAACAAAGTCAGTGTCCCCCAGTGTTTTTTTGGCATTTCTGACAAGGTAATGAATCATATTCTGACTGATGCAGAAGTTAAAAAAATGGTGTTGTAGATGTAGAAGATTTCTGTGTGAATGTCATGTGTGTGGGCAGCACCCACACGCGAGCCCGAGTTATTGTACCAGTGACATATAAACACTACATTTCTATCTTCCCAAACTGATCACCTCTCCTAAGAGAATGCATCAACATGGTCCCAAGGGTGTACATTTATTGAGGTTCAAAAAGGATGACAAGCAAATTCCAGTAGTCAGATTCTTTAATTTCTTTTTATTTCATTACTATAATTATAATATGTATACAGCTATTTCAATTAACGTTGTCGGATGAAAGCTCAATGCCTACAAGGCAAGACCGCAAGGTAATATGGGTAGTTTTAAATAGCCATCTTAGTTTCCGTTTGTCAGTGCGGGCGCGATGAAAACTGGGCGACAGTACTAAAGACGTTTGCCTCTGTGTTCTCTCGAATCTTATTGCCTCAAAGCGTTCCTTTATTTGACAGTGTGGGGAGATTAAACCCAATAGGTTTAAAGAGCGAAATCAAAACAATGTCTCTGGCTTGCACATGCATTTTACATTAAGGTACATTTCTTTGCCGTTCCCTGCAAAACAACAACGTCAAAGATCAAATTTATTGTTCTTGTGGAGAACATGAACACCCAATGGTTAATTTTCCTGTCTCTATTTCAACTTGAAAGCCGTCCCTACAGATCAAGCTCCTGGGCCATTCAGTCATGTTAGACAAGCTAAACAAACTGGAGCAACTGCAAAGTATTTTAAAATAGCACAAATACTTTTTTAAGTGACGTCTCCTCGGTTTTGCCCTCGTCGTTGCTTTAGCTCCTTATTGTTGATTTTGGGGACTTTATGTATAAAAATCCCATACTACCTTGCGGTCTTGACTTGAAGCTTTCATCCGGCAACATTAATTGAAATAGCTGTGGGCACGAAAGGAGGATATTACTGTCTTCCCAGCGTGCTTTGGGTAAAATTCGGGTGAATTACTTCTGGTGGAACCGAAGAACGCACATATTTTAGACAAAGTTGTACATGGATTTCCTCGCTTTAATGAAAAGGCATGGAAAGAAAACAATGCAAACCTTATTCCTCTATTAATAATGTGCCAGGAAATGTTTTTCTTAGAGTGGAGTGGACCTGTTGAAAAAAATTACCGTGGTATAGTTTGACTGTTGTCGTTCATGTCTGTTTGTAGTCATTGGTAATGCGTATTTTAAATTGGTTGGATCGATTCACAAAAGGCGAGTCAAAAGCCAAATAATACCCAATTCCAGTCATTTAAGGCATAAACTTTCTCGAAAACCTAATTGACTCCACGATTTCATCCCAAATTTTGAAGTTGAAAGTGATCTATTTCAGCGGCTGTTTGTTTTTATTGGCATTGAATTGAAAGTGACTACATCCGGCAAGCTCCAAGTGGCGCGTCGTTTGTGAGAAGATCTATTTGCATTTGTGGACCGATTCGAGTTTTATTTTGGTCACAGCAAAATATAAGATGAAATGAAGCTGAATGATTAGTGCTCGTACCATAGAAAAGTCAGAACAAAGAGAGAAAAACGAAGATCGATTTTGAACTAAAAATAACATAACTGTAAACAAACACAGCAGGACAGTCGCGTGCTGAGTGGTTGAGCTGAGTAGCTGTGTTGTTTTATATTTTTATTAACGGGAATTATTTCACCGGTTCTGTTCGCCAGTGTCAGATTCAATAAGTCAAAGCAAGCAAATATACAGATATTTCTTCTAATATAAGCCGGCATTGTTTTGAAATGGCAAGACAGTTTATTGATTCCATGAATCTGTGAAAAGATTTCAAGCATCTACCATGTGACGCTTATCGCGGGTTTCGGCCCATCTGGGAAGTTAAGCGCCTTAGGCAAACTGTAAACATAACCCAAAATGGAAAATATTCTTTAAAGGTGAATAGAATAAATAGGTTAACGTAGATTTCTTTTGAAAGGTTTCCACTTTGACCAACTGACCTCCAACCTCAACGTTTCCTCTGTGTAAAATGAGCTGCTTGCGGGTCGCCGCCGTTTGATAAATATAGTTTGCTTGCAGTGCATGCCGGGAAGATGGTAATATCCTCCTTTGTGTGCACGCATACTCACAGCTATCCTTGAGTGCATGCCTTGCAAAAGAAAAGCTGCTGATTTATTGTACATTAATAAAGCATTGATTTCTTCAGTTGTTTTAGATCATCTGCAAGTAGCATCAGCTGGTGTAACAATGTATTTCTACATTGTGCTGTACTGTAAATAAATAAACAATGAAATATGGTCTACCTTCTCAACTGAGAACTGAAGTCAGCTTCCCTTAGAAATATGGTCTACCTTCTCAACTGAGAACTGAAGTCAGCTTCCCTTAGAAATATGGTCTACCTTCTCAACTGAGAACTGAAGTCAGCTTCCCTTAACACTTACATTTCCCTCTAAAGCAGATTCGACAATAAATTCCTCAGCTGTTTTGGGTTTAACAACAGTAGGGACAATGTTGTCAAATTTTGTCTTATCTTCTCCAGGTTCTTCCAGAATCTACAGAAGGAAAGAAACCAATAGTGTGTAATCGTGAAATTATGGATTTCTAGCATCTAAATTTTTGTACCATTAAGAACAAGTTCAAACATGTCATTCCAATGGCTAAGCATGCACAGAATTAATCAAGTTGAGCTACTGACTTTTTATCAAATATTCAAAGCAATAAAATGACATGCTTTCCAGGTTGAAAATGGCTGAAGGTGTGTATATGTTATGTTATTCATCTTTGCAATAACAGTAGTAGCACAGGTACTAGCAGCCTCGTGTTTTGTAATTATGCACATGTGAATATATGAAACATGCGCAATATAAATCATTAGTCTGTCGAGTGTGATCGCCCGGGTGAGTGTAGTTCTGAAAAGAACTGTTGTTGACATTGACTGACGTTTCGACAACCTGAGCAGAAGTCATCTTCAGACTGAGTCATGTGAATTGTGAATAGTCAGTTGATGTTATATAGGTCTGGTTATAGCTGTTATTAGTCAGTTTAGCCACGATGTTATTAGTTGTAGAGACTAAAGTCAGTGATAGGTGTGTTTCGATACGTGTATTGTAAATGTAATTCTGTAGTTGTATTGTTAGTCAAATTTGTCGGTGAGTTCAGTCTATTGTTTGTCTCTTTTGTTGACAAGTCGTTTGTAGGAGGCAGGTAGCTGTTGGCATCTGTTCAGTGGTGTCTGTTATAAGTCAGTAAACCAACTTTCTTTTGTAGTAGTCCGTACTGTAAGTAACACAATCGGCAAAGTCCCAGTCAATTCTGTGAGTCGTGTGTGAATGGTGTTCAGCAATGTGATTGTTAACATCAGCATTTTTTGTCGCCCGTTTGTGTTCAGTCAGTCGTATGTTCAAAACCTGGCAGAAATCTGAACATACGACTGACTGAACACAAACAGGCGATCACTACTGACAGACTACTGAATGGATACTCCTGGGTTCAAACCATTTACAATATAAATTATTATTACTATCACCATTATTATCATACCCCAGTTGTTGAGTACAAATACTAAAAAAAATCAATGCAAACAAATAACTGTGGCAAAATGGAGATTTTAATGAGCATATGAAGTTCAGTGTATAAATCCTGACTGGGTACCAGCTGAAGTTATAAATTAAAACCGGAAATGACACTGGAAATTGTGGAATTTAACTAATTTTTGTAGCTGGGTTAACATTCAGCATGAACCAAAGAACATCACTAAAGTGCACTCTAAAAACATGAAAAAAGTTACCCAGTCAGTAGCTTCGAACATCTTTAGGTCCAGGGGATCGCCTGTCAATTTACCATCAATTACTGTAAGTGAATGACAAGTGGCCATCGCTGCTAATAAGGGACCCTGAGGTATACTTCCACTATCAGACATCATGGAGCTAAAACTGAAAAAAGAAAACATATACAACCACAGTACTTTACCTAATTTTTTTCTTTTAATCAACTCAATGTACGTTGAAAAGTCGAATACAGTCGAACCTCCGGTTGCGACCACCTCTCGTAAGCGACCACCTCTCCTCAGCGACCACCTCTCCTCAGCGACCAGTTTTCCAAAATACCAAAAGTTTCCAAGTCAAGTCACTATATTTGGAACCTCTTGAAAGCGACCACCTCTCGTAAGCGACTGCGGCCACTTTTAGAGCTAAAAGTTTGAAATTTTCTTTTGTTTTTAACCTCCCGTAAGCGACCACTTGAAGCTACTTGACAGATAATAGAGCGGAAATTGGATAATCAGGTGTTGTAACATTATCGCATTCCTCAAGACAAGTCCTGTTTTTCTCGTTCAAAACTATGCCGAACTGAAATTCTCAAATTCTTCTACAAATGGTAGGAGGGTTTAGTTTCCGAGTTGTAAACGATGTTTATGACTGTTCGGCTTCAATTTGGTTAGATAATGGCCATAAAATGGCATTTATAGCCTGAGAAAGGGTCTTTTTGGTGGAAATTTGGGTGTTAAAGGGTTAATGTACAGTTTTTTACGCTTATTAACATGTAAATCACCAGTAATATAAAAGGGCTGTCAAATTTAAAGCTAGCAATCCAATCCTTATTAGTTCATGTTCAGTTCCTCTTAACGTTTAGACAACATTAAAGATTCAATTTGTAACTATCATGAGACTTGTTCCATTCGCCTTATTAGGTAAATTAACAGAAGCGAACCATGAAACTCTGAATAAATATTTTTGTGACTACTAAAAGTTATTACATGCGTTTAGATGGGCATTGGCACATGGGATAAGTCTCTGCAGTTACCATATGCTAATAAGGCAAAATTTTGACCCAATATGGTCTGAACTCTCGTAAGCAGCCACCTCCCGTAAGCGACCACCTAGGCTTGACATTTTGGGTGGTCGCTTACGGGAGGTTTGACTGTAGTGAAATATTTCCTGTTTTTAACGTCGCGTTAGTGAGTTATAGAGATTTGAATTTACAAAATGCTAATTAGATGACGTCAAATGCAGACTTTACCATTACTTCTACTTCAATTTACAATACGCAGTTCACAGCTTAACCCATTCACTCCTGAGAATTTTTACGTTTTTGAGCGATTTTCTGCATACACACGCCCCATAGGATTTCGTGACTCCATATTTAAAGTTACCATTGAAAGTGCTGCTGTTCTAAAACACTGAAGGCTCGAGTTTACTGGAAACGTCATTGTGATGATCTCATTTTCCTTGGTTGATTTGCAATAAAGGGTCCAATATGAATTATCTACGATTTTTGGTAAGTTCACAGCCATTTTTCATCTTTAGTAGCTGCCTGATGAGCATCATTAAGCTTGGAGGTAGTTCAGAGTCCACTTCTCAATGAAGCGAGTTAGGTGTTGTACTTCGTTTACGAATTTGGCTCGTTGCTCGTTGAACTGGAAAAATGGCCGCCTGGAAACGAAGTGGCTTTGGGGCTCGACTCTGGATGAATTTCTCGACCTACCGCGGCATATTTTGGAAGTTGCGACCACAGGAGAATACAACAAGCGCGAAATTTCGGCAGTGGGTCGGAGTGGCTGTGGACTTAGTATAAATATGAAATGTGTGCAGAAAGAATCGAACGCTGTCAAAATTTTTGGCTTTTTCCCAGCATGCAGTGCGGTGGTGATATTGAAAATCGAGGCAAGGTCAGTATGCATTAGAACGAGAGTCTAGAGCTCGGCCTGAGCAACGAATAAGAGCAAAAAAATTCACTGCTAAGCTAGGACTAGGACTGAATTTTGCTGTGAATGTTGACTTTTGGGTTTGCCATGATGATTTGAATAAAAAAAACTAAAGGCAAAAACGTGATTTTTGTTGTTTTTCTATGACGTTAAAAACGGTCATTTTTGTTATTGTCCAAATTCAAACGCTCATATTCTGCAAAAATCGCTGACTTTTTTGTGTTTATTGGGTATCTCAATTTGAGGGACTTTCTAGTCAATGCTCAGAACTGCTAGTTAGGGCAATGTTCGCGCGATTGAGAAAGTTGCAATTTTTTAAAGCAGTGGAGTATTGTACGGCCGGTTTTGGCCGGTGTAGGAGCGAATGGGTTAAGGATAATCAATTTAAGAAATACTAATAAAAACTGTTTATAGTCAATTGATTTGTAAAAAAAATATTACTTGGAGGTGGAAACAAGTAGTTGTATAATAAATGAGTCTGAATTTGACATCATCTAATTAGCATTTAGTAAATTCAAATCTCTATAAGTCACTAACGCGACGTTAAAAACAAGAAATATTTCACTATTCGACTTTTCAACGTACATTGAGTTGATTAAAAGAAAAAAAATTGGGGTTAAACATCATATATATATATATAGATGTTTAACCCCAATTTTTTTTCTTTTAATCAACTCAATTTTTATCGCGTTCAAAGAACGCAATCCTAATTTCGTGTTGGTTGTCCTGTGGTTTATGTGTAGTAAAATTTGAGATTGTTTTTTTTTTCAGGGGCTCATTTCCGCCGGAAATTCCTTTGAACGCGTCTCCATAATCTGTGATTACTGCTAGTATATATTCTAATTAAATGGTTCCAGACTTCAGGAGTGATTCATCGCTTTATTGCTACAGCTCTGTTTCGTATGATCAAATAATGACCACACTCTTCAGACAATAACAATGAATGACCGGTAAATTTTGAATGCTGGCAGTATAATACAAATGGTTGCTAGGTAGCAGTTGCATTAAGTGATTCTAAAGTTCCTGAGCATGTACTTGTTTCGGTGGCGACATGAGCTTGCTAATTTGTTTCGTTTGTTAAGGCTACATACAGTAGATCTTTTTTATTATAAACTTTTTGTAAAGGCATAGGTTACATTTCTTAGTGCTATTATTGTAGGGTTGGCATTTTCTAAGTACTTATTGTTGAAATGTATTGCAGGGCTAAGTTGTTCAAAGCATTCACACTGATAGGAGTCAACAATGGACAAACTTGATCTTCTCACTGTGAATTTTTGACTAATTTCAAGCTAAAAAATACGAGGCAGTCCTTGTTAAAGTAGACTAATCAATAATTATTTTGGCTTGACAAAAATTACAACACATTTGTTGATTAATCCATCTTTTATATTTTTGGTGTCTGAGATTTCTGGTTTACTCAAGCAGACACTTGTGTTTATATGTTTTGAAATCAAAATTTCGCAGGGAAGACATATGCTTCTATTGCTGTCATACTTCATCAAATTTATGAAATGTGATCAAAGTTTTATTTGTCCACGGTATCAAAGCGACAGTGGTTACTATTAAAAGCAATGCCTGCTTATTGCCCTTTGTTTTAAACAAAATGTCGTTTTCCTAAAATCTAGGAAGTGAAATATAGTAAAAGATTTCATGTAAAAGTACAAATCACAAAGGTACTGCAAAATGTATTTAACAATGTTAAGCTAGGCTAAGCTAAAGCTTCTAAAAACGTTGATAAAATTAATTTATAACACACCATACCATGCAAACTCCACAGGCACAACACCAAGAAAGTCCAAGCCATCTTCTGTTAATGTTCCAGTCTACAATTATAATAAGAAAGAAAGAAAACAGAAACAAAGAAAGAAATTAATGTTATTACCGGTATATGCATGGAGATATAAATAACATTGTTACATGTATGTACATGACTTGTATACTAGGTTATTTGTGGGTGACTACAGAAATGGCTGTATTGTGAAAGCCATGCATCAGAACGAGGAGAGCATGGTTGTATGAATGATAATTGCCAGTCTGTAGATGAACAAGTCAAACAGCTGATAAATAACAGTTCCAGATTAATTATCTATCGATCTATAATTACTGTTGTGGGCTCTTCCCAGATATTTGATAACATTTTGTATCAGCAAAATTAATTAATAAAATGTACCCGCCCGAGGACTAAGCTACTAAACGGATAATAGAACTCTTAAGAACTTTGCTTTTGTTAGTTTTATTGTAATTAGTAGTCAATAGTGTATATAAGTTTATAATCTTTGTTAAATTTTAATATTGTCTTTGAAAAGCCCCTTTGGGAGAGTCAATCAAGTATGTAGGTATGTATTGTACACTGGCAAATCTGGCAAGAAGTGATGTACACATCCCACAGGATGACACCCTGTAGTAACCTGTGTTTCGCTGAATACTAAAAGACAACTGAGTCAAAGTAATATACATTTGTTGTATTTAATGACAACATAATATGAAATTATTCCAGAACATGAAATAACTTTCATTGTTTCCCCTGGAACCAGTCATTAAGTGTTTATTGTAAGTTTGTATGTTGGCACAGTTTGCAAAGTTCTTGATTAAAACAAGTAAAAAACACTAAAAGATAAAAGCTAACCTTGTCAAAGCAGAACAGCTTCAGTTTTCCACAAACATTGATTCTAAATTAAAACAGGTACAGCACATCATTCAGTAATTATTATGTGTTCCATATAATCCATGCAATCCGTATTTGTAAGTTAAGTCGGCAGTGCTTACTGTACCTTGGTGGATTTATACAGTAGATGTGTTTTTTCTTTAGCCTCTGCAGAGCATAAACAATCCCAACTGACATTGCTGCAGGAAGAGCAGGCGGAACAGCTACAGTGATGATATCCAGGGCTTGTACCATGATGTTACCAATAGACATCTAAAGAGAACAACAGAGCTGCCATGTATGAAGTAAATAACTAGAAACAAGTAGCCAGTTAGGACTTCACATGTGGGCCCTTTGGATTAGGGACCAGTCATTTAAGTCAAAGTTCAAATAAAGCAAAAAAAAAAACATGTCTTAGCATGACACATATAAGAATTGTGTGAAATGAGAGATAACTGGATGACATAATACATTAAATTTGTTGTGATTTTAAGTCATTACATGTCATGATTCATAAATTAACACGTTTTGTCAAATCAATTACAAATTCAAATACATTTCGTTGACCAAATTGAAATTGTTTCGATAGGATAACTTTCTTTGCATTGTACAATTTAAAACAAGCAGTGATGACTGCTATTGAAACACAGGTATTGTGAAGAATTGGTGATAAATTAACAATATGCTTATCAACACTATTAATAAATCTTTTACTGTTAAACCTTGCAATGATTCTACTAAAACTAAACAATCTTAACAAATTTGGTCTCAAGTTTTTAAACTAAAAATACGAAAATGTACGGTAGGGAAAAGGGCAACAAGTGTAAATAGAGAATACTATGTGGAAACTGCATGCATAAGGAATATAATTATGCAGAAGTTGGTTCGTATCAGAAACTGAACGAATGAATAACGAGGCTACAATTGTGAGCAAGTGAGATTGATACAAACCAGCAACCGGCAGCAAGTGTGTAAATTTTGTACAAAGCACTTTCCATGTTGTATTATGTTTATTATTATACATACAGAGATTTAAAACTCAATTTAATGGCAATTTTTATTTGCAAAATTAATGTAAGTTGGCAAATTACATTCAAAAGCTTACAATTCGCAACTATATAAGCTTAAAATGCCTGGCTTCCTGTCTTGGCAAAAAGTGAAGCTAAAATCCACGAAGTACTAAAATATAACGCAAGTTTAATCGGAGTCTGACTGTATAATTTGAATTCTCTTCCATTTCCTTTTGGTTTGAGTGACTATGAGCTCTCGGTTTGAATTGTAGGTCGGTGGTAAGAGTGTTGACCGAAATCACAAATTGGCCTCCACTTGTCATGGCACCTTGAAGAACTTTATTTTTTATTTATTTATTTATTTATTTATTTATCCAGGGGCATCCAATTTAGCAGAGCTAGTTTAAATGGAGCCCTGAAGAACTTCAATGGCATTTTACTCATGCTTGCTGCACTTTCACTAGTGGGAGAAGTCATTGCTAACAGTGAAATATTTCGCCAAGCTTAGTTTACTATTGTTTTGCTTTTACAAAAAAAAACCGTGCACTATTGTGCTAACATGAGCAAAATAATCGGAATTCCTCAGCCTTTTAAGTGTGCTTGGGCCCTATATATATTTAATGTACTGTAGCATTATCAAAAGTGAAACACAAGCAACAATTCATTTGATAATTAAATGGTACAGTGTACCTCCTTAGTATTAATAAAAGTTCATAATTAAGTAAAACATCTCACCCCTTGCATGACAAAAATGTACACACTATATGAGAATCCAGCCAGTGCTGAAAGGAATTTATTGATTAGCATAAATAAAGAAACTGTTGATTTTGAACTCTTTTCAGTCTTAACAATTGAAGAGCTTGGTGCATTAAAGTAAGGGTTGATGTCAAATGTTAGGTTTTGCTCAGATTTGCATATATTTTTTTCATTTATGTGGCCTCCAATTTAATTGAACACATATCCCCAATTTGTATAATTCCTAGTATAAGCAAAATCTGATTAAAACAGAACTTTATACATAGGCCGCACAAAACCACTCAATTAAAATATCATAATATTATATAAAATGTCATCAAGAACTCATCATGAACAAGGATCCCTGCAAATTGTTACTCACCCCACTGACATTAAACCACTTTAAATACTATTTACCCAAAAAGGTATACATATAATGATAATAATAATTTAATTACTTAAGTGGCACTTTTCTTCATGTATAATGTACATCGAAAGTCACAAATATTAACAATATTAAAAGAAAAGGAAAAAATCTATAATATATTAAATCTACAGTGTATTAAGTTACAATCTACATGTAAGATAAAATATTATAAATTTAATCTTGGTAATAGTCTGTCCAAGCAAGTTAATATTTAAAAAAAATAAGTGTTTATATTTTCTAGAATGCACACAAATGTACAAAAAGACAGTCATGTAGTTCCAGTGGAAGAACATTCCACAGATTTGGAGCAGCCATCACAAACGTTCTGTCCCCTAGTTATTACTGTAAGTTAGATAAAAAAAAATATTGTACAAAAAAATACAGTCATAATCTTTAATATAACGCACTAAAATAGCCTGGGGCTAATCCATGAATGGCTTTAAAAGTAATATTAATAGAACCTAAAAAGCAAAGGTCTGTTTCAAATTTTTCTTGCATCTTGGAAAAACCAATAAAAACTGGTTATTGTTTGTTCTCTCTTCAAGAGTTCACTTGTTTTTTATCTTGGTTTTCTACAGGTATTTCAAGTGTGCAAAACGTATTTTAACACAGTTTTGATCCAACAACATTAAAATCATATGTCACAGCATCTTTAAGATTTTGGGCTAAATGTAATACCATACATGTATGTTTGACGGTACATGTATGCTGAAATTATATGTATTGTGCTCAAATAACTTTTTTTGTAAGTAGGAAATCACAAAATTATTTTGATTCTGAGTTTGTGCAGTTACACACCAGTCTCTACCAATATGAAATCGGGCAGTGTATCTGGAAGTCCGAAGTTATCACATATATTACTTGTTAATAACTTACCAAGTATTGCCATGAGGCCAATGAAACGCATGGAGTCTCTGAAAAACTTAAAGCCCACAGGTTTAGGACTGAGAATAGAACGAATTAAACCACCCTTTGTGGTAGAAAATCCTGCAAAATAGCAACAAAATGTGACTTATTTACAATGAAATTATTATATGCAGGTTAATGAAGTTAACAGAGTTAACGTCAAGGAGAATCAGTAATCTCCCTTAGGTCAGCGGTATCTGGCATGTGCGCATGTGCCCATGTGTGCGTGTGCTAGGATTCCATGTGCTTTCAGAGTCAAGCTTGTTTAGCATGGCATTTTTTTTTTTGTGGCATTTTGTGGCAGGCATTCTTTGATGTCCTGTGCATTTTTAGGCCTCAGCGTTTCCCCCTCTGGCCCCTGCTATGTCAGTTTAATGGGTGCCTGCTTCCCTGGTATGGGGGCTCATGGCTGGGTTGCCAGGATTTGCCAGCCAGTCCATGGGGGCAGTTCTCCATCAAGGGGAAAAGTCAAAAGTGGAAGCTCCTAGATGTCCCAGGCATCCAACCACCACTTAGTGAGGCAGTTGTTAATAGTAGTATTAATAAGCATTTGCATGCAAAAAAGCATCAATCAAGATTCAGAATTCCCTTGTTATTAAATAATTGATGTTGTAGATTAAAATTTCAGTTGGATTCCTATTCTCCTTTGTCTCAGATTTTCATTAATAATTCTGAGACAAAAGAAAATAAAAACTAATTAAAACAGCTGCCTTTTTTTAAATTTAAAATTCTTATTAACCCATTGACACCTGAACCGCCCATAACCGCCCGTACAAGACTCCACTGCTTTAAAAAATTGTAACTTTCTCAATCGTGCGAACATTGCCTTAACTAGCAGTTGTGAGCATTGATTAGAAAGTCTTTCAAATTGAGATACACAATAAACACAAAAAAGTCAGCGATTTTTGCAGAATATCAGCGTTTGAATTTGGACGATAACAAAAATTACCGTTTTTAACGTCATAGAAAAACAACAAAAATCACGTTTTTGCCTTTAGTTTTTTTTATTCAAATCATCGTGGCAAACCCAAAAGTCAACATTTACAGCAAAATTCAGTCCTAGTCTTAGCTTAGCAGTGAATTTTTTTGCTCTTATTCGGTGCTCGGGCCTAACTACAGCTTCTTATACTAGTGCATACTCACCTTGCCTCGATTTTCAACATCACCACCGCACTGCATGCTGGGAAAAACCCAAAAATTTTGACAGCGTTCCATTCTTTCCCCACACATTTCATATTTATACTAAGTCCACAGCCACTCCGACCCACCGCCGAAATTTCGCGCTTGTTGTATTCTCCTGTGGTCGCAACTTCCAAAATATGCCGCGGTAGGTCGAGAAATTCATCCAGAGTCGAGCCCCAAAGCCACTTCATTTCCAGGCGGCCATTTTTCCAGTTCAACGAGCAACGAGCCAAATTCGTAAACGAAGTACAACACCTAACTCGCTTCATTGAGAAGTGGACTCAGAACTACCTCCAAGCTTAATGATGCTCACCAGGCAGCTACTAAAGATGAAAAATGGCTGTGAACTTACCAAAAATCGTAGATAATTCATATTGGACCCTTTATTGCAAATCAACCAAGCAAAATGAGATCGTCACAATGACGTTTCCAGTAAACTCGAGCCTTCAGTGTTTTAGAACAGCAGCACTTTCAATGGTAACTCCAAATATGAAGTCACGAAATCCTATGGGGCGTGTGTATGCAGAAAATCACTCAAAAACGTAAAAATCCTCAGGTGTGAATGGGTTAATGAAGAAAAATAAAGGTCACGTGACCAGGGCTTTTGACACCCCCCGGCGAAAGTTAGGGTTAGGGATAGTTCAAATCTAGGGTTAGTGTTAAGATTCTAGGGTTAGAACAATTTCTAGGGTAAGGTGTAACTTGGCTCAGGGCCAGGCCTAACTTAGGGTTAGGTCCCAGGTTTGGGGTTGGCCAGGTCACGTGATAGGCAATAGTATCAAACTTGATCACCCAAGATGAACTGACCCTCGACTACTGACTGTCACCAGCTGTTCTAACTCCACCTCTTATGTCTAGTTTTGAAAATCACCACCCCTTGAAGTTGGCTTTCATGCAACTTTCACCTTTGCACTAAATATTGGCCAGCAACTAGTACCCTCCCCCCCAGATCTTGATGCATATGCCTGTTTTCAAATTAAATAGTGATGACATGTTCCTAGTCTTAAGGGTTTTTTGTTTGACTGGTTTAAGAGCCAAAACTATCAACTGTAAGAAAAATAGATTTTTTGATTAACCCATTGACACCTGAACCGCCCGTAACCGCCCGTACAAGACTCCACTGCTTTAAAAAATTGTAACTTTCTCAATCGTGCGAACATTGCCTTAACTAGCAGTTGTGAGCATTGACTAGAAAGTCTTTCAAATTGAGATACCCAATAAACACAAAAAAGTCAGCGATTTTTGCAGAATATCAGCGTTTGAATTTGGACGATAACAAAAATTACCGTTTTTAACGTCATAGAAAAACAACAAAAATCACGTTTTTGCCTTTAGTTTTTTTTATTCAAATCATCGTGGCAAACCCAAAAGTCAACGTTTACAGCAAAATTCAGTCCTAGTCCTAGCTTAGCAGTGAATTTTTTTGCTCTTATTCGGTGCTCGGGCCTAACTACAGCTTCTTATACTAGTGCATACTCACCTTGCCTCGATTTTCAACATCACCACCGCACTGCATGCTGGGAAAAACCCAAAAATTTTGACAGCGTTCCATTCTTTCCCCACACATTTCATATTTATACTAAGTCCACAGCCACTCCCACCCACCGCCGAAATTTCGCACTTGTTGTATTCTCCTGTGGTCGCAACTTCCAAAATATGCTGCGGTAGGTCGAGAAATTCATCCAGAGTCGAGTCCCAAAGCCACTTCGTTTCCAGGCGGCCATTTTTCCAGTTCAACGAGCAATGAGCCAAATTCGTAAACGAAGTACAACACCTAACTCGCTTCATTGAGAAGTGGACTCAGAACTACCTCCAAGCTTAATGATGCTCACCAGGCAGCTACTAAAGATGAAAAATGGCTGTGAACTTACCAAAAATCATAGATAATTCATATTGGACCCTTTATTGCAAATCAACCAAGCAAAATGAGATCGTCACAATGACGTTTCCAGTAAACTCGAGCCTTCAGTGTTTTAGAACAGCAGCACTTTCAATGGTAACTCCAAATATGAAGTCACGAAATCCTATGGGGCGTGTGTATGCAGAAAATCACTCAAAAACGTAAAAATCCTCAGGTGTGAATGGGTTAAAACCCCCAAAATTTAACTATTTACATGTAACATTAAATTCACAGATAATCAGCAAATTTTAACATGAAGTAAAACATGTAGTAATTTGAGACAACAATATTACAGTATAATTATTTACAATAAGATAAATATGTAAAAAACAATATTTTCTAACATAGGACAATTAATGATCAGCTGACAAATGTGTCGGCCTACCAGTTCTAATGACCACTGCAAGAACCCTAGCATCGCCATAATAACGGGTTTGTATTACTTTTGTGCCACTAAACAGAGTGTGTCTCTTGTGTCTTTCAGGATTATATGGTTTTTCCCGTTGTTCTGCAGGATAACTTGATGATCTCTTGGTGTGTGGTAAAGGAGTTTTGGTGACTGGAACACTTTCACCTACAAAATATAATAATAAAAAAATAATATATCATGTAGAAGAAATCATGTATCATGTAGAAGATGAATTGGTGGTAACTTCAAAGTCATACTGTCAATATCAGATTAATATTGTAATAGAAGTATTTATACTGTCTATATTTTAAGTATTTGCATTAAGGTATTTATATTATACCTTTCATTACTAGTCTAATCAAAATATATAATTATGATCACTTTTTTATTTTTCTAACATAATTTTTGTTGAGTGATTTTAACTTGAGCTGTGGTCTGTAGATCTGTAGACTGGGCACAAGTCCCTAATATCTGTTGTAATCATAAATTTATTATTGTTACTGTTAGATAATAAGAGGGGAAAATTGATAAGGCAAAATTTGTCACATCAACATAAAAATACTCATATGATTATTACCTGTTAACATACTTTCATTGACAATACAGTTGCCGCTGATAAGAACAGCATCACAATGAATCATGGCTCCTTTTGAAGGAATCACTAGTACATCTCCAGGAACAAGATCTTCAGATGATATATCCACTTGAACTTTGCATTATAAAGCACAAAATCATACAAGTCATGTATTACCCATATCAGAAGAAATTTAGTACTCTAGCACAAGTCACTTAAGATTTATATAATTTTGCAATAATTTCCAGTACATGTACAGTACTTGTGCAATCACTAATGGAGAATGGTTTACTTTCCCTTCTGCTATGCACCATCCCAGACAAAGCTAGCACATGTACAAGAGGCTGCAAAGCTGTAAAGTGCTCCAGAATGACAAAGCACATGTGACAGGATTACAATACATGACAGGATAGGCACATGTTACAGCATTACCATGCTTGATAGGAAATTAGGCACATGTGACAGAATTACCATGCATGATAAGATAGGCACATGTGACAGTATTACCATGTGTGATAGGATAGGCACATGTGACAGTATTACCACGTGTGATAGGATAGGCACATGTGACAGTATTACCATGTGTGATAGGATAGGCATATGTGACAGGATCACCATGTGTGATAGGATAGGCACATGTGACAGTATTACCATGCATGATAGGATAGGCACATGTGACAGTATTACCATGTGTGATAGGATAGGCACATGTGTCAGACTGTATTACCATGCATGACAGGATAGGCACATGTGACAGGACCAGGGCTGTCATTAAGGGCCATCACCCGTAGCATCTGTTATGGGCGAGTGCACTTGATGGGACCTTGATGTTACTGGTAATCTTGCCTGTTATAGGTTAAATTTACTGACAAAGCAACAAGCTTGTTACGGGTGTTAAGATCAGAGCAACACCTGTCTCAAATCTTAGTGACAGCCCCGAGGACTACCATGCATGATAGGATAGGCACATGTGATAGGATTACAATGCATGAAAAAATAGGCACATGCAACAGGATTGCCATGTGTGACAGGATAGGTACATTTGACAGTATTACCATGCGCGATAGGATAGGCACATGTGACAGGACTACCATGCATGATAAAATAGGCACATGTGACAGGATCACCATGCATGATAGGATAGGCACATGTGACAGGATTACCATGCATGATTGGCATGGGTGACAGAATCAATATGATTGACAGGATAGACAAACGTGACAGGATAGACAAATGTGACAGGATAGACAAACATGACAGGATGGACATGGATGATAGGATAGATATGTGATAGGATTGACATGGGTGTCTGGATAGACATGTGACAGCATTGTCGAGGGTGACAGGATTGACACGTGACAGTATAGACAAACATGACATTATTGACATGGGTGACGGACAGACATATGTGACAGGATAGACACGTGACAGGATAGACATGGGTGACAAGACAGACATAGATGGCAAGATAGACATGTGACCAGATTGATATGGGGACAGGATAGACATGTTACAGGATTAACATGCATGACTGGATCGACATGGGTGACATGATAGGCATGCATGACAGGATAGACATGTGGCAGGATCGACATGGGTGACAGGATAGACACACCTGACAGGATAGACAGCGTGATAGGATTGACATGGATGACAGTATCTACATGGGTGACAGGATAGACACACCTGACAGGATAGACATGTGACAGGATCGATATGGGTGACAGGATAGACACATGACGGGATCAACATGTGACAGGATCGATATGGGTGACAGGATAGACACATGACAGGATCGATATGGGTGACAGGATAGACACACCTGACAGGATAGACATGACAGGAATTACATGGGTGACAGGATAATTTACATGTGATAATATTGACATGGGTGACGGATAGACACACCTGACAGGATAGACATGTGACAGGATCGATATGGGTGACAGGATAGACACATGACAGGATCAACATGTGACAGGATCGATATGGGTGACAGGATAGACACATGACAGGATCGATATGGGTGACAGGATAGACACATGACAGGATCAACATGGGTGACAGGATAGACACACCTGACAGGATAGACATGACAGGAATTACATGGGTGACAGGATAATTTACATGTGATAATATTGACATGGGTGACGGATAGACACATGTGACAGGATTGACATGGGTTAAAGGATAGACACATGTGACAGGATTGACATGGGTGACAGGATAGACACACAAGACAGGATTGACATGGGCGATGGATAGACGCATGTGACAGGATTGACATGGGTTACAGGAAAGACACACAAGGCAGGATGTTTCACAAGATATCAATTTGATCTACATGTACTTGTTTGACCATTAGATCTACATGTGCTCTAAACACATTTCTGTGCAATCTATTAATTACCAGTGAAACCCAATTTCAGAAAATATATTTACAAATAAAAGAAACTTACCAGCATTATTCCGCAGTACAGTAACTCTCTCTGACACTGCCACCATGTCCCTTAATGTCAAAAGGTGCTAAAAATAATTACATGTATATACAATACCATTAGAGCAATATTTTCCCTCTATTAATTATATTAATTATTATTGCAGGACTGGCCTACCTTATTTCTCCTCTATATCAAAATATTTTTAAGCAATCAATAGTAACAGAACATTCTCCTGATAACTACCTTAATTTCAAAGCTAGCAATGAGTTTGTGTATTGTAGACATAAAGCTGTCAACATCAGCTCATGACAACAAGCCTATAAATTATTTTATAAGTCACATAGTAAAACGTTAATATGTAAACATGTTCTAGCATACTAAAGCAGAAAATCAATTATGTTGCGCTTAAAATAAGAAAGAACACTGTGACAGTTTATTTTGAAGCACGCAATAAAATATTGTGAACTATAACATGTGCACACTTGTAACACTTTTAAAAGTATGAGTTTCATGCCAAGAAAGAGGTCGTTTTTTTATTTTTCTCGCTCAGATTTGTCCATTTTTGGCATGTGAACTACAAATTAGTTGCAAA
This sequence comes from Dendrophyllia cribrosa, assembly GCA_024195265.1. NCBI lineage: Eukaryota > Metazoa > Cnidaria > Anthozoa > Scleractinia > Dendrophylliidae > Dendrophyllia > Dendrophyllia cribrosa. The sequence continues at coordinate 20,384,344 of JAJLRJ010000004.1, forward strand.
ACATTGTTCAGATGTTTTTCTGTTGTTTTTTTCCGTCGTTTTCGAGAATTAAGGTATGCAAAAAAAAAAATTCTGCATGTCTCCCGCTGAATCCCGCTCGAAAAAATGAATCCCAAGGTTTACCCGAATTTCTCGATTTTACGCTGATTTTTCACTTCAGATGGCCAAGTTTGGGCCCGTACCGCTGAACCCCGCTCAAGAAAAATAAATCCCGAAGTTCATTCCCTCAAAATCGCTTCATTTTTATCACCAATAGTCAGCTACTTAGATTCGCGCCATCTCCCTTATCGTTACGGACCTCCTTTAGGAAGCACTCCCGGTCCTCCGCTGCCGGCTCATAGTCTTTGCCCACCTTGCTGAATTTCACCCGGCCGCAAGAACTCACTTTGAGCTGCCCAACGCTGTATTTCAATCTCCCGTGCGACCATGCAAAGCTGACCTATCTGCCACTGTCGCAAAGCATGTCGGGATAACAATGGCGAAAACGAAAACGGAATGTCCGCCAAACGAAATACGGAAAATATTATAAGTCTCGAAGCACTTCGGATATCGGGCATTTTGACTACGGCACGGGATGGGAAATGGCCCACAACCCACAACACTGCCCCTTTTCTGATCCAAAGCGATTCCTGACTTTCGCGCTGGCTCGCCTCATCCACCAACATCTATTTTCACCTCGAGCGTGAAATAGAGATTTAGGCAAGAAACACGACTCGTTTCTTTGAGAGGTGCTAGAGACTTACGGATTTCCGGACTTAATGATGTCCTTCAATCACCGGACGGGCCTTAAACATATTGGCTCATACGCACGCTACAGACGATGTGTTTGCCGTAGCGAGCTCACGATCGATTACAAACCAGGCGCGCGTAAATAATGGTATTTTCGTTCATGTCGTTGGCGCGGGTCAGGAGTATTGCGGCCGCATATTCTCATGGCCAATCTGCTGTAATGGCGTCGAAATTACGCTCTGAATGTAAACAACCACTAAAAGACCAGAACTCTGCTTTTTTTCAGGTGAAATTAGTCCAGTTTCTTAGGATTAGTGCAAATTCGACAAGGGTTTGTGATATTATTCGTTGTACGATAAAATTAGGCAAATCTGAGCGAGAAAAAAGGTAAAAACACTCAAAAAGCAACATAGGCTGGTTATGCCCCAACCCCTTCAATTAGTTAATGAACAACAACAGACAACAAACTGATGCAGATACTGGTCACATACATAACAATACGTTCAGAGCAGTTTACTCACAGTTCGTGTCTGATATACAGTGATGACAATGGAAATCAGAGATACGATTAAGATGGCCACAGCATAGTAATAATACTCCTCATTTGCCCATAAGATAATGCTAAAAATCTGGAACACATAAAATGGATCCACAACCTAAAAGGGGTAACAGTCAATAACACAGGACTTTAATTAAACTAACCTGGCTAAATAGAATACTGTTCCCTGTATAAATATTATATAAACTCAATCTCAAATTCATTCTGAGCTACATTCAACCTCATTAATTCACTTTATGAAGGGTTAGGAGTAATGACATTATTTGTGTTGATGTTACAATGTATGTGTCAGCTCACAGGTGCATCACAGGTGAAAGTCATGGAAGTGGCTGGCCACCTGCAGGTGTTGATGTGCAAGGAAGTTATTAAGCTATTGAACACTGCACAAAAGTTCATGGCACTCTAAAACTATATTCCTTATATATTTTGTAAACGTTGGCCATGTTGAAAAAAAAAAGCCTATGGGATCTTTTATGACAAATTATTTTTATTTAACTTTTGCTGAAATGCTAGGTTAATAATATAAAAGACCCGTATGTTATTGCTAGGCATGCATAGGACTATGCAGGTCTTGCGTTAATAATTACCTCTTCAAAGAAGAGCCTTCCATATGATTTGACATCAACATCAACCAGATTTGGACCATACTGCTTCTGTCTAAAGTAAGAAACAATATGGCTGTCTTAAGGCTAAAGAATTATGCAACTAAGGCATTGATTGCTATAGGATAGAATTGCAAAGTTAAAAGAATTAACGTAGCCTGTGAGCGGGGTTTGGAGGAACGGGTAGGGTGTAGAGGAGGGAAAGGAACGAGAGCTTGCAACGATGTCTCAGAAATTCGAATGTCTCCGCTGAATAAGTCTGTGGAAAATGCTGATTGGTTGAGATTTAATTTGATGATGACATCATCATTCTTTGCACATCGTGATCAAGACAAAACAAAATGGTGTTGAGCGGAGATTGTATTCATAAAGCATGCAAGAATTTTTCTAAATATCTGAAGTTTCCTGTGGAATTGAAACCCGAGCAAAGTCAAGCAGTTGAAGCACTACTTAAAGGTAGTGATGTCCTCGCTGTTTTGCCGACAGGCTTTGTTAAGGTAGCAGAAGCCAGAGGTATTGGAATGTTTGTTAGTAACTTTTGTTGCCGATGTATCTAATAAAGAATTAAGATTGGCCAAGTTTCAGCTTTTGTTTGGGTCAGCCGAGAAAAATAATTATTGACCAGTATTTTCTCAAAAGACAATGCTGTTTAGCTTTTTAGCCATTTGATTTGTCAGGTCAGGAAGCCAGCCTTGTTGGGTTTTTGACCCGAGACCCCCATCTATCTGGAATTCTTGTGTGAACGCGGCTAAATTATTATGTAAATTGCACGCTACTTGTTTACCTTTACCGAGTACTTTATTATATTTTAAGGATGATGAACTGTTTGTCTGTCTGTCGCTTTGACTTGAAAGCCAGAGAATGAAGAACATGGTTTCTTTTAAAAATAAATGTAAACAAACAGCCCCGAGTCCCAAGTGCATTAGTCATGCAAAATTCATGTGTAAAATTCTTTATGAACTTCATGTTTACTAATTGTTAAAAAACATTTGAATGGAACGAAACATAATAATCGAAGTTAAAGATGGCAGGGAAAGTTATGTAGCAGAAAAAGTTAGCCTTTTAAAGTTTGTTGTACAAAGTCATAAAAAGTGCACCAAATTTGCATATGTCAAAAGGTAATTTGAAACCTGAATACAGACCATGCGCTTCCAAGAATTATCTGTTATCCTTGTAGTTTCGCTCACCAACTTACAGCTAATAAATGGCAAGCGAACAGCTCGAACGGATAGCCGTTAGTATCGTTTTGTACCGTTAGCTCACAAAAAATGGCTCCGGCTACCACGAATCCCCGTAGCGAACTTTAACAAAGCTTTACAACATCTACAATGATAATCCTTTGGATCTTCTGTTTTCAGTTTTCTCCCTACACAGATCTTCTTTGGAGTATTTGCCATACTTGCTGTGAGCTAGCACAAGCAGTGCAACTTCCCGGGGAAAGTTATTCTTCACGTGGACTGTTACATGTTTGTTTATATTAACGCTCGTTTCAGGTTTGAGCTGATTGGCCAAATTCTGACAGCTCGGACAGCAGGGAGCCACGGGGTGTATTGCGGGTGGCATTCAAATTTTATAAGACATTGTTGCAAGCTCTTTCCCTCACCCAAACTGCAAACCCCTGAACCTGAGAGTTTGCTCGCAGACTAGAATTAAGGGTGCTGTCAACAATTTTTGGTCATATTGTTGTAAGAATTTTAACAAAATCATTAACAATTACGACCAAAAATTCTGAAAAACGCATTTAGGGGAATGTAAATGTAACTGAAGATGTGATATGACAATCATTTAATAAAATAATTATCCATTCCTGAAAAAAGCACCTGTTACGGCATGCATGCTTTTATAGCCGACACCAACTCGTGCACTGGAATAACTTTCATTTGAAGACGTCGGAGCATGTCCAACCTATGTCGAATTTGAGACCTTTTTTTTTTTTTCACGCTCATTTTGCCTCATTTTTGGCATGTAATCTACAAATTAATTGCAAAACATTGTTCAGAATTTTTTTATGCTGTAGTTTCCTGTCTTTCCGTTGAATCTCGCTCGAGAAAATGAATCCCAAAGTTAACCCTAATTTCTCGATTTTACGCCAAGGTTTTTTCACTTCAGATGGCCAAGTTTGGGCCCGTGCCGCTAAATCCCGCTCAAGAAAAATTTATCCCAAAGTTCATTCCCTCAAGATCGCTTCATTTTTATCGCCGATGGTCAGCAAATGTGTCGCAAAGCATGTCGGGATACCAATGGCGACATCGAGCACCGAATGCCCACCGAAACAAAATACGGAAAATATTATGTCTCGAAGCACTTCATATATCGGGCATTTCGACTACGGCACGGGATGGCAAATGGGCCACAACTCACAACACTGCCCCTTTTCTGATCCGAAGTGATTCCAGACTTTCCCGCCGGCTCCGTCTTGCCAACCAACGTCTATTTTCACCTCGAGCGCGAAATGGCGATTTAGACACAAGGTGGGACAAGAAACACGACTCGTTTCTTTGAGAGGTGCTAGAGACTTACAGATTTCAGGACTTAATGATGTCCTTCCATCACCGGACGGGCCTCAAACATACACACGCTACGGACGATGTGTTAACCGAAGCGAACTCGCGATCGATAAGCGAGCCAGGCGCGCGTAAATAGCGGTAGTTTTGTTCAGGTTGTTGGCACTGGTCAAGAGCATTGCGGTCGCATAGTCTCACGGCCAATCTGCTTTTAATGGCGTCATTTTGGAGCACGTTTCGTACAGTTTTGGAAGGAACTACGCTCGGATGTACAGTCAAATCACTAGAGGGCCAGAACTCATCTTTCTTCAGATAGTTTAGTTTAGTTAATTTCGCTTTTTATATACGTTTTTTTCTCTAAAATGACGGGAAAACCAGCATACAAATTTCTGAACGATGTTTTGAAGTTAATTTGTAGGTCACATGCCAAAAATGAGGCAAAATAAGCGCGAAAAGACAAAAAAAGGTCTGAAATTCGACATAGGTTGGTAATGCTCCGGACGCTTCATTTGTTTACCACTTCCAGTTAGTGGACTTTTTTATATTGTTGCAGCTGCCTTTAGGCATACAACTTGCTGCCTTTCATTTTCAGTATTCTCTTTGGTTGATTTGCTTTTCACATGTTTATTATAGTCTTGATTAAATCAAAGACACAACATACACATGCCTTAATTTACATGCTGGGGATAACACTATGTTAACTTATTATAAGTGACTTTTTGGAAAAAAATAAAAATTGCTCCAAATTAGCCATTTTTTGGCATACGGACTTGTTTTCATGTTGTAAACATTGCCCTGTATGTTTTTTTACTGGTTTTGTTCTTCTTCACCTGTGTTTAAATGAATTAAAAGGGTATGTGGAATTGGCACATTTTTAGAAAACTTGGCCAACATGTTTATTAGATAATTATATGAACCAAAGCATGCTTTTACAAAATTCAAAGTATTTTTTGTATGGCAACCCAAAGTGTGATATTCAGAAATTTTTTCTTTTGTCCAACTTTAAATTTGGGGTTATTTGAGAACCAACTGGAATATCCAAAAAGCCTCACACACTTTGTTAACTCCTGAATGACATAGTCCATTATTTAATTAGCTTTACAGTGATGTCTTATTTTATTTGTTTTCATTGAAAATAAAAGCATGCACAGAGGATTTCCAGGAAGGCACCCTAAAATGTTGACAGTAACCTTAACAAAGTGAAGTTGCCATATGAGTGCCAGCAATATGTCACTATGCTGATCCCACATGTTTAACTTGAGAAAGACTGGGACTATGTGAAAATACTTTTGACATCATTCAGTAAGGAAACTACTGATACATACAGGAACCTCTTACAAAGTACAAAATTTAGTTGAGAAATAAATTAAGTCAATTTCATATCCATACCTGTTTATAACCTCATCCAAACATAGACCAGATGAACACTGATAAAAATGTACTGGATAAGTACCAATGTCAAGACCCCTACAATAAACACAGCACAGTCTCAACAGAAAGTATATAATGTACCTGTAGCTTGTAGGTTCTTAATCCAATATGAGGTGTGTACCAAACAGACTTGATCTTAGGATGAATGTTTCTTTGTAGGGACATCTCCATGGCCAGTGTGCATGAGATGAGCAACAACATGATTTGATGACTTTGTCTTAATAAAATGAACTTGTCATAACTATTCTTTGTGTAAGCTACATGTAGTTAATTCTGTTTGCTAATTTCCTTGAAAAATAAAAGGATATAGGATACTAGCTGTACATAAAGCATATTTCACATAGGTCACATAATAAAAATGACCAGTAGATTAGGCATGGTGGCAATGTTTCATTAAACTGTTTTAGTTTAATCCATTTTGCAAGTTTTATTTACAATGTAAATATAAATGCTAAACCCTGGCTGTGACCACCCTCAGTGCCATACATTGTTTATGGGTGCGGTAGGGGAGATAGATCAACAGTAGACTGATAGTGGCTGCCTGATGCGCCTTCATGAGCTGACCTCCGATCTTATTCTCTTAAGTGTATGTGTATGTATGTGATATGTATGCTATATAAGTCTCTAGATAGTATATACTGGCAGTTCAAAAATTAAATTGTTTTACAAGAATAAAATTCACAATAGGATAACCCTTCTCCAGTTAATTGTTACAATTCAGCACATCCAAGAAGCTGGAAAGTGATTCATTTTCAAGACATATTCATATCCTCCACAGTCTACAACATATGCAAGTTACATGCACATTCATGGAAGCACGAACCTCAATAATTCAAATTTCTCTTGGTCTTCATTCCACACATATCTAAGGTGTTTGTGGCAAAAGTACTTCAAATGTAAAGCCTGTATGCTCATGTAAGAAAAGTAAGTTATCAGTTAACAAAATTCTGAAAGCATATCAAGCCACATAAAACAGAAAAATTCTTTTACATACTGTATGATAACTGTGCTTAAAAAAGTAATTTTAATAACTTACCTGACAATTTGTGTTGGCAACTGAGAGAAGCCTCTGAAAAATTGACAAAAACATTAAAATTATACCAGTAAATATTAATATTATATTCAGAATATTTTGATAAACATCATTAAAAGAAAAACAAGCTACACTTTGACCTCATGCACACATTAGAGGTATCAGGTCGTCGTTAAAAACTTATGTTGGAGAGAACTGTCATTCTGAAAGTCTCTTGGCCAGCTGGCAAGTGCATTCAAAATAAATATTATATTTCCGACCCTGTAAGTAATGTCATGGGACAACCAAACACCATTTATCACCTTGAAAACATTCTGCAATGGATCAAAAGCTCATTATAGTACTTTATGTAGCTTTAAAAAAGATTATTGTGAAAAGGTTTCTATATTCTATGTTAGAAATTAGCAGAAAAGTACTCTGTATGCATCAACTCGTTTAATTCAATGAGTGGCACAATTATAACAGTCCTTTCTACATGTGAATCATTAAATCATTGAATTATTATAAAATGTAAATAAAAGGAATTGTACCAACCTCTGTTTCACCAGCACATCTGGGAGCTTCATCATCAAACTCAACACTCAATGCTGAACATGAAGGTGGTCTGTTGTAATACACATTCAATTCATTTGCATCAAATTGCATCAATCTCAGTTTTTTGTAATGATGTTGCATACAAGAACATTGGAAGAATATGTACTGTATATCCAAATATTAAATATCAGTACATGTCAAGTAAGAGTACCTTCTTTTGGTTAAGACAATGCCAGTGAATCTCTAAACAATGTTTCAAACATATCTCCCATTTTGTTTGTTTTCTTTTATTTCATTCATTTTTTGTGCTTCCAATACATGGTGGCTCCATATAGTTTTTTTGCGGGCTAGGCATGGGCACGAAAATGGCGTGAGCGCACGTTTTTTTATATTGATGATGTCACAAAAATAAAAAGGTTTTTACAGCAACTAAAACGTCACAGTGAATTTTTATAAAAATTGTCAAATTGGTAGACGTATTTTCTTTGTTCTAGATCACAAAAAAAAGACAACAATTTTTGTACATGCACAAACCCAATAAACATACAAAATGAAAAGTGAGTAAATTGCCTAAATTTATTTACCCATTTTTTTATGGCTTTGTTAGATTACACTTACTGAATGTTTCTTCTGTTTCACCAAAAATCGTGAATATTTACTGTGTTAAAACCAAGAAAATCCGTTGAGAGGTTTGCTAGACTTGAACAACAAGCCCAACAACTCAATCGTTGGTTGCCATGGTAACGAGACAAGACTGCTACATTAGACTTCTCCATAAACAAGTAAGCCTAAGCTATGTGTATGTGTATATTATGCCTAGTATCGCAAAACAAAACTCTCGAAAGACAGCGATAAGATCATGTATATTTTATTTGCAAGACTGGCCAGTAACTATATAGAGCCACCTTACTGGTAAGTGTCCATAATTTCGAGAATTGTGACCTTTCTAACTCAAACCATATGCTGGTGATGCTCACTTAATACATTTAATTGTACTACGAAATCCTCAATAATATCTATAATACTGCAGTGCTATTGTGAAAATTTAAAACATACACTGTATACACTGTAAGTTTTCTTCAGTTAGTACTTTCTGTTAAAGTCCCTTAAAGCTTTTGAATCTCTTAATGATGGCCAATTTACATGTTTGACACATGCAATGTTTACAAAGTAGATTTAACAGTGAAAGCTAGCATTTTAACTTTGCAATTTTCATATTGTCATTCTTTATCACGCCAGAAATGTTGTTAGACAACTTAAGTACAAGTTTTAGGCATTATTTTTGTGATGTTTTACATTGTAAAATCTTTTTTTTTGGAAAGGTCACCTGTGCTGTCAGAGAAGTGGCTTTAAGAGTATTCATTTATGCAGTGATTTATTAAAGTGAAATTGTAACTTATTTTTATTCTAGCTCTCATCGCCCTTTTGTTAAGGGACAAATAAACTTCAACTTCATCGCTATTTCTTGTCCTTGTCACATTTTTTTCAAATTTTAGTCTGTGCTATATGTGTATGCCTTCTTGGACACTTTTTACAGTAAACATGTACACGCAAATATTATGGTTGGCCAGATTGAAATGGTTTAGACCGCAGTTTCTCAAACACTGTCAAAAATTAAAATAAACGGCCCTACATTTTTATAGATTTAAATTTTATGTACAGTGCTGTCACTTGTTTGTTATTTTACCTTATAACTTCAATTTCTTCTACACACCAATCGTCATAAGGAGTCTGCCAAAATAAATAAAATAAACACATATACACCTCTTACTAACCGAGTTCGAGGGCTGTACTGTAAAATACGGACCGCGTTTTCCCCCTTCGATTTATGGCCCAAGCGCGAAGCGCGCAGGCCATAAATCGAAGGGGAAAAACAAGGGTCCATAATTTACAGTACGGACCAAGAAAACGAGGTTAGTAAGATATTTATTATATCTCTAAATCGGAGATAAAGAAAAACCTTTCAAGTCAAAAGATGGATGGCTTCATTTGACTGACATACGTCACAAGAAAGCAAAGAGCAAATTTTATTGGCTTTCAAAAATAGTGTGATCGGCAGGGTTGGACATTAGCACTCGCCCGCTCGCCCAGGCGAGTGTCTAAAGTGTTGGACGAGCGCAAATCATCGATCACTCGCCCGTTTGGCGAGTGTGATTTTCGTCGCCAAGAAATTATTTAAATAATAAATTGCAAAATAATTACATTCCATTTTGCCGAGAAAATCCCTAAACATAAACTTACCATTTCTATTTTGCAAAGTTTTACATTCCGAACTGTCTAATAAATTGGCGCTGAAAGGCAACATTGGGCTTCGCAAACAGACAAATATGGCCTCCTCCTAGTGAGTGTTTTTGTAAAAAGTGATACTGCTGGTCACTATCGAGCCATCAGTGATCAGGTAAACATGGCGCCCAAGGCAGCCCAAGGACTGCTCCCGAGAAGAACAGACACGTTTACTCACAAACTGCAGGGATCTCACGAAGATTCATTAATAAAAAAAACTATTTGAAATATAAAGTTAATGCCTCCATTGTGTTTTCTTGGGGTTTAAGGTCTTTAAATATAATTTTTCATTGAAGTAATAATCCTCGGTCTGCCACGTGCTGGACGACGTTGCGAGCAAATTGTTTTCCCGTACTTTCCCAACGCTCTGATCAACACGTGTTCCCAGTAAGTTTAAAAATGGAGTAAACTGATCGTGGCCAATATGTGGAAATATTTATCAGGAGTTTCTAAAGTCATCGACGAGAAGAAGAACGAAAAAGCCCCGAAAGCTGCCAGAGATGGGAGGGAATACGAGAAGACAAGGATCAGGAAGTTTTCTATGAAATGGCAAGTTGGCTGGCCGTGGTTAAAGTATGATGAGGAGAATTAGGATTAGGTATGATTTGCAAGTGGTGTGTTGAGAACAAACAAACTTTGGTCGCACAGAATGTTCTAGAATGTTCAGAGAGAAGGCGGATGACGATGACGAAGACGAGGGAGTTATTTCAGACTACGAGTCAGAGGCTGAGATGTCAGAGGAGATGGTGCAAAAGAAACTGGAAAAAGAACTGCTGTGAAGAGAAACTAAAACAGACTTCCTACTTACTGTAGCACTTGTTAATAGCCTTTCAGTGTTGAAATAAATTTTCAGTGGTTACTAAATAGTAAAAATAAAAGGTGACTAAAATGGTTGGAGAAACAGGGGGGGGCGGGGTTAACTTTTGGGCGAGTGAAAACTGGTCCGGGCGAGTGCATTTTGAGGGTCACTCGCCCGAATGGCAAGTGCTCTCAAAATTAAGTGTCCAACCCTGGATCAGTCCTCAATTCAACAACAATTTTATTTCATTATTAATAAAACATTATTTTAAAACATTGGCAACCCGCAGTTAGCATAGCTAATCGAGGCGGGTTGTCAAAAAATAAGAACAAAAATTAACATTAGCTCTTAGTAATATGCGTGGCTATTGAATGAAAATTATATAAACGACTGACTAATTAATCTTCCATGTGTTCAGTAGGATGACGGAAACCTGACATAAGGTAGTCTTCTTTGAAATGGATTATTAGTTACTGGCGAACACAAGTGAGGAAAACAAAGAATGAAAACGCCGCGATAAAATCACCACAACAAACGCATTTGTCAAACGGGAAAATGTGGTGGTAGCACTTCGGTCTACAGCGGTGAACGAAGAAACTCTCAACTTCTACAAGGACACTGAAAATATCTCGTCATCAAAGACTGCAAGTTATTTTTGGCTTTTTGTGTGCTTTAGTGGCTTCATGCCGAACTTTGTGCATGGATGAGTTTGAATTTCAAACGCACCTGACAAATTTTCAGCGTGAGCCGCAGCAAGAGTGTATTTGTGAATACGCAAAAATTGTTTTCTTGGAATCCACTGCAAGGACAAAAATTTCGCTGAGGAATCAAGGTACACTTTTAGCATAATTCTGTAGCTTCAAGTTTGTTCTTATTAAAGCCACTGCCACAAATGATAACTCTGAACTTAAGTTTATAACCAGACAAGAACTTGATCAAACATGATACAGTTTGCTGATGGAAGCCGTTTCAAGTTGTTTTTTGCAGCTTTATGTTGTTCATAGAGACGCTTTCTTACGAAGAAAGGTACTCTTTTGTCATTGCTGAATTAAATTGTTAGAGTTAAACAAATTTGCCGAGTTACTCGAGTTTTTATAACTTACAGCCTAAAAGCTACATGTAAATACCATGAAACAATAAGCATGTAAGCTTACTCGAGAAAATTGTCAATGCTTTTTGATTCACCGCTAATCAGATTTTTGCTAAAGTTATAGCTTAATTTCATCGAAGAGAGTTTTTGTAACCTGACATGTTAACCCATTAGCTCCAAACATGTCCTTGGATAATTTTTAATGTAGAAAACAACTTTTGTAAGCGTAACTAGGCCGATGCTGGGACTCTCAAATTTAGCGGGTCATACTGAAAAACATGGCCCGCTAAATTGACCAATCACAGCGCGCGTACTAACTACTGTAAGAGATACATGTATAATAAGAAATGAAAATTGCAGTACATGATGAGGATAATAAATTATACTGACTTGGCAGGACCGGTACCTCGCAGCGGAGTTGTTATTGTAGCAGTATATTGCCATAAATTATAGTTTGTGAGCAGACAGTTTTTTCCCATTTTTCTATGCCCCTGTGAACCCAACCTGAGTAAGTATTACTCTGACTGTATCACATCATTTATTATGTTCTTAACCGATAAAATGTAATGAAACAACATGTTATTTGCATGCATGCTCAACGGATGAATATTGGAATCATGTTACAGTATGTCAGCATGTGACAGATTGATATTCACTCAACAACATTTTTTCAGATCTTGGTAAAATTAAGATTCACACTAGCCTAGAGACTGACATGTTTCTCTTCTCTCAATACATGTATGCTGAAAACAACCTATGGTACATTGTAACCTGTATACATGTAGGGGTTGGTAACACCACAATCACGACATGACAGCAAGAGGACAAACATGTATTGAACACAGCTATTAAAATACTGCAATATGTGACCATTAAGGGTGAGGTTTGGTGAAATACAATAAATTTAGCCAATTGCATTGTGAAGTCTAAACGGGGTGACCACCTAATGGAGGTCAAGTATGAGGAGCGATTTCCAGAAATTTGATAAGTTTTCAAAAATGGAGTATACAGCTGTACATTTTACGACATTTTTACTATTGCTCTTCTGTCTAGCATTTTTGTGGAGCATGCAATACTGAATAGCTAGAAGCGCTAATAAAGAGAATACTTATTATACTTGGGGATAACTCGTCCCCATACAGCAGTCTTCTCACTAAAGTCAACTCTACTTCTTTATGTAATAGGCGTGTTCAGAATTTCCTTATATTACCATACTAGTAGTTCCATATTGGAAGTGAAGTGCTGCCTCATTGCGAGATCTTGGTTAAGCTGGATAAGAATCTTGAAAACGTCGGGTTGACATAAATCAAA